>JALAZF010000081.1:2446875-3670312 GCA_022829125.1 Lathyrus tuberosus
AGGTTAGAGATAACCTGACTGTGGAGACATCACCTATGCGGATAGAGGATCGGGAGTTGAAGCAACTCCGAGGTAAAGAGATTGCCTTGGTGAAGGTCGCTTGGGGAGGACTAGCTAGTGGAAACGTGACTTACGAGCTTGAGAGTCAGATGAGGGAGTCTTATCCCGAGTTGTTCGTTTGAGATAATTTTCGAAGGCGAAAATCTTTTATGTGAATGAGGGTTGTAACACCCCAATTTTAGCAATTATTTATTTATATTAATTAATTGAGTGATTTTGCGAATTAATTGATTTATGTGATTTATTTTATTTATTGAATTTATATGAATTGTTTGATTTATATGAATTATTGGATTTATATAAATTAATTGGCTTATTTAATTTATATGCGTTAATTGATTAAATTTAAATATGTGATTTATTGAATTAATTGAACTAATGAATTTATTGGACTTATTTGAAATAATTGATTTATTTAATTACTTGATTTATTTGTATTATTTGAATTAAGTAATTTATTTTATTTATTCTATTTGGTAGAATAATGTAGAATTGCTAGATTAATTAGTTGGGCTTAATATGGTGTGTGAATAGTAAGTGAGAGTGGGTTGAGTTACACCTAATTGTTTAAAGACAATTGTTAAGGTTTAATAAAGAGTAGAAAGAGAATAGAAAGAGAGAAAAAGTTGGAAAGGAGACAAGAGTAAAGGAGAGAAGAAGAAGAAGAGGGGAAGAGAAAAGAAAAGCTCAAGAATCATCCAAAAACCAAGGTTAGGGTGGATTTTCACTTATTTATTGGGATTATTTGATAATGGTTACTGGGTATAAACAAGTTTAGGTTGGAACCCCTAAATTTTCTATGAGATTGGAAATTGTTAGGTTATGATATTAATCTTTGAAATGTGCTAATTTTTGTGTGTTTGGAATTGATATTTGGTATACTATAGAGACTCATTAATAATTATAGTATAGAAATTGAAGTAAAAACTTTGTGAATTCTTTTTTTTTTTGTTTCATAACTGTAGCGACATTATTGAATGGAATGAAGGAGATATATATATTAATGTTAGGAACAGTAGCCAAACGATTTTGGGTAATGAAATTTCTTTTTCACTGTAACGAACCAAGGATATTAGCAATTGAGAAGTATATTTGCAATGCCTTGTACATGTAGTGAACTATATATATATATATATATATATATATATATATAGAGAGAGAGAGAGAGAGAGGCAATGAATCTAGTATCACTCTATTCCTGAAACAGAATATATATGTTATGAATAAATGTAGTATAAGCTAGTAGCATTAAATATAAGGATATTTAATGTTTGGAAATAGAAGAAGTATGTAGAATGAATTGTGCCTTCCTTTTTCTATACTGTAGCGGCGTACCATTAACTGGCAATGGAAGTGATTCTTTAGAATTTTTTTTTAAACTAACACACTTTTTAAAAAAAAATTCCAAAAAAACCAACTTTTCAGATTAATTACAGAAATGGCTGGGTTTGAAAACGCAATTCTAGGGTGGCGCCATATGAAATTGCGCCTCAGTTAGAGGCCACAAGCCATTTCATATGGCGTCTCAGGCCATAAAATTTTCCTCAAAAAATTCCCTGAGGTCAAGCCATATGAAATGGCGCCTCAGGCCATTTTTTTTTAATGTTTGTTTTTAAATTTATGCAGAGGTATGGTTAGGAACAGTAGAAAAAGAGTGTAGGCATGCATTGTTGAGTCATGCAGAGTGTGATCTTGTCAATAGTGTAGTCATGCAGAGTTGTGTGGTCTTGTCAAGCTTAGTGTAGGCATGCAGTCTTGTGTGGTCATGTCAAGGATAGTGTGTAGGCATGCAGAGCAGCACATGGCTTTTTGGTAATGCTTTTCTGAAGCAATTAGACTAAAGAGACATGTTTCTTGTAATATTTTTCTTCCTATTAATACACATGAATTATACATCCTATCATCACTTACATTCAAACCAGTTACAATCTGCAAACTATTTTTCTTCTAAATTTTCAGATATGGCTCAAAGACCACAATACTTGATAACTGCACATATCCTTGGTGAGATATTTGATTGTCCAATGAGTGGTTTCAATTTTAGGGATACAGAAGTGACTAGGTTTTTAATTGATATAAGAACAAATTTCTATCATTTGATGCGAAGAAATAAAAAGGGTCGCCCTATCAGCAGCCGGATTCAAACGAAGATGGATACAGGTGAAAAAATGGTGAGGTTGTGTAGTTTGTGCCGCCAGCCAGGCCACAATCGCACTAGGTGTCCAAATGTATTAGGTCCTAGCACAACGGCATAATTACTTATGTAATCTTGTCTATTTATAATAAGAACAAATTTCATTTCATTGATGGCATACATAACTCAATACAACAACATAACAAACCTAAACGAAGCATCACTTAACGAAACCTATTACAAAATCATAAAATAACAATAACAATAACAACGCATAAAAGCAGCTTATCTAGGCAATTACAACCATCAACTTAATTTTCTGTTGTAACATCATCATCATGAGGACGCCAGCATCATTTTCCACTTTCCTCCAAGTTCGGGTGACTCCGTCTGGACCAGACTTCTCAACCTGCCTCTCTATCTTCCTGATCTTTTCACCTGCTTGAAATTCTTCTGTTAGCCAGCGGCGAAGTTCCCTGTGCAAATGCTCCAACGTCTGGGTGTTCCAAAGTAGCATCTCCAACGGAGGCTTGACAGCTGAATATATAACTAGGGCATTTCGTTTCATCAGTGGAAACTCTAGCCACTTTTCCTCCGTTGCTGATGACGACGACGGCCGGCTATTTGAGGATGAAGACATCGTGTTGAGTAAGGGAGAGTTTGGGATATTGGTGAGGGAAGAGAGGAAATTAGAGTTTGGGTGACAATTGTTGTGCAAAAACAAGTGAGTGAGAGCTCTTATTTATAGGCACAACATAACATATAAAATAATATAATCTTTAGTATATTAAAAAAATATAAATTAAACAAAAAAAATTTATAAAAAAAAAAAAAGCAAATGGCCTGAGGCGCCATTTCATATGGCTTGACCTCAGGGAATTTTTAGGGCAAGTAAAATGGCCTGAGGCGCCATATGAAATGGCTTGTGGCCTCCAACTGAGGCGCCATTTCATATGGCGCCACCCTTTTATTCGTTTTCCAAACCCAACCATTTCAGTAATTATTTTGAAAAATTGGTTTTTTTTTTTTGTTTTTTTTAAAAAATGTGTTAGTTTTAAAAAAAAATCGATTCTTTAACTAATTGTAGTAATGATTCACTACCTAACCTACATGTAGCACTAAAGCATAAACAATGATAGGATTCTTTTCACTCTACAGCGAACAAGAATTGGAAGTGTAGAATATTTACATTGTACTGTAGCGGCGCAAATAATTAATGTAGTGGAAATGAATATTTGTAGTGCCACTCTTTCTTTTAGGCAGTGAAACTAATATTATATAAATCACATGTTGTAGCTAAAATAATAATTGGCAATGTAGTGGAAACTAATTAATTGTAATAACTAATCACTGTAGCGCATGAAATGGGTGAGAAGAAATCTCATACTATTTGTCCTTACTTACAGTAGCAAATGTGGAATTAAGAATGGAACCTTGTTAATTACTAAAAATTTATTTAAAATATTAAATGTTTAATTAATTTTGATTACTTTTTTAAAATGTTGATTATTAATACAATATTAAATTATTTAGTAAATTTTGATTATTGATTGAATATTGAATAATTATTGATTATTGAATTGAGTAGTGAATATTTGTTGAATATTGAATTTAAATTATTGATGATGAGTTTAACTATTCTATATCCAAATTAGTGTAGTATGTTTTGTGAAATGAGATTGGATTGTGTTGATTCTTGTAAATCACTTGCTATGTGTAGTGGTAGTATTTGAAGTACGAATGCTTTGATTATGAAAAAGTGATTGTGTGTGCAATTGTGTGGTAATTCAAGTGTGATGAATTATTGAAGATATGCATGATGTTAAGATTAGGGAATGATCTTAATTGCATATGATTGTTGATTTGCACGCGCATCATTTGTGTCAAGAGGCAATGCTTGTTAGTTCCGTGGGAGCTAGTGACTTGTCCCAAACCTAGAGCGGGGTTTGAAAACTTAGAGAACGGGCTTTTGTGTGTTATTGGTCTAGAGAACGGACCCGGTTTAATGTAAAAATTGAAAAATAATAACAAGTGTTGATACCACATTGCATGAGTTGCATTGAGTCTTGTATCGAGTCACATTGTGTATATGTTTTGCTATATGAGATTATGTGCAATATGTGAAATTGTGGATTGCGTGTATATACTTGGAATGGTATGGTTACTTGAGTGATACTATGTTAATGAAACTTTTGAAGTGTAAGAATAATAATTGTGATTATGCTTGTATGCCTTAAATTATATATTATCTTATGATTTCAATAATTATGTGAATTCTCACCCTTCTATTGGAATGATGTTTTGTACGACATCGCTCAGGTACCGAGGAGTAGAGTTGCTTCAAGCACGAGGTAGCCATTGGAGTAGATGATTTAGTTTCTTTATTTATGTTGGGTCTAGTCGTGCTTTGATTATGTAACACTGAGATCGTTTCAGTTTATGCTTGAGAGATACATTATGTACTCTGCTTCATGTTGTTATGTTTATTTCGAATTATGTGAAGTTTTGGCTTTTATGCCTAAGTATTTATTATGAATGAGATGAGCATGAGACTTTCATTATGACAATTATGATTGAAGTATATCTGCTGCTACATGCTAATGTGAAAGTTTATGAAAAACATGAATTTATTTTAAGTGTTAATGAGCATGACAGGGATTTGTGTGATGTTTTGAAATTATATGAGACACCCTTTTGTGAGACGCATGATAATTACTCTGATTTAATTATATTTATTCCGCGGGGTTTAGAAGGGTGTTACAACTTTCACCAAGTCAGAAAAGTCAGATGATGTAATACCTGTCATCCTTTCAAAGTATGGGCTCTGCATGGTATCCTTGAACATGTCAACCAATTCTCTGTCTAAGAGTGGTGGTTGCACTTAGGCTTCATTTTCTCTCAAACGTTGCGCATATCCTTTGGAGGATTCGTTATCTTTCTGAGACATACTTGTCGCAACGCGAAAAAACAACCGGCGGAAAAACAGAGTCGCCACTGAACGTTATTTATCCCGATGGGAAAAAGGAAACGATCGAAGAAATATCATAAGGGAAAGACGTGGTCATCGCAACCAAATCCTGGGTTAGGGATTCGATTACACGAGAGGAAGGTATTAGCACCCCCTCGCGTCCATTGTACTCAACGGGATCCACGCTTGTTATCTAATCAAAGGGTGTGTCTATCTAAAGCCTGCTGCTAAACAGAAACGGGAAGGAAAAACAAAAGGAGACTCGATAGGACTTCGCCGTCCTAGGCCTACGTATTCCCTCGTGCAATGGGAAAGTCAGAGTCAACGTAGTTCGGAAGACTACGAGTGAATAGGGGAAGGTTGCTCGCCAAGACTTTGCCGTCTTGTGCCTACGTATCCTCATTCGGATGAGAAGAATGAGGAAGTCATAGCGTCCGTAGTTCGTGGTTACAGCCACATATGGGTTAAGTGTTTTTATGAGAGATGTTGAATTCGCGTTCCAGCAGTTAGGGTCGATGTCTGTTTGCGGTAGAACAGAAATAACGCACTCTTTTTGACAATGATTTGACAACAATCCCAAAGGATAAAATGATTTGAATTTGGTTTGTGAATTTTAGACAGAAGTGAATTGATTTGAGACTCGTATTGCACTAAAGTCTATGACATAGGAGAGAAGGCGTCGCAAGATCGCCCCCAAACGGGACGTATGCTAAACACTCTAGACGGAGTAAGGAGAGACTCCTCACCCATCATTTCCCATATACTTAAGGCTCGTGGCACACAATACTTGTCGTATTTATTAAGTGTTTTGATTTTGTTTTGAGATGAGAAGAAAGAGGACTCAAAGGTTGAAAAGAAAACAACTAAGGGAAACTGACTCCTAATGTTGTCATGCACAATGGTCATAAAGTTGGGATACAAAGGGAATTCTATCTAATTTTAGAATGCAAAAAGATAGACCTAGGGTTAAGGTTTAAAAGGGACTATCCTAGTTGTTATCATGAAAAGAATTGAAAGCCTAATGTCTCTTTTACCCCTAACTTAATCAGAAATTAAGTTGAGCTAGGAATCCTAAGGGATCATGTGGGCAAACACAAGTAAACATTATACTAATCAATCACAAAAGGTAAGCACATAAGACTTAACCAAGTCTTAATACTTAAAAGAAGAAAGAGATATGAAGAAGGAATAAGTCAAACAAGAGAGGATAAGTCTCTTGAGAAAGATGGAACATCATGCAAGCAATCAAGGAAGTTCACACCATCAGACATATACATCAAGAAAATGCAAGCATTAGGTTCAATCACACAAAGCAAACATCAAAACCATGTTAAGGTAACCAAAGTGTGCACACATGTCAAACCATACCCAAAGAGTGAAAGTCAAAGCAATTAGGCAAAACAAGGCACCAATGCATACACAAATGACTTAAGATCAACCAAGAAGCATTATCAATCATCAAACAAAGTGAAATGGAGTAAAATGATGTGAGAACCAAGGTATGGAAGTAGCTATGTCAAGATGCATTCAACTCATGCTATAGATCAAAAGAAGATCACAAAAGTTCAAGTCATGCATCACATCCAAACTCCATCAATTGTCAAGCAAATAAATCATGTAAACACACCTCAAAGAAGAAATCATGTAAGATCGAGGTATGAATCCAAGTAGGGGCAGTAGTGGGTGTGTGAAAATCAATTCACAATCAAGTTCAACATGTCAAGCAAGAAACTTAAGCATCACACCACAACAAGTTCACACAAACAAACATGTATCAATCCAAGTTTTCATGAGAGGGAAACAAAGTTCAAGAAGTAAGAAACATGCACTTGAGTAACAAGGAAAAGTCAAGATAGCATTAACTAAACAAATATTCATGTCCTCTAAGTATCCTAAGCATCAATCAATCACATGTAGTCAAGTAGGATCAAAACTAGGTCAAGTGAGTATGCACACCCATCTCAAAGCAAGATCACATTGATGCATCAATTAAAGATAGGAAAAAAACCAAGTGAGACTAAGTATAGGGCTATACCACATGGTATTTCAATCAAGAACAAGAGGTAGGATCAAACCCTAATTGGTTGCACAAGTGCACCCTTAACTAATCCACAAAGTTCAAGCATATCCAAACAAATAGGCATGTAATGCATCACACGTGAAAAATAGTTAGGAGCCTCTAAAAATTATGTAAAAATGATCATGAAATCAAGGAGGAAGTAGGCTAATGTACCCTAAAAGGAATGCCTAAGAATGTGTACAAAGAGCGCTCAAATCATCTCAAACATTAGGCATGTACACAAACTAGTGATCACACAAGTTAAGCTAAAAAGTAGAATCAAACATGAACCAAAATACATGATCAAGACCTCAAATGAGCATTAAAATTCCATACATACATGTATCTAAATGTGTGCAAAAGGATGGATCAAGAATCAATTGGAAAAGGCATGAATCAAAGCATTGTTTCCAAACTAGGTCACTTAGACACACTACATAAATAAATCCAAATAAAATATTAAAATAAATTGAAAATTTAAATAAAAAATATGAAAAATAAATTGACATGTCAAAGTGTATTAAAAGTATTTTTTTTATTTTTAAATGATTGGATTAATTGAAAATAAATCATGATGAAAATAGAAAGAAAATAAACATAAAAAGGAGAAAAGCATGAAGCAGGGGTGTAGTAGCAATTCAGTTTGCAAAGGAAACTAGTTACTGCGCTATTGGGCCCCAAAGATGGGGTGTGTAGAAAGTAAATATAACAAGCCCAAAATCCAAATGATTCAGCAAACACATGGATTAAATGAAACACAATGTTTCATTAAAGGAGGTGGCATGCCACCTCACTTTTCAACGCACACGCGTGCAGGTCAAAGCACACATCCCTGCCACCTCAGCTTCACACCTCAGACGCCGGGGCCCTAGCTTCGGTCGTCTTCTCCGTTGGCTTCATCGGTGACAACTGCAACCACCATCAAAACCAAATAAAATTGACATCGTCTCGCACGATTTTTTACGTTGATTAGAAATATGACCTCCATTTGCATCAAATCATACTTTAAGCTCAAGAAAATTAAGCACAAAAAATCAATACACATGCTGCAACTCTCTCAAATTAAGAGAACAATAACATAAATCGTGCCTACATCAAAGTAGGACTTCAAAATCAACCAACACAAGCTTAAAGCACGTTCAACATGGATGAAAAAGGTTGAGAAAGATTTACCTAACGGAGTAGCTCCGTTGGCTCTTGATCTAACTTGTGAGCTTCAAACTAATAACTCCAATGAATTCCTAATGCATTAATGGTGCTAGATCAGTCCAAAAATGTTGAAATCTTGAAAAAAAAAGAGCTGCTCGAAGAGAGAGATTCTTAAGAGAAAAATGGAGTTTCTGATCTGATTTTGTGCAGAATGAAGTGATGAGATCATTTTAGAAGGCTTATAAATGATGTTTGGAACGTGAGAGGGGAGTGAGATCACATGAAAAGTTTGTTATTGAAAATGTGAAATGGGGAGAGCACCCACGGGTTATGCACATGGAGAGGGTGTTTGTAGCGGCTTTGTGAAGTGGGGGAAGAATAAAAGAAGAGCATGGAAAGAGTGAGAAAGGATAGACACGTGAGATAGTACAAAGATGAGGTGCTAATTCCATTTTTTCAATTTCCACTTTTGGCCAAAAGTATGCATGATGTGTGCATGGGATGTATGTAATGTTTTGACATATTTGGCAACTAAAATTGGTGATGATGCGTGTGATTTTGTTGCCCCAAAGGTCATGCTGCAAGAAACTTTCATAATATGTCAAGAAATGCATGTCTTGAAACATGATCACATTCCCCGTTTCAAGTGGACATAACTTGATCCATTTAGATCCATTTGTAATATTCTTGTGATCAAAAGAAAATAGGAAGAACAAAGAACAAATTTCGTGTATGAATCAAGTTGAAAGAGAGCTTGGAAACTCATGGAAAATGGCTTGAGAGTTATGTCCTCAAAACTAGCTCATAACACTTAGTGAAAAATTCACTAAGTTACCAAACTTAACAACTTGAAAACCTTGTCTTTGGAGCATCACAACTTGAGCTACAATGGGTCAAATGATAAGTTCTAGCTATGGTTGGAAAGCTTGAAGAATGATCTACAACTTTGATGTTTGAGGGAAGATGAAATGGAGCTAGGATCTTGATGAAAAATGCCTTGGAAAATTGGTTCATGAAATTGGCAAACCACTTGCTAAATTTGGCATAATGAAAACCCTAACTTTGTGACCTCATAACTTACATTCTACACATCCAATTGAGGAGTTCTAGTACTCAAAAGAAAGCTTGGGGAATTCTCTACAAATCTCATGTTTGAAGGAAAATGAGATGAAACTTTAATCTTAAAGAAAATGGCCTTGAAAAACCAATGTTGAACTTAAAAATTGACACTTAGAAAAAATTCTAAGTACAAAAGTTCACATTTCACTTTTTTCTCAAATTTATGACTTCATAACTTCTTATCCTTTGATATTTTGAACATCATTACTTCTTCAAATTTGTAGTTTATGATGTCCTCTTTAATTTGATAACAAGTTTGCTCCATTTGGATCAAGGATGAAAAAGTTATGGATGTTACAAGATGTCTAGAAATTGAGATTTTCACACTTAAATTTTTTCCACCAAAACCTTAATTCACCAAATCTCCTGATTTTATATTTCTCCTTGATTCAAACATATAATAACACTCAAGATGACATGACATGCCTATGGCTGACCTCAAAATCTAAGACTTTGACTTTGTGAAGCCACAATTGACTTTCTTGACCAGATGAATCCTTAATCCTCTCCCCATTGACTGAGGTTCATGTGATGACTTGTGATGAGACATGATACATGTAGGGGACCCTTGGGATGTGTGTTGAGCCATATAACATTGCTTTGCTCAAGAAGATAGCCACAGGTGCCCTTTGACCAAAACCTTAATTCATGAACAAAAGATACGAGGATATGATCAATGCTTGTAACCCTGATCCAAATGATTGTGTGAGATGGTTGAGAATGTCTTGATGATGAAAGGAATTTGAAGCTTCAGAATTCCATAAGATTGAGTACAATGATATGCATAAATGATATGCATAAATGATGATGCAAATGAAAAGAAACATAAGCCTAAAGGATAAGAAAAATGAAGCAAATTTTGGGGTGTTACAGTTGCCCCCATTCAATCAACTTGGACTTGAAGGAATGACAGCAACGACTTTCAGACATTCAAGGTAAAAGGAGATTGAAAGCCAAAAGAAACCGAAAATTTGTAAATGTGGAGAGATAAGGTGTAATATAGTAACGTGCCAGCCGAAGGTGGACTTAGGATAAAGATACCACTCGAAAGCGGACTCGAAAGGGATGTCGGCCACAGGAAGACTCATAACCAAAGGATAACAGATGAATGCCGACCACAAACAGACTCACATCATCGCAAGAAAAGGAATGTCGGGCACAGGCGGACTCACAACCAAAGGACAACAGATGAATGCCTACCACGGGCGGACTCACATCATTGCAAGAAAAGGAATACCAGCCACAGGAAGACTCACGACCCAACAAAGGTTTACCAACCGCAGACGGGTTTACAACCAAAAGATTCAAAAGGAAAGCCAGTTGCAGGCGGACTCACGACCCAACAAAGGTTTACCGACCGCAGGCGGATTCACAACCAAAATATTCAAAAGGAAATCCGATGGCAGGCGGACTCACGACCCAACAAAAGTTTACTGACCGCAGGCGAATTCACAACCAAAAGATTACAGAAGGAAAGACGACTGCAAGCGGACTCACGGCCCAACAAAGGTTTAACAACCACATGTAGATTAACAACCAAAAGATTCAAAAAGAAAGCCGACTGCAGGAGGACTCACGACCTAACAAAGGTTTACCGACCGCAGGCAGATTCATAACCCAACAAAGGTTTACTGACTACAGAAGGATTCACAACCAAAAGATTCAAAAGGAAAGGCGACCGCAGGAGGACTCACGACCCAACAAAGATTTACCGACCGCAGGCGGATTCACAACCCAACAAAGGATTACCGATCGTAGACGGATTCACAACCAAAAGATTCAAAAGGAAAGCCGACCGTAGGCTGACTCACGACCCAACAAAGGTTTACCGACTGCAGGCGGACTCACAACCCAACAAAGGTTTACCGGTAGCAGGCAGATTCACAACCAAAAGATTCAAAAGGAAAGCCGACCAAAGGCTGACTCATATCCAGAATAGAACAGAAGATGACTTCGTCGAGGAAAAGAGAGGCCTAAACAGACAACTCTGCAGGGGAGAACCGGTAGGATGAACTCATCCATCGGCGACTTCACTGGGGGTAAAGTAGGACAAAATCTCCTGAGTTATGCTCTTTTCTCCTGAGGAAACGTTTGGCAAAGATGATATCAAACCTGGCTTATGCTTCGAATGCATATGTTCAAATTTTTCTATGGTGTAATGCTCCATACAAAATGGAAATGCTACGCATTTTTGAGGATACAATGCAAAGATGCTTATGCCATGCAAAAGGACACTCCACCGAGAGAAGTGCTGAGAAAACCGGAAACAAACTCTACTGAGGAAGACAAACTGAATTGCCTTCCTGACTATAACCTTAGCTGAAGAAAGAACCCAAAAAGAAGTTCCCCTCTGCTGGGAATTATGAATAACATCTACTGGGAAATAGTCCTAAGAATCTTATACATAAAAGTGCCAATGACGATTGGGCTTGGAACATGCTGATGATATCAACCATTGTTGATTTACCCGCTGAGGAAATCAAAAAAACCTATCCTGCTTACGGAGAAGAGTCAATGATATCAAACCTGCTAGGGGATGACATTGAACTTAACCTTCTGTGGGGGAAATAACCTTTAGCCTTACCTTGCTGGGGATAAAGGAAACACCATTGTTGGAAATACAAACATGCTCGGGAAGCATACACAAACCACCAATGTTTTGCCGGGGTAGCCAACTTTTAAACACTCTCAGGGGAGTAATAAACAAAACCCCTATCTGGCTCGGGAGAGAAATCTCCTGGGTTCCTGCTGGGGGAGAGTGATTTGGAATCTCAACAAACTCTGCTGAGGATGATAAAACTTCAGTGATTTTTGTCGGGGAGAGAAACTCTACTAGGGAGAGGGAGATCACGCCATCCTGCAGACACATAACAAAAAACAGAATGTTCTATGGCAACCTCAGTTACCACCCAAGACACTCATCATTCAAGAAATTTTCATTATTTTTAATATGCTCTGTAAAGCTTAATGTTTTCACATGAAATGTTTATAAAAATATCGGACGTTTTTGCAAACAAAACAGTAAAAGTAAAAACAAAAATGAACAGCTTTGAGTGAAGTGAAATTTTATTGATTGGATTGGCCTGTAAATAAGCATTTACAAATTGGAAGCAATTCCTAAAAAGAGGTAATTTCACAAAAGTGAAAAGGAAATACACATGTCGGCAATGTGGGAACAGATATCCACCATATGCTTCAATTCAGCTATGACTCGTATGTCTTCGAACCTCTTAGATGTTTTGCCTTCTGAAAAGACTGACTAGATTGATTCCTTTCCTTTGAAATTTCCATGTATCAAGATGTGTTCACAGATCGAACGCAGACCGCAGCCTCTTGCTTTCAAATACTTAACTTTTGTCTAGATCGCCTTTTTCGGGTTTTCAATCCACCGGTATACCCATTTTTGCCAAAGTTTCCTTTTCAGGTTTTCAACTTTGCGGGTTTATTCTCTTTTATTTTCTTTTTATCGCTAATTTTTGCCTGAACCTTTTCTTTTTGTGGTTCGCCGGGATGCCCCTTTTGCCTGGACCTTTTCCTTTTGTGGTCCAGCGGGTCTTTTTATGCATAGTATTTTTTGACTGCGTCTGCGTTCACAGGGGATGTAAATTCTTCGTCATCCATAGTTGAGAGTAATAAGGCTCCACCAGAGAAAACCTTTCTTAAAACATATGGCCCTTCATAGTTTGGAGTCCATTTACCCCTTTAATCTATCTAAGGAGGAAGGATCCTTTTCAAAACCAAATCGCCCGTTTGGAAGCACTAAGGCCACACCTTCTGATCAAATGCTTTCTTCATTCTGCTTTGATACAACTGGCCATGTGCAATGGCTGCTAATCTTTTCTCTTTGATAAGGTTCAGCTGATCCAACCTGGATCGTACCCATTCAGCCTCATCAAGTTTCACATCTGCCAGAATTCTCAAAGAAGGAATCTCAACTTCTAATGGTAGGACTGCCACCATACCATACACCAGTGAGAAAGGAGTTGCTCTCGTCGATGTACGCACCAAAGTACGATAACCGTGTAAAGCAAAGGGCAACATCTCATGCCAATTCTTGTATGTTACCACCATCTTCTGCACAATCTTCTTGATATTCTTATTTGCTGCCTCAACAACACCATTCATCTTCGGACGATATGGAAAAGAGTTGTGATGTTCAATTTTAAAACTCTGGCATAGCTCCTTCATCATCTTGTTATTTAAATTCAAACCATTATCAGTAATGATTCTCTCTAGAATACCATAACGACAGATGATGTCCTTCTTTATAAACCGGATGACTACCTGCTTGGTAACATTGGCAAACGAAGCTACTTCCACCCACTTAGTGAAATAGTCGATGGAAACCAGAATAAAATGATGCCTATTAGAGGTGGTTGGCTCAATCTTTCTGATCATGTCAATTCCCCACATAGCAAAGGGCCAAGAAGACGTCAGCACGTTCAGAGGAACGGGCGGTACATGCACCTTATCAGCACAAATCTGGCATTTATGGAATTTTCTGGCATATTTAAAATAATCAGACTCCATAGTCATCTAGTAATACCCTGCCTCAATAATTTTCTGGCCATGGCATGCCCATTGGTGTGAGTACCGAAAGAACCCTCGTGAACTTCTTCCATTAACAGGCCTGCCTCGTGTTCATCAACACAGCGTAGCAGGACCATGTTAAAGTGCCTCGTGTATAACACATCATCCTCGTTTAAAAAGAAATTGCCAGCTAGCCTCCTCAGAGTTTTCTTGTCTTTGGTGGATGCCCTAGATGGATACTCTTGACTTTTGAGGAAACATTTAATATCATGATACCACGGCTTGCCATCTGATACCTCTTCAACTGCAAACACAAAGGCAGGTCTATCGAGCCGCATGATTCTGATCGCTGGAATTTAATTCCACATATTCACTTTGTACATTGAAGCTAACGTTGCCAACGCATCTGCCATTTGATTCTCAACTCAGGGTACATGATGGAAGTCAACCCTATCGAAGAACGACAATAATCTTCTGGTATAATTCTTATAAGGCACCAAGTTTTCCTGACGAGTCTCCCAGTCACCCTTAATCTGATTGATTACCAACACATAATTACCATACACATCAAGGTTCTTGATTCTCAAATCAATAGCCTCTTCTAACCCCATATACATGCTTCATACTCTGCTTTATTGCTGGTAGATATAAACACCAATCGGGCAGTGAAGGGTATATGGGAACCCCTTAGAGTAGTAATGATTGCTCCGATTTCGTTACCATATGCATTAACAGTTCCGTCAAAGATTAAACTCCATTGGGATCCAATCTCAGGTCCCTCGTCAGGAAAAGGTTCATCACAATCTTTTGCTTTCAAATACATGATATCTTCGTCCGAAAACTCAAACTTCATCAGTTGATAATCCTCAATCGGTTGTTGAGCGAGATATTCTGACAGAACACTTCCCTTGATGGCTTTTTAGGAAACATATTGAATATCTTATTTTGTCAAAACCATCTGCCAACGGGCAATCCTTCCAGAGAGTGCTTGCTTTTCAAACACATATTTTATCGGATCCATCTTCGATATCAACAGGGTAGTGTGGTTTAGCATATACTGCCTCAAACGCTTGGCTGCCCAAGCGAGTGCACAACATGTCTTTTCCAGCATTGAGTACCTCGACTTACAATCAATAAACGTTTTACTCATGTAGTAGATGGCATGCTCTTTTCTACCTGTCTCGCCGTGTTGACCGAGCACACACCCCATCGAATTCTCAAGAACCGTAAGATACATAATCAAAGGTCTTCCTGCTACCAGAGGCATGAGGATTGGAGGTTCCTGCAAATACTCTTTTATCTTTTCAAACACTTTTTGACAATTTTCATTCCACCTGACCGCTTGGTCTTTCCTCAACAATTTGAATATCGGCTCACATGTGACTGTAAGATTAGAGATGAACCTAGCTATGTAGTTCAATCTCCCTAGGAAACCACGAACCTCTTTTTCCGTTCTCGGCCCAGGCATCTCTTGTATCGCTTTTATCTTGGTAAGATCTCCCTCAATACCCCTTTCACTAACAATGAAACCCAGCAATTTACCAGACCTCACCCCGAAGGTGCACTTGTTCGGATTAAACCTCAGCTTGAATTTCCTTAACCTTTCAAACCATTTTTTAAGATTCACGAGATGCTCTTCCTCCATTTGGGACTTCGCAATCATGTCATCAACATAGACCTAGATCTCTTTGTGAATCATACCATGAAAGAGAGTCACCATTGCCCGCTGATAGGTTGCCCCAGCATTTTTCAATCCAAAACGCATTACCTTATAACAAAAAGTCCCCCACGGTGTTATAAAAGTAATCTTCTCCATGTCTTCTGGGGCCATCTTGATTTGGTTATATCTAGAGAAGCCATCCATGAAGGAAAACACAAAATATTGAGTAGTGTTATCCACTAACACATCAATGTGAGGGAGCGGGAAGTCGTCTTTCGGGCTTGCTCTATTTAAGTCACTGTAGTCGATGCATATCCTGGCCTTTTCATCATTCTTAGGTACATGAATGATATTAGCAACCCACTGAGGATAATTAGTCACAACAAGAAAGTCAGCATCCAACTGTTTATGAACCTCTTCTTTGATTTTGACAGCCATGTCGGGTCTCGTTCTTCTCAGCTTTTGCTTGACCGGATGGCAACCCTCTTTAAGAGGCAAATGGTGCACGATTATGTTCGTATCAAGCCCAGGCATATCCTGGTAAGACCAAACAAAGATGTCCACATACTCTCAAAGCATTTCAACCAATCTTCCCTTTACACTGTCTTCCAAGGTAGCCCCAATTCTGATTTCCTTTTAAATGTCCTCGGTGCCCTAATTGACAACTTTAATATCCTCCTGATGAGGCAAAATGATCCTTTCCTCCTGTTTCAGAAGTCTGGCTAATTCCTCAGGCAGTTCACAGTCTTCATCAGTCTCCTCTTCAGCTTGATAAATGGGATTGTCAAAGTTATACCGAGCCATAGCTGAATCATTATCGGTGGAATCTGAGATGATAGATCTGCATGAGTGATGTTTTATGTTTTACTAAGAATGCAACAATGAACAAAACAAAAAAAACACTTTGACATTTTCTTTTAATAAATGTAAAATACAAATGAAAAACAGGGATCGAAACGTTTGAATGCAAAACGTCCTTTATTCATGATAATATTGAAAGTAAAAACAATGTCGCCCTACAACATGAGTCACTACGTCTTGGGCAGAACGTAGGACTTAACATATGCAAAACAATAAAAATTACTCTTCATGGGTGACCAGGATAACTTCTTCAGCAGACCAGTTATACAATTCTAGGCCTGGAACGCAGGGGCGGATCCAATTATCCATGTCACAGTCTCTATCGACTTCATTATCCCTTATTGCATTGATTCTGTCAAAGATAACCCCAGCACCTGTAAATTTGACGAGACTTTTGTATCTTGGGGGATCCTGTGATGGCTTTGATGGCTTGTACCCCAACCCATACTTATCTTGCTTCATCGGAACTTCGAGAACCTGGCCCCACCTTTGAGAACTGCCAACCTCAACCACAACACGTGCCTCTTTCAGCGAAGACATCGAAACCACATGCCCCTTATCCTCTACAGGAGGCTCCTTCTGAATTTGGACCGCTTCGAAGGCCTAACACAAGGTTTCATGGATCTCCCCATCAACTTCAACATACTTAAATGTTGACAAATGGCTAACCATGATGTCTTCTTCCCCACATACCGTAACCACTTTTCCCTCAACCATGTATTTCAGCTTTTGATGCAGGGTGGACATTACTGCTCAAGCAGAATGAATCCAATGACGACCTAACAAATAACTATAGGCCATTTGGATATCCATGATGTAAAAAGTTGTATCAAAAACGTCCTGTCCTACCTTGATAGGCATGACAACTTCACCAAACACTGATCTTTTCGACCCATCAAACATCCGTACTACCAAATCACTTGGCCTACAAATTAATCCATGCGTGTCAATTTTCATAAGGGCCTTCTTCGGAAGAACATTCAGCAAAGACCCAATATCCACCAATACATGCGACATCAAAGAACCCCCTGCATTCCATGGAGATATGCAGGCCATTATTATGATTTCTTCCAGCAGGGGTCAGATCTAAATCAGTGAATCCTAAACCATTTCTGGCATTAACATGTGCTACCACTCTTTCAAGTTGATTTACGAAAATTTCATGTGGAACATAAGCATCATTTAACACCTTCAATATTGCATTCCTGTGTGCTTCAGAACATAATAACAAAGATATGATGGAAATTTTGGACGGCGTCTGATTCAGTTGATCAACGATCTTGTAATCACTTTTTTGAATCAACCTAATAAACTCCTCTGCATCTTTTGAAAAGGAAGTATCATTAGCCTGCTTCTGCGTGGAATCATCTACCACCTGCTTACCCTTTACCAGAACTGCCAACATTATCATCTGAAGGTGAGAACACCCTACCACTGCGAGTAATACCACCGGCTCCAGCAATATTTTCAACACTCGAACCGGTATCGGAAGAACCTACCAACTCTTTCTTTTTCCCATTACAGAATACCTCTGCTCCGTAGTTCCACGAAATTGCTTTGGTACTCTCATACGGAATCGGCCCTAGCGTAGTAATGACAACAAGTGCTTGTTACACCGATGCTGAAATATGGATGGTTCTATATGGAATAGAGATTGTGGCAACATCATTATCATTATCATCAACCCTTTTCTCAACACAAGTTCTGTCAAATTGTAACTGTCCCTCATCAATTAGTCTCTGTATACCCTCCTTCAGCAAGTTACAGCCCTCTGGCTGCGACACACATTCTTGACAATAATTAGTGCATCCTGGAAATACACCTCCTCTCAACAAAATCTCTTTAACGAACAACAAAGGAGTCTTTAATTCATTAACATCAGATATCAAATTCAAATTTTCATCACTTTCAACAACATTAACCCTCATCACGCCATGAGGTGGCATAAGGTTTTATATTACATTCGGCCCGTCGTTAGTGAAATCAATTGCCTTAGAATCAAGAAAATCATGTACTTTATGCTTGAAGGCCTTGCAGTTATCGATATGGTGCCCCTGAATGAAATTTGCAATGGGCATTGGAGTCGTAACTTGGTGGTAGATTACCAGTAAGTAGAGCTAAAGTTCTTTTCTGTACCAATTGTAACTGAAGAAGATGTTGTAGTAGCTGAGAATACGGCATTGGTGGAGTCTCAAAGTGTCTTTTCACCTTCGGTCAATCTTGGTATCGGCGAGGAGCATTACTCTGTTGTTGAGGCGCAGCCGGGATGGCTACGGTAGCAACATGTTGTGTATAACTTTGATTGGCCTTGCCTTTACCACGATATGAAGAAACATAATTAATGTCCCCTTCCCCTTTCTTGGGATTCCCTACATATGACTTTTTTCCTCCTCTGGACGAGGAGCCACTACCACTTGGTATCTTTCCTACCTTGATTCCACTCTCTACTCTTTCCCCTGCCAACACAAGATCTGAAAACCCAGCTGAGATACACCCAACTGGTTTCTCATAATAAGGCCCCTAAAGCGTAGCCATGAACATATTAATGAGTTCTTGCTCCATCACTGGTGGTTGAACTCTTGCTACTAGTTCACGCCACCTCTGGGCGTATTCCTTGAAGCTTTCATTACCCCTCTGAGAGAAATTATATAATTGCATCCTATTGGGAGCCATGGCGCTGTTATACTGATAATGCCTGACGAAAGCTTCCGCCAAGTCTCTCCAGCTTCTGATGTGGTTCCTCTCTAACCCCATATACCATTCCAATGAAGCCCCAGCCAGGTTGTCTTGGAAGAAATGCATAAAGAGCTTTTTGTCATATGAATAAGCTGACATTTTCCTGTAGTAAGCCCGGATATGAGTCTTGGGACAGGTCATCCCCTTGTACTTATCAAAGTCCGGGACTTTGAATTTGGGTGGGATTCTTACTCCAGGAAAGTGATCCTTTATAGTCGCCTGGTTCAACCTCCTATAATCAATACAAACTCTCCAGCTATTCTGAACTCTAGTGGGAACAAGTTCATTATTTTCATTTTTTATCATAGTGAGTCCAGATTTCTTAGGTACAACCTGCACTGGACTTACACAGTTACTGTCAGAGATAGGATATATGATACCTGCTTGCAACAGCTTGGTTACCTCTTTCTTCACCACATCAAGAATTAAAGGATTAAGCCTCCTTTGGGGCTGCCTCACCACCTTAGCTCCTTCTTCAAGTAGAATCTGATGCATGCACATGGAAGGGCTAATACCGGGAATGTCCGCCAAGGTCCATCCAATTGCCTTTTTATGCCTCTTTAAGACCTACAGAAGCCTACTTTCTTGATCGAAATCAAGGTTAGATGAAATAATAACAGGAAGCTTATCAATTATCTCTAAGTTGGCATATTTAAGATTTTCTGGGAGTGGTTTGAGATCTAAAGAAGGAGGATGCTCAATGGACGGAATGGTCGGGGCAGCAGGGATGTCAAGAGGTTCAGGCGCACAAACCACTTCATCTATAGCCTTATCCACATGAAAAACATCAGCCTGCAGGGCAGCATTTATTTTGGCACAAATAGAGCAAACATTAGTGTTAGTACATACATCACAGGAGAAGGTATCATCATAGTCTAGTCAAGACGGAAAATCAGATAAAAACTCAGGATATATATCCTCTACTAAGTCAGAAAGTAACTCAGTGTGGAAAACATAATGCTCTTCCATGGGATGTTTCATTGCATCAAAGATGTTAAATTTAGCAATGATATCACCAAACTCCATGGACATCGTGCCATCATCAACATTAATTTTTGTCTTCGCCGTTTTCATGAACGGTCTGCCGAGAATGATGGGTGCCTTGCTTGACCTTGTTTCTCCTTCCATGTCAAGAATATAAAAATATGCAGGAAAAATCAAGTCATTAACTTGCATGAGGACATCTTCCACGACTCCGGCGGGGCGGACATTGCTTCTGTTTGCCAGCTGAATGATTAAACCTGTATGCTGCAAAGGACCAAGATCAAGATTATTATAAATACAAGTAGGCATAACATTAATACCGACTCCTAAATCAAGCATGCAATTTTTGAATTTACTATTCCCAATGGTACAAGGGATAGCAAAAGTTCCTGGATCCTTGCACTTTTGTGGAATGGCCTGGAAGAGGGCTGAAACATTTTGCTCAACTGTATCATTAGATTAAATGAAGGCAGAAATATTCCTTCCCATATTCACTCTCTCGTTCCCTTTCAATCTCCTTTTATGAGTACATAAATCCTTAAGAAACTTTGCTAACTTTGGAATCTGCTTGATTACATCAAGAAGTGGAATGTTTACCGCAACTTTTTTAAACACGTCTAAAATCTCTCTCTCTCTCTCTCTCTCTCTCTCTCTCTCTCTCTCTCTCTCTTTGTCTTCCTCAAGAATGTTCTTATTTTTCTGCACTCGGTGTGGGAAAGGTATCCTAGGTACATACTCTTTTCCCTCAACAACAGAAGGCTCAGGCTCAACAACCACAGAAGGCTCAACAACTTCCTCATTTTTTTCCAGGGCAGAATCTGTAACTTTTCCAGAATGCAAGGTTATTGCACTCACATTAGGACCTTTAGGATTCACCACTGTTTGAGAAGGAAGTTGGTTGGATCCTTGTGCTTGCTGAATACCATTAACTGGTGAAGCAAGTTGACCTATTTGTGTTTGCAAGGCTTGGATGCTGGAATTTGTCCGCTGTTAGAATTGGAGATTATTGGCAGCCAATTGTTTAACAATATCCTCTAATGAAGGACCAGAAGCTGGGGCAGAAGTAGTTGCAGCCTGTGGAGGGTTTTATGGTGGTGGCAAGGGTGGCATCAATTGTTGTTGGTTGGGATAGTGTTGTTGGGTGGGATGCTGATTTCCATATCGAAGGTTTGGATGGTATTTATTAGTGGACAAGTCAGGAATGTTGTACCTATTTTGGTTGTTACCTTGATTGTAAAGGTCTTCTACATATGCTTGAGGTAATTCAGTAGTCTTTTCATCTTGCAGAATAGGACATGTATCAGTAGGATGATCAGGAGAAGCACAAATAGCACATAACCTTGCTGTTTGGGCTTGTTGGGCTGCTTGAGCTTTACCTACCACTACCAACTGTTTCACTAATTCGGTTAGCTCATTCATTCTATTTTAGAAGGCCTTGTAGGAATGAGAAACATGAGAAGAAACATGAACCTCATTCACACCTTTTATTTGAACAGAATTGTCTCTCGTTGTGAACTGTTGGGAGTTAAGTGACATGTTTTCAGTCGGAGCCTTGGCAGTAGCTGGAGTCTTATCAACAAGTGCTCCACCACTAGCAGCATCTAAAATATTCGTATCCATTGGTTTTAATCCTTTATAGAAATACTGAATCAAAAATTGCTCGGTGATCTGGTGTTGTGGGCAACTCGAAACTAATTGTTTAAATCTCCCCTAATATTCAGTCAATGATTCATTTTCCTGTTGTCTAATACCACAAATATCCTTTCGTATCGAGGCAGCTCTGGAGGCAGGAAAATATCTCTTTAGGAATACCTTCTTCAAATCATTCCAAGTAGCAACAGAATTTGGCTCAAGATAATATAACCAGTCTTTGGCCGCACCTTGTAGAGAAAACGAAAAGGCTCTCAGCTTGATGTGATCTTCTGTAATTCTTTCAGGCCTAAGTGGGGTAGAACAAACGATCTGGAATTCTTTAAGATACTTGTGTGGATCCTCACCTGCAAGACCACTAAATATCGGCAACAAGTGTATTAATCCAGATTTTAATTCAAAAGGAACAGCAAGGTCAGCATATTCAATACACAAGCCATTATAGTTTACATCAGGAGCAACAAGCTCTCTTAATGTTCGCTGGTCAGCCATGTTATTATAGAAAGCAAATTCAGAATCAGAATCAAACAAGCAATGTGAAAACAAGGAATCAAAATCACAATCGTCAAGGGATGGTGAACTAGGGCTGGCCTGATTATCTCTAAGACGTGCGTGCAAGGTTCTCTCTATCTCAGGATCAAAATCAAACAGGTCAGAACAGGAAGATCTAGTAGCCAGGACTACTAATGCAGCAACAAATACGACAATGCCAACAATGTCCCAATAGAGTCAGAATCAAAATCAAAGAAGGAAAATGGTTAAAATAAATTCAAAAAAATCTAAAAACACAAAATTTAATCTAATTAGGTCAAGTGAGAATTTTGGAAATTTTTTTAGAATTTTTCGAAACTATGAAAACAGTAAAAAATTATTTAAAAATAGAAAAATGATGAATTTAGGGTTTTGAGGGCGAAATCCTGTAACTCTTCCAGAGGACGGGACTTTTGACCGCACGATTTTTCTGCTTCAAATGCACGAAATAGATCTAAAAAAGGAGGCGATTTCCCCCAAAATCGGTTTTTTTTACTAGGTCGGACGCGAAAACGGAGAAACAGCAAAACAAATGCAGAAAATCAAAACAACCAAAGCCTAAAACTAAACTATTGGCTAAATAGACAAGAATCCCCGGCAACGGCGCCAATTTGACCCGCTGTCGCGCACGGATCAAAAACGAATTTTATAAAAGTGTAGTAACGGGAAGCGACACTCGGATGTCGTATCGCAAGGATTCTTGTTGAGAATTTAACCAAATGAAAAACGATTGGGGGGTTTGTTTTTGATTTAGAAAATAGGAGGAAATAAGTGATTATGAAATAAGCTAATCTACCGCATCGGTCTCCTACTTATCATCGATCCGAATAATTCTCAATCCCTAAGCAGACTTTATTCCCTTTTCGATTACAATATCAATCAACAAGCGCAATGGATACTGCAAGATATGTATTCCTAATTTCTGAATTAAGCAAACGGATAAACACAATCGCGAATTAAGCAAACACGATATAGAAACGCAATTTAATGACAAAGCGACGTAAACAACGAGTAAAAGTTATAGGAACATACAATCATCGAAATAAATCAATCAACTCTGAGAAAAGTTGAATTAAGCAAACAAAAAATCAAAGAGAAGAATTTAAAGGAAAATAAATTTAATTGAGAAACATAAGAACCTCAAAGTATGATGGAGGCGCGACTACAGTTGATCAAC
The DNA here is from genome assembly GCA_022829125.1 of Lathyrus tuberosus. Classification (NCBI taxonomy): domain Eukaryota; kingdom Viridiplantae; phylum Streptophyta; class Magnoliopsida; order Fabales; family Fabaceae; genus Lathyrus; species Lathyrus tuberosus. The sequence continues at coordinate 2,470,494 of JALAZF010000081.1, forward strand.
CAAAGGAGTTTAGTTCTCCATTACATTCGTTAAACGCAAAAGCAAAATTTGTGAATATTAAAAAGGTTCATAATTGTTGTACGGCTAAAAACCTTATAAACAAAATATTGTTTTCCACTACTACCTCAAACTGTGTCGGAAACATAAACCAGACCCATAAAACAACCCAAAACAAATTGTTTTCTAAAATCAGAATTCAGGCTCTGACTTCAACGACTTATTTGACCATCTTTCACTCTGAATCAGCTTCTGCGTAAAGCATGAAAGTTGTAGCTCTCTGTCTTAGCTTTCCATCGACTGGTAGAACACACAGAACGACATCCCGTAGCCCAAGTTATGACATACGCAGTGAAAGGTATCAAATAAGTGTTAATGCTAAAAGATAAGCTGCGAAAATAAAATAAAGGTAGAAACAAACTTAAATATGAAAACACATTAAAATAGTAAAAACACTCAAATAAACTGTAGGAATGCCTAAGTACAAATATAAGAGAATGTGCATTAAAATGCACTGATCATTGACAAAGCTAACAGTTTTTCCTTGATTTGTCTGAAAATCGTTTTGGTGGTTCGGTACTGTTAGAGATTGGAAAATGTAAAGAATTTCAAATGCCGAATCTAAGTAATAACTCCCTTTCTGGTTATTTTCATAGTTTGTCTTCTCTTACAAAGCTAGAGGTTTTGGACGTTTCGATGAATAATTTTTCTGGCGAGGTTCCAATGAGTATTGGTCAATGAACTTCACTTCTAAGAGTTATTTTAAGCAAAAAACTCTTTTTCTGGATCAATTCCTTTGTCACCTGGGAAATGTTCTGGGATTCAACTTCTTGACCTTAGCAGCAATATGTTATCAGGAAGTATACCGCGAGAATTGTTTCAAATTGAAGCACTTGATATTGCTTTGAATTTGAGTCACAATACTTTATCAGCAGAAGCGATAGCGGTTGAGATATCGGCTCTTAACAAGTCGTTTGTTTTAAACATTTCACATAACAATCTTGAAGGAGACTCGATGGTGTTCGCAAGCCTTTAAGATATTGTTTCTTTGAACACTTCGTATAACAAATTTACCGGATATTTTACCAGACAACAAGTTGTTTCATCAACTAGCAGCAACCGCAGTGCTGCTAGAATTTCATGACAGTTCAGAAAAAACTTGAAATTCGTAGCAGAAGAATTCAAGAAGAAAAGGAATTTTTGATACAAGAAAACTTAAAAAAAAAATACATAGCAGCAGTATTACAGCGGAAACAGGATATATACATCAAAAACTTCACAGATCCTAACGATTTTCTAACAGAAAACTAACTGTCATGACAGAATTCACTTAACCACTTCTAACAGAATTTCTAACACAGATCTCTAACAGAATTCCATCACAAATTTACACCAAAAAAATTTCACAAACTCCTAATAGACTTTAATAACCTCTCACTCTCTCAATTTCTTCCAGATTCATCATTCTACAATTGGTTCTCAAGCCTTCATCACCTCCAATTTCATCTGTACTGATTTTTTTCCTTGATCATTCTTCAATTAGCAGCAGCAATAACTCACATCATCTTCCCTTAGCTTCCTGCACAAAACACAACTTCAAGATCCAAAAAAACCTGCAAACTGCATCAGCCGTTTCAACACTCCAATCACCATCTTCAAATTCTTCACCTGCAGAAGTTCAACAACAATAACCAGAAGCAATTCAGAAATCAAAAAGACGCAGAAGAAAGAAGAACACGCAAGAGGTCACAACAATTCGTGCACCTCGCAACTCATCACAAGAACGACAACGAATTCGAAGCAACAGTAGGCAACAGAGTTTCCCTACACACTACATTAGAGAAGAAGGAGAAGATTGAATTTGCAAGTTCAAAGATATTGGTACCTGAGCATTTGGGAACCTCCTCTCTGGATTTCTGTGTTCTTCGTCTTCATATTGCTTCAACAATCACCTGACCATTTCACATCTCCGCAGGTAAACCTTCAAGCTTTTGATTCTTCACCATTTCATTTAATGCTTAATACCATGTGGATGCCGGTGATGTGTCGAGAAAAACCCCCAAGGTCTTAACCCCTGATTGTTCATCACAACTGTGTACTCTGCGCCTAAGATCATTAGGGTTCGTACTTTGAATTGTTCGGCTTATTTGACTGCTCGTGAATTTGACGATGATGTAGGAGTGAGGAGAGAGAGCTTCGAGGTGTTTGATAGGATAAATAAGAAATCAGAAAGTAGCACCCAATTCCAACCAATGGCGATAAGGTGGTCGCGTCACCGATAAAAATCGCACGCTACAACATTCAGCTTCAGAGTCTATGCAATTCTATATCATTAGACTTCACTTACGAATGTTCTTCAGTTCTGAACCATCAGAAGCTAGGAACTCAGCTTCTCTCAAATGCGTTCTCTTAACAGATTCTGAGTAGATTCTCTTTAAGCTTTGGAATCTGCATACTTAGAACACACATTAGATAACACCGTTGTTCTTTCAATACTTTGTTATCATAAAAACCTAAAGGATATATGTCATGAACAAATCATGTTCTAACAGAGTAGAATGAGATGTAAAGGTAAGGGGTTTCACCAATATAAAACATATTAGAAAATTGCCCCAATCCAGATTAAGAGGTTCAAACTAAGGGATGATAGGATAAAAACGAAGAAGCCTTTGTTACAAACAGTACCAGGGGAGTACGCCCTGAGTGAAAAAGATTGAAAAATAAGTTGAGAAAGAGCTTCCAAGTTTTTTACTTGAAACACGATTGGAAGACCCTTACATATGCCCATGACCCCGAATGAAACTAGGAAGGGGCAATTTTCAAATGTTTCAAGATGACTAGCCCAAATTCAAAAAAGAGAACTTGAAGTCTTATTCTTGCAAAGAGGTACTCATAAAACAAGATCATGCAGTCATCTAAAAAGTTGCATATCCTCTTCTCTTCTAATACGAAATGAACTAAAAACTCTGAAGGATCGCGGGCTACAATGGTAGCATTACCAAGTGCATCCTCAGTGTTAAAAACTGAGAAAATACTTGCTACCTTTGCATTTACCTGATCATGCATCGGAATGTTCAACTGGCATCGAAGGTTTAAATGTTCCAGCACCTCTGTGTCACTAGCCTCATATTCTATAGTCTCCAAGCGAGCCTGGATGAAATCTCTGGCATGTCCCATCCTTTTCAAATTTTCATATGCCCCCTCTTGTGATAAGAGAGGATGTGCATAGGAACCTCAGCATGATTCGTTCTTTTGCCAAAGTTTGATCATAAGGCATCTAACATCCTGGAAGAAGAAGTTTCTTCCTTCAAGGAGTTCCCAAATATGGTTTCTGAGTCAGAGTCTTCAAATATAATTATAACCTCAGGTCCTATGCGATCACTACTAAAAGAAGAGTGAAAAGAAGTAGAGGATGACCTATATGAGGTTCCTACTTTAGAATCCCTCATTGAGCCGAAGTTATTATCACTCATTTTGGCAAGATAAAATAGGAGATGTTGAAACGAAAACGTTTTCTGAAAGAAGGAACGAAAACGTCTTTCTGAAAAAAGAAATGAAAAACTTCTAGTGATGTTCTCAGGGAAGAAGGAACGAAAACGTTTTTGTGAAAGAATTAATTGTAAGCTTGAGAGCTAAAAGATTGCGAAAAAATCAAAATATTCAACTCACTCTATTTATAAACAATGGCAGTTTAAACGAAAACATTTTTCTAAAAGAAGAAACGGAAAACTTCTTGTGATGTTCTCAGGGAAGAAGGAACGAAAACGTTTTTCTAAAATAATTAATTGTAAGCTTGAGAGCTAAAAGATTGTGAAAAACTCAAAATATTCAACTCACTTTATTTATAAACAATGATAGTTGAAGGATCAAGACCTACTATGAACAATGATTTCATGATCAACAACTAGAATTCCACTCATGGAAACACGCCAAATGTGAAGTCAAGCTTCCAAGCTAATTTTGATGAAGACAAATGATCAAAGGTCTTACATATCAAAAAGAATATTTCAAGAGGATCCATTCATGATGTGTTGTTAATGTCTTTAAAGATCAAGGTATATGAATTTCATTAACATATACATATCTTAGTGCTCAAGAATCATTAACGTAAATTTTATCATACTCAAATCATTTTCATCATCTTAGGTATATGAATTCCATATCATATACATTTCTTAGTGCTCAAAATATTTTTTATCTTGCATTGGAAAATTTATTCTTCATGTTTGAACCATGTTAAATCACTTTCAAATATAATCTATTGACTTGGATAAATCAATAGATGTTGCATAAGGTTGGTTCAAATACTTAGACAATTTTTCCATAGTGTCAACCTTTTCTTCAAGAGATGAAATTTGTTTCTTTTGATTTGACACAGTTTTATACAAAATTTTGCATTCATTTATAAGTTTATCTATGGCACCTTGTGCATCATTATCATAAATGGAAAATTCATTACTAACCTCTTCATCTTCATCATCGGAATGATGTGAGGCATCAATGCAAGATTTGCGCATTTGTCGCTTTCTGAATTGGATGATGAACTTATCTCATTATCTTCCCATGCAATTTAGGCTCTTTTATTCTTGTTCTCCTTTTTTACTTTTGAAACCACCTTTCTTGTAGAGTTTTAGTCAATCCGTGTTTATATGACCTTGATTACCACATTCATAGCACGTGACATCTTGTGTTGAAGTGGAAGCCTCCTTTTTCCTGAAATGTTTCTTTCTTTTTGTATAATTAAAGGATTTATCATTTTTACCAAAGAACTTACCAAGCCTTTTCATAAGGAACATAAAGTCTTCATCTTGCTCTGGAGCATCATCTTTTTGTTCTTCCTTTGACTCGACTTTCAAAGTATTGCCTTTGGATTTCTTCTCTTGATTATCATGTTTTTCAAGTATTCCAAGTTCAAGTTCACGTTCTTGAAGTTTTCCGAACAAGGATGTGGACGTCGTGGTAGATAGACTTTTCTTTTTCGATATTACCGTTAGTTTTGGTTGCCATTCCCTAGTCAAAGATCTAATCACTTTAAGATTAAGATCATCGATAGTAAAAGTCTTACCAAGAGTAATCAAATGATTTGTTAAGTGTACAAATCTTTTTTGCAATGCAACAATGGATTCTCCTGGCTGCATTCTGAACAACTCGTACTCTTGACTTAAAGTATTCAATCTAGATTTTTTTAATTCAGTGGTTCCTTTATGAGTTTCCACCAATGTATCCCAAAATTCCTCTGTCGATTTACATTGAGAGACACGAAAGAATTCATCCATGCTAAGTGCACTTTGAAGTATGTTGATTGCTTTCTTTTCATTAAGAACTTTCTTCTTATCATCTTCATCCCAAGAGCTTTTAATCTTTGGAGTGCCAACACTATAACAACAATTGTAGGAACATGTGGACCGTTTTCGACAGTTTCCCATATTCCTTCTCCTTGTGCTTCCAAACGAGCCCTCATGCGAATTTTCCAAAAATCAAAATATTCACCAGAAAATATAGGAGGTTTATTGCAACTACCACCATCCTTGAAAATCGGATTTGCACTTGCGGAAGCCATTTTGGATCTTTAGGAACAAGTTACCTATAACCTACTCTGATGCCAATTGTAAGTTTATAGAGTGCGCCTAAGAGGGGGTGAATTAGGTGTATAAAAATTTATTCGATTTTAGAGATGCCTTTCCTTTGTCCAATTTAAGTTCATGTGATGAAAGCGATAAATTGCGGAAAAGTGAAGAACACAATGATGTATCTTGGTTCCCTTCACAATCTGAGAGTACTCTAGTCCCCTTTCAACATTGAAGGCTCTAAGATTTGACTAAATTTTGGTAAAACTTGATGTTGAACAAGATGTCCTAACATGAAGAAATCTGTAAAGAACAACATGTCAGAAAAGATGTCCTATCTTAAGGACTTGACTACTTGGTATGATAAAGCAGGTTTGCTACAGATCTGTTCCAAGATTTAAGGCGCAAACAGAACATGGATCAAGGAATGATTAGACAGAGTTCTCGAAGCCCATGGGCAACTGAAGATTATAAAAGGAAGACTAAGACCTAGGGCAAACGACAAGTCCTTGTTTTTATTTTTGTAAAGCAAAAATAAGGGTTTAGGGTTTAAGAGTCGTGCATTTTCTTGTATTGTAACCCACCATTTGTATCAGTTTGATACATTGTGGTAGACATAGTTTTTCATATTCAAAAATATGTAGGTAATGATTTTTGCATATTGTTCTTGGATAAAGCTTTTAAGCAAATTCAAGTATTAGTGTTAGTCAAGAGTATTGACTAAATATTATGTTGAAAGGGTCGTCTTTCAATTGAACAATTTGACGCAGTCACCGAAGGTTGTGAATTTTAGATATCACAGAGGTGATTTAGGAATTGAGATGGGTTTCTCTTATTTAGATGTATTTCTAGGTAGAATTGCACTTGGTAGGGAATTAAGTGATAAGTTACCGGAGGTTGTATACTTAGAATTAATAATACTGATAGTGAATTCATTCTTGGCTTGGTAGCCTCTAGATGTAGTTGTTGTTGTACACCGAACTGGGTCATCATATCTTGGTGTTATTTATCATTCTGTTATGTATAATTCAATATGTTCTTATGCTCTAAAATATATGTCTTGACAGATGTTGAAACATCTGTCATGACACTGTTATGACTTTGAGATATCAGAATGTTCTTGTTTTGTCCTTGTTTAGTAAAGCAAAGATCAATGTCTCGACATCTCTCAGAACATTTGAGATATGCATACCAAAATTTCAATTGGTATCAGAGCAGGCATCCTGTTCTGTTTCTGGATGAGTTCTAGGGAAGATACTTTCTGGTCTTTTGAACAAAGAAGAAGATTGTATGATCATACCATCCATTACTGTTATGGGGATTGGAAGTTAGGTTGATAGTTATTTGATTCCAACCTGACAACTACTGATGATTAACTGATACTTCTGTGAAGATTCTGCCGCTGCTGCTGATAATGATGTTATTGTCTTATAAGATGTTCTGACATCTTACTTGGCGCTTGTTAAAGATTGTATCAGCCTCTATAGATGTTCAAGCCATCACTAGCTGGGAGTAATATAATGAAGAGAGCATTGTGATCTGGCTTCCCCTGAAGGATCTTCCTATGTTGCTTAGAATATAGTTTCAACCAGGTACCATGAAGGGTACTAGGGGGAAAAGGTTGAGTTGAGGTCTTGTTTATCAAATTCATGATCTATAGATTCGGTAAACACTTTATGTCACGTTTAAAGTAGCCCAAGATACTTGAGTTTTCTCTCAAGTCCACTCATAAAGGCACTTCTGAATGTGTTTGATAAATAGAGTTCAGAAGAGAAGATTGTCAAGAAGAAGATCCACGGGTACTTATTTAAGAAGTGTGACATGATAATGTCATACCATTGAAGAAAGACAGGAGGAATTTGTTTTTGCTCCCCACCCTATAAGAGATTGTATATGTTTGAGGATTCCGTATCAGAATTCTTGGAAGGCAGTCTATTCTGGAATAGAAAAGAAGGAACGATATGGTTGTTCAAATGTCGGTACAATTGTACTGACATTCAACTAGGCTAGAACTGGAGTAAGAGCTGATCAATGTCAAAGCATTCTTACGAGTGTGATGACATTAGATCTTTGTGGAGAATTTTGTTTATACTGATCTCAAGAGCAAATACATGAGATTTCTAACTTTTGGAAAGTGATCTTGATTATCCAAGGATATTACTGGTTTGTCTGAAGATGGTATTCTAAGGAAGATTTATGCTTTGAAGATTTCTTCCTAGGTTGTGATGGATGTCTTATTCCTGATCTTGTAGATAGAATAAGGAGGGGTGTCAACCTGAAGAAATAGGAGTCTGTAAGGACTGAACAGTTGTAGAGGGCTCATCTAGTAAATATGTTTTTTGAAGATTCAGGATGATATGGTTTTCCTAGTCTGAACACACTGAACTGTCAAGAGGTTATGTATCAAGAAGCAAGTTGTGTCATGGATGTTAATCCTAATGTCTCAACATTGTAATCATCATCAGGATTCTCCATCTAAAAGAAAGTCTAATGACATTTGGTGACTGGAGAATACAGAATTGGGATTTAAAATCAATTGATATTTGTGGCCTTAGCAAGTATTTAATTGATTATCCTTTTGATCGGTGTTCAAGAAAGATGATGTCAAAATGTCACACCAGAAGGTGCAGCTTCAGATAGTTGTAAGAACTCAAGAACCTATTATATGTATCTGATGTGTCTTGAAGAATGCATACAGTCGGTATCATCTGTGAAGTTCTCAAAAGGTCCTTATCTTGTCCTTAAATGTAATCAAGGTGTGTAATTCTGGCAATGGCTTCAGAACTAATTTCAATGATCTGTTCATTGGAAAAGGAACTGATGTTCAACCAGATGTTGAAACATCATTCCAGAAGAGTGTGTGTAGAATCTTGTCGATCCAAGGAGTAAACTTCTTGGACAAAGGAGCGGAGCTACTGGTCAAAACTGTGTGGATTCTAATTATCTGTGAGTGGATGGTAGATTCTGCTGGAAGTATCTCTAGAAAAGATTGTATCAGGTTGAATCTTGAGAACGAAGCAGGTTGAGGATGTATCTCTTTTCATATGGAGAAAGGGTTTGATGTCTTCCAAGTGTGGATGACATCTTGGCTAACCAAGGAGTTAAGAGAATTTGTATGTCTCTTTCAGGGATGTGAGAATTCCAAATTTGATTTGATTTATTCTCAAAGAACAAGGTTGTCTATGGCTATAAGATTCAAGATGGATTTGTACAATGTATGGATGTGTTCAGGGGGAGAGTGGCTAATGGTGTTATTTGGTCTCAATCCAAGAGTTTATTGGTTATGGTACAAGGATTGTGATCCTGGTATTTTCTCACTTATGACCATGAAGATGTTCATGTGATTTATGTGAGGTTGTAATGTCAGACATAATGTCTTGAAATCATGGTCAGGTTTTTTTTTTAATTCTGGCTGAAAGGAGTTTGCTTGGGGTTCATTAGAAGGCACTGTGACTATGCTTCAGAGTTTACAAGAGAGAGTAGACAAGGTATGACTGAGTGTCAGAACATTATTTAGGACTCGTGTTTATTTACAAGTGGCTTTATATGGACGGTGTTCCTTAGACAGTGGAAAACGTGCCTTAAAGAAGGCGTGCAAAACATGTTTCTTCGGTACATGTATATTCTTTGGACGGTTCTCATTAAAGAAGAAACAATCAAAACTGAGTTGGGCGGTGCATATTCATTTATTCTAAAGTTATCTTCCTCAATTTATGTCATCATTGAATTGATCTTCAGTAAAACTAATGGCTCGTTAATTACTAAGGAAACTGCTCGGGTATTTAAAGGGGGTCTTTGCATCTTTTGTCTCAGGTTGTGTTTTTTATGTGTCGTGAGTTTATGGCATTGGGTATGGAATTGTGTTGGATACGTTTGTCAATTTTTGGCTAAAAAGTGGGAGATAGGTTGTATGTCTATCTCAGTTGTGTGTTATTCCTTGCAACACATGACTGATCTTCATTTGATTCTTGAGTCCGTTCTTGCAGTTGTTTTGCAAGGATGGTGGATAGAATCTTCTAACATTCTGTCTGTGTCTCAGTTCCTTTTGTTATGAGTCTTCTTTTTGTGTCTTGTGATCTGAGTTATGAACACAGTTGTGTCTTGTGTTTTGAGTTATCTGGAGTTAGGGTTTGGTCCCCTGAGTCTTGATCTGGATAATGGATGATGGTAAATTGGGACTGGTTTTGAGGGGGAGTGTCTTGCATCTTCTTCCTCATGTACACCAGGGCAAAGGGTACACATCATACAACAGGTGGTGTGTGGTGTGTAAGTCATCCGAAGAGCTGTACAGGAAGAATGAAAGCTTCCAGGAGTCACATTATTTTCTGCTAAACTCGTCATAGGCCGGCTGAAATGACTTCAGGACTTTCTACTCTTTCTACTCCTTGATTTCCTGGGTTTATTATGCAAAAGGAGTTTTAGCCCAAATTTGTCAAAAGGGAGAGATTGGAGGCTCTAAGATTTGACTAAATTTTGGTAAAACTTGATGTTGAACAAGATGTCCTAACATGAAGAAATCTTTAAAAAACAACATGTCGGACAAGATGTCCTATCTTGAGGACTCGGCATCTTGGCTTGATACAGCAGGTTTGCTGCAGATCTGTTCCAAGATTTAAGGCGCAATCAGAACATGGATCAAGGAATGATTGGACAGAGTTCTCGAAGCCCATGGACAATTGAAGATTATAAAAGGAAAACCAAGACCTAGGGCAAATGACAAGTCCTTGTTTTTTACTTTTGTAAAGTAAAAATAAGGTTTTAGGGTTTGAGAGTCGTGTGTTTTCTTGTATTGTAAGTCACCCTTTGTATCGGTTTGATACATTATGGTACACATAGTTTTTCATATTCAGAAACATGTAGGTAATGAATTGTATATTGTTCTTGGATGAAGCTTTTAAGCAAATTCAAGTACTAGTGCTAGTCAAGAGTATTGACTGAATATTGTGTTGAAAGGGTTGTCTTTCAATTGAACAGTTTGATGCAGTCACCGGAGGTTGTGACTTTTAGATATCACTGAGGTGATTTAGGAATTAAGATGGGTTTCTCTTATCTAGATGGATTTCTAGGTAGAATTGCACTGGTTAGGGAATTAAGGTATAAGTTACCGGAGGTTGTATACTTAGAATTAATACTACTGATAGTGAATTCATTCCTAGCTTGGTAGCCTTCAGATGTAGGTGTTATTGTAAACCGAACTGGTTCATCATATCTTGGTGTCATTTATCATTCTGCTATGTATAATTTAGTTTGTTCTTATGCTCTAAAATATATGTCTTGACAGATGTTAAAACATCTGTCATGACACTGTTATGACTTTGAGATATCAAAATGTTCTTGTTTTGTCCTTGTTTAGTAAAGCAGAGATCAATGTCTCGACATCTCTCAGGACATCTGAGATCTGTATACCAGAATTTCAATTGGTATCAGAGCAGGCATCCTGTTATGTTTCTGGATGAGTTCTAGGGAAGATACTTTCTGGTCTTTTGAACAAGGAAGGAGATTGTATGATCAGACCATCCATTACTGTTATGGGGATTGGAAGTTAGGTTGATAGTTGTTTGAATCCAACCTGACAACTACTGATGGTTAACTGATACTTCTGTGAAGATTCTACCGCTGCTGTTGATAATGATGCTATTATCTTATAAGATGTTCTGACATCTTACCTGGCGCTTGTTGAAGATGGTGTCAGCCTCTATAGATGTTCAAGCCATCACTAGCTTGGATCAATATAATGAAGAGAGCATTGTGATCTGGCTTCCCCTGAAAGATCTTCATATGTTGCTTAGAAGATAGTTTCAACCAGGTACCATGAAGGGTAATAGGGGGGAAAAGGTTGAGTTGAGGTCTTGTTTATAAAATTCATGATCTATGGATTCGGTAAACACTCTATGTCACGTTTAAAGTAGCCCAAGATACTTGAGTTTTCTCTCAAGTTCACTCATAAAGGCACTTCTGAATGTGTTACACAAATAGAGTTCAAAAGAGTAGATTGTCAAGAAGAAGATCCACGGGTAATTATTTAAGAAGTGTGACATGATAATGTCATTCCATTGAAGAAAGACAGGAGCAATTTATTTTTCGGTGACGCGACCACCTTACCCCAAATGTGAGTTTGGGTGCTACTTTCTGATTTTTGTATTTATCCTATGAAGCTAGAAAGGAAGGGGGAGATACCTTAAACTAACCCTACACACAAGTGTTTTCTCTAACAAATGCTAAGAGATCGGGGATCAGGGTCTGGTTATACAAAGGGAAGCTATTAACACCCAGTGTATCTATGGTAATCCATAGGAACCTTCTTTTGCATGTATTTCTATTAACTTGAAATGCTTTCTTGTGTTTATCTGTTGTGGATTGGGAAAGTTTCTCCTCTGGGAGTGTTGAGAGAATATTTTTGTTGTTTTCGGGTTTTTTGTTGTTTTTGGGAAGGTACTGGACCTAAAGTTTTTTATTTGTGTGCTCGCGAATATTTCGCAATCTTATGCCTACGTATTCCCGTAAAGAGATTTGAGAAATCAGAGCAATCGTAATTCCTCCTATTTCTATGGGAGGAAAGATATATGTGTCTTGTTCAAAGCCCAAGATTGAAGCTAGAAGAGGATTTGTGTCTTGTTTAAAGCCTAAGATTGAGGCTAAAGGAGTATTTGTGTCTTGTTCAAAGCCCAAGATTGAAGCTAACAGAGTATTTGTGTCTTGTTCAAAGCCTAAGATTGAAGCTAAAGGGTGACTGAGAGAGAGAGAGTTTGTCATCTCTAAAGGGAGATATCTTACCTATCCATCACAAAATGAAAATTGATTATAAGGGAAATTATTTTAACTAGGATATGAGAAACCCAACAGTGCCATAATTTCCTTTATAAGAGGGATGTCATGAAGGAAGAGGGATGTGTAGAATCCAGAGGCTTGCCACTTACAACAGTCAAATGAAAGATAAATTTTATCCAGGATAAGGGAAGGACTCCAGCTTGGATTTTGAATCAACAAGTGTTCCACTTACAGCAATTATCTGAAAAAAGGTTTTGATTATTTATTTTGATATGAGATGTATAAAGGACATATCTTCCTGCAGAGATGACTCATGGTCTCATCTGAGGGGATGTTGATTTTTGTGTACCTTGTTCAAAGCCCAAGGTTGAAGCTAAAAGAAAATGACTCCACTGGGGAGGGTTTTATTTGTCTTGTACAAAGCCCAAGATTGAGGCTAACTAGGGAAATTCTTATCTGAAACCTAAGAGGAGGCTATCTGTTGCTGAGGATTTATTGAAATCCAAGAGCAGGTCCAAATTGTATTGGGGAATCCAAAAGGAATTTACTCTTGCATCAGGGAAGAGTTGAAGTAACAGATGCCATGAGGTTCTGATTTTATTGGGGATTTGTTGAGGTTAATTGACCCTGGATGGGGTTTTCAAGGTGAAAGTTTAAGCCTTGTTGGGGGTCAGGGAAGTTTTAAAGGTGAGTTTGAAAACCTTAGAGGTTTTAAATCTTTTGGAGACTGGTGTAGTGGTAGAGTGATCAGGGTTTTTCCTATGCTTTTAGGAAACTTGAGGGTCTCTGTGTGTTAAGTCCAAGAGGATACTATAATAGGTGAGACTTTCTAAGTCTACTTAAATGAAGCCCAAGAGAAGGATAAGACTATCCAAGTCTCTTAAGAAGAGGTAGACTCTGGTTGGAGAGAGATCTTTGTATGATGCCCAAGAGGAGGTTGTGGCTTCTAGAGATGAAGATCAACCCTTGAATGGTTGGATGTTCTGGGAATTTGACTCTCTTGGGGATTGAACTAGTAGAGATGACTAACCTATCTTATGCTTTTAGGAAGCCTTTGTGTCCTTGTACTAAGCCCAATAGGAGGCTGGGGAACTTCTAAGAAGCCTGTTGGTCCTTGTACTAAGCCCAAGAGGAGGTTGGGGATACTTCTAGGAAGCCTGTGGGTCCAAGCCTAAGAAAAGTTCAAGGAAGGTTTCACCGAGAATTAATCCTCTCTGGGGAAATGAATTTCTTGTGTATATATATATATATATATATTTCTAAGTTTTGATAGTCTTGAGAAAAGTTTCACCGGGAATAATTTCTTTCTCTGTTCCATATTTAATAAGCCCAAGAAAAGGCAGACTGTATTGAGGGAATTTCCTATGAGGGAACTAGTTTTGACTATGTTAGAATTAAACTCTGGTTTGACCTAAGTGTAGACCTAACTGCTGGGGGAAACTTTAACAAATATGCACAGGTATATACAGATAAGTGTATTGACAGGTATATAACAAATATGCATTAAATTGAAAAGATGTTGGGACTTATACTCTGAGAAGAGGCCCAAGTGTATGGTGATTGATTGTGTTGACTTACAATTGTATGATTAGGGTTTTAAGAAATTGAAGAAAGATTTGAGAAAATTTTGAATTTGAATTTGAATTAAAAGAAAGTTTTTTGAAATGAAAAGAATGTTTGGGGCTTACAACTCAAAGAGAGACCCAAGTGGTCTAAGATCAGTTTCACCGGGAATAATGCTCCTCTTAGTACCAGTTAAAACAAACAGATGATTTTGAAAAAAACTGAAGTATGTGGCTTACAACTCAAGGAGAGGCCCATGGAAGTTTTTTATTGTTTAAAACAAAGTTTATGAACAAAATGTTGGGGCTATACTCAAGCAGATGCCCAGATGACTTATTTTGAAAACAGGGATCGCACTGCGATATCGAAAGACGTTGTGGGACTTATACTACAGCAGAGGCCCAAATTGTTTATGTAAAAAAGGGTTTGGGTCTTACACTCTATATAGAGGCCCAAAGATTATTTTTATACAAGAGATGGGGCTTACAGCTCAAGGAGATGCCCAGTTGAAAAACAGCGATCACACCGTTATTTTGAAAATCGCAGAGGGACTTATACAATGACTGAGGCCCCAATTATTTATTTACAAAAGGGATGGGTCTTACACTCTACAAATAGGCCCAAAAATGTTTCAAATGAAGTTTGAAAATTTAAAATTAAGGGAAAACCCTAATTTTAATTAAAAATACAATTTTTCAAAGAAAATTAAATAAAAAAATGATATAAAATATCAAACATATTTAAAAACAAGTTGTTAGCTTTGAAAAATGTTTTAAAAAATCATGTTTTATTTATATCAAAGTGTGAAATTCATTTGAATTTAAAAAATCGAGAAAAATTTCATTAAAAATGTTTTAAAAAAATTAAAATGAAATTCTTTACAAAAATTCAAAATATATTAAATAAATAATATAAATTTGAATTTTTTGTAAAATAAAATATTTTAACATTTTTGTGAATTTTGAAAAAAATAATCAATAAAAAATGATTAAAAATCAAAGAGAAATTAATTTTTGAAATCAATTAAAAAAATAACAAACATTCAAAAAAGGCGCCAAGGCAACCTTCTTCTTCCTCGCGCGAACCTCATTGGCCAGATTTGCAAAACCTCTTATATCTCTCTGATTACTCAATGGTTTTGACCTTTGTAAACATGAAAGTTGCTCGTTTTTGAACAAGGATTCCAATGGTACCAATTAATCGCATTTATATTAAGTGTGGAGTGAGAAATCAAGTGATGAACACATGAACACTAATTTCTGCAAGAACACTATGAAATCCTATACACGATATCTACAAAGCAATTGATTGAGGGGAAACACTCTATACAAGTACATAAACATGTTTGTAACTTGAAAATACATTTTTGATGCATGGATCATAGAGTTTGAGAGTGTCAGGCTTACCTTTGCAAGAGGAAATCTAATTCTCAGTTGTAGGTGTTACAGAAGTGTTTTGATGATCTGGACAGCTTTCTTGGACCTCAAGTAGTGTGTTGAGATGCTTGGAATTGATTGGAAACACCTGGAACTTGTTGTGGTACCTCAACTGCAAATAGGCCTAAGTTGGATTTTGAGCTTTGTGATTTTGAGGTTATAGATGATGGAGAAGTGTTTTGACAACTTCTATATGATGTATATGATGTGTCTACACTATTGGTTTTGGTGGAATTGTTTTCTATTTGAAAATTCGAACCTTACTTGCTAAAGAAGCAAATTCTGGTTCATGAGAAGGAAATGAGAGAAAACATGAATTTTGATGTTTTGGGGTGTTTTGATTAGTCACACATGACCTCTATTTATAGTAGAGGAAGTTTGTTTTGCAAGGAATAGTGATTGTGGGTTGGATCACCCTATTATCCATTAAGTTTTGTCATGTAGCCAAAGTCTCCTCTAGCCATTGACTTGAGTCAATCTTGCAGGCCTATGGTCTTCTGATTCTTGGACTAATCTTAACTCATTTGTAATATTATGAACTGATTTATGCCAACTCTATGCATCCATTCAATGCTTCATGACAAAGTTGGAGTTTTTGGAAATGAATCTTGAATGCCACATGCCTAAGGGATTGGATTTTTGACTTGGTAGCCTTGTGCTCAGATTCTTCATCATTCATGTTGATATTTGACAGTAATACAATGATGCAAGTGTCCAGAATTGGCTCAAAAAATCGTGGGATACAAGTCATGTACCAAAGTTGTTGTGCAGGCAGGGTGAAAAATGCTCTTTTGGGAAGCTTATAACTTCTTGCTCAAGTTGAATCATGGCAAGCTCTTGTACTTTTAAGAAAGCCCCTATATCATACTTCAACTTTGATGTTTAACTTTGGTCTTGGTTTATCATGGATCATAATGAAAAATGGCCTCAAAGTTAAAAAAAATGAAACAAATTTTGTCTCAAAATTTCACTAAGTGTCCAAGTTCAAAAGTTTTGAAACCCTAACTTCATGGCTCCATAACTCACAATCCAAGCGTTTTTGGCTCATGGAGCACTGTGACACTTTTGTAGTGTGTAATGAGAGCTTTCATTTGAGCTTTGGATGGAAGAAAATGGCTTTGTGGTTTGAAAGTTATGATCTTGCAAAGTTGGGAAAAATCACCCTTTTTTCATAACTTAGAGAAATTTTAAGTTTCTTAAGATTACCCCTTTTGCAAGTAACCTCACTTTTCTTGATGGATGATGATCCAAACCATGAGTTAACATTGTTTTTTTACTTAGGGGAGCCATGTTTGTCAAAAAATCTCAAAAGTTAAACTTGGTTTTTGGGCACAGTTGACTTTTTGTCAGATGAATTTCAAACTTTGAGATTCTTTATGAAATCAAGTTCTTGACCTAATTCAAACCTAATGGATGGATTCCATAGGTGTTTTAGAGTGTCTTGAGTCATGTCTCAAGGTTTGAGAACATGTCTTGGTCAAAAGTCAAAGGTAGGGTTGACTTTTTCTCAAAAACCCTAGTTTGTGGTCAAATGAATTTACATCTCCATATTGATCATGAACCAAGTTCGTTGTGTCCATTTGAACTTGTAATAGGATCAATATGAGATATTTGAGATCTTCAAAAAATTCCTTGAGGTTTTGGCTCATGTCTTGTTCCAAAAGTCAACTTAGGGGTGAATTAGGTCAAGAAACCCTAATTCCTGATTTTTGATGAATGCGTCCCCTGAGGCTATTTTGAACTTATGATTGGATCCATGAGGTCCCTTTGAGCCTCTTGGATCATGTTTTGAAGTATTGGATCATGCCCAGATGAAAATTCCTCTCTGGAGGCCTTGGTCGACCAAAACCCTAATTTGGTGACACTAACGATCTTGAGGCTTGATCCACTTAAAATGTTGCAATCTTTTGATATGGAAGACCTCTTGACCCATTATGGATGTTTGAGAGGTTTGACAAGTGGAAGATCATATCAATTCTTGATTGATCCTTTGTCTGAGTGCTCTGAGAGGGCTCAAGACCCAAATTCCTGGTTGAGGTGAAGGCTCAACAATCTTTGAGAGGATTGATGAGGCATGAAGGTACATTCATATTGTGGTGATGTTTTGAACAATGATGGGAAATCTTGTGGTCAAAATTTAGGGTATGACATATGCCTCTATTTAATCTTTTTGGACCTGAAGGTGTGAATGGCGATGACGTTCGGACATTCAAGGTAAAAGAGGATTAAATATCGGAATACCCAAAATTTTGACTGTGGTTATGCATGACAGTTGTTTGCTCATCCATCTTCTTTTGCTAAGCAAGGCTACTTAGAAAAGGGTAAAACTTCCCCTCGATCCTAGTCTTTAGCCACGGAACTGGTCTCAGTTTTCTTCTGAAATAAACTTCCCCTCGATCCTGGTCTTCAGCCATGGAACTGGTCTTAGTTTTCTTTTGAAATAAACTTCCCCTCGATCCTAGTCTTTATCCATGGAACTGGTCTTAGTTTCTTCTTGTCAAGATCTTTTCTTGACAAGGAATGCAATCTGTCATACCCTAAATTTTGACCGCAAGATTTCCCATCATTGTGCAAATCATCACCACAATATGGATGTACCTTCATGCCTCATCAATCCTCTCAAAGATTGTTGAGCATTCACTCCAATCAAAAATTAGGGTTTTGATCCCTCTTAGAGTAAACATGTCAAGTTGACCAAGCCTCAAGATCATCAGTGTCACCAAATTAGGGTTTTGGTCGACCAAGGCCTCTAGAGAGAAATTTTCATCTGGGCATGAGCCAATACTTCAAAACATGAGCCCAAACCTCAAGAGATGTTTTGAAGACCTCAAATATCTTGTATTGATCCTCTTATAAGTTCAAATGGACACAAAGAACTTGGTTCATGAGCAATACAAAGATTCAAATTCATCTGGACCACAAACTAGGGTTTTTGAGAAAAAGTCAACCATACCTTTGAATTTTGACCAAGACATGACTCAAACTTTGGGACGTGATTCAAGACACTCTAAAACACCTATGGAATCCATCCATTGCGTTTGAATTAGGTCAAGAACTTGATTTCATAGAAAATCACAAAGTTTGAAATTCATCTGATAAAAAGTCAAATGTGCCAAAAAATAAAGTTTGGCTTTTGGGATTTTTTGACAAACATGGCTTCTCTAAGTCAAAAACAATGTTAACTTATGGTTTTGATCATCATCCATCAAGAAAAATCAAGAAAAGTGGGGTTACTTGCAAAATGGGCAATCTTAAGAAACTTGAAATTTGACTAAGTCATGAAAAAAAGTGATTTTTACCCAACTTTACAAGACCATAACTTGTGATCCATGTAATCTTTTTCTTCCATCCAAAACTAAAGCGAAAGCTCTCGTTACATAGTTCAAGATTGTCAACTACAACATATTCCAAATCCTCATGAATTTTGAGTTATAGATTGATCAAAATCACAAAACAATGGAAAATGAACATTTTTCAATCACTTAGTGAAATTTTGGACAGAATATGTTTGCATTTTTTCCAACTTTGAGGCCATTTTTCATTATGATTCAAGACCAAAGTTAAACATCAAAGTTGAAGTATGATATAGGGGCTTTCCAAAAAGTACAAGAGCCTCCCATGATTCAACTTGAGCAAGAAGTTATAAGCCTTCAAAAATGGCATTTTACACCTTGCCTATACAACAACATGAAAACCTAGCTTGAGCCACACGATTTTTCACTCAAGTTTTGCCATTTTGCCAACTTTGTCATCTTCCAAAAACATAAAACTTCTGATGACTCACTTGTTTCTTGATCAAGGAGTCAAGAATTCAACTTGGCATGTGCAAAACCATCATGACATGAACTTTGGAATTCAATTTTGGCAAGGTTACATCAATTCAATGCATTGAGGTGTCATGAACCAAGCCATAAAAATCCAAACCAGTCAAGATTCAGTCCAAACTCTAGCATTCAAACCTGCAGCAATTGAATAAAGTTAAGATAAAGAGTTGACTTGGCACTTTGGAACATCCAAGTCAATGGCTACAAGCTCACACCATGATCAGCTGCCAATCACTATTGCTCCAAAAAAAACTTTGTCTACTATAAATAGAGGTCATGTGTGACTGATCAAACCACCCCAAAACATCTCCATTCATGTTTTCTCTCATTTCCTTCTCATGAACCAGATTTTGCTTCTTTAGCAAGTCAGGTTCAAATTTTCAAATAGAGAACAATTTTACCAAAACCAAGAGTGTAGACACGTCATATAGAAGTTATCCAAACACTTCTCCATCATCTATAACCTCAGAATCACAAAGCTCAAAATCAAACTCAGGCCTGTTTGCAGTTGAGTTGCCACAAGGTGATCCAGGTTATTTTAATCCATTCCAAGCTTCCAAACACCTTACATAATGTCCGTTGAAGTTGTCCAAGCCATCAAACAACATCCGTAACACCTCCAACACATAATTCGATTTCTTCTTGCAAGAGGTAAGCCTGAACTCTCAAACTCTATAATCCATGCATCATTAATGTGTTTTCAAGTTACAAACATGTTTTTGCACTTATGTAGAGTGTTTCCCCTCAATCAATTGCTTTGTATCTATCGTGTATAGGATTTCATAGTGTTCTTGCAGAAATTAGGGTTCATGTGTTCATCACTTGATTTCTCACTTCACACTAAAAATAAATGCAATTAATTGATACCATTGGAATCCTTGTTAAAAAACGAGTGAGATTGATATTTGAATAGTTCAAAATCATTGAGTAATCAGAGATAAAAGTGAGGTTTTGCAAATCATCTGTGTCGCGGGCACGGGGAAGAAGAAGGTGACCGTTGGCGCCTTTTTCAAATTATTTGAATTTTTGAATTTTTAGTTATTTTCTTAATTGATTTAAAAAATTAATCTATCCCTCAATTTTAATCATTTTTTATTGGTTCTTTTTTTTTTAAATTCACAAAAATGTTAAAATATTTTATTCTACAAAAAAATCAAATTTATATTATTTATTTAATATAGTTTGAATTTTTGTAAAGAATTTCACTTTAATTGTTTTTTTAACATTTTTAATGAAATTTTCCTCTTGATTTTTCAAATTCAAATGAATTTCACACTTTCATATAAACATAACATGATTTTTCAAAACATTTTTCAAAGTTCACAACTTGTTTTTAAATATGTTTGATATTTTATATCATTTTTTATTTAATTTTCTTTGAAAAAATTGTTTTTTTAATTAAAATTAGGGTTTTCCTTGATTTTAATTTTCCAAACTTCATTTGAAACACTTTTGGGCTTCTTTGTTGAGTGTAAGACCCATCCCCTTTGTAAATACATATTTTTGGGCCTCAGTCATTGTATAAGTCCTGATACGATTTTCAAAATAAACAATACGATCACTATTTTTCATTTGGGCATCTCCTTGAGCTATAAGCCCCAACTCTTGTATAAAAATAACCTTTTGGGCCTCTTTGTAGAGTGTAAGACCCATCCCTTTATACAGAAATAATTTTGGGCCTCAGTCATTGTATAAGTCCCACTATGATTTTCAAAACCGCGACGCGATCGTCGCCTTTTCAAATAAGTCATCTGGACCTCTCCTTGAGAATAAGCCCCAATCTTTTTGTACATAAGCTTTGTTTTAAACAATAAACAAATTCCATGGGCCTCTCCTTGAGTTGTAAGCCCCATACCTCTGTTTTAAAAATCATCTGTCTATTTTAAACTAGTACTAAAAGGAGCATTTTTCCCGGTGAAACCGCTCTTAGACCACTTGGGCCTCTCTTGGAGTTATAAGCCCCAAATATTCTTTTCTTTTCAAACAACTTTCTTTTAAATCAATTTCAAACTCAAAGTTTTCTCAAAACATTCTTCAATTTCTTGAAACCCTAATCATACAGCTGTAATTAATACAATCAATCACAGTACACTTGGGCCTCTTTTCAGAGTGTAAGTCCCAACATCTTTTAAATTCAATGCATATTTGTTTATATACCTGTCAATTCACTTATTTGTATATATTCTTGTACATATTTGTTTAGAGTTTCCCCAGCAGTTAGGTCTACACATAGGTCAAACCAGAGGTTACTTCTAACTTAGTCAAAACTAGTTCCCTCATAGGAAACTTCCCTCAATACAGTCTGCCTCCTCTTGTGCTTATTCAATATGGAATAGTGAAAGGCGTTATTCTCGGTGAAACTTTTCTCAAGACTGTCAAAACTTAGATATATATATATATATATACAAGAAATTCATTTCCCCAGAGAGGATTAATTCCCGGTGAAACCTCTTTTGAATTTCTTCAAACCTTAGAACTGTTCAGCAAAGAAAGGATTAATTCTCGGTGAAACCTTTCTTGAAATTTTCTTAGGCTTGGACCAACAGGCTTCCTAGAAGTATCCCCAACCTCCTTTTGGGCTTAATACAAGGACCAACAGGCTTCTTAAAAGTTCCCCAGCCTCCTCTTGGGCTTAGTACAAGGACCAACCAGCTTCTTAAAAGTTCCACAGCCTCCTCTTGGGCTTAATACAAGGACCCAAAGGCTTCCTAAAAGCATAGGATAGAAATTAGTTATCTCTACTAGTTCAATCCCAGGAGAATCAAATTTCCAGAACATCATACCATTCTAAGGGTTGATCTTCATCCCTTAAACCAACAGCCTCCTCTTGGGCATCATACAAAGATCTCTCTACACCAGAGTCTACCACTTTTTAAGAGACTTGGATAGTCTATGCCTCCTCTAGGGCTTCATACAAATAAGACTTGGAAAGTCTCATCTCCTCCTTGGATCTCCCACAGAGACCCTCAAGTTTCCTCAAAGAATAGGAAAAACCCTGATCATTTTACCAATACACCAGTTTCCAACAGAGTTAAAACATCTAAGGTTTTCAAACTCACCTTTAAACTCCTCAGACCCCCAACAAGGCTTAAACTTTCATTTTGAACATCCCAGCCAGGGTCAATTTACCATAGATAAATCCCCAATAAAATCAGAGCCTCATGGCATCTGGTATTTCAACTCTTCCCTGATTCCCAGCAAGAGTAAATTCCTATTTGGATTTCCCAATACAATTTGGACCTGCTCTTGGATTTCAATAATCCTTAGCAAAAGTTAGCCTCCTCCTAGGCTTCATATAAGAACTTTCTCCAGTCAGCCTCAATCTTGGGCTTTGTACAAGATAGATAAAATCCTCCCTAGTGGAGTCATTTTCCTTTAGCTTCAACCTTGGGCATTAAACAAGACACACAAAAAATCAGCATCCCCTATGATGAGACCATGAGTCCTCTCTGCAGGAAGATATATCATCTATACATCACATATCAAACAAAAAAATCAAAACCTTTTTCTAGATAATTGTTGTAAGTGGTACATTTTTTGATTCAAAATCCAAGCTAGAGTCCCTCCTTTATTCTGGATAAAATCTCTCTTTCATCTAACAGCTATAAGTGGCAAGCCTCTGGATTCCATACATCCAAGCCAATGTCCCTCTCTTAGCATGAAAGATTCATAAAGGGAAAAGTGGCATTGCTCTACACTGAGTTAAAGCTTTCTTCCTTCATGACATCCCTCTTATAAAGGAAATTATGGCATTGCTAGATTCTACATATCCCAGTTAAAGTAATTCCCCTTTATAACCAATTACTTAATATTTGTGATGAATATGTGGGATTTCTCCCTTTAGAGATGACAAATTCTCTCTCTCTCAATCAACTTTTAGCTTCAATCTTGAGCTTTGAACAAGACACAAATACTCTGATAGCTTCAATCTTGGGCTTTGAACAAGACACCAAAATATATTTCCTCCCATTGAACTATGATTGCTCTAATTTCCCAAATCTCTTTACGGGAATACGTAGGCATAAGATTGCGAAATCTTAGCGAGCACATAAATAAAAAACTTTAGGTCCAGTACCTTCCCAAAAACAATAGAAAACCCGAAAACAACAAAAATATTCTATCAATTCTCCCAAAGGAGAAACTTTCCCAATCCACAGCAGATAAACACAAGAAAGCATTTCAAGTTAACAAAAATACATGAAAAAAGAAGGTTTCTATGGATTACCATAGATACACTGGGTGTTAATAGCTTCCCTTTGTATAACCAGACCCCGATCCCCGGTCTTTTAGCATTTGTTAAAGAAAACATTTGCGTGCAGGGTTAGTTTAAGATATCTTCCCCTTCCTTAACCAGTTTCATAGGATAAATATAGAAATCAGAAAGTAGCACCCAATCCAATTTGCGGTAAGGTGGTCGCATCACCGGAAAAAAAAACGTACGCTACAAAAAAATGGCGACTCTGCTGGGGACTTTTAGGATTAGATTTCCTAAGAGGTCTAGGCTTTGCTTTGCATTTATTTTTTTGTTTATTTACTTGCTTTCTCATTTTTTTATATCAGCTGCTATCATTTTATTTGACACCCTTGTTTAAATTACTGTTATCTGGGAATGTGATTAATACGCATGTGGTGAGTCCGAGAGAACATTAAGATAAGTGGTGGTGTATTCGGGGAGGCTTATAGGGGGTGAATCCCGACCAAGCTGACTTGAGAGTCCATCGAATCAGTGGAGGTGCCCGCGTGGAATTACCAATGTTGAACGAGCATGTCGTGAAAGCATTGTTTTTCCCATTGGGTTACCCTTGAAGTTGAGGATTAGTAGACACTTAACCAATAAACCATTAGGTAGTGCGGTGACTATCAGGAATAATTGATATGCGATACTACACTCAAAGGAGATTCATCTTAGGATATTACAGCTCTACTGAGTCAATCGGTTTGCTGTTAATATCCCTAAGGGGGTCAATGATTTTGGGAACCTCTATTAGAACTCGTTCCACAAGTACAAAAATTCACCTATTATTACACACCTTGGGAATAGGTAGATCCATGGCTCCATGCTCATGACGATGAACCCCTAAACCCATGTTTTCAAATATTTTTGTTTGCTGCATTCATGCATCCATGCATTCATTAAATAAGAAAATGTCTTTTTTCTAAAAGAACTGAAACAATAATTGCAAATATCAGAGGTTGCGTTACGGATTTCGGAATAAGAAAAACATACAAGTACACCTTCAAGGTTCCAAAACTAGAAGACCTAAGGAAATTGGGAAGGATGATTACTAATCCCGAGGCTTTTAGAGCAAAGAACAGAGGGATCCTGTCTATGCTAGTTCAGTTCTACGGTCCAGTATACCACTGCTTCACTTTTCCAGATTACCAGCTCACACCAACACTAGAAGAATACTCCCACCTAATTGATTTGCCTATCACTGATCAAGGTCCATTTTCTGGACTGGAAGAAATTCCAAAAGATCAAGCCATTGCAAGAGCAATCTCTTGGGATGAGTCAGAAATCAGGACTCATATGACCACCAAAGGAGGAATCCAGGGTTCACCAGCTAAATTCCTGATGGAGAAAGCTCTATATTTTGCCAGTATAGGAAATATAATCGCTTTCGAAGATGTCTTTGTTCTGCTCATATATGGGTTATTCCTCTTTCCCAACATTGACAACTTCGTCGACACCAATGCTGTTAAGATATTCCTAATTGGGAACCCGGTCCCAACCTTGCTTGCGGATGCTTATCATTTTGTACACTTAAGGAATTTGTATAGTGGAGGGATGATTGCCTGCTGTGTACCATTACTCTACAAATGGTTTATTTCCCACTTGCCCAAGTCTGCTGCTTTTTGGGATCACAAAAGTAGTCTGCGATGGTCGCAGAAGATTATGTCTCTTACCAACTCCGACATAGATTGGTACAATCGGATCTATGACGGAGTAAAAATCATCAAAAAATGAGGAAATTTCCCCAATGTACCCCTCATTGGTACTAAAGGAGGGATCAACTATCATCTAATTTTAGCTCACCGTCAACTTGGATACCCGATGAGGAATATCCCACATAATGCTCATCTGGAAGGTCTTTTCTTCAAGGAAGGAGAAAATGACAGGGCACTAAAGAAAAAAATAGTGCATGCCTGACAACATGTTCACAGAAAGGGGAGAGAATCCCTTGGGAGGCCAAACTGCATCTTTGCAGAGCCTTATCTCCACTGGGTGCAAACTAGAGCCATCAAACTGAGGATGCCTTACCCTCGTCAAGAAGTTTTTCCCTTAAAGGAATCTCTCCTTTATTTCATGTCTGATGGGAAAAAACTCCAGGTCGCTCTCAACAAAGTCCAACGTGGGAAAAACTCTTGGAAGAACAAATATCAAATTCTTAATTTGGAATGTACCAAGATTCAGGAACTGCTAAAAGAAAAGGATGCTCTAATTGAGATATTAGAGCAGCATGCTATAGAAAGGCAGGAGGAACGAAGAAATTTGCTCACTCCTTTCACTTGGCAAAGGATCGTCGACCCGACAATGGCTGAAGAAGCACGATCAAAGAAAAGAAAATTTTAGGAACCAACATCTGAGCTCTCCTCAGAGAGAACTCAGGATCCATAGGCCTAGTTTTCCTTCTCACAGTTTGTAAAATACTATACTTTTCCCTGTAAAATACTGCAATCTTTCGAGTTCAATAAAAGAGTCTCCCCCCCCCCCCCACTGTGTGATATTTGCAAAATAATTATTAAAAGTTCTTTTGAAAATAAAAACTACAAAAATATATCATTTTCATTCTTTGCATATCATTCATCATTCTCACATAAAACATCTTTGTCTTTGAGTCTCACATATGTGTCGCACTCTAGAGTCAAACTGTCTCATTCGTACAATACTCGGGCCAATCGAAAAAAGAAAATGGACGATCTCGAGGAAGAGAACAGAGAGCTGAGAGAAGAAATCAACGCTTTAAAGGAGAGTTTGGAGAAACTCTACAACATCATGCAATCCCTAGCAGCAGCCCAGGAGCAACAACAACAGAGGACTGTGATTTCAGAGATTTCATCCACACTAGCATTTGAGACACCTGGCAGTCATCCTCAGTACAACATGCCTAAAGGTTTCCCCTGGGGCATGCCTCTCAACTTTATACCTAAAGGATACATCCCACCAGTCACTGAAGACCCAGAAGTCGTAGCAGGAACTGCCAGGCTCGAAGGTTACAAACTTCAGGTAAATGAAGATGCAAGGGTTACAACAGAAACTCCTGAAGGTTACAAACTTTAGGTCACTGAAGCGCCAAGAGTTACCGCCATAATGACTATACCACAACCAGTGGTACACACTATCCCGGAGGAAAAGATTCTTCAGGCCACTTCTGTAACACCCCAAAATAATTATAATATTTATTTGATTGAATTATTATGATTATTCAGTGTTTTCGTGAATTTTGATGGATATTGTGACGCTTGATGACTTTGAGTGGTGTTGTGGGGTAGCCTTGGGTTAAGGGAATTTTGAGGCAATTAGAATTAGTAAATTAATTAGATTATTTTATTAGTAATAATAATAAAATAATTTGAATCTTTAGAATATTATTTAGATTATTATTATTATTGTTAATTAAAATAATTAAGAGGACCATTAAGGGTGAGACGGTAATATTAAAAAGGTTAATTGAGGATAATATGGGTAAATCATAATTAGGGCCCAAGAGGTAGGTTTAACAAAAAGAAAAGTGGAAATTAGGAGAGATATTATGTGCAACCTAAGAAGTGAAGAGAGAGCTAAGGAAAGGAGGCTAGGGCATAGAGAACGAGAGAATCAACCAAAGATCCCCAAAAAGAAGAGTCTTTTATTGGAAAATTCGAGGCATAGGGGGTTAATACGGGTTCATATGTTTGATATGGGTTTAGGGTAGAGTAGTTTGTGTGTTATGTGTTTTATGATGAATTTTCGTATGATGAATCTGTGGTGAATTTTCGTGCATCTGTGTTGGTCAATTTCTGATATGAATCTGGTATGTGTTACTGTAAATTCTGTGAAATTCGTGTGAATGATTATTGTTGTTGTGATAAATATGTGAATGAAACTAGATCTGAAATCGAAGTTGGAATTAATGAAGTAGGACTTAATAATTAGAAGGAATTGCTGAACATAATGAAGTAAGATAATGGCTTAGATCTGTGAAGAATCAAAACTGTTTTGGGTCCGATTTTGGAAGATCGAAGGTGCTAGAATGTGAGGTTTTCGTTCAGATGCGAAATTTGAGTTTTGGAGGGTTTTCTGGAATTACGCGTAACAGAGGGAGTATTACGCGTAAGAGGGGACATCCCTAGGGTGATACGCGTAGCATACACACCCGTCCCCAGGGCCAGCACGACCCTCTACCATTACGTGTAGGGCGCGCGTAAGGGAATGGTGGCAATACGCGTATGGGAAGCCATTACGTGTATGGGAAGCTGGGCATGAAGAGGCATACGTGTATGGGAAGCCATTACGCGTATGGGATTCTAGGGAAGGGGTCCTACTCGTATGTGAAGCCATTACGCATAGGGGAAGATTGAAGGGGATTTTGAGAGGGAAACCTCTCTGGTGATACGCGTAACAGGGATTGTGGTACGCGTAAGGGAGGCCTGGGCAAGTGGCCCTACGCGTATGATATGCAGGCCAGGGGCGAGGAGTTGATCCATACGCGTATGGGGCATGGCCATACGCGTACGGACAAGGCTGTTGGCAGATTTGTCTGTTTTTGCAATTTCTGTCCCGATTTTGCTTGTGATGCGTTCTCCTTGAAATGTAAGGCTATGATGAAGTAATAAAACATGAGTAAACTAGTAATGAAGATGAATAGGATAAAATCGGGAATTTTTATGTGACGAGTATAATATGACGAATTGTGAGGTATAGTGACGAATTGTGACGAGTGTGTATTGGTGTTGTATAATGATGTTTGATGACGATTTATGGATGATGATGCAACTATGACGATTTTATGACGATAATTATTATGACGATTTGCATCATGCATTCATGGCATAGTTAGGACTCCGGTCCATTTGGTGGCTTCAATCCCGTTGTGTGGATTGAAGTGTTTTGTGACGTGCTCCGATTCTTGTGTAGAATCGATCCTATTGTTGGGGATCTTTGGAGGGTGATGGCCCAGTGTCCATCAATTATGACAAATTGGTACCACATGCATGAGTCTATGTTGTTGCATTTGCATATTGTGTGGCATTGCATTCTATTGATGTAATTGATGTATTAATGACGAATGTGAATGATTTGATGATGTTTGTGCTTATGCTTTATCTTTTGCTTATATCTTATATATCGATTCGTGATTACTCACCCTGCCTATTTGAATGTTGCCTCCACGTGGGTAACGTACAGGTGATCAGGCTTAGCTTTCTTGGCGCATGAAGATTTAGCATTTTGAAGTATTTTGATTTCTCCGTCGATTAGAGGGTCTTGCTCTGATATGTAACATCGGGTCGGGACGTTTGAGTCAAATGATTTACGTTCTTTTATTTGTTGGCATGAGGATGTTTTATGATGTTTGGTTTTAAGAAATTTTGGATTACAAAAATTGTTGTTTAAATTTTGATTTATGTTGCGTGATGTTTAAATAATTTCATGATGGTAAAACCTGTGTTACGGAGCAGGTGGTTATTTGATGTGTTGTGACGAAATGTGGCACCCTTCTGGGACTTTACTCTGATTAAATGGTTGTTTTTATTCATGATGTTTGTTGGGTAGGAAAAGGGTGTTACATTAGTGGTATCAGAGCCTGGTCGGTCCGTCTGGCCATGTTTTACATGATGTCAGTCCCCTGTCAGTCGACGAGTGTGTGTACACTGTCGATGTTTTGTTTCTTTTAATCTTGTTGGTGATATGCAGGATGGCTGGAAGAAATGATCGGGCTATCATTGATGCGTTGGAGTCACTTGCTCAAGCAATGGCTCAGAACAATCCAAATGGTGGAGCTCCGGACGAGTTTCTTGCTTTGGGGAAGTTCCAGAGGAACAATCCGTTGAATTTTGTGGGTACTCATGATCCAGAGAGTGCACAGAAGTGGATGAAGGTGATTGAGAAGATCTTTCAGGTGATGGGGTGCACTAACGCACAACAAGTTTAGTTTGGAACTCATATGCTGTCAGAAGAGGCTGAGGATTGGTGGAATAACACTCGCCAGAGACTGGAAGACGTTGGTACTGTGATAACCTGGGCTATGTTCAAGTAGGAATTTTTGGGAAAGTATTTTCCAGAGGATGCTCGTGGCAAGAGAGAGATGGAATTCCTTGAGCTGAAGCAAGGAAACATGAATGTGGCAGAGTATGCTGCAAAGTTCAAGGTGCTGGTGAAGTTCTGTCCTCACTACAATCGTGCTGATGCTGCGGTGTCCAAGTGTCTCAAATTTGAGAATGGGCTGAGTCTAGAAATCAAGCAGGGTATTGGGTGCCAACAGATTCGTAGGTATGCTGAGCTGGTGGACAAGAGTAGGATTTATGATGAGGATAACCGAGCTCGATCTGCTCACTACAAGCATCTTAGTGAGAAGAAAGAGAATGGGAAGTATAGAGGGAAGCCTTATACGACTTCAGCTGACAAAGGGAAGCAGAAGGCTTCGGATGGGAAGAAGACAAGTGCAGAAGCAGCTCCCGCTTCTGGGAAGTGTTACAGGTGTGGCGAGCAAGGCCACCGTGTTAAGGTTCGCACCAATAATGTGTTGAGATGTTACAGATGTGGCAAGAAGGGTCATAGAGCTACTGATTGCAAGGATGAAGGTCCAACCTATTTCAATTGTAGTGAGAAGGGTCACATCAGTACCCAGTGTCAGAAACCGAAGAAGACTGCTAGTGCTGCTCAGACCAATGGCAGAGTGTTTGCTTTGAGTGGTGTAGAAGTTCCAGAGAAGGATAACCTGATTCGAGGTACTTGTTTTATTAATAATGTTGAGTTGGTCGTTATTATTGATATTGGTGCTACTCATTCGTTTATCACGCTTGAATATGCTAATAGATTAGGTTTGAAATTGTCTAATATGAATGGTAATATGGTAATAGAAACTCTAACTAATGGTTCTGTTACTACTACTTTTGTGTGTTTGAGATGTCCTTTGACGATTTTTGGGAAGAGTTTTGTGATGGATTTGGTGTGTTTACCCTTGCACCAAATTGATGAACCTTGGAATGAACTGGTTGGAGTTCAACCATGTTCATATCAATTGTTATAATAAGACCGTGGAGTTTCCTGAGTTTGGTGATAGTGGGGAGTTGATGTTCTTATCTGCTAAGCAAGTAGACGAACTTCTAGAAGACGAAGCCTTGGTGTTTGCAATGTTTACATCGTTATAGGTTGATCGTGGAGTTGCGAGTGTCAAATTACCTATTGTCTGTGAATTTCCAGAGGTGTTTCCAGATGTCATCAGTGATTTACCTCTAGAACATGAAGTAGAGTTCGCAGTGGACTTGATACCAGGTATGAGTCCAGTGTCAATGGCTCCTTACCGGATGTCCGCTTCTGAGTTAAGTGAATTGAAGAAACAATTGGAAGAATTCCTCAAGAAGAGGTTTGTTTGACCGAGTGTTTCCCCGTGGGGTGCTCCTGTGCTGTTAGTGAAGAAGAAGGACGGAAGTATGAAGTTGTGTGTTGATTATCGACAGTTGAATAAAGTGACTATTAAGAATAAATATCCACTTCCGAGAATCGACGATTTGATGGATCGGTTAGTAGGCGCCTGTGTGTTTAGCAAGATTAACTTAAGGTCGGGTTACCATCAGATTCGGGTTAACCCTGATGATATTTCGAAGACAGCTTTCATGACGAGGTATGGTCACTATAAATACACTGTGATGCCGTTTGGAGTGTCCAATGCACCTGGTGTGTTCATGGAGTATATGAATCGGATCTTTCATGAGTATTTGGATTAGTTTGTGGCGGTTTTCATTGATGATATTCTGATATACTCTAAATCTGAAGAAGAGCATGTTGAGCATTTGAGAACTGTGTTGCAAGTATTGAAGGAGAAGAAGTTGTATGCAAAGCTGTCAAAGTGTGAGTTTTGGTTGAAGGAAGTGAGTTTTCTCGGCCAAGTGATTTCAAGTGGTGGAATTGCTGTTGATCCTTCTAAGATTGATGCGGTGTTACAGTGGGAGACTCTGAAGTTTGCTACTGAGATACGAATTTTTCTAGGATTGGCGGGATATTACCGCAAGTTTATCGAGGGATTTTCTAAGTTGGCATTACCTTTGACTCAGCTGACTCGAAAAGGTCAAGCTTTTGTGTGGGAGGTAGCTTGTGAAGAGAGCTTTGTGGAATTGAAGAAGAGCTTTGCCTAATCTGAATGAATCTTTCATAGTGTATTGTGATGCGTCAAAGATGGGTCTTGGTGGGGTGTTGATGCAGAATGGTCAAGTTGTTGCTTATGCTTCTAGACAGTTGAGGGTTTATGAAGTGAATTACCCTACCCGTGACTTAGAGTTGGCAGTTGTGGTGTTTGTGTTGAAAATTTGGAGACATTACCTGTTTGGCTCTAAATTCGAAGTGTTCAGCGATCATAAGAGTTTGAAGTACTTGTTTGATCAGAAAGAGTTGAATATGAGGCAGAAAAGGTGGTTGGAATTGTTGAAGGATTTCGACTTTGATTTGAATTACCATCCTGTTAAGGCAAATGTAGTGGCTGATGCATTGAGCAGGAAGTCGTTGCATATGTCGATGCTTATGGTGAAAGAGTTAGAATTAATTGAGCAATTCCGAGATTTGAGTTTGGCATGTGAAGAGACTCCTGACAGTGTGAGGTTGGGGATGTTGAAGTTGATTAGTGGTATTCTAGAAGAGATCAGAATGGGACAATAATCTGACTTGAAGTTGGTTGACCAGTTGACATTGATCAACTAAGGTAACGGAGGTGAATTCCAGATTGATGAGAGTGGTGTGATGAGGTTCAGAGATAGGGTGTGCGTACCAGATGTTCCCGAAATTAAGAAGAGCATTCTTGAAGAAGGACATCGAAGTAGATTGAGTATTCATCCCAGTGCTACGAAGATGTACCAGGATTTGAGAAAGTTATTTTGGTGGCCGGGTATGAAGAAGGATATTGCGGTGTTTGTTTATGCGTGTTTGACTTGTCAGAAGTCAAAGATTAAGCATCAGAAGCCTTTAGGTATGATGCAAACGTTGAATATCCCAGAGTGGAAATGGGATAGCATTTCCATGGACTTTGTGTCGGGTTGCCGAGAACTGTAAAGGGAAATGATTCAATTTGGATGATTGTGGATAGATTAACTAAATTGGCTCATTTCTTGCCGATGAAGATTAATCATTTTATGCAGAAGTTAGCCGAGATGTACATTGAGGAGATTGTGAATTTGCATGGGATACCTTTGAGTATTGTGTCGGATAGAGACCCAAGATTTACATCGAGGTTCTGGAAGAGTTTACAAGATGCTTTGGGTACTAAGTTGAGGATGAGTTCTGCATATCATCCTCAGACAGACGGTCAGACGGAAAGGACTATCCAATCCTTGGAGGATTTGTTGAGGGCTTGTGCGTAGGATCACGAAGGATCTTAAGATAGCCATTTGCCGTTGATTAAGTTCACGTACAATAATAGTTTTCATGCTAGTATTGGAATGGCGCCGTATGAAGCTTTGTATGGAAGGAGATGTAGAACTCCCTTGTGTTGCTATGAGTCAGGCGAGAGTGTTGTACTCGGACCTGAGATTGTACAGGAGACGACTGAGAAGATTAAGATGATCTAAGAAAGGATGAGAGCTTCGCAGAGTCATCGGAAGAGTTATCATGATAGGAGAAGGAAGGCACTTGATATCCAAGAGGGAGATCATGTGTTTTTTAGGGTGACGCCAGTGACTGGTGTGCGTCGAGCTTTGAAGTCTAGAAAGCTCACGCCATATTTTGTTGGTCCATATCAGATCTTGCAGAGGATAGGAGAGGTAGCCTATCGAATTGCTTTACCGCCGTCGCTTGGGAATTTGCATGATGTGTTCCGTGTGTCTCAGTTGAGAAAGTACATTCCAGATCCATCGCATGTGATTCAGATGGATGATGTGCAAGTGAGGGATAATCTGACTGTGGAAGCATTACCTGTCCGGATGGATGGTCGTGAAGTGAAGCAACTGTGGGGTAAAGACATAGCTTTGGTGAAGGTGTTATTGGGTATACCAGCTAACGAAAGTTGGACTTGGGAGCGTGAAGATCAGATGAAGGAGTCGTATCTGACTCTGTTTCCTTCAAGTAACTTTCGGGGGCGAAAATTCTTTAAGTGGAGGAGAGTTGTAACACCCCAAAATAAGTATAATATTTATTTAATTGAATTATTATGATTATTCAGTGTTTTGGTGAATTTTGATGGATATTGTGACGCTTGATGACTTTGAGTGGTGTTGTGGGGGGAATTTTTAGGCAATTAGAATTAGTAAATTAATTAGATTATTTTATTAGTAATGATAATAGAATAATTTGAATATTTAGAATATTATTTAGATTATTATTATTATTGTTAATTAAAATAATTAAGAGGACCATTAAGGGTGAGACGGTAATATTGAAAAGGTTAATTGAGGATAATATGGGTAAATCATAATTTGGGCCCAAGAGGTAGGTCTAACAAAAAGAAAAGTGGAAATTAGGAGAGATATTATGTGCAACCTAAGAAGTGAAGAGAGAGCTGAGGAAAGGAGGCTAGGGCACGGAGAACGAGAGAATCAACCGTAGATCCCCAAAAAGAAGAGTCTTTTGTTGGAAAATTTGAGGTATGGGGGTTAATCCGGGTTCATAAGTTTGATATGGGTTTAGGGTAGAGTAGTTTGTGTGTTCTGTGTTTTATGATGAATTTTCGTATGATGAATCTGTGGTGAATTTTCGTGCATCTGTGTTGGTCAATTTTTGATATGAATCTGGTATGTGTTGCTATAAATTCTGTGAAATTCATGTGAATGAGTATTGTTGTTGTGATAAATATGTGAATGAAACTAGATCTGAAATCGAAGGTGGAATTGATGAAGTAAGGCTTAATAATTAGAAGGAATTGCTGAACATAATGAAGTAAGATAATGGCTTAGATCTGTGAAGAATCGAAACTGTTTTGGGTCCGATTTTGGAAGATCGAAGGTGCTGGAATGTGAGGTTTTCATTCAGATACGAAATCTGAGTTTTGATGGTTTTTTGGAATTACGCGTAACAGAGGGAGTATTATGCGTAAGAGGGGACATCCCCAGGGTGATACGCGTAGCATACACACCCGTCCCCAGGGCCAGCACGGCCCTCTGCCATTACGCGTAGGGCACGCATAAGGGACTGGTGGCAATACACGTATGGGAAACCATTACGCGTATAGGAAGCTGGGCATGAAGAGGCATACGCATATGGGAAGCCATTACGCGTATGGGATTCTTGGGAAGGGGTCATACGCGTATGGGAAGCCATTATGCGTAGGGGAAGATTGAAGGGGATTTTGAGAGGGAAACCTCTCTTGTGATACGCATAACAGGGATGGTGTTACACGTAAGGGAGGCCTGGGCAGGTGGCCCTACGCGTATGATACGCAAGCCAGGGGTGAGGAGTTGAGCCATATGCGTATGGGGCATGGCCATACGCGTACGGACAGGGCTGTTGGCAGATTTGTCCATTTTTACGATTTCTGTCCCGATTTCGCTTGTGATGCGTTCTCCTTGAAACGTAAGGCTATGATGAAGTAATAAAACATGAGTGAACTAGTAATGAAGATGAATTAGATAAAATCGGGAAGTTTTATGTGACGAGTATAATATGACGAATTGTGAGGTATAGTGACGAATTGTGACGAGTGCGTATTACTGTTGTATAATGATGTTTGATGATGATTCATGGATGATGATGTAACTATGACAATTTTATAAAGATAATTATTATGACGATTTGCATCATGCATTCATGGCATAGTTAGGACTCCAATCCATTTGGTGGCTTGAATCTCATTGTGTGGATTGAAATGTTTTGTGACGTGCTCCGGTTCTTGTGTAGAATTGATCCTATTGGTGGGGATCTTTGGAGGGTGATGGCCCAGTGTCCATAAATTATGACAAATTGGTACCACATGCATGAGTCTATGATGTTGCGTTTGCATATTATATGGCATTGCATTCTTTTGATGTAATTGATGTATTAATGATGATTGTGAATGATTTGATGATGTTTGTGCTTATGCTTTATCTTTTGCTTATATCTTATATATTGATTCGTGATTACTCACCCTGCATGTTTGAATGTTGCCTCCACATGGGTAACGTGCAGGTGATCAGGCTTAGCTTTCTTGGTGCATGAAGATTTAGCATTTTGAAGTATTTTGATTTCTCCGTCGATTAGAGGGTCTTGCTCTGATATGTAACATCTGGTCAGGATGTTTGAGTCAAACGATTTACGTTCTTTTATTTGTTTGTATGAGGATGTTTTATAATGTTTTGTTTTAAGAAGTTTTGGATTATAAAAATTCTTGTTTAAATTTTGATTTCCGCTGCGTGATGTTTAAATAAATTCATGATGGTAAAACCTGTGTTACGGAGCAGGTGGTTATTTAATGTGTTGTGACGAAATGTGGCTCCCTTCTTGGACTTTACTCTGATTAAATGGCTTTTTTTATTCGTGATTTTTGTTGGGTAGAAAAAGGGTGTTACAATAGTGGTATCAGAGCCTGGTCGGTCCGTCCGGCCAGGTTTTACATGATGCCAGTCCCTTGTCAGTCGACGAGTGTGTGTACACTGTCGATGTTTTGATTCTTCTAATCTTGTTGGTGGTATGCTGGATGGCTAGAAGAAATGATAGTGCTATCGCTGATGCGTTGGAGTCACTTGCTCAAGTAATGGCTCGGAACAATCAGAATGGTGGAGCTCAGGACGAGTTTCGTACTTTGGGGAAGTTCCAGAGGAACAATCTGCCGACTTTTGTTGGTAATCATGATCCAGAGAGTGCACAAAAGTGGTTGAAGGTGATTGAGAAGATCTTCCGGGTGATGGGGTGTACTAACGCACAACAAGTTCAGTTTGGAACTCATATGCTGTCAGAAGAGGCTGAGGATTTGTGGGATAACACTCGCCAGAGATTGGAAGACGTTGGTACTGTGATAACCTGGGCTGTGTTCAAGCAGGAATTTTTGGGAAAGTATTTTCCAGAGGATGCTCGTAGCAAGAGAGAGGTGAAATTCCTTGAGCTGGAGTAAGGAAACATGATTGTGGCAGAGTATGCTGCAAAGTTCGAGGCGCTGGTGAAGTTCTGTCCTCACTACAATCGTGTTGATGCTGAGGTGTCCAAGTGTCTCAAGTTTGAGAATGAGATGAGGCAAGAAATCAAGCAGGGTATTGGGTACCAACAGATTCACAGGTATGCTGAGCTGGTGAACAAGGGTAGGATTTATGATGAGGATAGCCGAGCTCGATCTGCTCACTACAAGTATTTTAGTGAGAAGAAAGAGAAAGGGCAGTATATAGGGAAGCCTTATACGACTTCAGTTGACAAAGGGAAGCAGAAGGCTTCGGATGGGAAGAAGACAAGTGGGGGAGCAGCTCCCGCTTCTGGGAAGTGTTACAGGTGTGGCGAGCAAGGCCACCGTGCTGAGGTTTGCACCAATAATGTGTTGAGATGTTACAAATGTGGCAAGAAGGGCCATAGAGCTACTGATTGCAAGGATGACGGTCCAACCTGTTTCAATTGTGGTGAGAAGGGTCATATCAGTACCCAGTGTCAGAAATCGAAGAAGACTGCTAGTGCTGCTCAGACCAATGGCACTGTGTTTGCTTTGAGTGGTGCAGAAGTTCCAGAGAAGGACAACCTAATTCGAGGTACTTGTTTTATTAATAATGTTGAGTTGGTCGCCATTATTGTTACTGGTGTTACTCATTCGTTTATCTCGCTTGAATGTGCTAATAGATTGGGTTTGAAATTGTCTGATATGAATGGTAATATGGTAAAAGAAACTCCAGCTAATGGTTCTGTTACTACTACTTTTGTGTGTTTGAGATGTCCTTTGACGATTTTTGGGAAGAGTTTTGTGATGGATTTGGTGTGTTACCCTTGCACCAAATCGATGTAACCTTGGAATGAATTGGTTGGAGTTCAACCATGTTCATATCAATTGTTATAATAAGACCGTGGAGTTTCCTGAGTTTGGTGATAGTGGGGAGTTGATGTTCTTGTCTGCTAAGAAAGTAGACGAACTTCTGGAAGACGAAGCCTTGGTGTTTGTAAAGTTTGCATCGTTACAGGTTGATTGTGAAGCTGTGAGTGTCAAATTACCTGTTGTATGTGAATTTCCAGAGATGTTTCTAGATGACATCAGTGATTTGCCTCCAGAACGTGAAGTAGAGTTCGTAGTGGACTTGATACTAGGTACGAGTCCAGTGTCAATGACTCCTTACCGGATGTCCGCTTATGAGTTAAGTGAATTGAAGAAACAATTGGAAGAATTCCTCGAGAAGTGGTTTGTTCGACTGAGTGTTTCCCCGTGGGGTGCTTCTGTGCTGTTAGTGAAGAAGAAGGACGAAAGTATGAGGTTGTGTGTTGATTATCGGCAGTTGAATAAAGTTACTATTAAGAATAAATATCCACTTCCGAGAATCGACGATTTGATGGATCAGTTAGTAGGCGCATGTGTGTTTAGCAAGATTAACTTAAGGTCGGGTTACCATCAGATTCGTGTTAAGCCTGATGATATTCCGAAGACATCTTTCATGACGAGGTATGGTCACTATAAATACACTGTGATGCCGTTTTGAGTGTCCAATGCACCTGGTGTGTTCATGGAGTATACGAATCTGATCTTTCATGAGTATTTAGATCAGTTTGTGGGGGTTTTCATTGATGATATTCTGATATAATCTAAATCTGAAGAAGAGCATGCTGAGCATTTGAGAACTATTCTGCAAGTATTGAAAGAGAAGAAGTTGTATGCAAAGCTGTCAAAGTGTGAGTTTTGGTTGAAGGAAGTGAGTTTTCTCGGCCCAGTGATTTAAAGTGGTGGAATTTTTGTTGATCCTTCTAAGATTGATGCGGTGTTACAGTGGGAGACTCTGAAGTCTGCTACTGAGATACGAAGTTTTCTGGGATTGGCAGGATATTACCGCAAGTTTATCGAGGGATTATCTAGGTTGGCATTACCTTTGACTCAGCTGAATCGAAAGGGTCAAGCTTTTGTGTGGGATGTAGCTTGTGAAGAGAGCTTTGTGGAATTGAAGAAGAGGTTGATGACCGATCCAGTGTTGATTTTTCCTAATCCGAATGAATATTTTGTAGTGTATTGTGATGCGTCAAAGACGGGTCTTGGTGGGGTGTTGATTCAGAATGGTCAAGTTGTTGCTTATGCTTCCAGACAGTTGAGGGTTCATGAAGTGAATTACCGTACCCATGACTTAGAGTTAGCAGCTGTAGTGTTTGTGTTGAAAATTTGGAGACATTACCTGTTTTGCTCTAAATTCGAAGTGTTCAGCGATCATAAGAGTTTGAAGTACTTGTTTGATCAGAAAGAGTTGAATATGAGGCAGAGAAGGTGGTTGGAATTGTTGAAGGATTTCGAATTTAATTTGAATTACCATTCTGGTAAGGCAAATGTAGTGGCTGATGCATTGAGCAGGAAGTCATTGCATATGTCGATGCTTATGGTGAAAGAGTTGGAACTAATTGAGCAATTCCGAGATTTGAGTTTTATATGTGAAGAGACTCCTGACAATGCGAGGTTGGGGATGTTGAAGTTGATTAGTGGTATTCTGGAAGAGATCAGAATGGGACAACAATCTGACTTGAAGTTGGTTGACCAGTTGACATTTATCAACCAAGGTAACTGAGGTGAATTCCGAATTAATGAGAGTGATTTGATGAGGTTCAGAGACAGGGTGTGTGTACCAGATGTTCTCGAAATTAAGAAGAGCATTCTTGAAGAAGGACATCGAAGTAGATTGAGTATTCATCCCGGTGCTACGAAGATGTACCAAGATTTGAGAAAGTTGTTTTGGTGGCCGGGTATGAAGAAGGATATTGCGGAGTTTGCTTATGCGTGTTTGGCTTGTCACGTGAAATAATAGTTTCCATGCTAGTATTGTAATGGTGTTGTATGAAGCCTTATATGAAAGGAGATGTAGAACTCCCTTGCGTTGGTATGAGTCAGGCGATAATGCTGTACTCGGACCTGAGATTATACAAGAGACGACTGAGAAGATTTAGATGATCCAAGAAAGGATGAGAGATTTGTAGAGTCGTCAGGAGAGTTATCATGATAGGAGAAGGAAGGCACTTGAATTCCAAGAGGGATATCATGTGTTTTTTAGGGTGACGTTAGTGACTGGTGTGGTTCGAGCATTGAAGTCTAGGAAGCTCACTCCACATTTTGTTGGTCCATATCAGATCTTGTAGAGGATAGGAGAGGTAGCCTATCGAATTGCTTTATCGCCGTCACTTACGAATTTGCATGATGTGTTCCATGTGTCTCAGTTGAGAAAGTAAATTCCGATTCCATCGCATGTGATTCAGATGGATAATGTGCAAGTGAGGGATAATCTGAATGTGGAAGCATTACCTGTTCGGATGGATGGTCGTGAAATGAAGCAACTGTGGGGTAAGGACATAGCTTTGGTTAAGGTGTTATGGGGTAGACCAGCTGACGAAAGTTGGACTTGGGAGCGTGAAGATCAGATGAAGGAGTCGTATCCGGCTCTGTTTCCTTTAGGAAATTTTCGGGGGCGAAAATTCTTTAAGTGGGGGAGAGTTTTAAAACCCCAAAATAATTATAATATTTATTTAATTGAATTATTATGATTATTCAGTGTTTTGGTAAATTTTGATGGATATTGTGACGCTTGATGACTTTGAGTGGTGTTGTGGGGTAGCCTTGGGTTAAGGGAATTTTGAGGCAATTAGAATTAGTAAATTAATTAGATTATTTTATTAGTAATAATAATAGAATAATTTGAATATTTAGAATATTATTTAGATTATTATTATTATTGTTAATTAAAATAATTAAGAGGACTATTAAGGGTGAGACGGTAATATTGAAAAGGTTAATTGAGGATAATATGGGTAAATCATAATTAGGGCGCAAGAGGTAGGTTTAACAAAAAGAAAAGTGGAAATTAGGAGAGATATTATGTGCAACCTAAGAAGTGAAGAGAGAGCTAAGGAAAGGAGGCTAGGGCACAGAGAACGAGAGAATCAACCGTAGATCCCCAAAAAGAAGAGTCTTTTGTTGGAAAATTTGAGGTATGGGGGTTAATCCGGGTTCATAAGTTTGATATGGGTTTAGGGTAGAGTAGTTTGTGTGTTCTGTGTTTTATGATGAATTTTCCTATGATGAATCTGTGGTGAATTTTCGTGCATCTGTGTTGGTCAATTTTTGATATGAATCTGGTATGTGTTGCTATAAATTCTGTGAAATTCATGTGAATGAGTATTGTTGTTGTGATAAATATGTGAATGAAACTAGATCTGAAATCGAAGGTGGAATTGATGAAGTAAGGCTTAATAATTAGAAGGAATTGCTGAACATAATGAAGTAAGATAATGGCTTAGATCTGTGAAGAATCGAAACTGTTTTGGGTCCGATTTTGGAAGATCGAAGGTGCTGGAATGTGAGGTTTTCATTCAGATACGAAATCTGAGTTTTGATGGTTTTTTGGAATTACGCGTAACAGAGGGAGTATTATGCGTAAGAGGGGACATCCCCAGGGTGATACGCGTAGCATACACACCCGTCCCCAGGGCCAGCACGGCCCTCTGCCATTACGCGTAGGGCACGCATAAGGGACTGGTGGCAATACACGTATGGGAAACCATTACGCGTATAGGAAGCTAGGCATGAAGAGGCATACGCGTATGGGAAGCCATTACGCGTATGGGATTCTTGGGAAGGGGTCATACGCGTATGGGAAGCCATTACGCGTAGGGGAAGATTGAAGGGGATTTTGAGAGGGAAACCTCTCTTCTGATACGCATAACAGGGATGGTGTTACACGTAAGGGAGGCCTGGGCAGGTGGCCCTACGCGTATGATACGCAAGCCAGGGGTGAGGAGTTGAGCCATATGCGTATGGGGCATGGCCATACGCGTACGGACAGGGCTGTTGGCAGATTTGTCCATTTTTGCGATTTCTGTCCCGATTTCGCTTGTGATGCGTTCTCCTTGAAACGTAAGGCTATGATGAAGTAATAAAACATGAGTGAACTAGTAATGAAGATGAATTAGATAAAATCGGGAAGTTTTATGTGACGAGTATAATATGACGAATTGTGAGGTATAGTGACGAATTGTGACGAGTGCGTATTACTGTTGTATAATGATGTTTGATGATGATTCATGGATGATGATGTAACTATGATAATTTTATAAAGATAATTATTATGACGATTTGCATCATGCATTCATGGCATAGTTAGGACTCCAATCCATTTGGTGGCTTGAATCTCATTGTGTGGATTGAAATGTTTTGTGACGTGCTCCGGTTCTTGTGTAGAATTGATCCTATTGGTGGGGATCTTTGGAGGGTGATGGCCCAGTGTCCATAAATTATGACAAATTGGTACCACATGCATGAGTCTATGATGTTGCGTTTGCATATTATATGGCATTGCATTCTTTTGATGTAATTGATGTATTAATGATGATTGTGAATGATTTGATGATGTTTGTGCTTATGCTTTATCTTTTGCTTATATCTTATATATTGATTCGTGATTACTCACCCTGCATGTTTGAATGTTGCCTCCACATGGGTAACGTGCAGGTGATCAGGCTTAGCTTTCTTGGTGCATGAAGATTTAGCATTTTGAAGTATTTTGATTTCTCCGTCGATTAGAGGGTCTTGCTCTGATATGTAACATCGGGTCGGGACGTTTGAGTCAAACGATTTACGTTCTTTTATTTGTTTGTATGAGGATGTTTTATAATGTTTTGTTTTAAGAAGTTTTGGATTATAAAAATTCTTGTTTAAATTTTGATTTCCGCTGCGTGATGTTTAAATAAATTCATGATGGTAAAACCTGTGTTACGGAGCAGGTGGTTATTTAATGTGTTGTGATGAAATGTGGCTCCCTTCTTGGACTTTACTCTGATTAAATGGCTTTTTTTATTCGTGATTTTTGTTGGGTAGAAAAAGGGTGTTACAATAGTGGTATCAGAGCCTGGTCGGTCCGTCCGGCCAGGTTTTACATGATGCCAGTCCCCTGTCAGTCGACGAGTGTGTGTACACTGTCGATGTTTTGATTCTTCTAATCTTGTTGGTGGTATGCTGGATGGCTAGAAGAAATGATAGTGCTATCGCTGATGCGTTGGAGTCACTTGCTCAAGTAATGGCTCGGAACAATCAGAATGGTGGAGCTCAGGACGAGTTTCGTACTTTGGGGAAGTTCCAGAGGAACAATCTGCCGACTTTTGTTGGTAATCATGATCCAGAGAGTGTACAAAAGTGGTTGAAGGTGATTGAGAAGATCTTCCGGGTGATGGGGTGTACTAACGCACAACAAGTTCAGTTTGGAACTCATATGCTGTCAGAAGAGGCTGAGGATTTGTGGGATAACACTCGCCAGAGATTGGAAGACGTTGGTACTGTGATAACCTGGGCTGTGTTCAAGCAGGAATTTTTGGGAAAGTATTTTCCAGAGGATGCTCGTAGCAAGAGAGAGGTGGAATTCCTTGAGCTGGAGTAAGGAAACATGATTGTGGCAGAGTATGCTGCAAAGTTCGAGGCGCTGGTGAAGTTCTGTCCTCACTACAATCGTGTTGATGCTGAGGTGTCCAAGTGTCTCAAGTTTGAGAATGAGATGAGGCAAGAAATCAAGCAGGGTATTGGGTACCAACAGATTCACAGGTATGCTGAGCTGGTGAACAAGGGTAGGATTTATGATGAGGATAGCCGAGCTCGATCTGCTCACTACAAGTATTTTAGTGAGAAGAAAGAGAAAGGGCAGTATATAGGGAAGCCTTATACGACTTCAGTTGACAAAGGGAAGCAGAAGGCTTCGGATGGGAAGAAGACAAGTGGGGGAGCAGCTCCCGCTTCTGGGAAGTGTTACAGGTGTGGCGAGCAAGGCCACCGTGCTGAGGTTTGCACCAATAATGTGTTGAGATGTTACAAATGTGGCAAGAAGGGCCATAGAGCTACTGATTGCAAGGATGACGGTCCAACCTGTTTCAATTGTGGTGAGAAGGGTCATATCAGTACCCAGTGTCAGAAATCAAAGAAGACTGCTAGTGCTGCTCAGACCAATGGCACTGTGTTTGCTTTGAGTGGTGCAGAAGTTCCAGAGAAGGACAACCTAATTCGAGGTACTTGTTTTATTAATAATGTTGAGTTGGTCGCCATTATTGTTACTGGTGTTACTCATTCGTTTATCTCGCTTGAATGTGCTAATAGATTGGGTTTGAAATTGTCTGATATGA
The DNA here is from genome assembly GCA_022829125.1 of Lathyrus tuberosus. NCBI lineage: Eukaryota > Viridiplantae > Streptophyta > Magnoliopsida > Fabales > Fabaceae > Lathyrus > Lathyrus tuberosus. The sequence continues at coordinate 2,514,061 of JALAZF010000081.1, forward strand.
ATGGTAATATGGTAAAAGAAACTCCAACTAATGGTTCTGTTACTACTACTTTTGTGTGTTTGAGATGTCCTTTGACGATTTTTGGGAAGAGTTTTGTGATGGATTTGGTGTGTTACCCTTGCACCAAATCGATGTAACCTTGGAATGAATTGGTTGGAGTTCAACCATGTTCATATCAATTGTTATAATAAGACCGTGGAGTTTCCTGAGTTTGGTGATAGTGGGGAGTTGATGTTCTTGTCTGCTAAGAAAGTAGACGAACTTCTGGAAGACGAAGCCTTGGTGTTTGTAAAGTTTGCATCGTTACAGGTTGATTGTGAAGCTGTGAGTGTCGAATTACCTGTTGTATGTGAATTTCCAGAGATGTTCCTAGATGACATCAGTGATTTGCCTCCAGAACGTGAAGTAGAGTTCGTAGTGGACTTGATACTAGGTACGAGTCCAGTGTCAATGACTCCTTACCGGATGTCTGCTTATGAGTTAAGTGAATTGAAGAAACAATTGGAAGAATTCCTCGAGAAGTGGTTTGTTCGACTGAGTGTTTCCCCGTGGGGTGCTTCTGTGCTGGTAGTGAAGAAGAAGGACGAAAGTATGAGGTTGTGTGTTGATTATCGGCAGTTGAATAAAGTTACTATTAAGAATAAATATCCACTTCTGAGAATCGACGATTTGATGGATCAGTTAGTAGGCGCATGTGTGTTTAGCAAGATTAACTTAAGGTCGGGTTACCATCAGATTCGTGTTAAGCCTGATGATATTCCGAAGACATCTTTCATGACGAGGTATGGTCACTATAAATACACTGTGATGCCGTTTTGAGTGTCCAATGCACCTGGTGTGTTCATGGAGTATACGAATCTGATCTTTCATGAGTATTTGGATCACTTTGTGGGGGTTTTCATTGATGATATTCTGATATACTCTAAATCTGAAGAAGAGCATGCTGAGCATTTGAGAACTGTTCTGCAAGTATTGAAAGAGAAGAAGTTGTATGCAAAGCTGTCAAAGTGTGAGTTTTGGTTGAAGGAAGTGAGTTTTCTCGGCCCAGTGATTTAAAGTGGTGGAATTTTTGTTGATCCTTCTAAGATTGATGCGGTGTTACAGTGGGAGACTCCGAAGTCTGCTACTGAGATACGAAGTTTTCTGGGATTGGCAGGATATTACCGCAAGTTTATCGAGGGATTATCTAGGTTGGCATTACCTTTGACTCAGCTGAATCAAAAGGGTCAAGCTTTTGTGTGGGATGTAGCTTGTGAAGAGAGCTTTGTGGAATTGAAGAAGAGGTTGACGACCGATCCAGTGTTGATTTTTCCTAATCCGAATGAATATTTTGTAGTGTATTGTGATGCGTCAAAGACGGGTCTTGGTGGGGTGTTGATTCAGAATGGTCAAGTTGTTGCTTATGCTTCCAGACAGTTGAGGGTTCATGAAGTGAATTACCGTACCCATGACTTAGAGTTGGCAGCTGTAGTGTTTGTGTTGAAAATTTGGAGACATTACCTGTTTTGCTCTAAATTCGAAGTGTTCAGCGATCATAAGAGTTTGAAGTACTTGTTTGATCAGAAAGAGTTGAATATGAGGCAGAGAAGGTGGTTGGAATTGTTGAAGGATTTCGACTTTAATTTGAATTACCATTCTGGTAAGGCAAATGTAGTGGCTGATGCATTGAGCAGGAAGTCATTGCATATGTCGATGCTTATGGTGAAAGAGTTGGAACTAATTGAACAATTCCGAGATTTGAGTTTTATATGTGAAGAGACTCCTGACAATGCGAGGTTGGGGATGTTGAAGTTGATTAGTGGTATTCTGGAAGAGATCAGAATGGGACAACAATCTGACTTGAATTTGGTTGACCAGTTGACATTTATCAACCAAGGTAACTGAGGTGAATTCCGAATTAATGAGAGTGATTTGATGAGGTTCAGAGACAGGGTGTGTGTACCAGATGTTCTCGAAATTAAGAAGAGCATTCTTGAAGAAGGACATCGAAGTAGATTGAGTATTCATCCCGGTGCTACGAAGATGTACCAAGATTTGAGAAAGTTGTTTTGGTGGCCGGGTATGAAGAAGGATATTGAGGAGTTTGCTTATGCGTGTTTGGCTTGTCACGTGAAATAATAGTTTCCATGCTAGTATTGGAATGGTGTTGTATGAAGCCTTATATGAAAGGAGATGTAGAACTCCCTTGCGTTGGTATGAGTCAGGCGATAATGCTGTACTCGGACCTGAGATTATACAAGAGACGACTGAGAAGATTTAGATGATCCAAGAAAGGATGAGAGATTTGTAGAGTCGTCAGGAGAGTTATCATGATAGGAGAAGGAATGCACTTGAATTCCAAGAGGGATATCATGTGTTTTTTAGGGTGACGTTAAAGACTGGTGTGGTTCGAGCATTGAAGTCTAGGAAGCTCACTCCACATTTTGTTGGTCCATATCAGATCTTGTAGAGGATAGGAGAGGTAGCCTATCGGATTGCTTTATCGCCGTCACTTACAAATTTGCATGATGTGTTCCATGTGTCTCAGTTGAGAAAGTAAATTCCGATTCCATCGCATGTGATTCAGATGGATAATGTGCAAGTGAGGGATAATCTGAATGTGGAAGCATTACCTGTTCGGATGGATGGTCGTGAAATGAAGCAACTGTGGGGTAAGGACATAGCTTTGGTGAAGGTGTTATGGGGTAGACCAGCTGACGAAAGTTGGACTTGGGAGCGTGAAGATCAGATGAAGGAGTCGTATCCGGCTCTGTTTCCTTTAGGAAATTTTCGGGGGCGAAAATTCTTTAAGTGGGGGAGAGTTTTAAAACCCCAAAATAATTATAATATTTATTTAATTGAATTATTATGATTATTCAGTGTTTTGGTAAATTTTGATGGATATTGTGACGCTTGATGACTTTGAGTGGTGTTGTGGGGTAGCCTTGGGTTAAGGGAATTTTGAGGCAATTAGAATTAGTAAATTAATTAGATTATTTTATTAGTAATAATAATAGAATAATTTGAATATTTAGAATATTATTTAGATTATTATTATTATTGTTAATTAAAATAATTAAGAGGACTATTAAGGGTGAGACGGTAATATTGAAAAGGTTAATTGAGGATAATATGGGTAAATCATAATTAGGGCGCAAGAGGTAGGTTTAACAAAAAGAAAAGTGGAAATTAGGAGAGATATTATGTGCAACCTAAGAAGTGAAGAGAGAGCTAAGGAAAGGAGGCTAGGGCACAGAGAACGAGAGAATTAACCGTAGATCCCCAAAAAGAAGAGTCTTTTGTTGGAAAATTTGAGGTATGGGGGGTTAATCCGGGTTCATATGTTTGATATGGGTTTAGGGTAGAGTAGTTTGTGTGTTCTGTGTTTTATGATGAATTTTCGTATGATGAATCTGTGGTGAATTTTCGTGCATCTGTGTTGGTCGATTTTTGATATGAATCTGGTATGTGTTGCTGTAAATTCTGTGAAATTCGTGTGAATGATTATTGTTGCTGTGATGAATATGTGAATGAAACTAGATCTGAAATCGAAGGTGGAATTGATGAAGTAGGACTTAATAATTAGAAGGAATTGCTGAACATAATGATGTAGGATAATGGCTTAGATCTGTGAAGAATCAAAAAAAATTTGGGTCCGATTTTGGAAGATCGAAGGTGCTGGAATGGGAGGTTTTCGTTCAGATGCGAAATCTGAGTTTTGGAGGGTTTTCTAGAATTACGCGTAACAGAGGAAGTATTACGCGTAAGAGGGGACATCCCCAGGGTGATACGCGTAGCATACGCACCAGTCCCCAGGGCCAGCACGGCCCACTGCCAGTACGCGTAGGGTACGCGTAAGGGAATGGTGGCAATACGCGTATGGGAAGCCATTACGCGTATGGATAGTTGGGCATGAAGAGGCATACGCGTATGGGAAGCCATTACGCGTAGGGGAAGATTGAAGGGGATTTTGAGAGGGAAACCTCTCTGGTGATACACGTAACAGTGATGGTGGTACGCATAAAGGAGGCCTGGGCAAGTGGCCCTACGTGTATGATACGCAGGGCAGGGGAAAGGAGTTGAGCCATACGCGTATGGGGCATGGCCATACGCGTACGGACAAGGTTGTTGGCCGATTTGTCTGTTTTTGCGATTTTTGTCCCGATTTAGCTTGTGATGCATTCTCCTTGAAACGTAAGGCTATGATAAAGTAATAAAATATGAATACAGTAGTAATGAAGATGAATGGGATAAAATTGGGAATTTTTATGTGACGAGTATAATATGACGAATTGTGAGGTATAGTGACGAATTGTGACGAGTGCGTATTGGTGTTGTATAATGATGTTTGATGATGATTCATGGTTGATGATGTAACTATGACGATTTTATGATGATAATTATTATGACGATTTGCATCATGTATTCATGGAATAGTTAGGACTTCGGTCCATTTGGTGGCTTCAATCCAATTGTGTGGATTGAAGTGTTTTGTGACGTGCTCCGGTTCTTGTGTAGAATCGATCCTATTGGTGGGGACCTTTGGAAGGTGATGGCCCAGTGTCCATCAATTATGACGAATTGGTACCACATGCATAAGTCTATGATGTTGCATTTGCATATTGTGTGGCATTGCATTCTATTGATGTAATTGATGTATTAATGATGACTGTGAATGATTTGATGATGTTTGTGCTTATGCTTTATCTTTTGCTTATATCTTATCTATTGATTCGTGATTACTCACTCTTCCTGTTTGAATGTTGCCTCCACGTGGGTAACGTGCAGGTAATCAGGCTTAACTTTCTTGGCGCATGAAGATTTAGCATTTTGAAGTATTTTGATTTCTCCGTCGATTAGAGGGTCTTGCTCTAATATGTGACATCGGATCGGGACGTTTGAGTCGAACAATTTACGTTCTTTTATTTGTTGGCATGAGGATGTTTTATGATGTTTGGTTTTAAGAAGTTTTGGATTATAAAAATTGTTTAAATTTTGATTTCCGCTGTGTGATGTTTAAATAAATTCATGATGGTGAAACCTGTGTTACGGAGCAGGTGGTTATTTGATGTGTTGTGACGAAATGTGGCACCCTTTTGGGACTTTACTCTAATTAAATGGTTGTTTTTATTCGTGATGTTTGTTGGGTAGAAAAAGGGTGTTACAACTTTTGGCAGAAACGAAGAAGTATACGAAAGGATAAATGAATTCCAGGAACAATTCTTGGAAATGCAGAAGGAACTGTACGCCATTCTTGGACAGGACTTGTTTGGCGAAGATGCCACCGACCTCTGTTTGGTCCCTAATGTAAAGATACCACACAAATTCAAGGTGCCCGACTTTGAAAAATACAGAGGCAACTTTTGCCCTCAAAGTCATTTGGTGATGTACGCTCGGAAAATGTCTACTCAGACAGAAAATCAACAGCTGCTAATCCATTACTTCCAAGACAATTTAACCGGTGCCGCACTCAAATGGTACATGGGTTTAAACCACACCAAGATCAGTACTTTCAGAGATCTCGGGGCAGCCTTCGTTTAGCACTATAAATAAAACTTGGACATGGCACCAGATAGGGACCAGCTCAGAGCAATGTCACAAAAGGATAAAGAAACCTTCAATGAATATCCTCAGAGATGGCGTGAAATTGCCACCCAGATCTGTCCTCCTCTCGAGGAAAAAGAAATGACAAAGATCTTCCTGAAAACGTTGAGCTCGTTTTATTACGATCGAATGGTTGCAAGTTCTCCTAGTGATTTCACTGAAATAGTGAACATGGGAGTACGCCTTGAAGAAGCAATCCGAGAAGGACGATTGGTTAAAGATGCAGAGCCATCTAGCAGTACCAAAAGATATGGTAGTGCTTTCCAAAAGGAGAAAGAGGAAGATATTAGTAATATCTCTCTAGGAAAGCAAAGGTAAAGGTATCAACCGGTAGCAGTAGTAACTCCTGCTATCAACCCAGCGCCAACTCTGGCATATCACCCTCAGGTTGCCCAGAGCCAACCAAATCAACAATAGTACCAGCAAAGGCAGCAACAGCCTCTTCAGTAAGCTCGCCCGTAGTACAATAACAATAATCGTACTACACGACCATCAGGGTTCGACCCTATACCGATGTTATACGCAGAATTATTTCCATTTCTGCTGGCCAAGGGGCACGTTCAAACTAGGACTCCTCTTACAGTACCAGAAAATCCACCGTTTTGGTTCAAAGCATATCAAACTTGCCCTTACCATCAAGGAGGATCGGGACATAACATTGAGAATTGCCTCAGCTTCAAGTCTGATGTACAGAAGATCGTCAGAAACGGGGTTTTATCTTTTAAAGATACTAATCTGAATGTTAAGATGAACCCATTACCGCAACATGAGAAGACTACAGTGAATTTGATAGAAGGAGAACCTGGCAGCAGTTATCAAATTCACGATGTACGCTTACTGGAAACCAACTTGGTAAAAATGCATTGCAAACAGAGTGGGTACGACCATGTGCCATCTCACAACTATCATCAGTGTGATATCTGTTCAAAGGACAATCAAGGATGTGCCATAGTACAAGCAGCTCTTCAAGAACAAATAGATCTAAGCAGGATTCAGGATCACATGATTCGTGAAGTAAACATGGCCCATGGACATCCCAACATTGTTCAGAACCATGACATTCGTGCAATGAACGCCAATCTAGTGGCAATGCATTCAAGATAAAGTCAGTATTACAATATGCCACGGCACGACTACAGCGCTTACCTGATTTACTCAAAAGACAATCAGGGATGATCTTTCATACAAGAGGCCCTCCAGCGCCAAATGGATCTCGGATGGATCCAAGACTACCATGAAAGAAATGATCATCAAGTCAATATGGTTCAGATTTTTGACATCCACTTAATGAATACCAGTCTAGTAGAATTGCATACCAAGCAGGTCAGATTCGATTTTCTAGTCTCGCACGATTATCAAGACTGTAAAGAATGCTACGAAAACGATCAAGGTTGTGCGCCTGTACAAAGGACTCTTCAACATCTATTAGACTACTGGTGGCTTCCAATCTACCAAGATGAAGACACACAACAAGTTAGAATGAGTGACGGGAATCCTGATAGACACCAAAGCTGATATATCCGCTTACTAGAAACAAATCTGGTAAGGATGCACTACATACAAAGTGGATATGGTCGGGTACCACCACACAATTATGAACGTTGTTGAGTATGCTCGGAAAATAACCAAGGATATTATCTAGTACGAGCAGTTCTCCAGCATCAGTTAGATTGAAAAGGAATTCAACCACGCTTGAATTCTGAATCAATCAACATGATACAAGATTGCCTCCCTGTTCAAAACAAGGACCAAGGACTACTAGACAAAAGCATTGTCATAGTCTCCAATCATGGAATAACCAAGGACGTTTGCGCCATAATTCCTCTGCTCAATGAGTCAAAAGTCTCTCTTGGCAGTAGGAAAATTCCAAACTTAGAGCTGACCGAGGTTGCCTACGACAGTCAAAAGGCCCAAAAAGTCCCTGTGGTCATCTACTTGCCAGGTCCAATACCGTATAAGTCAAAAAAGGCTATCCCATACAAGTACGGTACAACGACCATAGAAAATGGAAAAGAAACTCCATTACCCTCCGTTGTGAAAATTGCCGACATCAGTCGAGTTACCCGTAGCAGTCGAATCTTCAACAGAAGAGTTAGAGAACCTGCCGAAGAAAAGGAACCTCAAGTCAAAGTTCCTAATCAACAAGTCGGTCAATCCAGCAATACGGAACCTGTAAAGAACAACGATGAAATGCTGAAGCTCATCCAGAAAAGCGAGTACAACATTGTGGATCAACTGTTGCAAACTCCATCTTAAATCTCTGTACTATCTCTCCTGCTTAGTTCAGAAGCTCACAGAGTAGCTCTACAAAAAGTCTTGGAACAGGCCTTTGTAGAACAAGATATGACAGTGGGTCAATTTCACAACATTATCTCCAACATCACTCCCTGCAACAATTTGGGATTCAGTGATAGAGATCTTCCAGAGGAAGGCAAGAACCATAATATGGCACTCAATATCATAGTCAGTTGCCAGGACGATACTTTAGTCAACGTACTGGTAGACACAGGTTCATCCTTGAACATCATGCCAAGGTCAACTTTGGTAAGACTTTCTTTTCAAGGTACTCCGATGAGAGGCAGTGAGATCATTGTCAAAGCCTTTGACGGATCCAGAAAAATAGTTATCGGCGAAGTCGACCTTCCCATAACCATCGATCCTCACACTTTCCAATTCACTTTACAGGTCATGGACATCCGAGCGGAAAATAGCTGTTTATTAGGAAGACCTTGGATACACAAAGCTGGGGCAGTCACTTCGACACTTCACTAGAAGCTGAAGTTTGTCAAGAATGACAAATTAGTCACGGCATGCGGAGAGCAAGCTTTAATCGTGAGCAATTTATCATCATTCTCCTGTGTAAAGCCATAGGAGATTGTTGGAACTCAATTTCAAACACTCTCGGTGAGCAATGAGAATCACCAAGAAAAAGGAACATCTATTTCCTCATATAAAGATGCTCTCAAAGTAATGGAGAGTGGTGACATAAAAGGATGGGGGCAGATTGTAATTCCTACTGATAACAAGACAAGAAAAGGTCTCAGTTTCTCTCCGACCTGTACCCAGACTACGAAGAAGAATGAAAGTTTTCATCCCATTCAGGATTTCTTCCACAGCGGAGGCTTCCTCCACCCAGTATCTCAAGAAGTCCACACCATCGAGGAGAACAACTCTTCTGATACAAATGAGGAGTGGAAGTCTTATCTCAACGATGAAGGTTATATATCTCAGGGAGAAATGTACATGACATTCTGCTCTCCAAAGTAAAGTTCCAGATATATCCCAAGATCAGACGTCTGAATGATCTATGGAGATTGTGATCCCGAAGGATGTCGTGCTCCACCCAATTCATTAGAGGAAGACACTCTGATGAAAGACAACTATGACTATGATTATTATGATCCCCTGGATGACTTGCCTATCTGGAAGCCATACATGGAAAACTCAGGGCAAAAGAGTCAGCCGGATAATACCTAGCAGCTGAGTAATCTTGAAAATAATACGCCTGTTCTCCCAGAGTCATGGACTCCTTACTCAGAACATTCCGAAAATGTCCAACACTATGTTGATGAATTTGCAAAGATCGCAGGACAAGATTTCATTAACTACATATTTCCTGAAGTCAACATCATTGAGGAAGATGACTCATCTGTTCTAACAAAAACCTGAGATACCTTGGGGCAACCAAGCGGCAATTACGACTTTCTAGTCAAATACACTGCTTCCAAAAGCTCTCGCATATGATACGAGGACATCTAGCCAACTGGATTAGGAGATTATCTTGAAAGTGAAAACACTATGGAAGGTGCAACAGAAGAGTCCTCTTATGATAACTCTGCATGGGAAGAAGACTCCAATGATCCCACTCCGCCAGAAATCAGTGTCATTTCTAAAGACAAACCAAGAAGGAAAGTACCAGACTTTGTGATCCACAAAAGAGTTCGTTGCCATTGGATTGCGGTCGATGTCCCGAAAGTCGTTCATAAGTTGAAGTAATAATTGCCACATCTTTGTTTTGACCTTCCACCTTGCCCGGGTTAAATGAATGTTTTATAGGGCTTACTTTTCTGTAAATGTCCCTCTTCGCTTCGCCCAAAGCGACAGAGTTTGTTTTTATAAGGTTGTGTTTCAAGAATCGACAAATCATAAATAAATAATGTCATTCTGATTTCTCGCATTCATTGCTATTTTCACTTTTCGTTTTTTTTTCAGAAAATGGTAATCCTTAAAAACAAACCAAAATAAAAACAAGCATTTTCAGAAAATACACTGCACACACTTTTGCATTCTCTCTGTCTTTTCTAAAAAAGGAATCACCACGTCATGCAGATTACTAGTTTTAAACCCCATTGAAACATACGATCCAACGCCTTTTCCCAAGTTTGAATTCCCGGTATTTGAAGCTAAAGAAGAAGAGAACGAAGAAATTCCAGAAGAGATCTCCCGACTACTCAGGCAAGAGGAAAGGTCCATTGAACCTTACAAAGAGCCGTTGGAAACAGTTAATTTAGGTTCAGAAGAAGAAAAGAAAAAAGTTAAGATTGGAGCACTGCTCAGTCCAACTATCAGAGAAGACTTAATAAAACTTCTCAAAGAGTTTCCAGATGTGTTTGCTTGGTCCTACCAAGACATGCCAGGGTTGTATACCAGCATCGTGGAACATCACTTACCACTGAAAACAAAATGTCCTCCAGAAAAATAAAGATTGAGAAGGACTCATCCAGATATGGCCATCAAAATTAAGGAGGAAGTACAGAAGCAGATCGACGTAGGTTTCCTCACCACCTCAGAATATTCTCAATGGCTAGCCAATATAGTGCCAGTTCCCAAAAAGGACGAAAAAGTTAGAATGTGTGTAGGCTAAGAGATCTAAACAAAGCAAGTCCAAAGAATGACTTCCCCTACCATGCATTGACATGCTGGTAGACAGCACAGCAAAATTCAAAGTCTTCTCCTTAGTGGATGGATTCTCAGGCTATAATAAAATTAGAATGGTGCCAAAAGACATGGAGAAAAATTCATTCATCACCCTTTGGGGCACCTTTTGTTACAAGGCAATGTCGTTCGGTCTGAAGAACGCAGTGGCAACTTATCAAAAAGGCCATGACAACTCTGTTTCACAACATGATGCAGAAAGAAATTCAAGTGTACGTTGATGACATGATCTCCAAATCTAAAATAGAAGAAGAACACGTGGAACACCTATCAAAGTTATTTGAGAGTCTGAGAAAATACAAACTCCGCTTGAATCCCAATAAATGCACATTCGGTGTCCGCTCAGGAAAATGCTTGGGATTCATCGTCAGCCAGAAAAGAATTGAGGTTGATCCTGACAAAGTCAAGGCCATTCAAGAAATGCCTTCTCCAAAGACTGAAAAAAGGGTCAGAGGATTTTTAGGACGCCTCAATTACATCTCAAGATTCATATCCCTCATGACCACGACGTGCGCGCCGATCTTTAAACTACTCAGAAAGAACCAAAGTTGTGTATGGACAGAAGATTTCCAAAAAGCTTTCGACATCATCTAAAAATATCTAATGAATCCACTGATTATGTATCCTCTACTGGAAGGAAGACCACTGATCATCTACTTAATAGTCTTGGAAGACTCCATGGGTTGTGTGCTCGCCCAACAAGACGAGACAAAAGGAAAAGAGTCTGTCATTTACTACTTAAGCAAGAAGTTCACAGGCTGTGAAACTCGATACACCATTCTCGAGAAAACTTGTTGCACTCTTGCTTGGGCAGCCAAACGTCTACGCCAGTACATGATTTGTCACACTACTTGGTTAATCTCCGGAATGGATCCGATCAAGTACGTCTTTGAAAAACCTGCTCTCACTGGAAGGATTTCCCGTTGGCAGATGTTGTTATCGGAATACGACATCGAGTACCATGCTCAGAAAACTGTCAAAGGAAGTATTTTAGCCGATTATTTGGCTCATCAGCCGATTGACGATCAGAAATCAGTCAAATTTGACTTCCCAGGCGAAGATGTCATGTACCTAAAGATGAAAGATTGCGATGAACCGCTACCCAACGAAGGGCCAGAACCAGGATCCCAATGGGGACTAATATTCGACATAGCCGTCAATGCTTATGGAAATGGAATTGGGGCAGTCATCATAACACCTTAGGGTACTCATATTCCTTTCACTGCCAGATTAACGTTCAAATGCACAAACAATGAGACCGAATACAAAGCTTGTATCATGGGTCTCGAAGAAGCTATTGACCTATGGATAAAGAATTTGGATGTGTATGGAGACTTGGACCTGGTTGTAAATCAGATCAAAGGAGAGTGGAATACATATCAATCAGGATTGATTCCTTACAAAGAATACGCGAGAAGGTTGCTACCATTCTTCAACAGAATCGAGTTTCATTATATCTCTCGTGAAGAAAAACACATGGATGATGCATTAGCTACCCTATCCTCCATTATTAGTGTGAGTCGATGGAACGACGTACCTAAGATCGACATAATGCGCCTTGAAAGGCCTGCTTACATCTTTGCAATTGAAGCAGTCATAGATGACAAACCATGGTATCACAATATCAAATGCTTCCTTCAAAGACAAAAATACCCGCCTGGGGCATCAGAAAAAGACAGGAAGACTCTCAGAAGACTAGCTGGCAACTTCTTCCTGAACAATGATATACTCTACAAGAGAAACTTCGACATGGTTTTACTCAGATGCATAGACAGACCGGAAGAAAACATGTTGATGAAAGAGATTCACGAAGGATCCTTTGGCACTCATGCCAATGGACACATAATGGCAAGAAAAATTCTGAGAGCAGGATATTATTGGCTGACAATGGAATCCGATTGTTAAAAGTACATGAGGAGGTGTCACAAGTGTCATATATACGCCGACAAAATCCATGTACCGCTAACACATCTTAAGGTTCTTTATTCTCCATGGCCTTTCTCTATATGGGGAATCGACATGATTGGCATGATTGAACCCAAAGCTTCAAATGGACATCGATTCATCCAAGTAGCCATTGACAACTTCACCAATGGGTCGAAGCAGTATCATACACCAATGTGACCCGACAAGTGGTGGTCCAATTTATCAAGAACAATCTCATCTGCCGTTATGGTGTTCCAAGCCAGATCATTACGGATAATGGATCCAACTTGAACAACAAGATGATGAAAGAGTTGTGTACTCAGTTCAAGATCGAACACCATAACTCATCTCCCTACCGAACTAAAATGAATGGAGCGATAGAAGCAGCTAACAAGAATATCAAGAAGATCATTCAGAGGATGGTTGTAACCTACAAAGATTGGCATGAGATGCTACCCTTTGCTCTTCACGGTTATCGCACATTTGTCCGTACTTTAACAGGGGCAACCCCTTTCTCTCTAGTATATGGCATGGAAGTCGTGCTCCCCATAGAAGTAGAGATCCCGTCAATGAGAGTATTGATGGAAGCCAAGCTAACAGAAGCTAAATGGTATCAGAGCAGATACGATGAACTGAATCTGATCGAAGAGAAAAGAATGACGGCTTTATGCCATGGCCAGTTGTATCAACAAAGAATTAAAAGGGAATTTGATAAAAAAGGTATGACCCCGTGTCTTCAGAGAAGGATACCTCATGCTCAAGAAGATACAATCATTTTTCACTGATTCCAGGGGCAAATGGACTCCGAATTGCGATGGCCCCTATGTTGTTAAGAAAGCCTTCTCAGGCGGTGCCTTAAGACTCGCAACCATGGATGGAGAGGAGTTTACCTACCCACGAATGTTGATGTAGTCAAGAAATACTTCACCTAAAAAAAACGTCTCGGTGAATTGAAAACCCGAAAGGGAGGTCCAGGCAAAAACTAGAGACATAAGCAAAAATCATCCTGATGGATTGAAAACCCGAGATGGCAATCTAGGCAAAAGTTAGAGATGCATGGCAAGTAACTACGTCCGACAAGATTGGCTCCTCAGCGATAACGTCATCTGTCAGGAAAACTTCAGTCAAGGTCACCTTCGACAGAAGCTCAAAATGTCCAGAATTCAAAGTTGGTAGAAGGATTGCGGTCGTTATGTTTCAATGTAGCCCCTTTCCTTTTAAATTACCATTTTATAAAACTTTATAATGCTCCATGGGATCACGCGTTTAGCTGATTACCATTCTATCAATAAAATTTAAGCACTTGTGTTTTTTGTTTGCAATTCTCATTTATTCTGTTTTGCGAAATGACATTTTAATATGATCAACGATTCTTGAAACAAAAAAAAATGATGAATTTACTTTTCAAATTTACTTCTGCTTTTAAAATAAAGATGGAAATTTCATTTTGGTTAATGAGCACAAGAGGGAGTATCGGCGGCTTCTCCGGAAGTGATCAAACTTTAAAATGCAGAATCAAAGTACTCCCTGAATGATGGATCAACTACTTCAGACGGAATGTCCCGTCTGACATCCCCGGTAGATTTTTTACCTCTGAGAACCAATGATTGGATTTTCTCCCTATTAGAATCTACCCTTGAAGAGCAAGAACGGGTTTTTATCCCTAGCAGATTTGTACCTCCAAAAACCGGAACGAATGCAGGAATCCCTATTCCCAAGCAAAAGTACAACTTTCAGAATCTCCAGTGATACCCCCATCTCCTAGAGTGGCCGAGTATCTGGTTGTGTTCCTCACCAGTCTGTATGTCGTGCCTATTTTGTCAGCATAAACATACATACATCATGCATAATTGATTCATATTCATACACATGTTGCATTAATATCACTCTGGTCATATTCATCCCCAAGTGATAAGCGTCCTCTCTCTAATAGAGTCATCAGTCTTCCTTTCTATGACAGATAGGACCAAAATCCCGGTTTGAGTTCTTTCCTTATCAAGAAACATCGTCTAAACAATCTCTCTCTAGTTTATTCCTGGATTGGAGTCTGTTCTCGACAACTTTGATAACTTGAACCTCTAAACGACCAGAAGTCGTTTGGTTATACACATTTGGAACTTCACTCTTCATCAATTAAGATGATTTTTTTGCTTTCCCGGATTAAGGAAAAATCCCCAAAGAAAGCCTCTCGACAGAAGACTCTTGGCAATACAGTTTCTCCCCGAAACCTCAAGAGATGTTTTAAAGACCTCAAATATCATGTATTGATCCTCTTATAAGTTCAAATGGACACAAAGAACTTGGTTCATGAGCAATATAAAGATTCAAATTCATCTGGACCATAAACTAGGTTTTTGAGAAAAAGTCAACCATACCATTGACTTTTGACCAAGACATGATCTCAAAATTTGGGACATGATTCAAGACACTCTATAACACCTATGGAATCCATCCATTAGGATTGAATTAGGTCAAGAACTTGATTTCATTGAAAATCACAAAATTTGAAATTCATCTGACAAAAAGTCAACTGTGCCAAAAAACCAAGTTTGACTTTTGGGATTTTTTGACAAACAGGGCTTCTCTAAGTCAAAAACAATGTTAACTTATGGTTTTGGTCATCATCCATCAAGAAAAATCAAGAAAAGTGGGGTTACTTGTAAAAGGGACAATCTTAAGAAACTTGAAATTTAACTAAGTCATGAAAAAAAAGTGATTTTTACCCAACTTTGCAAGACCATAACTTGTGATCTAAGTAACCTTTTTCTTCCATCCAAAGCTCAAATGAAAGCTCTCATTACATACTTCAAGATTATCAACTACAACATATTCCAAATCCTCATGAATTTTGAGTTATGGATTGATCAAAATCACAAAAAAAATGGAAAATGAACATTTTTCAAACACTTAGTGAAATTTTGGACAGAATCTGTTTGCATTTTTTCCAACTTTGAGGCCATTTTTCATTATGATCCAAGACGATTCAAGACCAAAGTTAAACATTAAATTTGAAGTATGATATAAGGGCTTTCCAAAAAGTACACGAGCCTCCCATGATTCAACTTGAGCAAAAGTTATAAGCCTTAAAAAATGGCATTTTTCACCCTGCCTACACAACAGCATGAAAACCTAACTTGTGCCACACGATTTTTTCACTCAAGTATTGCCATTTTGCCAACTTTGTCATCTTCCAAAAACGCAAAACTTCTGATGACTCACTTGTTTCTTGATCAAGGAGTCAAGAATTCAACTTGGCATATGCAAAACCATCATGACATGAACTTTGGAATTCAATTTTGGCAAGGTTACATCAATGCAATGCATTGAGGTGTCATGATAAAGAGTTGACTTGGCACTTTGGAACATCCAAGTCAATGGCTACAAGCTACACACCATGATCAGCTGCCAATCACTATTGCTCCCAAAACAAACTTCCTCTACTATAAATAGAGGTCATGTGTGACTGATCAAACCACCCCAAAACATCTCCACTCATGTTTTCTCTCATTTCCTTCTCATGAACCAGATTTTGCTTCTTTAGCAAGTCAGGTTCGAATTTTCAAATAGAGAACAATTCTACCAAAACCAAGAGTGTAGACACATCATATACATCATATAGAAGTTATCCAAACACTTCTCCATCATCTGTAACCTCAAAAACACAAAGCTCAAAATCACAAAGCTCAAAATCATACTCAGGCCTGTTTGCAGTTGAGTTGCCACAAGGTGATCTAGGTTATTTCAATCCATTCCAAGCTTCCAAACACCTTACATAAGGTCCATTGAAGTTGTCAAAGTCATCAAACAACATATGTAACACCTCCAACACACAATTCGATTTCTTCTTGCAAGAGGTAAGCCTGAACTCTCAAACTCTATGATCCATGCATCATAAATGTGTTTTCAAGTTACAAACATGTTTCTGCACTTATGTAGAGTCTTGCCATCAATCAATTGCTTTGTAGCTATCGTGTATAGGATTTCATAGTGTTCTTGCAAAAATTAGGGTTCATGTGTTCATCACTTGATTTCTCACTCCACACTAAAAATAAATGTAATTAATTGATACCATTGGAATCCTTGTTCAAAAACGAGTGAGATTGATATTTGAATCGTGCAAAATCATTGAGTAATCAGAGAGAAAAGTGAGGTTTTGCAAATCATCCATAGCGCGGGCACGGGGAAGAAGATGACCGTTGGCACCTTTTCAAATTATTTGAATTTTTGAATTTTTAGTTATTTTCTTAATTGATTTCAAAAATTAATTTCTCCCTCAATTTTAATCATTTTTTATTGGTTATTTTTTTAAAAAATTCACAAAAATGTTAAATTAATTTCTCCCTCAAATTTATATTATTTATTTAATATAGTTTGAATTTTTGTAAAGAATTTCATTTTAATTGTTTTTTACCATTTTTAATGAAATTTTCCTCTTGATTTTTCAAATTCAAACGAATTTCACACTTTCATATAAACATAACATGATTTTTCAAAACATTTTTCAAAGTTCACAACTTGTTTTTAAATATGTTTGATATTTTATATCATTTTTTATTTAATTTTCTTTGAAAAATTTGTTTTTTTAATTAAAATTAGGGTTTTCCTTGATTTTAATTTTTCAAATTTCATTTGAAACACTTTTGGGCCTCTTTGTAGAGTGTAAGACCCATCCCCTTTGTAAATACATAGTTTTGGGCCTCAGTCATTGTATAAGTCCCAATACGATTTTCAAAATAAACGGTGTGATCGATGTTTTTCATCTGGGCATCTCCTTGAGCTATAAGCCCCAACTCTTGTATAAAAATAACCTTTTGGGCCTCTTTGTAGAGTGTAAGACCCATCCTTTTATACATAAATAATTTTGGGCCTCAGTCATTGTATAAGTCCCACTATGGTTTTCAAAACCGCGACGCGATCGTCGCCTTTTCAAATAAGTCATCTGGGCCTCTCCTTGAGAATAAGCCCCAATCTTTTTGTACATAAGCTTTGTTTTAAACAATAAACAACTTCCATGGGCCTCTCCTTGAGTTATAAGCCCCATACCTCTGTTTTAAAAATCATTTGTCTATTTTAAACTGGTACTAAGAGGAGCATTATTCCCGGTGAAATTACTCTTAGACCAATTGGGCCTCTCTTTGAGTTATAAGCCCCAAACATTCTTTTCTTTTCAAACAACTTTCTTTTAAATCAATTTCAAACTCAAAGTTTTCTCAAAACTTTCTTCAATTTCTTGAAACCCTAATCATATAGTTGTAATTAATACAATCAATCACAATACACTTGGGCCTCTTTTCAGAGTGTAAGTCCCAACATCTTTTCAATTCAATGTATATTTGTTTATATACCTGTCAATTCACTTATTTATATACTCCCTCTGTCTCAAAATGAAAGTCTTTCTAGCCAAAAAAATTTGTCCCAAAATAAGAGTCTTTTTAAGTTTTCAATGCAACTTTAATTAATTTTTACCAACTTTACCCTTAATAATTATTGTCTACACTACTTTCAAGATATTACATCACACCATACTTTTGTGACAACCAATAGTAATTAAGGGCAATATTGTAAAATTGTTACACTTAATCATTTAATCATTACTTTTCTTAATCTATGTGTAATAACCTTAAAAAACTTTTATTTTGAGACGGAGGGAGTATATTCTTGTGCATATTTGTTTAGAGTTTCCCCAGCAGTTAGGTCTACACATAGGTCAAACCAGAGGTTACTTCTAACTTAGTCAAAACTAGTTCCCTCATAGGAAACTTCCCTCAATACAGTCTGCCTACTCTTAGGCTTATTCAATATGCAACAGAGAAAGGCATTATTCCCAGTGAAACTTTTCTTAGGCTTATTCAATATGCAACAGAGAAAGACTGTTAAAACTTATATATACAAGAAATTCATTTCCCCATAGAGGATTAATTCCCGGTGAAACCTCTTTTGAATTTCTTCAAACCTTAGAACTGTTCAGCAAAGAAAGGATTAATTCTTGGTGAAACCTTTCTTGAACTTTTCTTAGGCTTGGACCAACAAGCTTCCTAGAAGTATCCCCGACCTCCTCTTGGGCTTAGTAGAAGGACCAACGGGATTCTTAAAAGTTCCCCAACCTCATATTGGGCTTAGTATAAGGACCAGCAAGCTTCTTAAAAGTTCCCCAGCCTCCTCTTGGGATTAATACAAGGACCCAAAGGCTTTCTAAAAGCATAGGATAAAAATTAGTTATCTTTACTAGTTCAATCCCATGAGAATCAAATTTCCAGAACATCGTACCATTCTAAGGGTTGATCTTCATCCCTTAAACCAACAGCCTCCTCTTGGGCATTATACAAAGATCTCTCTACACCAGAGTCTACCACTTTTTAAGAGACTTGGATAGTCTCAGCCTCCTCTGGGGCTTCATACAAATAAGACTTAGAAAGTCTCATCTCCTCCTTGGATCTCCCATAGAGACCCTCAAGTTTCCTCAAAGAATAGGAAAAACCCTTATCATTTTACCAATACACCAGTCTCCAACAGAGTTAAAACATATATGGTTTTCAAACTCACCTTTAAACTCCTCTGACCCCCAACAAGGCTTAAACTTTCATTTTAAACATCCCAACCAGGGTCAATTTACCATCAACAAATCCCCAATAAAATCAGAGCCTCATGGAATCTAGTATTTCAACTCTTCCCTGATTCCCAGCAAGAATAAATTCCTATTTGGATTTCCCAATACAATTTGGACATGCTCTTGGATTTCAATAATCCTCAGCAAAAGTTAGCCTCCTCTTAGGCTTCATATAAGAACTTTCTCCAGTCATCCTCAATCTTGGGCTTTGTACAAGACAGATAAAATCCTCCCCAGTGGAGACATTTTCCTTTAGCTTCAACCTTGGGCATTAAATAAGGCACACAAAAAATCAACATCCCCTCAGATGAGACCATGAGTCCTCTCTGCAGGAAGATATATCCTATATACATCACATATCAAACAAAACAATCAAAACCTTTTTCCGGATAATTGTTGCAAGTGACACACTTGTTGATTCAAAATCCAAGCTGGAGTCCCTCCTTTATCCTGGCTAAAATCTCTCTTTCATCTAACAGCTATAAGTGGCAAGCCTCTGGATTCCATACATCCAAGCCAATGTCCCTCTCTTAGCATGAAAGATTCATAAAGGGAAAAGTGGCATTGCTCTACACTGAGTTAAAGCTTTCTTCCTTCATGACATCCCTCTTATAAAGGAAATTATGGCATTGCTGGATTCTACATATCCCAGTTAAAGTAATTCCCCTTTATAACCAATTACTTAATATTTGTGATGAATAGGTGGGATTTCTCCCTTTAGATATAACAAATTCTCTCTCTCAGTAAACTTTTAGCTTCAATCTTGGGCTTTGAACAAGACACAAATACTCTGATAGCTTCAATCTTGGGCTTTGAACACGACACCAAAATATCTTTCCTCCCATAGAATAGGAGGAACTACGATTGCTCTGATTTCCCAAATCTCTTTACGGGAATACGTAGGCATAAGATTGCGAAATCTTAGCGAGCATACAAATCAAAAATTTTAGGTCCAGTACCTTCCCAAAAACAACAAAAACATTCTCTCAATTCTCCTAAAGGAGAAACTTTCCCAATCCACAGCAGATAAACACAAAAAAGCATTTCAAGTTAACAGAAATACATGCAAAAAGAAGGTTCCTATGGATTACCATAGATACATTGGGTGTTAATAGCTTCCCTTTGTATAACCAGACCACGATCCCCGATCTCTTAGCATTTGTTACAGAAAACATTTGCGTGCAGGGTTAGTTTAAGATATCTTCCCCTTCCTTAACCAGCTTCATAGGATAAATACAAAAATCAGAAAGTAGCATCCAATCTAATTTGCGCGTCACCGAAAAAAACCGCACGCTACACTATCTGTGATGGTTTTCACCAAACTTCTTGCCGGGGAGATGCCATTTGATGAAAAATGACTTGATGTCAGACTTGCTGGGGAAACCCATTGGTCTGAACTGTAGAGGTGTGTAAACTTCTCTGTTGGAGATGCCATTTGCTGGGAAAATTACATCATACTTCCTCATTTCAGAGAGATGCCATGTGATGTAATCCAATTTCGAGGTGTTGATGACTCTATTGAAAGCAAAAAAATTTGGAGAGAAACTACCGTATTGCCAAGAGTCTTTTGTAGAGAGGCTTTCTCTGGGGACTTTTCCTTAATCTGGGAACGCAAAATATCATCTTTATTGGTGAAGAGTAAAGTTCCAAAGGTGTATAACCAAACAACTTCTTGTCTTTCAGAGGTTCAAGTTATCAAAGTGGACGAGGACTGATTCCAATCTAGGAATACACTTGAGAGAGATTTGTCAGACGATACGTTTCCTGATAAGGAAAGAACTCAAACTGGGATTTTGTCTTATCTGATGTAGAAAGGAAAACTGACGACTCTATCGGAGAGAGGACGTTTATCACTTGGGGATAAGTACGACCAGAGTGATATTAATGTAATATGAGTATGAATATGAATAAATCATGTGTGATGTATGAGATGTTGATGCTGACAAAGTAGACATGACATACAGACTGGTGATGGACGCAACTGGATACTCAGCCACTCTGGGAGATGGGGGGTACCATTGGAAATTCTAAAAGTTGTACGTTTACTTGGGAGCAGGGATTCCCACGTTCGTTCCGATTTCCGGAGATACAAACCTGCTAGGGATAGAAATTCGTTCTTATTTTTCAAGGGAGGACCCTACTGGGGAGAAATGTAACGCCCCAGTTTTTGTTATATTTATTTAATCGAGTCGATTTAATTATTTTTGTTTTTATATTATTTTATTCTTGGTTTTTATTTGGTAAATATGTTATGTTTATCGTTATTATGTTTTAGCGTGTTTTGAGAGCGTTTGCGAGAAAATTGAGTGTAGGGGTATTTTGGTCATTTTGCTTGGTTAGATATTATTGTTTTTCTTTTAACATAGAAACATAGAGATTAGAAAGAGAGAAAAGAAAGTTAAGAGAAATAGAGAGAAAGAGAAGAAGAGAGTGAGAAGAAGAAAAAAGAGGAAAACTTGAAGTTTAAGAAACCGATTCAACCGACACTTTAAAGCACGATTAATCGGGTAAGGGTGTGAAACTCGGTTATTCTATGCTTATGTATGATTATGCATGTATGTGGTTGAATTTTTACTTGTCTTTCCATAGTTTTCATTTCTAGGTTGAAAATGAGTAATATGAGTAGAAATCGATGTTTTCGCGGACGAAAGTCGGAACACGTCGCATAGTGGAGTCGAGTGATGTTAGGCCATGATTTAGTATGATTGTTTGATTGAATTTGGTTGATTTTGTAACTTTTGCATTTTTGATATATATTGATGAATTTGGTGTGAATTGAGGAGTGATTGATTGAATGGTGTTTGGATAGGTCTGGTATAATTGTTATTGGCTGGTATTTAATCGGGTGGAATTGTTGGAATGAGTCTACGGGATTTAATCGGTTTTGGTTGGATTTTCTGTCATTAAAACAGAGTTTTTGTGGTTCTGCAACAGTGTTAACCGGTTAACCAAATGTGTTAACCGATTAACAAGTGAAAATTTTGGTGTTTCACGTTAGTTTTCAACGGTTAACCGGTTAACCAAAAGTGGTAACCGATTAACCAAAATGTATCTAGCCCCTGTAAGTCGCCGGTTAACCGGTTAACCAAAAGTGGTAACCGATTAACCAAGGCAAAATTTCAAAAAAATAAAAAACTTTAAAAATTCATATCTTTCGAACCGTAAGTCCGTTTTGGCCGCCGTTCGAAGTGATATGAAGCTAATGAGATGTTCTTGCTTATAAAAATGGTTTTGGGATTAGTAGCCAATTTAATTGTGTCGGGAATTTAGAAACGTGTCGTTTTGTCGACTTTTACCGTCGTAATTGTGTGCGATTGATGTGTTATCATGCGATATGCTTTTGATATATAACGTATAGCTTGTGTGATGTTATATGATGTGAATGCATGTGATGAAATGTTATGATGATGGTTTGTGGCCTTATGGCAAATAAATGCATTGTTTTGAGTTTGATTGCAATGCATGATTATTGATGTTGAGATGGTTCACATGGTTTTATATGTATATGCATTTGATTGTCATGAGTCATTGTATGGCAAGCATCATGATATGCATCTTGTGATGTCGTGTGCCCTTGTGGGGTGTGAGCGACGAAACGATTCTAGAGGGAATCTGTTGTAACGGTCATGAGCCTTATAGAAAGAGGACCTAAAGCGACGTTATAGACGACCGTGAGCCTTATACAAAGAGGACCTAAAGCGATCGGATCGTGAGCCTTATACAAAGAGGACCTAAAGCGATCTATAAACGTCGTGATCCTTATACCAAGAGGACCTAAAGCGACGGGAAACATCGTTTGCCCGACGGGGAGTTACACTAAGTAACAAGCGATGATTCCAATAATTCCTGAGTGAATTAATGATGAGAATGATGGATGGAATGGTACCGCATGCATAGAGTCGTTGTGTCGATCTCTGTGCATTTGCATAAGTCATGAATGGATTGATTATGTGTGGGAAATTGTGAATGGGATTGATGAGTTGATATATATATATATATATATATATATATATATATATATATATATATATATATTGGTGATAAATGTATTGAGCATGATTGATATGCCTTAGTGATGGATGCATGAATTATGAATTGTGTTGTTTTGTATTTGAATTATGGTATACGTTGTGGTGAGAATGTTTTGCATGCGTATTTTGTGTTATTACATAATTGTATGCAATTATATTATAATTGTGTTTCTCACCCTTCTGCTGTTTTGAATGCTCTATGAGGCATTTCAGATTAGATGCTGGAATTCTTTTTGTGAAGCTTATGTCTTTATTCTTTTGTCGGTCGGCTCTGATATGTGGCACCGGGTAGTCGGGGAGATCGTTATGTGATTATGTGTATATATATCTTTTTTTTTGGATTGTACTTGTATGACTCTGTATATGACAGACAAACTTCTATGGTTATATATGAGATTTCAGTTGCAGATTTTCCGCTTTTATTCTGTATCTGAATTGTGGGTGTTAGGAACTGAGTTCCTCTGCTTATGTTGCTACCTGATTGTTGCATATCTATATGAGCAGGTTGTTATATTTCATTACTTTGATGTGACACTCCAGTCTATGCCATGAATGTTTTAATTATACTCTGTTTGATTGTTATCACTTTAATTACTCGGGGTATAGATTGGGGGTGTCACATTAAGTGGTATCAGAGCCAGTCCGTGTCGGTCACTTTGACCAAGTTGTTTGTTGTGCGTCAGTTGTGTTCGGTCGAGCTGTTTGTTTAGCCATAGTTACTGTTATTGGATAGGAACAGAATATGGCTGGTAGGAATGATGCTGCTCTTGCTGCTGCTATGCAAGCTATGGCACAGGCTGTGCGGAATGCACCTAATTCTGGTGGGAATGATGAGTTCAGGAAGAACAACCCGCCTATCTTCAAAGGAAGACATGATCCTGATGGTGCTCAGATTTGGCTTAAGGAGATTGAAAGAATCTACCGAGTAATGGACTATGCTGAGGAATAGAAGGTGAGACTGGGTACTCACATGTTAAAGGAGGAGGCTGATGATTGGTGGGTTAGTACGCGTTATGTGTGGGAAGCTACAGGTGAAGTTGTCACTTGGGCTTTGTTTAGCAGTGAGTTCTTGAGGAAGTATTTTCCTGAATATGTTAGAGGAAAGAAAGAAATAGAGTTCTTGGAGTTGAAATGGGGTAACATGTCTGTTACTGATTACACTGCTAAGTTTGTGGAGCTTGTTTAGTTTTATCCACATTATGCTGAAGCAACTGCGGAGTTTTCCAAATGCGTGAAGTTTGAGAACGGGTTGCGTCCCGAGATCAAACAGGCAATTGGTTATCAAAGAATTAGGAGGTTTTTGGATTTGGTGGATTGTTGTAGAATTTATGAGGAGGATAGCAAAGCTCGTTCTACTCAATATAAGAGTGTGAACGAAAGGAAAGGAAAGCAACCGTTTTGTGGTGGTCCTTATGTGGCACCAGCTGACAAGGGAAACCAAAGGGCTAATTTTGCTAAAAGGCCAAGTGGGGAAGGTATGTATAATCCTCTGAGATGTTTTAGGTGTGGTGACTTAGAACATCGTCAGTTTGAATGTAGAAAGGATATGAGGAAGTGTTCCACTTGCGGAGGTATAGGACATGTCACAGCTGAGTGCAAGAGGAATATGGTGAAGTGTTTCAACTGTGGTGAATCTGGTCATATTAGTACGAGGTGTCCGAAACCAAAGCAAGCTCAAGCTGGAGGGAAAGTATTCGCATTGGCAGGAACTCAGCCTACTAGTGCAGATCGTCTGATCAGAGGTACTTATTTTATTAATAGTACGCCTTTAGTTGCTATTATTGATACCGGAGCGACTCATTCGTTTATTTCGTCTGAGTGTGTGCGGCATTTGAATCTTTTGTTGTCATTGATGGGTGGAGAGATGGTTATCGATACTCCAGCATTGGGGTCGGTAACTACTTCTCTAGTTTATTTAAGTTGTCCTTTGACCATTTATGGTAAGGATTTTGCTATGGATTTGGTGTGTCTGCCATTGGAAGGTTTAGATGTAGTGCTGGGAATAAATTGGTTGCAGTTCAATCGTGTTCATATCGATTGTTATCATAAGTTGGTAAGATTTCCTTCTCTTGAAGAAGACGAGGAATCGAGTTTCTTATCTACCAAAGAGTTGAAGAAACTTTTGGCAGATGAAGCTCAGTTGTTCGGGTTGTTTGCATTGTTGACTGTGGATAGTCAAGTTGCAATTGATGTGGTTCCAGTCGTGTGTGATTTTCCAAAGGTGTTTCCGGAGGATATTTCTGATGTGCCGCCAGAAAGAGAGGTGGAGTTTTCTATAGATCTAGTTCCTGGTACTAGACCTGTATCTATGGCACCATACCGTATGTCGGCATCTGAGTTGGCTGAGTTGAAGAAGCAGTTGAATGAATTGTTAGAAAAGAGGTTTGTGAGGCCGAGTGTATCGCCTTGGGGTGCTCTAGTTTTATTGGTGAAAAAGAAAGATGGAAGTATGCGATTGTGAATTGATTATCGCCAGCCGAATAAGGTGACGATTAAGAATAAGTATCCTCTTCCGAGAATTGATGATTTGATGGACCAGTTGGTAGATGTGTGTGTGTGTGTTTAGTAAAATTGATTTGAGATCAGGTTATCATCAGATTAGAGTGAAGGAGGAAGATATTCAGAAGACGACTTTTAGGACACGATACGGACATTACGAATATTCCGTGATGTCGTTTGGGGTTTCTTATGCGCCGGGAGTGTTTATGGAGTATATGAATTGCATTTTCCATGAGCATTTGGATCGATTTGTTATTGTGTTTATTGACGACATCTTGATTTATTCTAAGTCTCAGGAGGAACATGCGGAACATTTGCGTATTGTATTGCAAATTTTGAAGGAAAGGAAACTTTATGCCAAGTTGTCCAAGTGCGAGTTCTGGTTGTCAGAAGTGAGTTTTCTTGGGCATGTGATTTCAGGTAATGGTATTGCTGTGGATCCATCCAAAGTAGATGCAGTTCTACAATGGGAGGCTCCTAGATCTGTTACTGAAATTAGAAGCTTTTTGGGTTTAGCTGGATATTATCGAAGATTCATTGAAGGCTTTTCCAAGTTAGCACTTCCTTTGACCTAGCTGACTTGTAAAGGTAAAGCGTTTATTTGGGATATTCAGTGTGAGGAAAGTTTTAGTGAGCTGAAGAAAAGATTGACTACAACTCCGATTTTGATCTTACCGAGTCCTAGTTAATTGTTTGTGGTGTATTGCGATGCGTCTTTGAGTGGTTTAGGTGGAGTGTTGATGCAAGAAGGTAAGGTTGTGGCTTATGCTTCGAGACAATTGAGGGTTCATGAGAAGAATTATCCTACTCATGATTTGGAATTAGCTGCGGTGGTTTTTGTATTGAAAATTTGGAGACATTATCTCTACGGTGCAAGATTCGAAGTCTTTAGTGATCATAAGAGTTTGAAATACTTGTTTGATCAGAAAGAGTTGAATATGAGGCAACGGAGATGGTTGGAATTTTTGAAGGACTACGATTTTAGCTTGAATTACCATCCTGGTAAAGCTAATGTGGTAGCCGATGCGTTAAGCCGGAAATCTTTGCATATGTCTGCTTTGATGGTTAAAGAGTGGGAACTTTTGGAAGAATTTAGAGATTTGAGTTTGGTGTGTGAAGTGACATCTGATAGCGTGAGGCTTAGTATGTTGAAGGTCACTAATGATTTTCTATTGACCGTTAGCGAGAAACAGAGGTTGGATGTGAAATTTGTTGATTTGATGACGGTTGGAGGTAAAGGTGTGAATGGTGACTTTAAAGTGGATGATCAGGGTGTTTTGAGATTCCGTGGTAGAATTTGCATTCCTGATGATTCGGAATTGAAAAAGATGATTTTAGAGGAAGGACACCGGAGTAGTTTGAGTATACATTCGGGAGCTAATAAAATGTATCAAGATTTGAAGAAGATCTTTTGGTGGTCCGGATTGAAGAGGGATGTGGCTCAGTTTGTTTATGCGTGTTTGACGTGTCAGAAGTCAAAGGTAGAACAACAGAAGCCTAGTGGATTATTACAACCGTTGGATATTCCCGAGTGGAAATGGGACAGCATTTCTATGGATTTTGTGACAGGGTTGCCGAATACTCAGAGGGGACATAATACCATTTGGGTGATTGTGGATAGGCTGACTAAATCGACGCATTTCATTCCGATTGACGTCAGTTTTTCTTTGGAGAGGTTGGCTGAGATTTATATATGTGTGATTGTGAGATTACATGGTGTTCCGTTGTGTATTGTTTCAGATCGAGATCCGAGGTTTACTTCCAGATTTTGGGAAAGTTTGCGAAAGGTGTTAGGTTCCAAGTTGAGATTGAGTTCTGCTTATCATCCTCAAACGGATGGTCAGACCGAGAGAACTATTCAGTCATTGGAAGATTTGTTAAGGGCTTATGTTCTTGAGCAAGGTGGTGTTTGGGATAGTTATCTTTCGTTGGTGGAGTTCACGTATAACAACAGTTTCCATTCGAGTATTGGAATGACACCTTTTGAAGCGTTGTATGGAAGAAGATGTCGAACACCTTTGTGTTGGCATGAATCTGGTGAGAGTTCGGTGGTTGGACCGGAGTTAGTTCAATAAACTACGGAAAAGGTGAAACTTATTCGTGAGAAGATGAAGGCTTCTCAGAGTAGGCAGAAGAGTTATCATGATCTAAGGAGGAAAGATCTTGAGTTTCGAGAAGGCGATCATGTATTTTTGAGAGTTACACCGGTGACGGGTGTTGGACGAGCATTGAAGTCGAAGAAGCTTACTTCTCGGTTTATTGGTCCTTATCAGATATCTGCGAGAGTGGGTGTTGTGGCTTATCGGGTGGCGTTGCCACCGAATCTTTCAAATTTACATGATGTGTTCCATGTTTCACAGCTTCAGAAGTATGTTCCGGATCCGTCGCATGTGATTCTGATGGATGAGGTTGAGGTAAGGGAGAACCTTACGGTTGAGGCATTACAGGTGAGGGTTTTGGATCGCGAGTTGAAGTGATTAAGAGACAAAGATATTGTGCTTATGAAAGTAGCATGGGGAGGCGCTGTTGACGGAAATTTGACTTGGGATTTGGAGAGTCGGATGCGGGAATCGTATCCGGAGTTGTTCGTCTCAGGTAATATTTTCGAGGACGAAAATTTCTAAGTGGGGGAGAGTTGTAACACCCCGGTTTTTGTTAGATTTATTTAATCGAGTCGATTTAATTATTTTTGTTTTTATATTATTTTATTCTGGGTTTTTATTTGGTAAGTATGTTATGTTTATTGTTATTATGTTTTAGCGCGTTTTGAGAGCGTTTGCGAGAAAATTGAGTGTAGGGGTATTTTGGTCATTTTGCTTGGTTAGATATTATTGTTTTTCTTTTAACATAGAAACATAGAGATTAGAAAGAGAGAAAAGAAAGTTAAGAGAAATAGAGAGAAAGAGAAGAAGAAAGTGAGAAGAAGAAAAAAGAGGAAAACTTGAAGTTTAAGAAACCGATTCAACCGACACTTCAAAGACGATTAATCGGGTAAGGGTGTGAAGCTCGGTTATTCTATGCTTGTGTATGATTATGCATGTATGTGGTTGAATATTTACTTGTCTTTCCATAGTTTTCATTTCTAGGTTGAAAATGAGTAATATGAGTAGAAATCGATGTTTTCGCGGACGAAAGTCGAAATAAGTCGCGTAGTGGAGTCGAGTGATGTTAGGCCGTGATTTAGTATGATTGTTTGATTGAATTTGGTTGATTTTGTAACTTTTGCGTTTTTGATATATATTGATGAATTTGGTGTGAATTGAGGAGTGATTGATTGAATGGTGTTTGGATAGGTCTGGTATAATTGTTATTGGCTGGTATTTAATCGGGTGGAATTGTTGGAATGAGTCTACGGGATTTAATCGGGTTTTGGTTGGATTTTCTATCATTAAAACAGAGTTTTTGTGGTTCTACAACGGTGTTAACCGGTTAACCAAATGTGTTAACCGATTAACGAGTGAAAATTTTGGTATTTCACGTTAGTTTTCAACGGTTAACCAGTTAACCAAAAGTGGTAACCGATTAACCAAAATGTCTCTAGCCCCTGTAAGTCACCGGTTAACCAAAAGTGGTAACCGATTAACCAAGGCAAAATTTCTAAAAAATCCAAAACTTTAAAAATTCATATCTTTCGAACCGTAAGTTCGTTTTGGCCGCCGTTCGAAGTGATATGAAGCTAATAAGATGTTCTTTCTTATAAAAATGGTTTTGGGATTAGTGGCCAATTTAATTGTGTCAGGAATTTGGAAACGTGTCGTTTTGTCGACTTTTACCGTCGTAATTGTGTGCGATTGATGTGTTTTCATGCGATATGCTTTTGATATATAACGTATAGCTTGTGTGCTATTATATGATGTGAATGCATGTGATGAAATGTTGTGATGATGGTTTGTGGCCTTATGGCAAATAAATGCATTGTTTTGAGTTTGATTATAATGCATGATTATTGATGTTGAGATGGTTCACATGGTTTTATATGTATATGCATTTGATTGTCATGAGTCATTGTATGCCAAGCATCATGATATGCATCTTGTGATGTCGTGTGCCCTTGTTGGGTGTGAGCGACGAAACGATTCCAGAGGGAATCTGCTGTAACGGTCGTGAGCCTTATATAAATAGGACCTAAAGCGACGTTATAGACGATCGTGAGCCTTATACAAAGAGGACCTAAAGCGACCGGATCGTGAGCCTTATACAAAGAGGACTTAAAGCGATCCATAAATGTCGTGAGCCTTATACCAAGAGGACCTAAAGCGACGGGGAACATCGTTTGCCCGACGGGCAGTTACACTAAGTAACAAGCGATGATTCTAATAATTCCTGAGTGAATTAATGATGAGAATGATGGATGGAATGGTACCGCATGCATAGAGTCGTTGTGTCGGTCTCTGTGCATTTGCATAAGTCATTAATGGATTGATTATGTTTGGGAAATTGTGAATGGGATTGATGAGTTGATATATATATTGGTGATAAATGTATTGAGCATGATTGATATGCCTTAGTGATGGATGCATGAATAATGAATTGTGTTGTTTTGTATTTGAATTATGGTATACGTTGTGGTGAGAATGTTTTCCATGCGTATTTCGTGTTATTACGTAATTGTATGCAATTATATTATAATTGTGTTTCTCACCTTTTTGCTGTTTTGAATGCTCTATGAGGCATTGCAGATTAGATGCTGGAGGTCTTTTTGTGAAGCTTATGTCTTCATTCTTTTGTCGGTCGGCTCTAATATGTGGCACCGGGTAGTCGGGGAGATCGTTATGTGATTATGTGTGTGTGTGTATATATATATATATTGGATTGTACATGTATGACTCTATATATGACAGACAAACTTCTATGGTTATATATGAGATTTCAGTTGCAGATTTTCCGCTTTTATTTTGTATCTGAATTGTGGGTGTTAGGAACTGAGTTCCTCTGCTTATGTTGCTACCTGATTGTTGCATATCTATATGAGCAGGTTGTTATATTTCATTACTTTGATGTGACGCTCCAGTCTATGCCATGAATGTTTTAATTATACTCTGTTTGATTGTTATCGCTTTAATTACTCAGGGTATAGATTGGGGGTGTCACAAGAAAAACCAATCATTGGTTCTCAGAGGTAAAAACTCTACCGGGGATGACAGATGGGACATTCCGTCTGAAGCAGTAGATTCTTTATTCAGGGTGTACTGATCAAATGGAGTATTTTGATTCTGCACTTCAAAGTTTGACCACTACTAGAGAAACAATCGAAATTCCTTTTTGTGCTCATTAGTCAAAAGAAATTGCCATCTTTGTTTTAAAAACAGAAATTTTTTTGAAAATAAAAGTAAATTCATTTTTTATTTCAAGAATCGTTGATCATATTTAAAGTATCATTTTGCAAAGCAGAATAAATAAGAATTGCAAATAAAAGGCACACGGGCTCAAATTTTATTGATAGAATGGTAATCAGCCAAACACATGATCCCATGGAGCATTACAAAGTTTAGAAAATGGTTATTTATAGGGAAAGGGGCTGCATTGAAATATAACGACCGTTATCTTTCCAGCAACTTTGAATTCTAGACATTCTGAGCTTTTGTCGAAGGTGACTTTGACTGAAGTTTTCCTGACGGATGACGTTACTGTGGAGGAGTCAATCCTGTCGCATATAGTTACTTGCCATGTATCCCTAACTTTTTCCTGGATTGCCTTTTCAGGTTTTCAATCCATCAGGATGACTTTTGCTTATGTCTCTAATTTTTGCCTGGACCGCCCTTTCGGGTTTTCAATCCATCGAGACTTTTTTTAGGCGAAGTATTTCTTGACTACATCAACATTCGTGGGGCAGGTAAACTCCTCCCCATCCATAGTTGCGACTCTCAAGGCACCACCTGAGAAGGCTTTCTTAACAACATAGGGGCCATCGTAATTTGGAGTCCATTTTCCCCTAGATTTAGTAAGAAATGATTGTATCTTCTTGAGCACGAGTTCTCCTTTTCTGAAGACACGGGGTCAGACCTTTTTATCAAATTCCTTCTTTATTCTTTTCTGATATAACTGACAATGGTATAAAGACGTCATTCTCTTTTCTTCGATTAGGTTCAGTTCATCGTGTCTACTTTGACACCATTCAACTTCTGTTAGCTTGGCTTCCATCAATACTCTCATTGATGGGATCTCTACTTCTATGGGGAGCACTGCTTCCATGCCATATACTAGAGAGAAAAGGGTTGCCCTTGTTGAAGTTTGGACGGATGTGCGATAACTGTGAAGAGCAAATGGTAGCATCTCATGACAATCTTTGTAGGTTACAACCATCTTCTGAATGATCTTCTTGATATTCTTGTTAGCTGCTTCTACCGCTCCATTTATCTTAGGCTGGTAGGGAGATGAGTTATGGTGTTCAATTTTGAACTCAGCACACAACTCGTTCATCATTTTGTTGTTTAAGTTCGATCCATTACCATAATGGCAGATGAGATAGTTCTTAATAAATAGGACCACCACTTGTCTGGTTACATTGGTGTATGATACTGCTTCGGCCCATTTGGTGAAGTAGTCAATGGCTACCAGGATGAACTGATGTCTGTTTGAAGCTTTGGGTTCAATCATGCCAATTATGTTGATTTCCCATATAGAAAAAGGCCATGGAGAAGAAAGATCTTTGAGATGCGTTGGAGGTACATGAATTTTGTCAGCGTATATCTGACACTTGTGACATTTCCTCATGTATTTGTAGCAATCGGATTCCATCGTCAGCCAATAATATCCTGCTCTCAAAATTTTCCTTGCCATTGTGTGTCCATTAGCATGTGTGCCAAAGGAACCTTCATGGATTTCTTTCATTAGCATGTTTGCTTCTTGTCTGTCTACGTATCTGAGTAAAACCATGTCGAAGTTTCTCTTGTAGAGTGTATCATTGTTCAGGAAGAAATTTTCAGCCAGTCTTCTGAGAGTCTTCCTATCTTTTCTTAATGCCCTAGGCGGATATTCCTGTCTTTGAAGGAAGCACTTGATATCATGATACCATGGTTTGTCATCTATGACTACTTCAACTGAAAATATGTAAGCAGACCTATTAAGGCGCATTATGTCAATCTTGGGTACATCGTTCCATTGACTCACACTAATCATGGAGGATAGAGTAGCTAGTGCATCAGCCATGTGGTTTTCTTCACGAGGAATATGATGAAACTCGACTTTGTTGAAGAAGGGCAATAACCTTCTTGCATAGTCTTTGTAAGGAATCAGTCCTGATTGATATGTGTTCCACTCTCCTTTGATCTGATTTATAACCAGGGCTGAGTCTCCATACACATCTAAGTTCTTTATCCTTAAGTCAATGGCTTCTTCGAGACCCATGATGCAAGCCTCGTATTCAGCCTCATTGTTTGTGCATTTGAACGTCAATCTGGCAGTGAAAGGAATATGGGTACCCTGAGGTGTTACAATGATTGCCCCAATTCCATTTCTATAAGCATTGACGGCTCCGTCGAATATTAGTCCCCATTCGGAACCTGGTTATGGCCCTTCGCTTGGTAGTAGTTCATCGCAATCTTTCATTTTTAGGTACATAACATCTTTGTCTGGGAAGTCAAATTTGACTGATTCTTAATCGTCAATCGGTTGATGAGCCAAATGATTGGCTAAAATACTTTCTTTGACGAATTTCTGAGCATAGTACTCAATGTCGTATTCTGATAACAACATCTGCCACCGGGCAATCCTTCCCGTGAGAGCAGGCTTTTCAAAGACATACTTGATTGGATCCATTTCGGAGATTAACCAAGTAGTGTGACAAATCATGTACTGGCACAAACATTTGGCTGCCCAAGCTAGCGCGCAGCAAGTTTTCTCGAGCATAGTGTATTGAGTTTCACAGTCTGTGAACTTCTTGCTTAAGTAGTAAATGGCAGACTCTTTTCTTTTTGTCTTGTCCTGTTGGCCAAGCACATAACCCATGGAGTCTTCCAAGACTGTTAAGTAGATGATCAGTGGTCTTCCTTCCACTGGAGGACACAGGATCTATGGATTCAGCAAATATTCTTTGATGTTGTCAAAAGCCTTTTGGCAATCTTCTGTCCATACACAACTTTGATTCTATCTGAGTAGTTTTAAGATCGGCGCACATGTCACGGTCATGAGGGATATGAATCTTGAGATGTAATTCAGACGTCCCAAAAATCCTCTGACCTATTTTTCAGTCTTTGGAGAAGGCATTTCTTGAATGGCCTTGACTTAGTCGGGATCAACCTCAATTCCTTTTTAGCTGACAATAAATCCTAAAAGCTTTCTTGAGCGAACACCGAATGTACATTTGTTAGGATTTAGGCGGAGTTTGTATTTTCTCAGATGCTCGAATAACTTTTATAGGTGTTCCACATGTTCTTCTTCAATTTTATATTTGGCGATCATGTCATCGACGTACACTTCAATCTCTTTGGGCATTATGTCATGAAACAAAGTTGTCATCGCCCTTTGATAAGTTGCCCCTGCGTTCTTCAGACCGAACGACATTACCTTGTAACAAAAGGTGCCCTATGGGGTGATGAATGACATTTTCTTCTTGTCTTCTGGTGCCATTCTAATTTGATTATAGCCCGAGAATCCATCCATGAAGGAGAAGACTTTGAATTTTGATGTGTTGTCTATCAGCATGTCAATGTGTGGTAGGGGAAGTTATCCTTTGGACTTGCTTTGTTTAAATCCCTGTAGTCTACACACATTCTGACTTTTTCGTCTTTCTTGGGAACTGGCACTATGTTGGCTAGCCATTGAGTATATTCTGATGTGGCAAGGAAACCTGCGTCAATCTGCTTCTGCACTTCCTCCTTAATTTTGATGGCCATATCCGGATGAGTTTTTCTCAGTCTTTGTTTTACCGGAGGACATTCTGTTTTCAGTGGTAAGTGATGTTCCATGATGCTGGTATCCAACCCTGGCATGTCTTGGTAGGACCAAGCAAATACATCTGGAAACTCTATGAGAAGTTTTATCAAGCCTTCTCTAACAGGTTGATTGAGTAGTGCTCCAATCTTAACTTCTTTCGTTTCTTCTTCTGAACCCAAATTTACCGTTTCCAACGGCTCTTTATAAGGTTCAATAGACCTTTCCTCTTGTCTGAGTAGTCGGGAGATCTCTTCTGGAATTTCTTCGTCCTCTTCTTCTTCAGCTTCAAATACCAGGAATTCAAAGTTGGGAGAAGGCATTGGATCGTATGTTTCAATGGGGTTTAAAACAAGTAATCTGCATGATGTGATGATTCCTTTTCAGAAAAGATAGAGAGAATGCACGAGTGTGTGCAGTGTATTTTTTGAAAATGATTATTTTTATTTTGGGTTGTTTTTTAGGATTACCATTTTCTAAAAAGTGAAGAGTGAAAATAGCAATGAATGCGGGAATTCAGAATGACATTATTTATTTATGATTTGTCGATTCTTGAAACACAACCCTATAAAACAAATCTCTGTTGCTTTAGGCGAAGCAAAGAGGGACATTTATAGAAAAGTAAGCCCTATAAAACATCCATGTTACCCGGGCAAGGTGAAAAGTCAAAACAAAGATGTGGCAATTACTTCGATTTATGAACGACTTTCGGGGCATCGACCGCAACCCAATGGCGACGAACTCCTCTGTGGATCACAAAGTCCGGTACTTTGCTTCTTGGGTTGTCTTCAGAAATGACACTGATTTCTGGCAGAGTGGGATCATTGGAGTCTTCTTCCCATACAGAGTTATCATAAGAGGACTCTTCTGTCGCATCTTCCATTGTGTTTTCACTCTCAAGAGGATCTCCCCATCTAGTTGGCTGGATGTCCTCGTATCTGATGCAAGAGCTTTCGGGAGCAGTGTATTTGACTAGAAAGTCGTATTTGCTGCTTGGCTGCCCCAAGGTATTCCAGGTTTCTGTGGGAATAGATGAGTCATCTTCCTCAATAACGTTGACTTCAGGAAATGCATAATTAATGAATTCTTGTCTTGCGACCTTTACAAATTCACCAACAAGGTGTTGTACATTTTTGGAATGTTCTGAGTAAGGATTCCATGACTCTGGGGGAACAGGTGTATTCTTTTCAAGGTCATTCAATAGATATGCCTTATCCGGCTGACTCTTTTGCCCCGAGTTTTCCATGTATGGCTTCCAAATAGGAAAATCATCCAGGGGATCATAAGAATTATAGTCAAAGTTGTCTTTCATCAGAGTGTCTTCCTCTAATGAATTGGGCGAAGCACGACATCCTTCGGGATCACAATCTCCATAGATCATTCTGACGTCTGATCTTGGTATATATCTTGGGCTCTGCTTTGGAGAGTGGAATGGTACATATGCCTCTCCCTGAAATTGAGTTCCAACAATCTCTTATGGTTCTACATAGGAGAATGATGATAAGTTACTCACAATTAAAGCGTGCTCTTCGCATACCGTGACTAACTTGTCGTTCTTGACAAACTTCAGCTTTTGGTGAAGTGTCGAAGTGACTGCCCCGACTTCGTGTATCCAGGGTCTTCCTAATAAACAGTTGTATGCTGCTCAGATGTCCATGACCTGGAAAGTGACTTGGAAAGTGTGAGGACCAATGGTTATGGGAAGATTAACTTCGTCGATAACCATTTTTCTGGATCCATCAAAGGCTTTGACGATGATCTCACTGCTTCTCATGGGAGTACCTTGAAAAGATAGTCGTACCAAAGCTGACCTTGGCATGACGTTCAAGGATGAACCTGTGTCTACCAGTACGTTGGCTAAAGCATCGTCCTAGTAATTAACTGTGATATTGAGTGCCATATTATGGTTTTTGCCTTCCTCTAGAAGTTCTTCAACACTGAATCCCAAATTGTTGCAGGAAGTGATGTTGGAGATAATGCTGTCAAATTGTCCTAAAGTCACATCTTGTTCCATAAAGGCTTGTTCTAGAACCTTCTACAGAGCTTCTCTGTGAGCTTCTAAACTGAGTAGGAGAGATAACACAGAAATCTGAGACGAAGTTTGCAACAATTGATCCACAATGTTGTACTCGCTTTTCTGGATGAGTTTTAGCATTTCGTCGTTGTTCTTTATAGGTTCTGTGTTACTAGGCTGACCATTTTGTTGATTAGGAACTTCAGCTTGTGGCTTCTTTTCTTTTGTGGGTTCTCCAACTCCTTTGTTGAAGATCCGACCGCTCCGGGTAACTCGACTGATGTCGGCAATGTTCACAACGGAGGGTAGTGGAGTTTCTTTTCCATTTTCTATGGTCGTTGCACCGTACTTGTACGGGATAGCCTTTTCTAACTTGTATGGTATTGAACCTGGCAAGTAGACGACCTCAGGGGCTTTTTAGGCCTTTTGACCGTCGTAGCCAACCTCAATCAGCTCTAAGTTTGGAATTTTCCTATTGTCAAGAGAGATTTTGGACTCATTGAGCTGAGGAATTATGGCGTAAACATCCTTGGTTATTCCGAGATTGGAGACTATGACAATGCTTTTGTCTAGTAGTCTTTGGTCCTTGTTTTGAATAGGGAAGCAATCTTGTATCATGTTGATTGATTCAGAATTCAAGCGTGGTTGAATTTCCTTTCGATATAACTGATGCTGGAGGGCTGCTCGTACGAGATAGCATCCTTGGTTATTTTCCGAGCATATTCCACAGCATTCATATTTGTGAGGTGGTACCCGACCATATCCACTTTGTATGCAGTGCATCCTTACCAGACCTTTTTCTAGTAAGTGGACATCACAACTTTGGTGTCTACCAGGATTCTCATTAGTTATGCTAACTTGTTGCGTGTCTTCTTCCAGGTAGATCGGAAGCTACCAATGGTCTAATAGATGTTGAAGAGTCCTTTGTATAAGCGCACACCCTTGGTCATTTTCGAAGCATTCTTTGTAGTCTTGATAATCCTGCGAGGCCAGGAAACCAAGTCTGACCTACTTGGCATGCAATTCCACTTAGAGTGGTATTCATTAAGTGGATGTCAAAGATCTGAACCATGTTAACCTTATTATCATTCCTTTCATGGTAGTCTTGGATCCATCTGAGATCCATTTGACGTTGAGGGCCTCTTGTACAAAAGAGCATCCCTGATTGTCTTTTGAGCAAATTGGGCAAGCGTTGTAATCGTGCCGCAGCAAATTGTAATACTGACTTTGCCTTGAATCCATTGCCACTAGATTGACATTCATTGCACGGATGTCATGGTTTTGAGATGGCACATGGTCGTACCCGCCCAAATCCATTTGTTCTTGAAGGGCTGCTTGTACTATGGCACATCTTTAATTATCCTTGGAACAGATATCACACTGATGATAGTTGTGAGATGGCACATGGTCGTACCCGCTCTGTCTGCAATGCATTTTTACCATGTTGGTTCCTAGTAAGCGTACATTGTGAATTTGATAACTGCCGCTAGGTTTTCCTTCTATCAAATTTACCGTAGTATTCTCATGTTGTGGCAATGGGTTCGTTTGAACGTTCGGATTAGTAACTTTGAAAGATAAAACCCCGTTTCTAACAAGCTTCTGTACATCAGACTTGAAGCTGAGGCAATTCTCAATGTTATGTCTCGATCCTCCTTGATGGTAAGGGCAAGTTTGATCTACTTTGAACCAAAAAGGTGGATTTTCTGGTACTATAAGAGGAGTCCTGGTCTGAACGTGCCCCTTGGCCAGTAGAAGTGGAAATAATTCTACATACAACATCGGTATAGGGTTGAACCCTGATGGTCGTGTAGTATAATTGTTAATATTGTACTACGGGCGAACCTGCTGAAGAGGCTGTTGCGGCCTTTGCTGATACTGTTGTTGACTTGGTTGGCTCTGAGCAACCTAAGGTTGATATGTCGGAGCTGGCGTTGGCTTGATAGTGGGAGTTACTGCTGCTACTAGTTGATACCTTCGCCTTTGCTTTCCCAGAGAGATATTACGGATATCTTGCTCTTTCTTCTTTTGGAAAGCACTACCATATCTTTTAGTATTGCCAGATGGCTCTGTATTTTTGACCAATCGTCCTTCTCGGACTGCTTCTTCAAGGCGTACTCCCATGTTTACCATTTTAGTGAAGTCACTGGGCGTACTGGCGACCATTCTGTCATAATAAAATGAGCTTAATGTTTTCAGGAAGATCTTTGTCATTTCCTTTTCCTCGAGAGGAGGACAGATCCGGGCAGCGATTTCACGCCATCTCTGAGCATATTCCTTAAAGGTTTCTTTATCTTTTTGTGACATTTCTCTTAGTTGGTCCCTATTTGGTGCCATGTCCAGGTTGTATTTATACAGTTGAACTAAGGCTGCTCCGAGATCTGTGAAAGTACTGATCTTGGTGTGGTTTAAACCTATGTACCATTTGAGTGCGGCACCGGTTAAACTGTCTTGGAAGTAATGGATCAGTAGCTATTGATTTTCTGTCTGGGTAGACATTTTTCGAGCGTACATTACCAAATGATTTTGAGGGCAAGAGTTGCCTTTGTACTTTTCAAAGTCGGGCACCTTGAATTTGTGCGGTATATTTACATTAGGGACCAAACAGAGGTCAGCGGCGTCTTTACCAAACAAGTCCTGGCCGCAATGGCATGCAACTCCTTCTGCATTTCCAAGAATTGTTCCTTGAATTCATTCATCCTTTCATATACTTCTTTGTTTCTGCTAGAAGCAGCCTGCGGGATCTGTTCCTCAGTGATAATGTGTACCACCGGTTGTGGTATAGTCATTATGGCGGCAACTCTTTGCGCTTTAGTAACCTGAAGTTTGTAACCTTTAGGAGTTTCTGTTGTAACCCTTACATCTTCATTTACCCGAAGTTTCTAACCTTCAGGTCTGGTGGTTCCTACTACGACTTCCGGGTCTTCAGTGACCGGTAGGATGTATCCTTTAGGTATAAAGTTGAGAGGCATGCCCCAGGGGAAACCTTTAGGCATGTTGTACTGAGGATGACTGCCAGGTGTTTCAAATGCCGGTGTAGACGTAATCTCCGATAACACAGTCCTTTGATGTTGTTGTTCCTGGGCTGCTGCCAGGGATTGTATGGTGTCGTGGAGTTTCTCCAAACTCTCCTTTAGAGCGTTGATTTCTTCTCTTAGCTCTCTGTTCTCTTCCTTGAGATTGTCCATTTTCTTTTGTCGATTGGCCCGAGTATTGTATGAATGAGACAGTTTGACTCTAGAGTGTGACACCTGTGTGAGACTCAAAGACAAAGATGTGTTATGAGAGAATGATGAATGATATGCAAAGAATGATAATGATATTTTTTAGTTTTTGTTTTCAAAAGAACTTTTAACAATTATATTGCAAATATCACACAGAAGGGGGAGACCCTTTTATTGAACTTGAAAGATTGCAGTATTTTACAGGGAAAAATATAGTATTTTACAAAGTGCGAGAAGGAAAATTAGGCTTATGGATCTTGAGTTCTCTCTGAGGAGAGCTCAGATGTCGGTTCCTGAATTTTTCTTTTCTTCAATCGGGCCCCTTCGGTCGTTGTCAGGTTGACGATCCTTTGCCAAGTGAAAGAGGAGAGCAAATTTCTTCGTTCCTCCTACCTTTCTATGGCATGCAGCTCTAATATCTCAATCAGGGCATCTTTTTCCTTTAGCAGTTCCTGAATCTTGGTATATTCCAAATTAAGGATCTGGTACTTGTTCTTCCAAGAATTCTTCTCACGTTGGACTTTGTTGAGAGCGAGTTGGAATTTTTCTGCATCAGACATGAAATAAAGGACAAATTCCTTTAAGCGAAAAACTTCTTGACGAGGGTAAGGCATCCTCAGTTTGATGGCTCTAGTTTGCACCCAGTGGAGATAAGGTTGTGCAAAGATGCAATTTGGCCTCCCCATGGACTCTTTCCCCTTCCTGTGAATATGTTGCCAGGCATGCACTATTTCTTTCTTTAGTGCCCTGTCATTTTCCCCTTCCTTGAAGAAAATACCTTCCAGATGAGCGTTATGTGGGATATTCTTCACCGGGTATCCAAGTTGACGACGAGCTAAAATTGGAAGATAGTTGAT
This sequence comes from Lathyrus tuberosus, assembly GCA_022829125.1. Taxonomy (NCBI): domain Eukaryota; kingdom Viridiplantae; phylum Streptophyta; class Magnoliopsida; order Fabales; family Fabaceae; genus Lathyrus; species Lathyrus tuberosus. Next base: position 2,554,605 of record JALAZF010000081.1, read on the forward strand.
CCCTCCTTTGGTACCAATGAAGGGTACATTGGGGAAATTTCCACATTTGTCGATGATCTTTATCCCTTCATAAATCTGATTGTACCAATCTATGTCTGAATTGGTAAGAGACATAATCTTCCGCGACCATCGCAGATTACTCTTGTGATCCCAAAAAGCGGCAGACTTGGGCAAGTGGGAAATAAACCATTTGTAGAGTAATGGTACACAACATGTGATCATCCCTACACTATACAAATTCCTTAAGTGTACAGAATGATAAGCATCTGCGAGCAAGGTTGGGACTGGGTTCCCGATTAAGAATATCTTAACAGCATTAGTGTCAACGAAGTTGTCAATGTTGGGAAAGAGGAATAACCCATATATGAGCAGAACAAAGACATCTTTGAAAGCAGTTACATTTCCTATACTGGTAAAGTATATAGCTTTCTCCATCAGGAATTTAGCTGGTAAACCCTGGATTCCTCCCTTGGTGGTCATGTGAGTCTTGAAATCCGACTCTTACAATGCGGTTGCTCTTGCAATGGCTTGATCTTTTGGAATTTCTTCTAGTCCAGAAAATGGATCTTGATCAGTGATAGGTAAATCAATCAGGTGGTAATACTCTTCCAGTGTTGGTGTGAGCTGGTAATCTGGGAAAGTGAAGTAGTGGTATACCAGATCGTAGAACTGAACTAGTGTAGATAGGATCCCTTCAACCATGTTGACCTTCAAAAGAGACAACAGTCCTCCGTGCTTAGCTCTGAAGGCTTCAGGATTAGTAATCATCCTTCCTAATTTCCTTAGGTCTTCCATTTTTGGAACCTTGAAAGTGTACTTGTGCGTTTTTCTTCTTCCGAAATCCATAACGGAAACTCAGATATTTGCAATTATTGTTTCAGTCTTTTTAGAAAAAGATTTTTTCTTGTTTAAAAAAGGTTTTTTTTTTAATGAATGCGTGGATGCATGAATGCAGCAAACAAAAACATTTGAAAACATGGGTTTAAGGGTTCATTGTCACGAGCATGGAGCCATGGCTCTACCTATCCCCAAAGGTGTGTACTAGAGGTTTAAATTTTGTACTTGTAGAACGGGTTCTAACAAAGGTTCCCAAAATCATTGACCCCTCTTTAGGATATTAACAGCAAGCCGTTTGACTCATGAGAGCTGTAATATCCCAAGATGAATCTCCTTTGAGTTTAGTATCGGGTATCAACTATTCCCGATAGTCACCACACTACCTAATGGTCAAATGGTTAAGTGTCTACTAATCTTTAGCTTCAAGGGTAATCCAATGGGAAAAAACAATGCTTTCACGACATGCTCGTTCAACATTGGTAATTCCATGCGGGCACCTCTACTGATTCGGTGGACACTCAAATTAGCTTGGTCGGGATTCACTCCCTATAAGCCTCCCCAAATAAGCCACCACTTATCTTAATGTTCTCTCGGACTCACCACATGCGTATTAATCGCATTCCTAGATAACAGTAATTTAAACAAGGGTATCAAATAATATGACAGCAGATGATATATATATATATATATATATATATATATATATATATATATATATATATATATATATATATATAATGAGAAAGCAAGTAAGATAACAGAAAAATAAATGTAAAGCAAGGCCTAGACCTCTTAGGAAATCTAATCCTAAACTCCCCAGCAGAGTCGCCGTTTTTCTGTAGCGTGCAATTTTTTTTGGTGACGCGACCACCTTACCGCAAATGTGGGGTTGGGTGCTACTTTATGATTTCTGTATTTATCCTATGAAGCTAGAATGGAAGGGGAAGATATCTTAAACTAACCCTGCACGCAAGTGTTTTCTTTAACAAATGCTAAGAGATCGGGGATCGGGGTCTGGTTATACAAAGGGAAGCTATTAACACCTGGTGTATCTATGGTAATCCATAGGAACCTTCTTTTGCATGTATTTATGTTAACTTGAAATACTTTCTTGTGTTTATATGCTGTGAATTGGGAAATTTTCTCCTTTGGGAGTGTTGAGAGAATGTTTTTGTTGTTTTCGGGTTTTCTGTTGTTTTTGGGAAGGTACTGGACCTAAAGTTTTTGATTTGTGTGCTCGCTAAGATTTCGCAATCTTATGCCTACGTATTCCCGTAAAGAGATTTGGGAAATCAGAGCAATCGTAGTTCTCCTATTTCTTTGGGAGGAAAGATATGTGTGTCTTGTTCGAAGCCCAAGATTGAAGCTAGCAGAGAATTTGTGTCTTGTTTAAAGCCCAAGATTGAGGCTAAAGGAGTATTTGTGTCTTGTTCAAAGCCCAAGATTAAAGCTATCAGAGTATTTGTGTCTTATTCAAAGCCCAAGATTGAAGCTAAAAGGGTGATTGAGAGAGAATTTGTCATCTCTAAAGGGAGATATCTCACCTATTTATCACAAAATGTTGAGTAATTGGTTATAAGAGAAATTAATTTAACTGGGATGTGTAGAATCCAGTAATGACATAATTTCCTTTATAAGAGGAATGTCATGAAGGAAGAAACTTTAACTCAATGTAGAGCAATGCCATTTTTTCCTTTTGAGTCTTTCATGCTAAGAGAGGGGCATTGGCTTGGATATATGGAATCCAGAGGCTTGCCGCTTTTAGCTTTTAGATGAAAGAGGAATTTTAGTCAGGATAAAGGAAGGACTCCAGCTTGGATTTTGAATCAACAAGTGTGCCACTTACAACAATTATCTAAAAAAAGGTTTTGATTGTTTGTTTTGATATGTGATGTACAGAGGACATATCTTCCTGCAGAGAGGACTCATGGTCTCATCTGAGGGGATGTTGATTTTTGTGTGCCTTATTCAAAGCCCAAGGTTGAAGCTAAAAGAAAATGACTCCACTGGGGATGGTTTTATTTGTCTTGTACAAAGCCCAAGATTGAGGCTAACTGGGGAAATTCTTATATGAAGCCTAAGAGGAGGCTATCTTTTGCTGAGGATTTATTGAAATCCAAGAGCAGGTCCAAATTGTATTGGGGAATCCAAAAGGAATTTACTCTTGCTGGGAATCATGGAAGAGTTGAAGTATCAAATGCCATGAGGTTCTGATTTTATTTGGGATTTGTTGAGGTTAATTGACCCTGGCTGGGGTTTTCAAGGTGAAACTTTAAGCCTTGTTGGGGGTCAGGGAAGTTTTAAAGGTGAGTTTGAAAATCTTAGAGGTTTTAACTCTTCTGGAGACTGGTGTAGTGGTAGAGTGATTAGGGTTTTTCCTATGCTTTTAGGAAACTTGAGGGTCTCTGTGTGTTAGGTCCAAGAGGAGACTATAATAAGTGAAACTTTCCAAGTCTACATGAATAAAGCCCAAGAGGAGGCTGAGACTATCCAAGTCTCTTAAGAAGAGGTAGACTCTGGTTGGAGAGAGATCTTTGTATGATGCCCAAGAGGCGGCTGTGGGTTCTAGGGATGAAGATCAACCTTTAAATGATTGGATGTTCTGCGAATTTAACTCTCTTGGGGATTAAACTAGTAGAGATTACTAATCTATCTTATGCTTTTAGGAAGCCTTTAGGTCCTTATACTGAGCCCAAGAGGAGGTTGGGGAACTTCTAAGAAGCCTGTTGGTCCTTGTACTAAGCCCAAGAGGAGGCTGAGGATACTTCTAGGAAGTCTGTGGGTCCAAGCCTAAGAAAAGTTCAAGGAAGGTTTCACCGGGAACTAATCCTTTCTTTGTTAAACAGTTCTAAGGTTTGAAGAAATTCAAAAGAGGTTTCATCGAGAATTAATCCTCTCCGGGTAAATGAATTTCTTGTATATATATATATATATATATATATATATATATATTTCTAAGTTTTGACAGTCTTGAGAAAAGTTTCACCGGGAATAATGCCTTTCTCTATTCCATATTGAATAAGCCCAAGAGGAGGCAGACTGTATTGATGGAATTTCCTATGAGGGAACTAGTTTTGACTATGTTAGAAGTAAACTCTGGTTTGACCTAAGTGTAGACCTAACTGTTGGGGGAAACTTTAATAGATATGCACAGGTATATACAGATAAGTGTATTGACAGGTGTCATACCCCAAATTTTGACCACAAGATTTCCCAACATTTGTACAAATCATCACCACAATATTGGTGTACATTCATGCCTCATTAATCCTCCCAAATATTGTTGAGCATTCACCTCAACCAAGAATTAGGGTTTTGAGCCCCCTCAGAGCACTCAGACAAAGGATCAATCAAGAATGTACATGATCCTCAACTTATCAAGTCTCTCAAACATCTATAAAGGATCAAGAGGTCTCCCACATCAATAATCAAGCACAAGAGTGCAACATTCTAAGGGGATCAAGCCTTAAGATCATCTGTATCACCAAATTAGGGTTTTGGTCGACCAAGGCCTCCAGAGGGAAATTTTCCTATGGGCATGGACTAATACTTCAAAACATGATCCAAGAAGCTCAAAGGGACCTCATGGATCCAATCATAAGTTCAAAATAGCCTTAGGGGATGCATTCATCAAAAAATCAGGAATTAGGGTTTCTTGACCTAATTCGCCCCTAAGTTGACTTTTGGAGCAAGACATGAGCCAAGACCTCAAGAAGTGTTTTAAAGACCTCCAATACATCATATTTATCCATTTAAAAGATTGGATTGATTCAAAGAACTTGGTTCATAAGCAATACAAGGATTCAAATTCATCTGGACCAATTAGGGTTTCTTGATGAAAAGTCAACTGTATCTTTGACTTTTGACCAAGACATGATCCCAAACCTTGGGACATGATTCAAGACACTCTATAACACCTATGAATCCATCCATTAGGTTTGAATTAGGTCAAGGACTTGATTTCATAGAGGATCACAAAGTTTGAAATTCATCTGATAAAAAGTCAACTATACCAAAAAACCAAGTTTGACTTTTTGAATTTCTTGACAAACAAGGCTTCCCTAAGTAAAAAAAAATGTTAAATTATGGTTTTGATCTCATCCATCAAGAAAAGTCAAGAAAAGTGGGGTTACTTGCAAAAGGGACAACCATAAGAAACTCGAATTTTCACTAAGTCATGGAAAAAAGTGATTTATACCCCCAACTTTGCAAGGCCATAACTTGTGATCCAAGCAACCTTTTTCTTCCATCCAAAACTCAAATGAAAGCTCTCATTACATACTTCAAGATTGTCAAGTACATCAGATTCCAAATCCTCATAAATTTTGAGTTATGGATTGATCAAAATCACAAAAATATGAAAATGACCATTTTTCCAACACTTAGTGAAATTTTGGACAGAATATGTTTTGGATTTTCACCAACTTTGAGGCCATTTTTCATTATGATCCAAGATTATTCAAGACCATTGTTGGACATCAAAGTTGAAGTATGTTATTGGGGCTTTCCAAAAAGTAAAAGAGCCTCCCATGGTTCCACTTGAGCAAGGAGTTATAAGCCTCCAAAAATGGAATTTTTCACCCTGCCCACACAAAGGCATTGTTACATAACTTGGTTCCCACGATTCCTTGAGCCAATTTTGGACACTTGCATAATTTTATTTCAGTCCAAAATCAAATTGAATGATGAAGAATCTGATCACAAGGCCACCAAGTCCAAAATCCAATCCTTTAGGCATGTGACATTCAAAGTTCAAATCCAAAAAATTTAAACTTGTCAAGAGGCATTGAATGGAAGCATAGATATGGCATGTATCAGTCCACAACATTGCAAATGAGTCAAGATAAACTTAAGCATCAGAAGACCATAGGCCTGCAAGATTGACCCAAGTCAATGGCTAGAGGAGACTTTGGCTACATGACAAAGTTCAATGGATATTGGAGTGATCCAGCCTCCAATCACTATTGCTCCTAAAACAAAGTTACTCTACTATAAATAGAGGTTCTTTCTTATCAATTCAAGTACACCAAAGCATAACAATACATGCTTTCCTCCAAATCACATTTCAAAAACCAGATTTTGCTTCTTCTTGAATAAACTATCGAATTTTCAAATAGGGATCAATTCCATCAAAACCAATCATGCCAACACCTCACATATATCATATATAAGTGATTCTTAACCTCAAAACACATCTAGAACACCTGAATCACAAAGTCACCCCCCATTTGCTCAAGCTTTTTGGCCTACTTGCAGTTGAGGTGTCACAACAAGAACCAGGTGCATTCAATCCATTCCAAGCTTCCAAACACCTTATATTAGGTCCATTGAAGCTGTCCAGATCATCACACAACATCTGTAACACCTACAATTAAGGATTCGATTTCCTCTTGCAGAGGTAAGCCTGACACTCTCAAACTCTATGATACATGCATCATAAATGTGTTTTCAAGTTACAAACATGTTTCTACACTTATGTAGAGTGATTCCACTCAATCAATTGCTTTGTAGCTTTCGTGTATAGGATTTCATAGTGTTCTTGCAGAAATTAGGGTTCTTAAGTTCATCTTCTGATTTCTCACTCCACACTTAAAATAAATTCAATTAATTTATATTATTGAAATCCTTGTTCAAAAATACACAACTTTCATGTTTACAAAAGTCAAAACCATTACGTATTGAGAGAGATATGTGAGGTTTTGCAAATTGGCTATGGCGGGCACACGCGAAGAAGAAGAAGATGGCCTTGGCGCCATTTTCAAATTTTTGAATTTTTGAATATTTGATATTTTTATTAAATGATTTCAAAAATTAATTTCTCTTTCATTTTTAATCATTTTTATTGGTTTTTTTTTAAAAAGTCACAAAAATGTTAAAATATTTTATTCTACAAAAAAATCATATTTATATTATTTATTTAATATAGCTTGAATTTTTGTAAATAATTTCATTTTATTTGTTTTTTAACATTTTTAAATGAAATTTCCACTTTGAATTTTCAAATTTATTTGAATTTCAAGCTTTCATGTGATTAAACATGATTTTTCAAAATATTTTTCAAAGATGATAACTTGTTTTTGAATATATTTGATATTTTATATCATTTTTATTTAATTTCCTTTGAAAATTATATTTTTAAATTCAAAATTAGGGTTTTCTCTAAATTTTGATTTTTCAAACTTCACAAAAACACTTTTGGGCCTCTAATAGTGTAAGACCCATCCCTTGTCACACATAAATAATTTTGGGCTTTAGTCACTGAATAAGTCCCACTGTATTTTCCAAAATCGTAGCACGATCGTCGCCTTTTAAACAAAAATCATTTGGGTCTCCCTTTGGTTGTAAGTCTCATCTTTCTTTTTATTAAACACTTTTGAGTCTCTAATAGAGTGTAAGACCCATCTCTTTTGGAAATACCATTTTTTGGGCCTCAGTCATTGTATAAGTCCCGATATGGTTTTCAAAATAAACGGTACGATTGCTATTTTAATCTGGGCATCTCCTTGAGTTATAAGCCTCATCTCTTGTATAAAAATAAACTTTTGGGCCTCTTTATAGAGTGTAAAACCCATTCCTCCTTGTACATAAATAATTTTTGGGTCTCAGTCATTGTATAAGTCCCTCTGTGGTTTTCAAAATCACGGTGCGATCATCGCCTTTTCAAATAAAGCATCTGGACCTATCCTGGAGTATAAGATCCATTTTTATTTTTTAAACACTTTTGGACCTCTATTAGATTATAAGATCCAACCCCTCTTTGTACAAAAAAATTTTTGGGCCTCTGCTATAGAATAAGTCCCACAACGTCTGTCGCTATTGCAGTGTGATCAATGTTTTAAAAATAAGTCATCTGGGCCTCTCTTTGAGCTATAAGCCCCAAACATTTCTTTTAAACAAACTTGTTTTTAATTCAAAAATTCAAATTCAATGTTTGTTTTTCAAGACTTTCTTTAATTTCTTGAAACCCTAAAAGAGGGAATACAGTTGTAGTAAAAACAGCATATCACAATATGCTTGGGCTTCTTCTCAGAAGGTAAGTCCCCATATCTTTTTCAGTGCATATTTCTTATGTATATCTATCAATATAATTGTCTGTATATAATTGTGCATATCTTGCTTAGAGTCTCCCCAGCAGTTAGGTCTAGGTTTAGATCAAACCAGATGTTACTTTACAATATAGTTAAAAACTAGTTCCTCATAGAAAATTCCCTATACAGTCTTGCCACCTCTTGAGCTTATACAATATGGAACAGAGAAAGGCATTATTCCCGGTGAAACTTTTCTCAAGACTGTTGTTGTACCCCAAATTTTACCCTCATATTCTGATCTTTTGCATATCATTCCATGTCATTTTTTATTTTTTATTTTAGGGTTATTCAAATAATTTGTCTTAGGTTATTTAATTTTAATTTAGTTTAATTTCATTTTTTTAATTAGTTCATTTCCATTTAATTTCCTTTAAATATATTTTATTTTACCTTAGTTCAAATTTAATTTAGTTTATTTGTAAGTGTGTAGTGTATTTGTCAATTTAATTTTTAATTCTAATTTAGCCTTTATTTTAGTCTAGTTTAATTTAGATCAATTTTAATTTAGCTTTTATTTCTAGTCTAGTCCTAATTAGATTAATTTTTATTTAATTTACTTTTAGTTTTAGTCAAATTTTATTATTAATTAGCTTAAGTTTATTAATTGTAATTTTGACTTTAATTCTAATTTTAACTTTAACTTTAAACTTTAGTCTAAATTTAATTAGTTTAAATTATGTTAATTTAGTTTAATTTTACTTTCATTTTAATTACAGATTTATTTTTCTTTTTATTTTATTTATTTATTTATTTTTTCTAACATTTTTGTTTAAATCCAAAGACCAAACCCATCCTACAAGTCTAACCACCTTTTACCTGCACAACACAAAAGGCAAAATCTCTGCAAATTTTGTACAAACCATGCTACCCTGTTACCAAACTTTTGGGCAAAATCTCTGCTTCAAAATCCAAAACCATACGCACTGCACACTTGCCTGCTACATCCAAAAGCCAACAATAACTCCCTCCAAAATCCACAGTGTACGAACACACAAACAAGCCCCTGTTCCATCAAAAACTCTCTCAGACCCTTCAATCTACATCATGGAAACTCACTACTACATACACTGCTACAGCAATGCCAACACGCCACCCTACTCCTTAGAAAAAATGGAAAAGCTCCATCCCTAAAATCTGCAAATGACAAGGACATGTCAACATAGTTGCCTTTTGAATTTGTTTTAAAAAGAGAACAGAGGGAATTGATTAAGGGGGGAGAACATTTACCAATTCAAAAAAAAAGGACACACTCACACAACGATATTTTTCACGCACTACTGCGGCAACCAATATCTCCGCCTCCTTCACACGACTAACTCAGCCACATTTTTTTATCAGCTTCCTCATAGATCCTCTTCTTCAGTTTCCACGCTTCTCAATCCCTCCATTGGTGAAGCTATAAACTCTGCTTTAAAAATCCAGAAAACTCTGAGAGCTCACCATTGTTTACCGTTTTTACAAAGCCTAAAACTTCCCCTCCCATCTCATTCGTGCCATAACCTTCATTCATCAGTTCCAGTTATCGAACTACACACACAAACCATTGGATATCAAGCACATAACCTCAATCTTCATCATCACTTCACCAAATCGCCCCTCCACAACTTCAACAACAACAAACCATAAAACTACATCGAAAACAAATTCCAAAGAAAAAAAACAGAAGAAGCTGTGTGAGAGGACAGAGGAATCGAGAAGGAATCTCAAGCGAAAGAGAGAAAGTTCTGAAACACAAACCTGTTACAATGTAAGTTCCGATTTCAATCGTTTTTCTTTTGCTTTAATTTGAATTGCGAACTTATTGTGAAACCATGGCGATTTTGAAATTATTCTGAGATGTGCTTAATTGATGATATGTGTTGATTCCAACTCTGTTCCGCCCTTTAAACCACTGAGAAACCACCACCCTCTCTCCGACGCGATTTATTTGCTCACTACCTTGAACAATACTCCCTCCGCCAACAACACCCAACCGGCCCAAATCCAGAAACGCCACAGAAAGAGCGTGAGCCCGACGGATGAAGACCGATTGGATTGCAGAGATGATGATGAACTAAAGATGGAGATCGATTTTCAGTGTGACTGTTGTTGTTGTTTGCAGCATGATGACGAGAGCGAAATACGGAGAGAGATAGAGAAGAAGACTTTTTTTTTATTGTTCATTTCCCAGCCGTTTCTTCCCCATGAGTATTTAGGTTTTTTCTGAAGTTGTATCAAACCGGGTCAGAACTGACCCGGTTGGCTGTACCCTACACCCTATTGGGCCCAATCATTGGCCTGTGGAGTTTGTTTTAGTTTTAGAAATTATTTTAATTTTGTTTTTAGAATTAATCTGTTAAATCATGATTAGAAGGTTTATTTAGGATTTAATATGTTGGTGATTATTTAGATTAGTTTTTTAGATTTTAGTCTTATTAGAATTTAATAGGTTAGTGTTATTATTAGGTTTTAATTTTGAATTCGTTAGTTTTATTAGAAGTTAGTTTAGTTCGTTCTAAAATTTAGATTTGGCTAATTTGAGCTTTTATTTTTTTTATTAGTTAGTTAATTATAATAATATTCTTAGCTCAATTAGTTTTTTTATTAGATTTTAAAATTTATTTATTTTAACTAATCTTTTAATGAAAATTAATTAGTTAGTTTTTTTAGACCCACTTATAATTTATTTAATTAGCTTGTATTTAGAATTTAGTTATTTGTTTTAATTAACTATTTAGTTTGTAATTAAATTTTAGTTTCTTTAGATTTTATTTAATTTCTAACTTTATCTTGGCATTTTCCGTGTTTTCATTTTTAGCCAATTCTCAGTGTTCAGTTTTTGTCGTTTAATTCTAATTACTCACTGTATATATGTTGTTGTTCATCATACTCTTGATACTCGAGGTTTCCTCGTTGTTTGCCTGTCATTTATACTACATTCCAAAGGAAAGTCTCTCTATTGACTTCATGTCATAGATAGCTCAAATACCCTGTTAACCTCAAACCATTTCACAAGAGATAGCCATTAATCTCTTCTCCCTTCTGACTTGGCCTTCCCAAAGAGATAGTTATTAATCTCTTCTCCTTTAAGACGGTCCAACCTTTCACAATCCTTTTAAGAGATAGCCATTAATCTTTTTCTCCTAACCAATCAATCCTTACAAGCTTTGCTTTCAAGTTTCTCACCCTACTTTTCCTCGGAACCTTGACCGTGGTCAAGGGTTCCTCACCCCCATTGAGGGGAACTACGAATGCTCTGATTCCATTCCCGTCAGGATACGTAGGCACGAGATGCGATGTCTTGGCGAGCATATTTAGTGTACATACCCTAGGTCATTTACCTTAGCACTTTTCTTTAGCAAGCAAACTTTAATATAACACAAATACTAACAAGAGGTTCCCGTAGAGTACTACGGACGTTTAGGGTGCTAATACCTTCCCTAGGCGTAACCAACCCCCGAACCTTAGATCTTTCCTTTAGGTTTTTAAACGATCTTAAACCTTTCCTTTGGATAAATCAAAGTCGGTTGTAAAAGAAAATGATGCAAATTAATTAATAATTTGTTATCCGATTTTCACCGCAACAACTGTCAAAGCTTAGAAATATATATATGAACAAGAAATTCATTTCCCCAAAGAGGATTAATTCCCGGTGAAACCTCTTTTGAATTTCTTCAAACCCTAGAACTGTTCAGCAAAGAAAGGATTAATTCCCGGTGAAACCTTTCTTGAATTTTTCTTTGGCTTGGACCCACAGTCTTCTTAAAAGCATCCCCAGCCTCCTCTTGGGCTTAGTACAAGGACCCACAGGCTTCTTAGAAGTTCCTCAGCCTCCTCTTGGGCTTAGTACAAGGACCCAAAGGCCTCCTAAAGGTATAGGATAGAAATTAGTCATATCTACTAGTTCAATCCTTAGGAGAGTCAAGAATTCCAGAACATCATACCATTCTAGGGTTGATCCTCATCCCTTAAACCCCCAGCCTTCTCTTGGGCATCATACAAAGATCTCACTCTACACTAGAGCCTACCATTTCTTGAGAGACTTGGACAGTCTCAGCCTCCTCTTGGGCTTCATTCAAGTAGACTTGGAAAGTCTCATATCCTCTTGAATATCACAAAGAAACCCTCAAGTTTCCTAAAAGCACAGGAAAAAACCCTGATCACTTCATCAATATACTAATCTCAAGTAGATTTGAAACCTCTATAGGTTTCCAAACTCAACTTTAAACCCATTTGACCCCCAACAAGGTTTAAACCTTCACCTTAGAAATCCCAGCTAGGGTCAATTAGCCATTAACAAATCCCTAGTGGAATCAAAATCTCATGGCATCTAATATCTCAACTCTTCCCTAATCCTCAACAAGAGTAAAACTTTTGGATTCCCCAATATCATTTGGACTTGCTCCTGGATTTCCATAAATCCTCAGCAAGGGATAGCCTCCTCTTATACTTCATATAAGAATTCCCCTCAGTAGAGTTAATCAACCTCAATCTTGGGATCTGTACAAGACAGATAAAACCCTCCCAAATGGAGTCAGTTTCTTTTAGTTTCAACCTTGGGCTTTGATCAAGGCACACAAAAATCAACATCCCCTCAGATGAGACCATGAGTCCACTCTGCAGGAAGATACATTTCCTATACATCACATATCAAAACAGACAATCAAAACCTTTTTCCCAAATAATTATTGTAAGTGGCACACTTGTTGATTCAAAATCCAAGCTTGAGTTCTTCCTTTATCCTGGCTAAAACTCATCTTTCATCTAACAGCTGTAAGTGGCAAGCCTCTGGATTCCTAACATCCAAGACAATGTCCCTCTCTTAGCATGAAAGATTCATAAGGAAAAATGGCATTGCTCTACACTGAGTTAAAGCTTTCCTCCTTCATGACATCCCTCTTATAAAGGAAATTATGGCATTGCTCGATTCACATATCCCAGTTAAAGTAATTTCCCTTATAACCAATTACTCAACTTTTGTGATGAATATGTGAGATATTCTCCCTTTAGAGATGACAAATTCTCTCTCAGTCACCCTTTTAGCTTCAATATTAGGCTTTGAACAAGACACAAATACCCTTTTAGCTTCAATCTTAGGCTTTGAACAAGACACAAATACCCTTTTAGCTTCAATCTTGGGCTTTGAACAAGACACAAATACCCTTTTAGCTTCAATCTTGGGCTTTGAACAAGACACAAATACCCTTTTAGCTTCAATCTTGGGCTTTGAACAAGACACAAATACTCAGATAGCTTCAATCTTGGGCTTTAAACAAGACACCAAACATCCTTCCTCCCATAGAAATAGGAGGAACTACGATTGCTCTGATTTCCCAAATATCTTGATGGGAATACGTAGGCATAAGATTGCGAAATCTTAGCGAGCATACAAATCAAAAACTTTAGGTCCAGTACCTTCCCAAAAACAACGGAAAACCCGAAAACAACAAAAACATTCTCTCAATTCTCCCAAAGAAGAAACTTTCCCAGGCCACAACAGATAAACACCAGAAAGCACTTAAATCAACAGAGAAACATGTAATAAAAGGTCTATTGATAACCATATATACATTGGGTGTTAATAGCTTCCCTTTGTATATCCTGACCCTGATCCCCAATCTCTTAGAATTTGTTAAAGAAAACATTTGTGTGCAAGGTTAGTTTTAGATAGATTCCCTTTCCTTTCCAGCTTCATAGGATAAATAATAAATCAGAAAGTAGCACCCAATTCCAACCATTCGCAGTAAGGTGGTCGTGTCACCACAAAAACCACACGCTACAGAAAAATGGCGACTCTGCTGGGGAACTTTTAAGATTAGATTTCTTAAGAGGTCTAGGCTTTGCTTTATTTCTCTATTCATTTACTTTCTCAGTTTTCTGCTATATGTATCATTTACTATCATATTACTTGATACCCGTATTTAAATTTTTGTTAACTGGGAATGCGATTGATACGCATATGGAAAGTTTGAGAGAACATTAAGATAAGTGGTGGCGTCTCCAGGAAAGGCTTATAGGATGTGAATCCCGACCAAGCTAACCTGGCAGTCCACCGAATCAGTCGAGGTACCTGTGTGGACTTGCTACTGTTGAACGATCGATTGTCGGGAAAGCATAGCCTTCCCAGTGTGGTATCCATAACACTGAGGATTTTGTAGACACTTAACCATTTAAACCATTAGGTAGTGCGATGACTATCAGGAATAGTTGACACGCGATAATACACTCAAAGGAGATTCATCTTAGGATATTACAGCTCGCTTAAGTCAGTCAGCTTGTCGTTAATATCCCTGAGAGGGGTCAATGATTTTGAGAACCTCTGTTAGAACCCGTTTTACAGGTACAAATTTGACTAATTAGTACAACCTTTGGGGATGGGTAGATCCATGCCTCCATGCTCGTGACGATGAACCCCTAAACCCATGTTTTCAAGTGTTTTTGTTTGCCGCATTCATGCATCCATGTATTCATTAAAAAACTCTTTTCAAAAACAGAAAAAAATCTTTTTTTCAAAAGAACTAAAATAATAATTGTAAATATCAGTCAGAGGTTGTGTTATGGATTTCGGTAGAAGAAAAACGCACAAGTACACCTTCAAGGTTCCAAAACTGGATGACCTAAGGAAATTGGGAAGAATGATTACTAATCCCGAGGCTTTCAGAGCTAAGCACGGAGGACTGTTATCTCTTCTGAAGGTCAACATGGTTGAAGGGATCCTGTCTACGCTGATTCAGTTCTACGATCCGGTTTACCACTGCTTCACATTCTCAGATTATCAGCTCACACCAACACTGGAAGAGTACTCTCACCTGATTGACTTACCCATCACTAATCAAGATCCATTTTCTGGACTGGAAGAAATTCCAAAAGATCAAGCCATTACAAGGGCTACCTCATTGGAAGAGTCGGATATCAAAACTCACATGACCACCAAAGGAGGAACCCAGGGTTTACCAGCTAAATTCCTAATGGAGAAAGCTCTATACTTTGCCAGTATAGGAAATGTAACCGCTTTTGAGGATATCTTTGTCCTGCTCACATATGGGTTATTCCTTTTTCCCAACATCGACAACTTCGTCGACACCAATGCTGTTAAGATATTCTTGATTGGGAACCCCGTACCAACCTTACTCGTGGATGCTTATCATTCTGTACACTTAAAGAATTTGTACAGTGGAGGGATGATCACATGATATGTACCATTACTCTACAAATGGTTTATTTCCCACTTGCCCAAGTCTGCTGCTTTTTGGGATCACAAGAGTAATTTGCGATGGTCGCAAAAGATTATGTCTCTTACCAATACAAACATAGATTGGTACAATAGGATTTACGAAGGAATAGAAATCATCGACAGATGCGGAAATTTCCCCAATGTACCCCTCATTGGTACTAAAGGAGGAATCAACTATCATCCAATTTTAGCTTGTCGTGTACTCGGATACCCAATGAAGAATATCCCACATAATGCTCATGTGGAAGGTCTTTTCTTCAAGGAAGGAGAAAATGACAGGGCACTAAAGAAAGAAATAGTGCATGCCTGGCAACATATTCACAGGAAATGGAGAGAATCCATAGGAAGACCAAATTGTTCCTCTGCAGAACCTTATCTCCACTGGGTACAAACCAGGGCTATCAAACTGAGGATGCCCTACCCTCATCAAGAAATTTTTCCCTTAAAGGAATATGTCCTTTATTTCATGTCTGACCCGGAAAGACTCCAGCTCGCTCTCAACAAAGTTCAACATGAGAGAAACTCTTGGAAAAACAAGTACCAGATCCTTAATTTAAAATGTACCAAGATCCAGGAACTGCTAAAGAAAAAGGATGCTCTGATTGAGATATTAGAGCAGCATGCTATGGAAAGTCAAGAGGAATAAAGAAAATTGCTCACTCCTTTCACTTGGCAGAGAATCGTTGACCCGAAAATGGCTGAAGGAGCCCAATCAAAGAAAAGAAAAGTTCAGGAATCAGTATTTGAGCTCTCCTCGGAGAGAACTCAGGATCCATATGCCTAATTATCCTTACAGCACTTTGTAAAATACTATACTTTTTCTTGTAAAATACTGCAATCTTTCAAGTTCAATAAAAGGGGTCTCCCCCACTGTGTGATATTTGCAATATAATTGTTAAAAGTTCTTTTGAAAACAAAAACTAAAAATATATCATTCTTTGCATATGATTCATCATTCTCACATAACACATATTTGTCTTTGAGTCTCACATATGTGTCGCACTCTAAAGTCAAACTGTGTCATTCGTACAATACTCAGACCAATCGACAAAAGAAAATGGACGATCTCGAGGAAGAGAACAGAGAGCTGACAGAAGAAATCAATGCTCTGAAGGAGAGTTTGGAGAAACTCCATCACGACATGCAATCCCTGGTAGCAGCCCAGGAATAACAACATCAAAGGACTGTAATCTCGGAGGTTACATCTACACCAGCATTTGAGACACCTGGCAGTCATCCTCAGTACGCTCAAAAAATGTCTACCCAGACAGACAATCAACAACTACTAATCCATTACTTCCAAGACAGTTTAACCGGTGCCGCACTCAAATGGTACGTGGGTTTAAACCGCACCAAGATCAGTACTTAGATCTCGTGGAAGCCTTCGTTCAGCAGTATAAATACAACTTAGACATGGCACCAGATAGGGACCAACTCAGAGCAATGTCACAAAAGGATAAAGAAACTTTCAAAGAATATGCTCAGAGATGGCGTGAAATTGTTGCCCAGATCTGTCCCCCTCTCGAAGAAAAGGAAATGACGAAGATTTTCCTAAAAACATTAAGCTCATTTTATTACGACCGAATGGTTGCCAGTGCGCCTAGTGACTTCACTGAAATGGTGAACATAGGAGTACGCCTTGAGGAGTAGTCCGAGAAGGATGATTGGTCAAAGATGCAGAGCCATTTGGTAGTACCAAAAGATACGATAGTGCTTTCCAAAAGAAGAAAGAGCAAGATATCAGTAATATCTATCTGGGAAAGCAAAGGCGAAGGTATCAACCGATAGCAGCAGTAAATCCCGCTATCAACCCAGCGCCGACTCAAACTTATCAACCTCAGGTTGCTCAAAGCCAACCAAATCAACAACAATTTCAGCAAAAGCCGCAACAGCCTCTTCAGCAGGCTCGCCCGCAGTACAATAACAACAATCGTACTACACGACCATCAGGGTTTGACCCTATACCGATGATGTACACATAGTTATTTCCACTTCTACTAGCCAAGGGGCACGTTCAAACCAGGACGCCTCTCGCAGTATCAGAAAATCTACCTTTTTGGTTCAAAGCAGATCAAACTTGTCCTTACCATCAAGGAGGAACAGGACATAACATTGAGAATTGTCTCAGCTTCAAGTCTGATGTACAGAAGCTCGTCAGGAACGGGGTTTTATCTTTCAAGGATACTAATCTAAATGTTCAGACGAACCCATTACCGTAACATGAAAAGACTATAGTGAATTTGATAGAAGAAGAGCATGTCAACAGTTATCAAATTCACAATGTACGCTTACTAGGAACCAACCTGGTAAAGATGCATTGCAAACAGAGCGGGTACGGCCATGTGCCATTTCACAACTATCATCATTGTGATATCTGCTCTAAGGACAATCAAGGGTGTGCCATAGTACAAGCAGCTCTGCAAGAACAAATAGATCTGGGCTGGATTCAGGATTATAGGATTCGTGAAGTAAACATGGCCCATGCACATCCTAACATTGTTTAGAACCACGACATCCGTACAATGAACGTCAATCTAGTGGCGTTGCATTCAAGACAAAGTCAGTATTACAACCTACTGCGGTACGATTACAACGCTTGTCCGATCTGCTCAACAGACAATCAGGGATGCTCTTTTGTGCAAGAGGCCCTCCAACGTCAAATGGATCTCGGATGGATCCAAGACTACCATGAAAGAAGTAATCATCAAGTCAATATGGTTAAAATCTTTGACATACGCTTGATGAATACCAGTTTAGTGGAATTGCATGCTAAGCAGGTCAGACTTGGTTTTCTGGCTTCACATGATTATCAAAACTGTAAAGAATGCTACGAAAATGACCAAGGATATGCGCTTGTACAAAGGACTCTTCAACACCTATTGGACCACTGGTGGCTTCCGATCTACATGGATGAAGACACACAACAAGTTAGCCTAAGTGATGGGAATCCTGGAAGACATCAAAGTTGTGAGGTCCGCTCATTGGAAACAGATCTAGTAAGGATGCACTGTATACAAAGCGGATATGGTCGGGTACCACCTCATAATTTTGAATGCTGTAGAGTATGCTCGGAAAATAACCAAGGATGCTATCTAGTGCGAGCAGCCCTCCAGCATCAGTTAGACCAAAAGGAGATTCAACCATGCTTGAAATCTGAATCAATCAACATGATACAAGATTACCTCCCTGGTCAAAGCAAAAACACTGTCGTAATCTCTAATCATGGAAAAACCAAGGATGTTTGTGTCGTAATTCCTCTACTAGATGAGTCAAGAGTCTCTCTCAGCAATAGAAAGATTCCAAACTTAGAGCTGATCGAGGTGACCTACGACAGTCAAAAGGCCCAAAAAGCCCTTGTGGTCATCTACTTGCCAGGTCCAATACCGTACAAGTCAGACAAAGCTATCCCATACAAGTATGGTGCAACGACCATAGAAAATGTAAAAGAAACTCCATTACTCTCCGTTGTGAACATTGTTGATATCAGTCTAGTTACCCAGAGCGGTCGGATCTTCAACAAAGGAGTTGGGGAACCTACCAAAGAAAAGGAACCTCAAATGGAAGTTCCTAACCAACAAGTCGGTCAATCCAGCAATACAAAACCTGTAAAGAACAGTGATGAGATGCTGAAGCTCATCCAGAAAAGCAAGTACAACATTATGGACCAATTGTTGCAAACTCTGTCTCAAATTTCTGTATTGTGTCTCTTGCTTAGTTCAGAAGCTCACAAAGAAGCTCTACAGAAGGTCTTGGAACAGGCCTTTGTAGAATAAGATGTGACGGTAGGATAATTTGACAGCATCATCTCTAACATCACTTCCTACAATAACTTGGGATTCAGTGATGAAGAACTGTCGGAAGAAGGCAAGAACTAGGGATATAAATGGATATCCATGGGGATGGATACTATGATATTTGTATCCGCCTTGTTGGATAAATATGATATCCATATCCGCCCCATATCCATGCGGATATCTATTAAGCGGGTAATCTGCGGATTTTACGATATCCGTGGATATTTACAGATATCCATGGATAATATTTTTTTAATAAAAAATATTTTTTTGAAAAAAATATTTTTAAGTTTTTTTAAAGACACGAAATTTTATTATCACATAACATCTATACAATTCGCTCTTAATTTAACAGTAAAGTTTCATCACATTAAATTTCTTCTTATTTACCAAAACATAATTAGATCCAAACATAATATCCATACATTTCATTTTTAACCAAACAAATAGAAGATATTGTGATTGTGAGTTATGATGGAAGTACGAACGACAGAGGTGTAGGCAGGCAAACACTGATTCGACAGAGGAATGACAACACTAGTTGGTTTGACTTTGAAATTGTTGAGGTGAGGTATAAAGTATTGAAGAGTTTAAATATGAAATGGCTAATAGAATTTGAATGAAATGTGAAAGGTATTCTTCAAAGAAAATTAAAAAATATATATATGTTTTTTAGGTGAGGTATGAAGTATAAGAAGAATTTTTTTTTTTAGAATATGAAAAGATAATGTATAATAAACTAATGATATTGAAATGATTTGTATAATTTATAAATGGATGCGGATATCCGCGGGTACGTATATCATTAAACCCGTATCCATATCCATTTTAAATATCTATTTATTTTATCCGTGGATATCCATTAAGTTATCCGCCCCATATCCGTGACGGATTTTATCCGTGGATATCCGCGGGTACGAATTTTTTTCCCATCTCTAGCAAGAACCATAATATGGCACTCAATATCACAGTCAACTACCAAGACGATACTTTAGCCAGCGTTCTGGTTGACACAGGTTCATCTTTAAATGTCATGCCAAGATCGACTTTGGTTCGACTATCTTTTCGAGGAACTCCGATGAGAGGCAGTGAGATCATCGTCAAAGCCTTTGACGGATCCAGAAAAATAGTTATCGGCAAAGTCGATCTTCCCATAACCATCTGTCCTCACACTTTTCAAGTCCCTTTCCAGGTCATGGACATCCGAGCAACATACAGCTGTTTATTAGGAAGACCTTGGATACACGAAGTTGGGGCAGTCACTTCGACACTTCACCAGAAGCTGAAGTACGTCAAGAATGACAAATTAGTCACAGTATATGGAGAGCAAGCCTTAATCGTAAGCAACTTATCATCCTTCTCCTGTGTAGAACTAGAGGAGGTTATTGGAACCCAGTTCCCAGCACTCTCGGTGAGCAATGAGAATCAACAAGAAAGAGGGACGTCGATTTCCTCATACAAAGACTCTCTCAAAGTACTAGGAAGTGATGACATAAAAGGATGGGGACAGATTATAATTCCTACTGATAACAAGACAAGAAAGGGTCTTGGTTTCTCTTCAGCTTATACCCAGACTACTAAGAAGGATGAAAGTTTTTGTCCCATTCAGGATTTCTTTCATAGCGGAGGCTTCCTCCACCCAGTATCTCAAGAAGTCCACACCATCGATGGAAATGACTCCTCCGACACAGATGAGGAGTGGAAGTCTTATCTCAACAATGACGGTTATATGTCTCAGGGAGAGGCATATGTACCATTCCGCTCTCCAAAGCAGAGCCCAAGATATATACCAATATCAGACGTCAGATTGATCTATGGAGATTGTGATCCCGAAGGATGTCGTGCTCCACCCAACTCATTAGAGGAAGACAATCTGATGAAAGACAACTTTGACTATGATTACTATGATCCCTTGGATGACTTTCCTATCTAGAAGCCATACATGGAAGACTTGGGGAAAAAGAGTTCGCCGGATAATGCCTATCAGCTAAGTATATTTCCAGAAGATTTCTTGGTTATTCTCCTGGTTATTCTCGGCAGTAGATTTCCAGAAGACCTCGGCAGTAGGTATTTTCCTAGTTATTCTAGGCAGTAGATTTCCAGAAGACCTCGGCAGTAGGTATTTCCCTGGTTATTCTCGGCAGAAGATTTCCAGAAGACCTCGGCAGTAGGTATTTCATATTAAATTCTCTGGTTATTCTCGACTGTAGATCTCCAGCAGACTTCGACAGACAGTCGTTTCTTTCCAGGATCTCGGTAGTAGATTCCCTGGTTAACTTCAAACTTTGACAGATAGTCATTTCTTTTCTCAGTAGATCCTCCATTTGACACTTTTTCAATAAGACCTTGGCAGAAAGTATTCTCAAATGAAGTTCTAAGTCTCAACAATAGACTCCTCCAGTTGATATCTCTTGAAGATTCCTCCGGTTGACCACGACAACAAGTTCTTCAAGTGGATTTTGTTAGAAGTTTTCGTCGCAAGTTCATCACCCTATGCTTAAGATACCTTGTGATTGTCAGTTTGAGTCTCGCCCCCAGTGGAGTTAGATATTTCCCTGTGGAGTCTTGTTTTGCTGAGCTGTTCCTCATCGGGTCTTCCTTTCTTTGGTTGCGTTTTCGTATCTGTTATTCCCTGTGACATTATTTCCTCACAGGATCTTTATCTTGCATCATTTCATAGCATGTGCATTTTGCGGCATCTTAGGGCCAAAAATTCGTGCATGTTTGTATTTAAGTCACTCCTATCTCGTCGAGACGAAGATTTTAATCTCCATATCTCCGGATAGAAGAAACTTAAATAGGGGCATCTGTCGCACCCTAATTTTTGACCCTAAGATCCCCGCTTTCCCCATTGCATAGCATATTAGGTATATCATCCGTGCATAACTAACCGCTTTATCTAGCTTTGTCCGTTTGTTTCTCTTTTGAGTACAGGTGCTGCTGCAGAAAATTCAAGGTCCTGAAGGCTGTGTTTTGTGTGTGATTGTGGAGTTTCTCTGGTCCTTCCAAGATGTGTGTGGATTCCCGTGAGATTGTGCCCTTTCCCTTTCTGGTCCCTAAAACCACTACAAAGTCGTCCTTCCCACAGATTTCTCAGAGGTTTTCCCCCCACAAAGATTAAGTCCTTATACCCTTTGATATGGAATTTGGTACCCTAAAGATAATCATGGGTTGTGTGGTACCGAAGGTTCAATTTGGAAGAAGTGTAAGTTTGAATTCCGGATATGCAATCTCAGGTCCTTTGTTCTGTCACAAGTACAAGACCAAGCTTAAGTTTCCTACACCAATGCAAGTTTTAAGCCTATATCGTTCGTGTCCAAGATAGCAAGGTCTATTTTCAAACTTCAAGTTCAAGTTCTAGTCATCATAGAATTATAGCCATAATTAAACTTGTTCCAAGCTGTTGCAAGGCATGATCAATTTGTTTTAAGTTGATTTTAGGCAATGTCTCAAATTAATGTTCAGCCCATATATTTTCAACTCAATATTTGAGAAGCTAAGATTAATTTAAGTACAAAATTTACAAGACCAAAATATGTGTCTGAAGGTGGAATGTTATAACCGGTCATGGGTCGTATTATCTCAAATTGGGTGATAACGCATCGTTTCAAAAGTTTTGGCTTTTATTAAGAATACTTCGAAGTCCGAGTTCTAATCAAGTTATTAATTCAAATGGCCATGAGTTTTTATACAAGGGGGATACATAAGGAGTAAATCCCACTTCACCATTGAAAAATCGCCAATTAAAATACAAAGCTCAAATTCCGTTCCATACTAGAATTTTGAGTTATTAATCAAATTCAATTCTGACACAACTCATTAATACTCTTACAAAAGTGTGCCACGATTGTGGGCAAGGTAGAATGCCCTTCAAATTGGATAGTGTGACCAATGTCACTTGTGGGCACAGAAGGCAATATGAAGCCACTTCAGTATGCACAGACGAACAACAGAAGAATATCTAATATTACTTTGACTACATTTCCCAGAGGTTTGTTAAGAAACACAAATAAGTATCACCAAAAGCTTGTTTCTATCATCAACAAAAGGTTCTTATGGCCATGACAATAGCTTGTATTAGGAACTTGTTTCGGTGGGCAATAAAAACTGGTAACTCATCCTTTTCCCCAATCCAACATGAACAGCACACCAGCCCCGCAGTCGTACTATCGACTACTAAGATAGATTCTTCGACAATTGACGCTCATCACCAATACTGACACGGTTCGTAATCCTCGCGAAAGGTTCTTCCTCTAGTGAACTTGCTCTCATCAGAATCTGAGGTACCTGCAAAATACCGATCTGGTTATATAAAGGAGACCAACATTTCTTGCACATGACATTAAAGTGTTATTTCACATCATCGAAGTGATGATCAAACTATTCGACTTCAGAATTCATCTACAATTCAAAGTCTCATACTACACGCCATTATTACTTACCATATATTTCATGATTGGAGCCTTGAACCTTTACGACAAGCCATAAGCTGAAGCTGTAACCAAGGTCAGGCTGTTAGCTAGCTACTGTGGCAGACCACTAAAGCCCCTTGGTGAAGAGCCTGCCAAGATTTGTTCTCACGCCAACTCTCCTCAACGCTGCAAAAAAATTTTACCATAGTTAAATTACTTTATAAAAGCCAGCATTTGATCGAATAATTATCAATTCTCAACGGGAGGTTAGAATGCCAAATAGGTATCAACTCAAAGGATTGGAAGTCCAACAGCAACAGTTATAGAAATCAGAGAACTCATAAGAGAAATAATTGAAGTTTTACGACCCGATGTTTTTGCTTTGACAGATGCTTACTCCATCGTTGATCTTCAATATCTTTACACAGTTTTGGAGAGAGACTTTGCAGAGGAAGTTTCTTTGCATTTGACTTTTTCTTTCCAAATGCAATCATCATCATCAATGCTTCCATAACCTGTCGAAAATAAAACCAGGGATCGTTAATGAAAGACCAAATATAATCCAAATGGAAACAATGTGTCAAGAAAGAATCAAGAAGATCAATGAAACAGGGCCATCAAACGTTTCCATAACAAGGTTTAATTACGTATCAGACAAGGAGTTTCCTAAACCATCACCAACAATCAACTCACTTCAAGAATCGTAAAAGTTTATGGTCTCAAATATTTTTCAAATCAGAATTTCTCTTTCGTCATCTTTCAAATAGAATTGTGGGCAATGTCAAAGGACACCGCCAACATCAATTCTTTCCCAAACAATTCAGACAAAAATCAAACAAGGCAACCAGAATTATTGCTTCAAAGAAGCATAAAACTTCCAAATTTCCAAACTAAGAAACAAGTATCAGACCACAATGTTTTCTTCCCAAAATAGTTTTAGACAACATTTAAAATTGTTCCTAAACTACATTAGGCAGTATTTAAGCACATCAGATAATTTCCAGACAGCATTAACACATTTCCAAATTAAGTTCTTTGGGTTTTAGCATCATTGGCCTATAAAAGGGACAATTTTAACAGAGCAAAGGGGGCGAAAAATCAATCTACACAGCCAAAGTTCAAACCATATCTTATACCAACCAATTCATCAATACTTACACAAACCACACACAAATCCTACACACCAGAAATTCCACAAAACTTCATACAACCAATATCAGTTCATCCCATATACCATGAGATTCATCAAATCCGGCGTAACAGAAACGAGTTTCCAAAAAAATCATTGCCAAATCAATGTCGTGATATACAAACACAACTCAAAAAACCAAAACCTCATCAATAATCCACTTTTTTTTCCAGAAATCCAAAACCAAAATAATCAAGCACCCCCATCGATTCAGAATATACAACAACAAAATCCCAAAAGGCTTAGAATTTCAAATTCCTCATCGCCCACAACATCAATTTCACCAGACGCTTCAAACCGAGAGAGAGGAAGCAGAGAACATAGCGGAGAACATAGCAGAGGACTTCACAAATACACACCACAAGCAGAAGCAATAGCAAAAGACGAAAGCTAAAGAACAACACAAATCACAAGCTCGCGAAAAGTAAAGATATAAAAGGACACATCCCTGATTGGAGATTCACGGAGCCGTCGCAACCGTCGCTGCCACTTTTCCTTCCTTTTCTTGCTTTAATCATTTGCATCTTTGTATATTGTAATATGTAACAAATAATAGTGAAAATTGAGGTATTGGGTTGTGCGGGGTTAGGGTTGTTGTTTGTTTGATTGATTGGAGAGCGAGAGAGTCATAAGACGAGCGGCGGCGGCGATTAGGGTTTTCCAAACCCTTGAGAGAAGAAGATACGAGAGAGTGAGAGATAAGAGTCGTGTGTGTTTTCTTTTTCTCTTTTGTTTGTTGGTTTTGTTCCTGTGCACACATGCCTACCATGCCATCATGCGCTCTCATTTGGGCCTTTAGATCCATCACATGACCTCATCACACGACCACAGTTTGAGGGTCTGCGATGGACCCTCTCCTGCTGCAACCACCAGATCCCTCCGTTTCCCCTCCGTTTCAATTTATTTTCCTTTTATTTTTGACCTTGCTTATTTCTTTTTATATTAATTAAAATTTTTTTAGATAACTAAAAAATAAATATAAGGAACTTTTCACATAATTATAATCTCCTCTTTTTGGATAACTTTTAAAATAATTAAAATATCTTTTTGTTTCTCTTAATAAACGTAACTTTTTTTACATTAAAAAATAAATCTTTTTATTAAAATAGTAAAGTTAATCTTTTTCTAAATAAAATAAATCTTCAACTCTTCTTCTTTTTCTTAAAAAAAATTATTATTCACTTTTTAACCTAATACCTTTATATATATATATATATATATATATATATATATATATATATATATATATATATATATATATATATATATATATATATATATAAAATATCATTTTTATAAAATATAACTCAAAGATTTTTATTTATTAAACTTTTGTTAAAACCTTTTCTTTTAATAAAAACATTTAAAATACTAATTAAAATCTCTTCTAATTAATAAGAAATTTTTTTTAGATATAACTTTAAAACTAAAATGTAAGAACTTTTAAAGTAATTAAAACTTTTTGATAACTAAAACCCTTTTTTATTAATAAGAAAACTTTATTAACTTTTAACTTTAAAACTAAATAAAACTTTTTTTTCAAATATTTAAAACCTTTTAAGAAACCTCTAACTTTAAATTAGATACTAGTAAGAAACTCGTGCTCCCGCACGGGTAATTTAGTTAAGATATTGAGTAAATCTCTAAAAAAAATATAGAACATGAGAATATTCAATTTATATTCATATAATACTAAAATAACAACATGAATTAGTGTACATGGAATTGAGTAGACTATGTCATTATTAACCAAAGTTTACAAGGAATTGAGTAGACAATGTCATTGTTAGCAACAAATGGATTTGTAAGTTCAACATAACCAAAGTTCATATTATAACCAAATTTCAACATGGTAGGGAATTTAAAACAAACTGATACAATAACCAAAGTGCTACTGTAATCAAAGTTAAAATGTTAGTGCATTAAACAGAAACGGTTAATAAACTCCAAGTTAAGAGACCAAAATAAGAGGTTGTGGATTCAGTGTGGTTAGGGTGACAAAGTAATGTGATTTGGTTTATGAGTTCCATACGACATCAAAGTTTGGTTCATAATGTTTTAAATTGAAATGATACAATTTGGTTAGATTAAAATGAGTAAGCATGCTAAAATTGGAAGGTCCATTTATAGGGATTCCTTGAAATTCAAGTACAAGTTATTAGCATTGGGATTCAAGAACTTTCAAGTTGTCATAAAGATTCAAATGTTGAAATTTCACAAATTCAAGTTGGTACCAAAATGTAAAAAAATTAAAAGTTCAAAAATTGGATTCATTCTCATTCAAAGCATAAAATTCACATTTTCCAAGAATTACAAGAATTACAAGTTCAAACCAGTTCCAAAAGTTCAAAGTACATGAAGATTCTCAATATTCTTTCCATGCTTCAAAATCCAAAATTGGAGACCTCACTTCAAGAAACCATGAAACACTACAATATCCAAGTGTTCATGCATTAAATTGCAAAAAAAAAAATCAAGCCTAAAAGAAATAGATAAATCCAAATGTTCACATATCAAAATTGAAATAAAATTATGGAAGTTTTCTCCACTCAAGCCACTACCATGATCCACACGAAGGAATCTGCAAGAAACTTCATGACATCATTTTGATCCCATATCTAAGCCACTCTTGCACCATAAGTTTATAACTGCAAATAAACACCAATGCAGCGCCATGTTTTAGATGATGAGACCAAGTTTAAGCATTGCAAGATTCGATCAGTTTGACCAGAAAGACCGACCTCTACAATCTGGATATGATGATGCAAAGTTATAGACCCATATCAGTTGGATTCTCACGGATGGGAGATGCTGCAGCTATTGTCATTGCCTTCAGGGAAGATTTTCCTCCTGGGATACTTGAAACAAATGAAAGTATACCAATTAATTTTCTTTGAAGCACATGAACTCAGGAATAGGTCTTGGATGGCTAATGAGCTAGCTTGGCTGGATATGCAGCATTTGGTTTTCATGGTGGCCTACAGAATTTTTGTTATAAGAATAAAGTAGTGTTAGAAAAGAAGAAGATAGTAAGAGTTTAGGAAATTAGGTTTCAGCCTGGAATTTTTTATTCCAAGTCATCATCAACCACCAACAAATGGAAGATCAAGACGATTGTCTCAATTCAATGCCATGAGATGTAAAAGGGAAAGTATATCAGAAGGAACAGCAGGAAGGAGAGGATTTTCGCAGAAACATTCAGCGCTCAGAAGATTTATTTTCATCACAGCAAAACAACAAATAACATTTGCAGCATCATAAATGTCAGAGCATCATAGGAACCCCTTAGGTGTTACACAAACCGATCACGATGCAGATATTTATCAGAGCAGTTCAAAAACAAATTGCAAAATGTTCGGTATGCAAGAAAAAAATTCTTCGATAAGAATGCAGTTTGCAGCACATGGCATATGATGAAAGTGTCCCGTGCAACAACGACAACAAACTCTGTTTCTGCTATAAAAAGTGGTTATGTAAAATCAAACCAAGTTGTTATAGGCAGAATGCATATCAATTCAACGGCATTAAACAACAAATAAGCAGCAAGATGCTAAGAGTTCAGGATATTAGGTTTCAGACTGGAATTTATTCCAAGTCATCATCAACCACCAACAAATGGAAGATCAAGACGTTTGTCCCAATTCAATGCCATGAGATGTATAAGGGACGCTATATCAGAAGGAACAATAGGAATGAGTGGAATTTCGCAGCAATATTCAGTGCTCAGAAGATTTATTTTCATCACAGACAACCAACAAATAACATCTGCAGCATCATAAAATTCATAGCATTATAGCAAGGTTCATATTAGTGAAAAGGTTCCCTAATGTATGTACCAAAGCCAATGAAAATGTTGCTAAAACCTGCAAAAAGGAACAGAGGGTCGATTCCGTCTTTACTCAGTAATAGATGATTAGGCCAAGTTTAAGCATTGCAAGATTCGATCAGTTTGACTAGAAAGACCGACCTCTACAATCTGGATATGATGATGCAAAGTTATAGACCCATATCAGTTAGATTCTCACGGATGGGCGGTGTTGCAGCTATTGTCATTGCCTTCGGGGAAGATTTTCCTCCTGGGATACCTGAAACAAATGAAAGTAAACTAAATAGTTTTCTTTGAAGCACATGAACTCAGGAATAGGTCATGGATGGCTAATGAGGTAGCTTGGCTGGATATGCAGCATTTGGTTTTCATGGATGACCTGCAGAAATTTTATTATAAGAATAAAGTAGTGTTAGAAAAGAAGAAGATAGTAAGAGTTTAGGAAATTAGGTTTCAGCCTGGAATTTATTCCAAGTCATCATCAACCACCAACAAATGGCAGATCAAGACGATTGTCTCAATTCAATGCCATGAGATGTAAAAGGGAAAGTAAATCAGAAGGAACAGCAAGAAGGAAAGGATTTTCGCAGCAACATTCAGCGCTCAGAAGATTTATTTTCATCACAGCAAAACAACAAATAACATCTGCAGCATCATAAATGTCAGAGCATCATAGGAACCCCTTAGGTGTCACACAAACCGATCACCATGGAGATTTTTATCGGAGCAGTTCAAAAACAAATTGCAAACTGTTCGATATGCAAGAAAAAAATTCTTAGATACGAATGCAGTTTGCAGCACATGGCATACGATGAAAGTCTCCCGTGCAACAACGACAACAAACTCTGTTTCTGCTATAAAAAATGGTTATGTCAAATCAAACCAAGTTGTTATTAGCAGAATGCATATCAATTTAACGGCATTAAACAACAACTAAGCAGCAAGATGCTAAGAGTTCAGGATATTAGGTTTCAGACTGAAATTTATTCCAAGTCATCATCAACCACCAACAAATGGCAGATCAAGACGTTTGTCCCAATTCAATGCCATGAGATGTAAAAGGGAGACTATATCAGAAGGAACAACAGGAATGAGAGGAATTTCGCAGCAACATTCAGGGCTCAGAAGATTTATTTTCATCACAGACAACCAACAAATAACATCTGCAGCATCATAAAATTCATAGCATCATAGCAAGGTTAATATTAGTGAAAAGGTTCCCTAATGTATGTACCAAAGACAATGAAAATGTTGCTAAAACCTGATTTTCCTCCTGGGATACCTGAAACAAATGAAAGTAAACCAATTAATTTTCTTTGAAGCACATGAACTCAGGAATAGGTCTTGGATGGCTAATGAGCTAGCTTGGCTGGATATGCAGCATTTGGTTTTCATGGTGGCCTGCAGAATTTTTGTTATAAGAATAAAGTAGTGTTAGAAAAGAAGAAGATAGTAAGAATTTAGGAAATTAGGTTTCAGCCTGGAATTTTTTATTCCAAGTCATCATCAACCACCAACAAATGGCAGATCAAGACGATTGTCTCAATTCAATGCCATGAGATGTAAAAGGGAAAGTATATCAGAAGGAACAGCAGGAAGGAGAGGATTTTCGCAGCAACATTCAGCGCTCAGAAGATTTATTTTCATCACACCAAAATAACAAATAACATCTGCAGCATCATAAATGTCAGAGCATCATAGGAACCCCTTAGGTGTCACACAAACCGATCACCATGGAGATTTTTATCGGAACAGTTCAAAAACAAATTGCAAACTGTTCGGTATGCAAGAAAAAAATTCTTAGATACGAATGCAGTTTGCAGCACATGGCATACGATGAAAGTCTCCCGTGCAACAACGACAACAAACTCTGTTTCTGCTATAAAAAATGGTTATGTAAAATCAAACCAAGTTGTTATTAGCAGAATGCATATCAATTCAACGACATTAAACAACAAATAAGCAGCAAGATGCTAAGAGTTCAGGATATTAGGTTTCAGACTGGAATTTATTCCAAGTCATCATCAACCACCAACAAATGGCAGATGAAGACGTTTGTCCCAATTCAATGCCATGAGATGTATAAGGGACGCTATATCAGAAGGAACAACAGGAATGAGTGGAATTTCGCAGCAACATTCAATGCTCAATATTTTATTTTTATCACAGACAACCAACAACTAACATCTGCAGCGTCATAAAATTCATAGCATCATAGCAAGGTTCATATTAGTGAAAAGGTTCCCTAATGTATGTACCAAAGCCAATGAAAATGTTGCTAAAACCTGCAAAAAGGAACAGAGGGTCGATTCCGTCTTTACTCAGTAATAGATGATTAGGCCAAGTTTAAGCATTGCAAGATTCGATCAGTTTGACCAGAAAGATCGACCTCTACAATCTGGATATGATGATGCAAAGTTATAGACCCATATCAGTTGGATTCTCATGGATGGGCGATGCTGCAGCTATTGTCATTGCGTTCGGGGAAGATTTTCCTCCTGGGATACCTGAAACAAATGAAAGTAAACCAATTAATTTTCTTTGAAGTACATGAACTCAGGAATAGGTCTTGGATGGCTAATGAGCTAGCTTGGCTGGATATGCAGCATTTAGTTTTCATGGATGACCTGCAGAATTTTTGTTATAAGAATAAAGTAGTGTTAAAAAAGAAGAAGATAGTAAGAGTTTAGGAAATTAGGTTTCATCCTGGAATTTATTCCAAGTCATCATCAACCACCAACAAATGGCAGATCAAGACGATTGTCTCAATTCAATGCCATGAGATGTAAAAGAGAAAGTATATCAGAAGGAACAGCAGGAAGAAGAGGATTTTCGCAGCAACATTCAGCGCTCAGAAGATTTATTTTCATCACAGCAAAACAACAAATAACATTTGCAGCATCATAAATGTCAGAGCATCATAGGAACCCCTTAGGTGTCACACAAACCGATCACCATGGAGATTTTTATCGGAGCAGTTCAAAAACAAATTGCAAACTGTTCGGTATGCAAGAAAAAAATTCTTAGATACGAATGCAGTTTGCAGCACATGGCATACGATGAAAGTCTCTCGTGCAACAACGACAACAAACTCTGTTTCTGCTATAAAAAATGGTTATGTCAAATCAAACCAAGTTGTTATTAGAAGAATGCATATCAATTTAATGGCATTAAACAACAAATAAGCAGCAAGTTGCTAAGAGTTCAGGATATTAGGTTTCAGACTGGAATTTATTCCAACTCATCATCAACCACCAACAAATGGCAGATCAAGACGTTTGTCCAAATTCAATGCCATGAGATGTAAAAGGGAGACTATATCAGAAGGAACACAGGAATGAGAGGAATTTCGCAGCAACATTCAGGGCTCAGAAGATTTATTTTCATCACAAACAACCAACAAATAACATCTACAGCATCATAAAACTCATAGCATCATAGCAAGGTTCATATTAGTGAAAAGGTTCCCTAATGTATGTACCAAAGCCAATGAAAATGTTGCTAAAACCTGCAAAAAGGAACAGAGGGTCGATTCCGTCTTTACTCAGTAATAGATGATTAGGCCAAGTTTAAGCATTGCAAGATTCGATCAGTTTGACCAGAAAGACCGACCTCTACAATCTGGATATGATGATGCAAAGTTATAGACCCATATCAGTTGGATTCTCACGGATGGGCGATGCTGAAGCTATTGTCATTGCGTTCGGGGAAGATTTTCCTCTTGGGATACCTGAAACAAATGAAAGTAAACCAATTAATTTTCTTTGAAGCACATTAACTCAGGAATAGGTCTTGGATGGCTAATGAGCTAGCTTGGCTGGATATGCAGCATTTGGTTTTCATGGTGGCCTGCAGAATTTTTGTTATAAGAATAAAGTAGTGTTAGAAAAGAAGAAGATAGTAAGAGTTTAGGAAATTAGGTTTCAGCCTGGAATTTTTTATTCCAAGTCATCATCAACCACCAACAAATGGCAGATCAAGACGATTGTCTCAATTCAATGCCATAAGATGTAAAAGGGAAAGTATATCAGAAGGAACAGCAGGAAGGAGAGGATTTTCGCAGCAACATTCAGCGCTCAGAAGATTTATTTTCATCACAGCAAAACAACAAATAACATCTGCAGCATCATAAATGTCAGAGCATCATAGGAACCCCTTAGGTGTCACACAAACCGATCACCATGGAGATTTTTATCGGAACAGTTCAAAAACAAATTACAAACTGTTCGGTATGCAAGAAAAAAATTCTTAGATACGAATGCAGTTTGCAGCACATGGCATACGATGAAAGTCTCCCGTGCAACAACGACAACAAACTCTGTTTCTGCTATAAAAAATGGTTATGTTAAATCTAACCAAGTTGTTATTAGCAGAATGCATATCAATTCAATGGCATTAAACAACAAATAAGCAGCAAGATGCTAAGAGTTCAGGATATTAGGTTTCAGACTGGAATTTATTCCAAGTCATCATCAACCACCAACAAATGGCAGATGAAGACGTTTGTCCTAATTCAATGCCATGAGATGTATAAGGGACGCTATATCAGAAGGAACAACAGGAATGAGTGGATTTTCGCAGCAACATTCAGTGCTCAGAAGATTTATTTTCATCACAGACAACCAACAAATAACATCTGCAGCGTCATAAAATTCATAGCATCATAGCAAGGTTCATATTAGTGAAAAGGTTCCCTAATGTATGTACCAAAGCCAATGAAAATGCTGCTAAAACCTGCAAAAAGGAACAGAGGGTCGATTCCGTCTTTACTCAGTAATAGATGATTAAGCCAAGTTTAAGCATTGCAAGATTCGATCAGTTTGACCAGAAAGACCGACCTCTACAATCTGGATATGATGATGCAAAGTTATAGACCCATATCAGTTGGATTCTCACGGATGGGCGATGCTGCGGCTATTGTCATTGCCTTCGGGGAAGATTTTCCTCCTAGGATACCTGAAACAAATGAAAGTAAACTAAATAATTTCCTTTGAAGCACATGAACTCAGGAATAGGTCATGGATGGCTAATGAGGTAGCTTGGCTGGATATGCAGCATTTGGTTTTCATGGATGACCTGCAGAAATTTTGTTATAAGAATAAAGTAGTGTTAGAAAAGAAGAAGATAATAAGAGTTTAGGAAATTAGGTTTCAGCCTGGAATTTATTCCAAGTCATCATCAACCACCAACAAATGGCAGATCAAGACGATTGTCTCAATTCAATGCCATGAGATGTAAAAGGGAAAGTAAATCAGAAGGAACAGCAGGAAGGAGAGAATTTTCGCAGCAACATTCAGCGCTCAGAAGATTTATTTTCATCACAACAAAATAATAAATAACATCTGCAGCATCATAAATGTCAGAGCATCATAGGAACCCCTTAGGTGTCACACAAACCGATCACCATGGAGATTTTTATCGGAGCAGTTCAAAAACAAATTGCAAACTGTTCGGTATGCAAGAAAAAAAATTTTAGATACGGATGCAGTTTGCAACACATGGCATACGATGAAAGTCTCCCGTGCAACAACGACAACAAACTCTGTTTCTGCTACAAAAAATGGTTATGTTAAATCAAACCAAGTTGTTATTAGCAGAATGCATATCAATTCAACGGCATTAAACAACAAATAAGCAGCAAGATGCTAAGAGTTTAGGATATTAGGTTTCAGACTGGAATTTATTCCAAGTCATCATCAACCACCGACAAATGGCAGATCAAGACGTTTGTCCCAATTCAATGCCATGAGATGTAAAAGGGAGACTATATCAGAAGGAACAACAGGAATGAGAGGAATTTTGCAGCAACATTCAGGGCTCAGAAGATTTATTTTCATCACAGACAACCAACAAATAACATCTGCAGCATCATAAAATCCATAGCATCATAACAAGGTTCATATTAGTTAAAAGGTTCCCTAATGTATGTACCAAAGCCAATGAAAATGTTGCTAAAACCTGCAAAAAGGAACAGAGGGTCGATTCCGTCTTTACTCAGTAATAGATGATTAGGCCAAGTTTAAGCATTGCAAGATTCGATCAGTTTGACCAGAAAGACCGACCTCTATAATTTGGATATGATGATGCAAAGTTATAGACCCATGTCAGTTGGATTCTAATGGATGGGCGATGCTGCAGCTATTGTCATTGCGTTCGGGGAAGATTTTCCTCCTGGGATACCTGAAACAAATGAAAGTAAACCAATTAATTTACTTTGAAGTACATGAACTCAGGAATAGGTCTTGGATGGCTAATGAGCTAGCTTGGCTGGATATGCAGCATTTAGTTTTCATGGATGACCTGAAGAATTTTTGTTATAAGAATAAAGTAGTGTTAAAAAAGAAGAAGATAGTAAGAGTTTAGGAAATTAGGTTTCATCCTGGAATTTATTCCAAGTAATCATCAACCACCAACAAATGGCAGATCAAGACGATTGTCTCAATTCAATGCCATGAGATGTAAAAGGGAAAGTATATCAGAAGGAACAGCAGGAAGAAGAGGATTTTCGCAGCAATATTCAGCGCTCAGAAGATTTATTTTCATCACAGCAAAACAACAAATAACATTTGCAGCATCATAAATGTCAGAGCATCATAGGAACCCCTTAGGTGTCACACAAACCGATCACCATGGAGATTTTTATCGGAGCAGTTCAAAAACAAATTGCAAACTGTTCGGTATGCAAGAAAAAAATTCTTAGATACGAATGCAGTTTGCAGCACATGGCATACGATGAAAGTCT
This sequence comes from Lathyrus tuberosus, assembly GCA_022829125.1. Taxonomy (NCBI): domain Eukaryota; kingdom Viridiplantae; phylum Streptophyta; class Magnoliopsida; order Fabales; family Fabaceae; genus Lathyrus; species Lathyrus tuberosus. The sequence goes on from JALAZF010000081.1 coordinate 2,589,706, forward strand.
CTCGTGCAACAACGACAACAAACTCTGTTTCTGCTATAAAAAATGGTTATGTCAAATCAAACTAAGTTGTTATTAGCAGAATGCATATCAATTTAATGGCATTAAACAAAAAATAAGCAGCAAGATGCTAAGAGTTCAGGATATTAGGTTTCAGACTGGAACTTATTCCAACTCATCATCAACCACCAACAAATGGCAGATCAAGACGTTTGTCCCAATTCAATGCCATGAGATGTAAAAGGGAGACTATATCAGAAGGAACACAGGAATGAGAGGAATTTTGCAGCAACATTCAGGGCTCAGATGATTTATTTTCATCACAGACAACCAACAAATAACATCTGCAGCATCATAAAATTCATAGCATCATAGCAAGGTTCATATTAGTGAAAAGGTTCCCTAATGTATGTACCAAAGCCAATGAAAATGTTGCTAAAACCTGCAAAAAGGAACAGAGGGTCGATTCCGTCTTTACTCAGTAATAGATGATTAGGCCAAGTTTAAGCATTGTAAGATTCGATCAGTTTGACCAGAAAGACCGACCTCTACAATCTGGATATGATGATGCAAAGTTATAGACCCATATCAGTTGGATTCTCACGGATGGGCGATGCTGAAGCTATTGTCATTGCGTTCGGGGAAGATTTTCCTCCTGGGATACCTGAAACAAATGAAAGTAAACCAATTAATTTTCTTTGAAGCACATGAACTTAGGAATAGGTCTTTAATGGCTAATGAGCTAGCTTGGCTGGATATGCAGCATTTGGTTTTCATGGTGGCCTGCAGAATTTTTGTTATAAGAATAAAGTAGTGTTTGAAAAGAAGAAGATAGTAAGAGTTTAGGAAATTAGGTTTCAGCCTTGAATTTTTTATTCCAAGTCATCATCAACCACCAACAAATGGCAGATCAAGACGATTGTCTCAATTCAATGCCATGAGATGTAAAAGGGAAAGTATATCAGAAGGAACAACAGGAAGGAGAGGATTTTCGCAGCAACATTCAGCGCTCAGAAGATTTATTTTCATCACAACAAAACAATAAATAACATTTGCAGCATCATAAATGTCAGAGCATCATAGGAACCCCTTAGGTGTCACACAAACCGATCACCATGGAGATTTTTATCGGAACAGTTCAAAAACAAATTGGAAACTGTTCGGTATGCAAGAAAAAAATTCTTAGATACGAATGCAGTTTGCAGCACATGGCATACGACGAAAGTCTCCCGTGCAACAACGACAACAAACTCTGTTTCTGCTATAAAAAATGGTTATGTTAAATCTAACCAAGTTGTTATTAGCAGAATGCATATCAATTCAACGGCATTAAACAACAAATAAGCAGCAAGATGCTAAGAGTTCAGGATATTAGGTTTCAGACTGGAATTTATTCTAAGTCATCATCAACCACCAACAAATGGCAGATGAAGACGTTTGTCCTAATTCAATGCCATGAGATGTATAAGGGACGCTATATCAGAAGGAACAACAGGAATGAGTGGAATTTCGCAGCAACATTCAGTGCTCAGAAGATTTATTTTCATCACAGACAACCAACAAATAACATCTGCAGCGTCATAAAATTCATAGCATCATAGCAAGGTTCATATTAGTGAAAAGGTTCCCTAATGTATGTACCAAAGCCAATGAAAATGTTGCTAAAACCTGCAAAAAGGAACAGAGGGTCGATTCCGTATTTACTCAGTAATAGATGATTAGGCCAAGTTCAAGCATTGCAAGATTCGATCAGTTTGACCAGAAAGACCGACCTCTACAATCTGGATATGATGATGCAAAGTTATAGACCCATATCAGTTGGATTCTCACGGATGGGCGATGCTGCGGCTATTGTCATTGCCTTCGGGGAAGATTTTCCTCCTAGGATACCTGAAACAAATGAAAGTAAACTAAATAATTTCCTTTGAAGCACATGAACTCAGGAATAGGTCATGGATGGCTAATGAGGTAGCTTGGCTAGATATGCAGCATTTGGTTTTCATGGATGACCTGCAGAAATTTTTTTATAAGAATAAAGTAGTGTTAGAAAAGAAGAAAATAGTAAGAGTTTAGGAAATTAGGTTTCAGCCTGGAATTTATTCCAAGTCATCATCAACCACCAACAAATGGCAGATCAAGACGATTGTCTCAATTCAATGCCATGAGATGTAAAAGGGAAAGTAAATCAGAAGGAACAGCAGGAAGGAGAGAATTTTCGCAGCAACATTCAGCGCTCAGAAGATTTATTTTCATCACAGCAAAACAATAAATAACATCTGCAGCATCATAAATGTCAGAGCATCATAGGAACCCCTTAGGTGTCACACAAACCGATCACCATGGAGATTTTTATCGGAGCAGTTCAAAAACAAATTGCAAACTGTTCGGTATGCAAGAAAAAAAAATTTAGATACGGATGCAGTTTGCAACACATGGCATACGATGAAAGTCTCCCGTGCAACAACGACAACAAACTCTGTTTCTACTATAAAAAATAGTTATGTTAAATCAAACCAAGTTGTTATTAGCAGAATGCATATCAATTCAACGGCATTAAACAACAAATAAGCAGCAAGATGCTAAGAGTTCAGGATATTAGGTTTCAGACTGGAATTTATTCCAAGTCATCATCAACCACCAACAAATGGCAGATCAAGACGTTTGTCCCAATTCAATGCCATGAGATGTAAAAGGGAGACTATATCAGAAGGAACAACAGGAATGTGAGGAATTTCGCAGCAACATTCAGGGCTCAGAAGATTTATTTTCATCACAGACAACCAACAAATAACATCTGCAGCATCATAAAATTCATAGCATCATAGCAAGGTTCATATTAGTGAAAAGGTTCCCTAATGTATGTACCAAAGCCAATGAAAATGTTGCTAAAACCTGCAAAAAGGAACAGAGGGTCGATTCCATCTTTACTCAGTAATAGATGATTAGGCCAAGTTTAAGCATTGCAAGATTCGATCAGTTTGACCAGAAAGACCGACCTCTATAATCTGGATATGATGATGCAAAGTTATAGACCCATATCAGTTGGATTCTCATGGATGGGCGATGCTGCAGCTATTGTCATTGCGTTCGGGGAAGATTTTCCTCCTGGGATACCTGAAACAAATGAAAGTAAACCAATTAATTTTCTTTGAAGTACATGAACTCAGGAATAGGTCTTGGATGGCTAATGAGCTAGCTTGGCTGGATATGCAGCATTTAGTTTTCATGGATGACCTGCAGAATTTTTGTTATAAGAATAAAGTAGTGTTAAAAAAGAAGAAGATAGTAAGAGTTTAGGAAATTAGGTTTCATCCTGGAATTTATTCCAAGTCATCATCAACCACCAACAAATGGCAGATCAAGACGATTGTCTCAATTCAATGCCATGAGATGTAAAAGGGAAAGTAAATCAGAAGGAACAGCAGGAAGGAAAGGATTTTCGCAGCAACATTCAGCGCTCAGAAGATTTATTTTCATCCCAGCAAAACAACAAATAACATTTGCAGCATCATAAATGTCAGAGCATCATAGGAACCCCTTAGGTGTTACACAAACCGATCACCATGCAGATTTTTATCAGAGCAGTTCAAAAACAAATTGCAAACTGTTCGGTATGCAAGAAAAAAATTCTTCGATACGAATGCAGTTTGCAGCACATGGCATACGATGAAAGTGTCCCGTGCAACAACGACAACAAACTCTGTTTCTGCTATAAAAAATGGTTATGTAAAATCAAACCAAGTTGTTATTAGCAGAATGCATATCAATTCAACGGCATTAAACAACAAATAAGCAGCAAGATGCTAAGAGTTCAGGATATTAGGTTTCAGACTGGAATTTATTCCAACTCATCATCAACCACCAACAAATGGCAGATCAAGACGTTTGTCCCAATTCAATGCCATGAGATGTAAAAGGGACACTATATCAGAAGGAACAACAGGAATGAGAGGAATGTCGCAGCAACATTCAGGGCTCAGAAGATTTATTTTCATCACAGACAACCAACAAATAACATCTGCAGCAGCATAAAATTCATAGCCTCATAGCAAGGTTCATATTAGTGAAAAGGTTCCCTAATGTATGTACCAAAGCCAATGTAAATGTTGCTAAAACCTGCAAAAAGGAACAGAGCCATAAATATATTTAATAATAATACAAAACAGCAACAGAACAATATATAGAACAGCATTCTAACAACATATGTATGATAATAAATAACAGTACCTGTGAAGAAGTGAGTTTTGGTCTTTTATAAAGATTAAGACCCCACATGAACTATAATGAGCATTCAGTTTGAACTATAAGATACAAGACTGGTATTAAAATAACAAAAAGCTGACAATAAGTAAAATGGAATAGAATAATAACAAACTGATATTAAAATGCTAAATTCAATCAAAATAACAAAATGCATAAAATGTAGCAAAATGGTTCCAAAAAACACATAATGTGAAGTCGATCCTGACAATAATTAAATACTTTATCATAATTTCATAACAGCCCTAGATGAAAATGTAAAATATTAAAGATCAAATCTAAAACCCCTAGCCCTCATAAAGTTACTCAAGGTAAAAGGTGCTTCATCCTCATCATCTGAATCTAAAAAGCGCATCCTGGCCTGTCGTCTTCGCAACGCCTTTCTTCTTGCCCTTCTTAATCGTCTCCTGGCTTGTCTTCTACGCAGTGCAACAGCTTCTTGTGCCTCCTCAGCTTCCTCGGCCTGGAAGAGTACTTCTTGTTGAACATGGTGTATTTGTTGGACCTCGTCAACCACAGGGATTACCTGGGGAACTTGTTGGACGTGTTGAGGTTGTTGTTCATATGCCTCAGATTCATGCAGGACAACGTTATTTGAATTCATTGTTTTTTTCCCTATCCTATGGTGATGGTTGTGTGATACAACAAAGAGAAAGCAGGACTTTATAATGTGTCATTTGACTATTGATATTCTCATTACATTGGTAATCTACAACTTTTTAGTGGACTTGGGTCATTAATTATTTGGTTAATTCAAAAGCCAATGTCAGTAATGATTTGTCATTGAAACCTATCAATGACGTTTTACTAAATTGTCATTGAAACCTAAAGGTCAAAGTAATGATTTGCATTGGAAATTAAAACTTTTTAAAAGCACAGTAATTATAAACACAAACCTGCATAATTGTGAGCCTAATTCAATGCAACCTGCAACCTGATTTTTTCACAAGACTGGTGATCATGTTCATTGATCTTCCCTGTTCCATTTTCATTCATTTAAAGTTAATATATTACAGAAGACAACATATAAATTATTTATCATATTGGTACCAAGTCATTTGCTAAAATTAGAATGTCAATAACTATAATCAGTAAACCAACTACACAAAATCAATATGAACTATAGAGATTACAGAGAAAATACCATCCAATCTTCAAAAGCCAATGTCAGTTATTAAATTTTGATGGTGAAGCCTATAAAAGTTAACAGAGCCTTACCAGAGTTTCCAAATCATCATCTTCCGGAGCATGCATTGCATAGTAATTTCTCAGGGTTCGCATGAATATCATCAACATACCCTTAAAAGCCCCTTCAATAATGATGAAAAGAAACAGAAAATGATATCAACCGGAGAGAAAAAGGCAGAGGAAACAGGGCGGCGTGCGATTCTGTAGAGAATTTCCAAATCATCATCTTCCCGAGCATGCATTGCATACTAATTTCTCAGGGTTCGCATGAATATCATCAACATACCCTTAAAAGACCCTTCGATAATGATGAAAAGAAACAGAAAATGATATCAACCGGAGAGAAAAAGGCAGAGGAAACAGGGCGGCGTGCGATTCTGTAGAGAAAGAGGGTGGCGAGCGGTTGTGTGGAGAAAGAGGGTGGCGGCCGAGTAGGGTTTGGGTTAGGGTTTGATGGCGGGAGAGAGAGAGAGAGAGAGAGAGAGAGAGAGAGAGAGAGAGAGAGAGAGATAGAAAAGTTGAAAGTGTGTGGATTAGGGTTTGTTTGGATGGATTAGGTAATTTGAAAATGTGGACCAATGACAGTGTAACAAATGGCACAATTTGTGGGAAAGTAAGTTAGGATGGGTGATGAATTGGCTAGTTACAATGATGCCCTTATTTCAGTATAAAGTTTTTTAAGGGAAAGGGCACAAATGGAAAGTCAATGAACTTGTTTGTAATTGCTTTATAGTAGATTAATCTCTAAAACATTGACTCTCGAATAAAATAAACCTTTATTAATTCAAAGCTCTTTTTCTAAATCGTTCCCGTTAGAATCCTTAGCGCTTAATCATACGCTCGAGTGACTTAGATTAGGACCTTAATTGTTATTGTGCCTTGCTTGCTTTTGTTTGTTTACATGTGATGTATGTATGTTTTTCTTCTTGTGCTCTAAACCTTTTCAAAACAATATCAAAATTCTCGATCGAACGTCGAGCCCATTTTCTACCCATGTAAGTCGATTGCCTTTAGGCATCGCATTCAACCTTTTGGTCACTAGACACAAGACTAGCACCACTTTGCTAACACTCTCGCTAATCTAACAATAATTAATCACATTAATATCCAAGGGAAAATCCCATGCATGATAACCATGTTATTGTGCGTGGTGCACATCATTTGCATCATAATCGACACCTTAAGATAAGTCAATTAGATAACTTAGGATAGATTACCTAGGTTAGTCCCCTTCAACTTTGATTTCTTTAATCAAATTTTAGCCCACCTAGTTCTCCATACAAGAGAATTAGATGTTAATCATCTCGAAGAAGGGACATACAATCCCATACCCCACAAAATATAAACATTTTCAAAACTGTGATGGTTTTCTTAAGATGATGACTCATCTTCTCTCCTAAACCTTTAAAACACTTTAGTATCCTTTATAAGGAACTACAAGTGCTCTGATTCCTTCCCGACTGGATATGTAGGCACAAGATGCGATATCTTGTCGAGCACACTTAGGAATATAATAATAAATCACCTACCCTTAAACCCTTAGCAAAACAAAAAATAAATAACATAATAAAACAAGAGGTTCCTGTAGAGTACTATAGATATCTAGGATGCTAACACCTTCCCTAGGTATAACCAACCCCCGAACTTAGAATCTTAGTGCATTTGCATTGCATTGTGGGAATTCGGTTTTTCTCCCTTCCCTTGGATAAAATCAAAGACTGGTGGTGACATTAGAAATGCGATTCAAGTTAATCAATAGCTTGATATCCAATTCTCACCGCGACACTTGTTTTAAACCCCATCGAAACATACGATCCAATGCCTTCTCCCAACTTTGAATTCCCGGTATTTGAAGCTGAAGAAGAAGAAGACGAAGAAATTCCAGAAGAGATTTCCTGACTACTCAGGCAAGAGGAAAGGTCTATTGAGCCTCACAAAGAGCCGTTGGAAATGATCAATTTAGGTTCAGAAGAAGAAAGGAAAAAAGTTAAGGTTAGGGCACTGCTCAGTCCAGCTGTCAGAGAAGGCTTGATAAGACTTCTCAAAGAGTTTCCAGATGTATTTGCTTGGTCCTATCAGGACAATCCATGGTTGGATACCAGCATCGTGGAACATCACTTACCGCTGAAACCAGAATGTCCTCCGATAAAACAAAGACTGAGAAAGACTCATCCAGATATGGCCATCAAAATTAAGGAAGAAGTGCAGAAGCAGATCGACGCAGGTTTTCTTGCCACCTCAGAATATCCTCAATGGTTAGCCAATATCGTGCCAGTTCTGAAAAAGGACGGAAAAGTAAGAATGTGTGTAGACTATAGGGATTTGAACAAAGCAAGTCCAAAGGATGACTTCCCCCTGTCACACATTGACATGCTGGTGGACAGTACAACAAAATTCAAAGTCTTCTCCTTCATGGACGGATTCTCGGACTATAATCAAATCAAAATGGCGCCGGAAGATATGGAGAAAACTTCATTCATCACACCATGGGGCAACTTTTGTTAGAAGTTAATGTCATTCGGTCTAAATAACGCGGGGCAACCTATCAAAGGGCCATGACAACTCTGTTTCACGACATGATTCACAAAGAGATTGAAGTGTATGTCGATGACATGATTGCCAAATCTGAAATAGAAGAAGAGCATGTGACACACCTATCAAAGTTATTCGAGCGTCTGAGAAAATACAAACTCTGCTTGATTCCCAATAAGTGTACGTTCGGTGTTCGCTCAGGAAAACTCTTAGGATTTATCGTCGGCCAGAAAGGAATTGAGGTCGATCCTGCCAAGGTCAAGGCCATTCAAGAAATGCCTTCTCCAAAGACTGAAAAACAGGTCAGAGGATTTTTGGGACGTCTGAATTACATCTCAAGATTCATATCCCTCATGACCGCGACATGCACGCTGATCTTCAAACTACTCAGAAAGAATCAAAGCTGTGTATGGACAGAAGACTGCCAAAAGGCTTTCGACAGCATCAAGGAATATTTGCTGAATCCACCGATTCTGTCTCCTCCAGGAAGACCATTGATCATCTACCTAACAGTCTTAGAAGACTCCTTGGGTTGTGTGTTTGGCCAACAAGATGAGACGAAAAGAAAAGAATGTGCCATTTATTACTTAAGCAAGAAGTTCACAGACTGTAAAACTCAATACACTATGCTCGAGAAAACTTGATGCGCTCTTGGGCAGCTAAACATCTCCGCCAGTACATGATTTGTCACACTACTTGGTTATTCTCCAAAATGGATCCAATCAAGTACGTCTTTGAAAAGCCTGCTCTCATGGGAAGGATTGCCCGTTGGCAGATGTTGTTATCGGAATATGACATCGAGTACCATGCTCAGAAAGCCGTCAAAGGAAGTATTTTAGCTGATCATTTGGCTCATCAACCGATTGACGATCAGGAATCAGTCAGATTTGACTTCCCAGAAGAAGATGTCATGTACTTGAAAATGAAAGAATGTGATGAACCGCTACCCAGCGAAGGGCCGGAACCAAGTTCCTAATGGGGACTAATATTCGATGGAGTTGTCAACACTTATGGAAACGAAATTAGGGAAATCATCGTAACACCTCAGGGTACCCATATTCCTTTCACTGCCAGATTGACATTCAAATGCACAAATAATGAGGCTGAATATGAAGCTTGTATCATGGGTCTCGAAGAAGCAATTGACTTAAGGATAAAGAACTTGGATGTGTATGGAGACTCAGCTCTGGTTATCAATTAGATCAAAGAAGAATGGAATACATACCAATCAGGACTGATTCCTTACAAAGACTACGCAAGAAGGTTGTACCATTCTTCAACAGGATCGAGTTTCATCATATCCCTCGTGAAGAAAATCACATGGCTGATGCATTAGCCACCCTATCCTCCATGATTAGTGTAAGTCAATGGAACGACGTACCTAAGATCGACGTAATGCGCCTTAAGAGGCCCGCTTACATCTTCACAATCGAAGCAATCATAGATGACAAACCATGGTATCATGATATCAAGTGCTTCCTTTAAAGACAAGAATACCCGTCTGGGGCATCAAGAAAAGATAGGAAGACTCTCAGAAGACTGGCTGGCAACTTCTTCTTGAACGGTGATACACTTTATAAGAGAAACTTTGACATGGTCTTGCTTAAATGCGTAGACAAACAAGAAGCAAACATGTTAATGAAAGAGATTCATGAAGGCTCCTGTGGCACTCATGCCAATGGACATTGTTAGTTCTTGGATTGGCTGGAATTTTGGTAAAACAAAGTATATTCAATGTTGATGTCAAGGTGCTGATGTTGCAACATTGAAGTCTTAACACTGGGCTGTGTTAAGTATGTATTTGCTGAAGTTAGATGTCTGATGTCACATAGGTGATGTTGTGACATCAGATCTGCAGAATTAACAACAACAGGCTGTGATGTTGTTAGGGTTGCGTATTAGCTGGAATTGTGGAGAGCAAGCTGTCTCATTGGATGCGATATCTTGGGATAGATATTTGCTGCTGCATAGGAGATCTGGTGCAGATTTGTAGGAGATTTAAAAGGTTGAAGTTTTAAAAAGATTTTAGGAGAAAATCTGTTTTAAATATTCAGTTTTAAATAACAAATCTTGGAGATATTGTAGCAAGTCCAAGACCAATTCAAGGAGCTATATAAAGCGCACAAGACCAAAAGAAAAAGCGATAGAAATACAGAGAAAAGATCAAGAGCAGAGGCTGAATGTCTTGAGTATTTTGTACGAGTCGTGTAACAAGAATTCTAGGGTGAATTGTTGTGTCGTATTCTGTCCTCTCTAGAAGCTGTGAAGCAATAGAGAGTGGTTGCTTGATCGAAACTGTGAAGTAAGATCAAGGTTACTCAAAGTGGTCTCTTTGAGTGTTTGTAAGGGATTGAGTGGTGTTCTCATACCTAAGTGGTTTCTTAGGTAGGAAGTCATTAGTAGAGTATAAGTTTAGGAGATTGTCAACGGGTTGTTGAGTCTGTAAATTATATCTACAAGTAGTGAATTCCATCCCTGGCTTGGTAGCCCCCAGAGTAGGTTGGTTGTAACCGAACTAGGTCAATAATTCTTGGTGTTATTTTGCTGTTTTTCCTGTCCATTGTGCAGAGTGTGTTGTTGTGACATCGCACCTTAACATCACACGTCTGATACCAGAATTTCAGACATACAATGGCAAGAAAAATTCTGAGAGTAAGATATCATTGGCTGACAATGGAATCCGATTATTACCAGTACATGAGGAGGTGTCACAAGTGTCAGATATACGCTGATAAAATCCATGTACCGGCAACGCATCTCAAAGTTCTTTCTTCTCCATGGCCTTTTTCTATATGGGGAATCGACATGATTGGTATGATTGAACCAAAAGCTTCAAATGGACATCGGTTCATCCTGGTAGCCATCGACTACTTCACCAAATGGGTCGAAGCAGTGTCATACCAATGTAACCAGACAAGTGGTGGTCCAATTTATCAAAAACAATCTCATCTGCCGTTATGGTGTTCCAAGCCAGATCATTACAGATAATGGATCCAACTTGAACAACAAGATGATGAAAGAGTTGTGCGTTGAGTTCAAGATCGAACATCATAACTCATCTCCCTACCGACCCAAAATGAACGGAGCGGTAGAAGCGGCTAACAAGAATATCAAGAAGATCATTCAGAAGATGGTCATAACCTACAAAGATTGGCATGAGATGCTACCATTTGCTCTTCACAGTTATCGCACATCTGTCCGCACTTCAACGGGGGCAACCCCTTTCTCTCTAATATATGGCATGGAAGCAGTGCTCCCCATAGAAGTAGAGATCCCATCAATAAGAGTATTGATGGAAGCCAAGCTAACAGAAGCTGAATGGTGTCAAAATCGACACGATAAACTGAACCTAATCGAAGAAAAGAGAATGACGGCTTTATGCCATGGTCAGTTATATCATGAAAGGATGAAGAGAGCGTTTGACAAAAAGGTCCGACACCGTGTCTTCAAGGAAGGAGGCCTCGTGCTCAAGAAGTGTCGCGGTGAGAATTGGATATCAAGCTATTGATTAACTTGAATCGCAAATCATAATTCACCATCGGTCTTTAATTTATCCAAGGGATGGGAAAAAGAACGAATAACCCATGAGTATGCAATGCAATGCAAGAGAGAATCTAAGGTTCGGGGGTTGGTTATACCTAGGGAAGGTGTTAGCATCTTAAGCATCTGTAGTACTCTACAGGAACCTCTTGTTTTATTATGTCATTTGCTAATTGTTATCTATCTGCTAAGGGTTTAAAGGATAGGAAGACCTAATGTATTATACTAAGTATGCTCGCCAAGACATCGATCTTGTGCCAATGTATCCTGACGGGATTGGAATCAGAGCATCCGTAGTTCCCCTCGAAGGGTAAATAAAGTGGTTGATTTTAGGAGAAAAGACAAGTCGTCATCTTAAAGAGAATACTCGACTTAAACCGCCACAAACATGTGGAAAATAAACCTTTGCTTCATCTTAAGAGAAGGGCTCCAACTCGGATATTGAATCGACGAGTATGCCACATACCTCTCCTAAGTGGAAAAGGAATCCACGTCTTTCCCGATTATGTTGTGGGGTAGGAGAATCATATCTCAGCTAGGGATGATTAATGTCTAATTCTCTCATGGGAGAAAAGGGGGACTAACTCGTAAGTTGTCTAATCATCCTAAGGGAAACTTATCTTAAGGAAAGTTGTCTAAGTATTCAACTTAACTAGGGCATAGAAGGCACAAAGGGGGGAATGAAAAATGCAAATGAGATGCAGTGTGTACGACAATTTAAACATTCACTAAAGTAGACGTAAGTATAGAATTGAAATTTTAAAAAGAAGTAAAAACAATTATAAATTTTGAAATAAATATCAAATGAAGATCAAGGACTAAATTATTTTGATTATAAAAAAAAAATTAAATTGAGAACCAAATAGCCTAAATAATTAGCAGCATTTTTATTTTAAATATGTCTTTATTATTTAAAAACGGTTTTATATTTTTAAAAGATTTTATTAATTTTAAAAAGATTTTAATTTTAAAAGTATTACTAATTTTAAGGTTTATCTATTTTAAAAAAAAAAATTATTAATTAAAGAGACTTATTAACTTGAAAGGTTTTTTCTAAGAGGTTTGTATTTATTTAGAAGTTTTATTAGTTTAAAAAAAGTTTTTATTAGTTAAAAGAAATAAAAAAAGAAATAGGGTGAAAGAAAAAAAAGAATGGCGCAGCAGGAGGGGGTCTATCGTGGACCCCTGATCCAAGCCATCATTCCCGTATGATCAAAAATGAGTCAGCTGGATGACTTAGATCTAAAACTTAGGCCGAGGGTGCATGGAATAGTGCGTGTGGGCTCACGCATGGGATCAGTTAACAGCATAAACTCAAAAAAGCCAGAAAAGCTCTCATTCTCCGTTTCTTTTTTCTCTCTCCCCGCACGGCATCGTGTCGTCCTCCTTCTCTCGCAACTCACCCTCGTTTCTGCTTATCGACCATGTCGGAGAGTCGAATCTCCGCCGCACCACCATTAAACCAACCACCCGTATTCCCTAAAGCCTTACCTCATTCTACTTTCACACAAAAAAATTCCTCGAACCCACAGATTACTACGAACCCTAAATTCCTCAATCGAAAGAAAATTAACGATTCGCGGACAAAAGCGACCATAAATACTACATACAAGATCAAGGTGATGCAAAGGAGGAGGTTTTAGAGAGTTTACCAGTCGGAGTTCGTCCGACGCGTCTTCGACCGCGAGGTTCGATTATGTCGGTACGTCTCAAAGATTCCTCTTCTTCTCACTTGTGCGTGTATGCTTTCTCTGTGATTGATTTTTGTGATACTTGTAATTTCTTCTTTCTATCTCCTGCTAACGCGTATGTGTTTGTTTTTGGTATGAGTATGTGGTAGTGATTTTTCTGTTGGGTTGTGTTCACTGTTATGCCTTTGAATTCTTTTCAAACCGTGTAGGTTGCCATTGTTGATTTGCTTTGAAAACAGAATGTGTATGTGTATTCCATTGCTCTGCTGTTGCTTCTATTTGATTTCAATCGTGTGTTTATGTCTTGAGATAAGGTGTTGTGAAGTTTTGCTGTTGTTTTTTTGCTGCTTTTTTTATGAAACCGTGTATGCTTGTCTTGTGGTCTTTGCGATGCCTCTTATATAGACTCATATACGAATCTCGTATTGAATGCGAGAAACTGTCCTGTTGGTTCTTGTCTACAAACTTGATTCTTTGCCTCTTGAATACTGTTTATATCCTTCCATTTTTAACTGGAACATGTTTGATTGTGTCTTGTAAATGGTTCCTGATTTTGTAATTTATCAGGATTGATGACGATTTCTATAATTCCCTGCTCTAATTGAATGATGTGCTTGACCTTGTTTTGGAAAGAAACGAGTCTGTCTTGATCGTGTCTCGGATCTAGAATTTGAATTTGAAATGTTCTGTTTTTATTAACATCATCTTCATTTTTCCTTTACAGTATTTCATGTGTGTAGCCTTTTGTGAGTGGTAGCAGCTGACTTGTCATTTTCGTCACTTGGTCTTGGCTTGTGAATTTGGGTTTGTGGCTGGAGTGATGTATGGTAAAATTTGGTTGAGGATTTCATGTCTACAACAGGTATGATTAAGGGAACCTTCTTTTTTTATTGGATTTGGAATGTATGTTGGCGGTTGATGGTTATTGATTCTCATTCATGCTTTGTATTTTCCCTCTTGAATTATTGCTGCTGTATGTTTATTTCTTCATGTTTCTTTCAGATTTTACCTTGTCGACAACGATGAAGAAGTTTTCGAAGCTGATCGTGCTGGAGTTTGTGAGTCGACAAGTGAATCAAGGACTATGTATTGATCTTCTACGAGCAAGGACGTCTTTTTGTTCTACAAACTATTTTGACTTCAAATTTGGCGTTGGATTTTGTGATGGTGCCAGTTTCATGTTCCTTTTTCAATTGTAAACACAGGTTTTGAAAGTTCCCCCTGCGATTAGCATTTCTTAAGGTATCTTCATCTCTTCATATCGGACAGTAAGGCACTCGTGAAAGGTGTGCGTGCTTGCGCGGCAAAGGGTGAAGTCATGTAAGTTACCTGTTTCCCGTAATATACTTAAGGCACATCAAGTCTCATAAATCACTTATCAAGCTTTTCATGTTTTCCTTTCTTTCAGTTCCCTCACAAGCAATGATACTCTTGACAATGTTGGTTCTGATCAACCAAAAAATGCTGCTAAAGAGTGTAGGGCTTCTATTAGAATTGAACCGTCGTGATTTGAATTCTGCTCAGCTACAACCATGACTTTCAGCGATAGACTCCACAAGGCATTGAGAACGCTTTTTTTTTCAATCATTGAAGTAGTTTGAAGGTGCTGGCGGAGACGAACTGGATGCTGAATCGGGTTTTGGACTGTATACTTGGGCGAAGATGACTTTTCGTAGGTGAAGTCCTTTGAGCTTCTTGATAGAATAGGATTTTCTCTTTCATGACAATGTTTTATCATTCAAAACCAAAAGAGAGTGTAATTGCAGCATAGGACTCATTTGCAGTATATAATTTTTAGCTTGCTAACGACAGGATTGAATTAGGATAACAAGATTTGGTCATGATACCAAACATCAATGGTATGTCACACGTACTTGATGATCAAAACTTTCTCCATTTTAACTTCAAATATTTATAGTTAATTTCAGTATTATTATGTACTATATGTTCTTTGCGGTTTACTTTTCTTGGTTGATCCACAATATTAATTTCTGCCTGGAGTTTGAATCATCAATAAAGCAGTGTCTTGTAGCCGGACTGCTGAACTCGAGATAGGTAATAAAATCAACGATATCAAGTTGTATATTAGGATTCTTTAAGACATTCATATGATTAAGGTGCTTAACTAAAATGGACAGCAACAAGTTGTATTGCGTCCAGCATTTTCAACCATAGACTACATGTCTAGCAAAATAGATAGAGGCAACCCGTGCTCTGAAGAAAATGACGGAAAATGGATTCTAGAACACGTCGTACAGTGGTACCTTCCTTAGCCAATCGAACATGTTTAGATTGTGTCTACTGAATAAAGTTGTCATGATAATTGTTGATTGTGTTTCCAATTCTATGCATGGTTATCTGTTACCACGTCTCTTTTCCATTTCCAGAATTGTAGAAGTCATTCAACAACTGTATTGACATCATACTGCTGCAATGCTATCTTTCTAACCACACAGATGGATTCCCTGGCGGTTGGGATGTCAATATTTGCAGCATGTTCACATAACTCTGTTTTCATTTACAACTGCAGTCAACATTTCAAGCTTCAACTTTTTACATAGGATGGTTCATGGACTTTTGTGAATGCAAAAGAGTGTAGTAACTTGTACTTGTAATTAGGGGTGTACGCGGTGCGGTTTGGTTCGGTTTTGAGCATAAAAATCATCCTAACCGCGAGATAAAAATGCATGCGGTTCGGTTTGGTTCGGTTGATTTTTAAAAATTCATCCAAACCAAACATATGCGGTTAGAATCGGTTCGGTGGTTGCGGTTTATAGACTTCTTGATTATGAAATTATAAAACTAAAAAGCTAATCATATAATTTTCTAAACAGAACAACCATACAAAGCAATACTTAGCCAAACACAGTACAAAAGTAAATGAGAAACCAAATTCTATCCCATTTGAAAAATAGTACTTTAATTTTAATATAATATTATAAATTGGAAATATTAATATGGAAAATGGTACTTTAGTTATTAATATGGAAATATAATATTAGAAATTAGGAAGTTAAGGTTAATATGTGGTTCGGATCGGTTCGGTTGTGTGGAACAAAAACCGCAAACCGAATCGAACCGCGCGGTTCATTAAAAGTATTATCCAAAATCATCTAAACCAAATACGGTTTTTTGCAGTTTTCGATTTAGATTGGTTCGATTTGCGGTTTTGCTTTTGGAATGGTTCGGATACAATCACCCCTACTTGTAATGGATCTTTGAGCACTTTGAACTTGTGACTTGAAATTTTGAGAACTTGTATCAAACACACTTTGGATTTTTTTTGTTTGGAGCCCTTGTAACAAATATAAAATTCCCGTAACTCATGCAAAAAAACGTAATGTAATTACACCGTCAATTTGCAAGCATGATTTGAATTTCAGAAAATGGACATTGTCTTGGTTGTGGATCAATTTTGATATGGATGGTTAAAACCCTTTGAATGGTGATGTGTTTGAACTTTGCACTAATCACTTTAATCCTTGTACAAATGTACTAGCTTTGGCACCTTCATGTCTCGTGTTTTTTGACAATGCTTGAGTTTTTTTTGTAATGATTCATGGAATTTTGAAGTAAGGTTGAAATCCATCATTGCACTTGCAACTTGGAAACTTGAATGATTTTGTGATGTAATCTTCTTGTAGTGTGATGGTCTTGTGATTACAATGGAACGAATCCTCTTTGTAAGATCTCCTTGAATTAAGATATTAAATTTATACTTGAGTGGGGATGAACAAAATTGATTTGAACTTGAACATTGTGCTTAACTTGTGATGTTGAATTTTGAATTTTGGAATTTGATCTTGTAAATCTTCTTCAAGATTTGTGATCTTTTAGATGTAACAACTTTATCCTTTGTAATTCGCACACTAAAACAAATCTTGAATCTTGTATAATTTTTTGTGCGTTTTGAATTTTGAACTTATTTGAGCTTAACATGTGAACTTTCATTTTGAACTTGTATGCTTTGAATTCTTGGCTTCTTTGGTAAGATTCTTAAGGATCACTTGTAGTAACTTAGGAACAAATTCCTGTCCTCATAACTTGGCATGAAGAGCTATTAACGATGGCTAAGAAACCTTTAAAGAAAAATGCGCCAAAAACTTTTTGAAACATCACATTGCAATCAAGTTTGAGATGACGTGAACCACGGGCCAACCTAATTCAAAACCATAATGCATCAAAGCCCAACAATCATCAAGACACTAATGAGAAAACCCCTTTGAGAAATGGTTTAAGTACAACTCTAAACAATATCTTGAGCAGTAAGAAACCAAAGCCCAAACTTGACTTTAATGAGATATAGTCTCAAAATCCATTTGCAATGATACTTGAAAAATAAGGTACTAAAACCCAAAAGTTATCTTGAAATTAATCTCGAAACAAAACTTGGAGTATTTGGCTATGCGGAAGAATACTATCTCTACTTGAAATTACTGCACCTGCACAAACTGGTTAGTAATAAAACACACATATATGCAAAAAAAAAAGATGCACAAGGAGGTGGTATATTAGGGTTAAAAATTAGGGTATGACAGATGCCCCTATTTAAGTTTCTTATATTTGGAGATATGGAGATTGAAATCTTCATCTCGACGTAATAGGAGAGATTTAAATACAAACATGCACAATATTTGGCCCTACGATACCACAAAATGCATATGAAATGATATGATATGAAATGAATGCAAGACAAAGATCCTGTGAGGAAATATGTCACAGGGGATAACTGTATACAGGAATGTTGAACACAGCTAAAGAATGGAAGACCCAACGAGGAACAACTTAGCAAAGCAAGACTCCATGGGGAAAGGTCCAACTCCACTGGGGATGAAACTCAATTGACAATCACAAGGTAGCTTAAGCACAGGGTGGTGAGCTTATGACGAAATCTTTTGAAAAATTCCACTCGGAGAAACTGCTGTCATGGTCAACCGTGGGAATTTCAAGAGATATCAACTTGAGGAGTCTACTGCCGAGACTTAGAACCTCATTTGGGAATACCTTCTGCCAAGGTTTTATTGAAAAGGTGTCCACTAGCAAAATTACTGGGGAATCTGCTGCCGAGATTAACCAGTGAATCTATTGCCGACATTCTGAAAAGAAACGAATGTCTGTCGGAGTTTAAAGTTAACAAGAGAATTTACAAATGAAATACCTACTGCCGGGGTCTGTTAGAAATCTTCTGCCGAGACTTGCCAGGAAAAGAAAAGAAATACCTTCTGCCGAGGTCTACTGGAAATCTTCTGCCGAGACTTGACAGGAAAAGAAAGGAAATACCTTCTGCCGAGGTCTACTGGAAATCTTCTGCTGAAACTTGCCAGGAAATACCTTATGCCGAGGTCTTCTGGAAATCTTCTGCCGAGACTTGCCAAGAAATACCTTCTGCCGAGGTCTTCTGGAAATCTTCTGCCGAGACTTGCCAGAAAATACCTTCTACCAAGGTCTTCTAGAAATCTTCTGTCGAGACTTGCCAGGAAATACCTTCTGCCGAGGTCTTCTAGAAATCT
Source organism: Lathyrus tuberosus (assembly GCA_022829125.1). NCBI lineage: Eukaryota > Viridiplantae > Streptophyta > Magnoliopsida > Fabales > Fabaceae > Lathyrus > Lathyrus tuberosus. The sequence continues at coordinate 2,608,424 of JALAZF010000081.1, forward strand.
TATGTCGAGACTTGCCAGGAAATACCTTCTGCCGAGGTCTTCTGGAAATCTTCTGTCGAGACTTGCCAGGAAATACCTTCTGACGTGGTCTTCTGGAAATCTTCTGCTGAGACTTGCCAGGAAATACTTTCTGCTGAGTGTAGCGGGAAAATTTGTGAGTGTAAGCTATTGATTAACTTAACTCAAAAAAATAAGAGTCGCCACCGCACTTTTATTTTATCCACAAAGGGAAAGGAAAAAGAGCGAACAAAACCTAAAGAGTTCTAAAACAACAAGAACAAACAGAGAATGGGTAAGGGGAGTTGGTTACGCAATGGGAAGGTGTTAGCACCCAAAACGTCTATAGTACTCTATAGGAGCCCTTTGAAATATCTACCGCTTTTTGGTTTGAAAATTGTTTGCTTGTAAAGAGATTGGGAGAGATGAGAAGAGAAATATTTTTTAAGATTTTTGTGTTTGGAGAGACTTATCGCCTCATGCCTACGTACCCACCATGTGCAATGTAGGATCAAAACCCCGTAGTTCGTGGTACAAAGAACAAAAATTTGTTTGTTATGATTGATTTTAAGTGTAAATACAAGTCGTCATTTCTAAGCGAATAATTCCGCTTAAAGAAATGAATCATGTCTAAACTTATGAAAAAAGTTTAAAAAGGAAAAAGTGCACAAAGCACAAAAAGAGATTGATGAGTTTGGTGTTTTTTAAAGTCTTTTGAAATGGTCAAAATATAATTAACATGGATTGACATTTATTAGAGAAAAAGAAAGTTTAAAAAATCGCTTGACCAAAGTCAAGGTTTTATTATGAAAGCGGTTTTAAGTTTGAAAACAAGAAGGTTTTGAAAAAAGAGAGGAGATTTTGAAAATTGAAGCAGGGGTGGAGAAGAAGTGACTATCCTAATGCATAAAGTAAAAGCTAAGGATAAGAAAGATCTAACCACATGAACAAGCTCCATAGCATAAGCATTTTTTCCTTTTTGATTTGGTCTTGGTTCAAAATAAGTTTTCAAAAGAGGACTCCAAGTATCCAAAATCCAAGGTTTTCCATCACCAACTCCCAAGCAATAGGTTACGATCCTAACTCTAAGTTCATAAGTCCATAATCAAGAGTATAGGTCCTCCAATGCAAAGGATAGTGGCCATAGTCCAACAATTAAGAGCACAAGTCTTTTAGTGGTTTAATCCTTTATTAATATTTTTGGTCCAAGTGGACAAAGAGAAAAAGGCATAAGCATAAACATGTGTCCAACGGACAAAGGAAAAATTGCGGAAACATAAACATGTGTCCAACGAACAAAGGAAAAATATGCGGAAGCATAAACATGTGTCTAACGAACAAAGGAAAAATTGCATAAAAGTAAAAGAGGGATAGGGAGCGAGAAGGAAATGTAAAGTTAGAAGTTAGTGGTTAGTAGCAAAAGGCTCTAGTGCCATAAGACTTCACCGATTATTCCGTTCCGCGTTATGAACTATAGTGATTAAACAATGCACTTAGGCCAAAGTTAATGAACTTGACAGAAGATTGGTAGAACCAAAGCCTCTACATCACCAAGTTTCAAAGATTATGGACATAATGCAAAAGATCAATCATCATTGGGTTGACGCGACCAATCAAGGTCCGGACCACGAAAGTTCAAATTCCGAATTGGATAAAGAGGGACAAATGTTGCGCTATGTTAAGGAATTGCCGAGTAATTTACGGAGTAATTACCCTACAATGAACCCGGTCAATAGCTCTTTGTGCTAATACATGCTAGATGAACGATATGTAGATCGTCATCCGAAAGCAATACCGCACGAAAAGAAAATAGGTAACGATCTAGTCTTGATCAAGAATTCAACAAAGAAATTCTAAGATCCATAAGACTTTCATCGATCAAAATAAAAAGAAATAGATGAAGAGAAAGCCAAATTGAACTACAAAATCAAGAACCTTTCATCTTCAATTTCAATCACCTTTAATTGATAGATTTAAGTGTGAAAACATATCACTAATTCAAAGCACCTCAAATGAATTCAACAATTCATTTAAAGATAGATTTGAACTAATGAATGTTTAATTACTCTAACCATATCCAAAGTCCATTGAAATTGAAGAGAAATTAATCTCAACAATGCATTTCAAGGCTAAAATAAGAAGAAAGGGGAAGAAGGAAGAAGAAAAACCAAAACAGCCTAAAAAACAAGTGAAAATATGCATTATGTTTTGAAGTAACCGGTTACAGCATATCTGCTAACCGGTTACTTAGTTCAAAATAGTCGCAACTTTTCAAAATTAACACAGAGTAACCGATTACTCTGCACCAGAATGCAGAAAAATGTGCAAAATACAGAATGGTCCACTTTCAAAACTTTTTACAAACACTTTGTGATCATGGAACTGAAATTGCACGAAATTTAAAGTAAAATAACAGTGAAACCAACAATTAAACACAATTACAAGATCCAAAGGATCAAGTAACAAAGATCTCCAAAGATCTACATTATGGAAGATGAAGATGAAGCTTCAACAATGGTGGAAGATGAATTACCACTTCAAATCTGAAAATTCCTTCAAATTGCTTCAAGATCCAAACACCAAAGCCTTTATCTATAAGAATTGATGAAGAAAACAAGTTTGGATAAAGGTTTAGCTCAAAGTTGAACAAGATTCAATGTGAATTCTTGTTAACTTTCAAAAGAAGAAAAGTGAGCTTTGGTGAATTTTGTGGTTGGGAAGAGAATTTGCAAGAGGTTTGTTGGCTATCAAAAGCTTCAAGAGAAATTTTAGCAAGGTGAATTTGGCTCTCAAAAGCTTGAAGAATGAATGAAATGAAGCCTCTATTTATAGAGTTTAGGCTTGGAAATTTGGTGGTTTGGAATTAGGCTTGGATGATCAAAATTAGGATTGGAATTCAAATTTGGAGGGAATTATCAAAAAAGTGGTGATTAGTGAAGGTGCATGGTGGAAAATGATCAAAGTGATGTAGGGGAATTAAAATGAGGTGGTCTAGAATATTCCAAATGTGATCAAGGGCTGAGATTGGTGCCAATTGCTGAAATTTGAATTTGCTGCCATTTTTCAAAATTTCACGAGGGTAACCGGTTACAACATAACTGCTAACCGGTTACTTAGTGCAAATTTTGAAAAAATGTCCCTTTTAAGTACACTGATGTGGTTCGGCTCGATTCTTTTGCTCGTCAAAGAAGGCATGGAAATAAACACATGAACCTTGGAATTCCTTGAATAATAATCAATTAAATCTTGGAAACTCTTGGTCAGATAATTCTTGAATTAATTGCAGATCAACTTTGACTTTGTTCAGATGAAATTCGTTCGAGCTGAGGGACTGTTGTTTTGGTATTTTTAACTTGTTCTTCCCCTAAAAATGTTAGTGAAAGAAAACAAAATATTTTTGGATTTTAATTAATGGTTAGTAAACATAAACAAATTAAGCAATAAACAAATAACAAACACACACACACGAACCCAAAGATCCCTGAAAAGGACAATTCTATAGAAGAGGGAACCAATGTGTGATCTTGTTTATGACATGAAATGCAAATGACATGTGGGATCTTAGGGGTAAAAATTAGGGTATTACAGCTACCCCTATTTAAGTTTCTTCTATCCAGAGATAAGAAGATTGACATCTTTGTCTCGACGAGATAGAAGAGGCTTAAATATAACAATAAACCCAATTTTTGGCCCTAAGAGACCACAAAATGATATGATTATGCAAATGATATGCAAACACAAGACCTCTGTGAGGAGAATACGCCACAGGAGACAAACAAAAGCCGGAGAGCAAAGAGAAAAGACTCTGCAAGGGTAAAGATCGTCTAATACCAGACATCCGGTAATAGCATGATCAAAAGGAAAGATTGCCAACTACCAATCAAGTGATAACTACAATAAGGAAGTCAATCAAAGGATGTGAGAAGAATTACCTACTACCAACAAAGGGTAGGACGACAAAGGTAACGATCTCACAAAGGGGAATGAGAAGTATCACCTACTACCAACACGGGGCAGGACGACAAAGGTAATAATCTCAAAAAGGGAAAAGATTACCGGCTATCAAAAAAATGATAGCTACAACAAGGTAATCAAACCCGGCTATATTACCTACTACCAACACAGGGCCGGACGACAAAGGTAATAAGCCAGCTACATAACCTACTACCAACTAAATGGGCAGGACGACAAATGTGATAAGCTAAAATGAGGGATTACCAACTAGCCGGGGAACATACCGCACAACTACTGGGACTCCATTGAGGAAAAGATTCAAACTGGGGATAACTGTATATGGAAATAAACCACAACAAAACAAGGATATAACTCAACAGGGAAGACTTAGCACAACAAGGCTCCACTGGGGGAAATCAATACCTCAATAATGAACTATCTCTAGCATATCGAAGAGACTTACCATTCACTGGAGTAGAAGAATCTCAACAACGAACTGTCCCGTCTGACCGAAGAGACTTACCATTCATTGGAGTCACAAAAATCTCAACAACAAACTGTCCCGTCTAACCGAAGAGACTTACCATTCATCGGAGTCGAAGAATCTCAACAGCTAACTGTCCCATCTAACCGGAGAGACTTACCATTCATCGGGAATACTTTTTACCAAGCTCTTTTTTTTTTGGAATGGCGCTAACCATCAAAAATTTACTGGGGAATCTATGGCCAAGATCAACCAGAGAACCTTCAAATGAAACACCTTCTGCCGAGATTTTATATGTAATTCCTACTGCCGAGGAATAATCGAAAACATGCCTGCTGCCGAGGCTTTACTGAAAAATCTTTTAAGGATTCTACTCCCGAGATCCTAAAAAGAAAAACCTTCTGTCGAGGTTGCTATAATATTTTTTTTGAAATTATCCGAGAAATCTACTGCCGAGATTCTTGGAAAGAAAATACCTCCTGTCGAGGCTTGTTGCAAATTCTATTTTAAAACTCACTGGAGAATCTACTACCGAGATCAACCAAAGAAATCTGAAATAAAGCCACCTTCTGCCGAGGTTTGCTGGAAATCTTTTGAAAATATCCAAGAAATCTACTGCCGAGGTTCTTGGAAAGAAAATACCTTCTGCCGAGGTCAACTGGAAATCTTCTGCCGAGATTTTCCAGGAAATAGGAATCAATAACTCTACCAAGGATCTTCACAGGGGATATGGGCAAGTTAGATCACACAACAAACTTCTCAAATAAAGAGACAACCATCTGTTGGAAATTCACAACAAACTTCTCAGACAGGCACAACCTGAGGAGATACCATTTGATGGAAAAGATAACGTCTGATGACTGGAGACACACAAGCTTCTCAAATAAAGAGGCTATCACTTGTTGTCACATAATAAATTCCAAAAGAGTGTTGTCACAACCCTGCTGGAGGAAACAAAATCTTCATCTTCTAATGGTAATCACAAACAAATCATCTGCTGAGCAATACCAAATCTTCGAAGGTGCAAAATAAATGCACTCCCAATCATCTAGGTTACATAACCTAGAAAGCTTCAAAGTAGTCACCACCGGAGACCAAAGTTCAATCCAGGAAGAAACTAGAGAGAAACGGTCAAACAAAACTCATCCCAAGGAGGAAATAACTCAACTGGGGATTGGTCTCATCCAGATAATGAACTGGAAAGGAAAACTGAAGCAAAAATTTCCACGAGGAATAAACTCAATGGGAAATTAGAAAGGATAAACACTTTCTGCTTAAGGTCAACACTCTAATGGAGAGAGGACACACACATACTCTGCAGAGAATAACAACACCAGAGAGTTGGGAAGCACTAAAACAGATGCAAAATGCAACAACAACAGTGCTATGCACAAAAAAAGAATGTGTATGCAATGCGTATGAGTATGAATATGCTGACAAAACAGACACACGGATGAACAGAGGATGAATAAACACCACAGCTCAGCTGAATACTCGCCTAATCTCAACAAGATAGAGATACCAAAAGAGTTCCTGTCAAAGAGTACACACGAAGCAAACCCTAATGGGGATATCAACCAATTGGGGGAATAAGAAGTCAACATTACTCTTTGCTTGGGGAGTGATCAAAGCAATCACAACGAGAGGTAAAGCTCTGGCGAGGATTCCACATCAAGGGGAAACATCACCCAAAGCTTCACAAATGCTTGATCATAACCTGACTGGAGAATAGAATCATACTCAGCTGGGGAAATCTGAATCAAGACTTAGCCGGAGGAATACCCAAAATAGTACTTGGACGGGAAATACCCAAACTGGCGCTCAATTGGGGAATAATGGATTTCAAGAGTCCAACACCTCACAACAATCTTGAGGGAATCCATCATCTGATTAACAACTTAATTACATCCACAAGAACAAATCTGCTTATGTGCGTTGAATTCACCATTTAACTTTTGCCCCAGACTGCATGGTCTACAAAGGATTTTACACCAAAAGGAAACTTTGTACCATAACGACTTGAGATAATCTGTCCCAATGTCTTCAAACTCTTGGAGAGATTCGTCGAATCTTGACGTAACTGCCCCAGATTAACTGAACTTGGCACACTCTTTAATCAATAGAGACTTCCAGCTTTGCCCCATGTGAAAGCATCAACTGGGAAAACAAGTTTGCAAAGCCTTCAGGCAACATGCCCCTCGATTCATCCTTGAAATGATTTGCCAATTAATCATCAAAGTTTCAAGCCTCAAAAGATTAAGGTCATCACTGATGCTCAAATGTAAGCTTCTATGATGTCAAACAAATGTATGCAAGCAGAAAATGTTAATTCTGAGAATGATAATTCTAATGCAACAGACATGTTAATCTTGAAGTTTTTACTGAAAAGATGTCGCAAAACCTTGTGAATGAATCACTAGTTTAGATACAACATTGATTTTTGAATGCACATGCAATACCAACAAAGATCTTTTAGCATGACTCATGGAAGTCAGGAACACTGTCTCATTTAGAGTATGCTCTCAAAATAAACCCTGCTTAAATTAGGTCTTTTGAGGGTTATAACTTGGCCTGGTTCACGGTTTTCAGAAAAAAGGATTTTTAGGCTCAAAATCATTTGTACCCACCATTCTCCGTGATGTTCTTCAGTCCTACATTCAGCTAATTTGACACAAATGTTCATCTTTAAAAAGATTACTGAAACTGATGGTTTAAGAACCAATGAGGTTATTCGGGGATAACAACCACCCTTTTTGTCCTTCGACTTGGTAGTCACACAAAGATTTGCTCTTTTGATGAGAGTTTTTCTTTTATTCTTGCTTTTCACATTTTCATTCTTTTTATTTTTCCCCAACTTTTGCCTGGACTGATTCTTTTGAATTTTTGATGTCCAGCGGGATGCCCCAATTTTTGCCTAAGTCACTTGTTTTCAAGTTTTCGACTTAACGGGCTTTTCCTTTTTTTCATTTTTCTTTTTGAACAAATCATGTGACACTGGCTTATCTGAAAGGGTTATGACTGCCTCTTTCCTTCATGGATGAGGAATAACCATTGTGGTTTCCTTAGACGCACACTCCTTTTGAAATTTGAACACTTGGTCAAATTAACTGAAGATTACCCTGCCCCAAGGTTAAATGTGAGGATTTTCTTATTTAGAAAAGAAACTCCTACTTCAAGGCTCAAAGGGGTTAACAAGGGATTATCTTCCTTATATCTCCGGTGTTTGGGAATTTGAAACAATGCCTTACATCATCAGCATGGTCTTATTCAAAAGCACATAACCATAAATTTTGCGTTTTTACTTCATCATCCTCCCTCCAAGAGTTTAAACAAGAGGTTGGTATTGCAAATGCAGAAAATAAATTACGAGCAAATGCGAATGGATTACTTCAAGATAAACATACTCATCGCATTAAGATTAATATTCAAAACAAACAAGTTCTACATGCAAACAAAGCAATAACAATCATAAAAGATTACAAATGAAAATGCAGTAAATGAACTAAAGATCTGAGGAAACTGTGTCAGCTTAAGCTTGAAAGAACATTATCAACTTTCTTGGGAGACACAGAAGCAAACATACAACCACTGCGGGTCACTATACCAATATCAGCATAAAGGCGTTCCATTCACAAATGCGCTTCCTTCCTTGAAGGTCAACACCTCATTGTCAATCATCTCTTGAACCTTTTCCTGGAAAACCTTGTACTCCTCAATTGGATGCCCCATTACGCTATCATGAAATTCACAACTAGTATTTGGGTTGTACCAAGGAGGGCGAGACTTCATGGCTCTGGTTTTTCTAGGTGTCATCATCGAGTTTCGGGCAAAATAAGACCACAATTGACTGAAGTCATTTGAATTGAATCAAACTGACGAGTTTCTCTTTCTGAATTATTCAGAGGTCTCTGCTGCTTCTGGCACTGAGGAGAATCTTGAATCGCATCAACTTCAACATTTTCTTCCTCTTGGGAAACACATACAAATTTCTCTTCACTTGCATGGTCATCTGGAACATCTCGGATCCTTCCACATTTAAATGCATTCTCAATGTTTACTCCGACTTCCACAATTTTGGAGAAATCTAGAGGTACAACGCCTACCATCCTGTCATAATAAGAGTCTGACAGTGTTCTTAGAAACATTTTGGACAATTCCTTCTCTAAGAGTGGTGGATGAACTTGGGCTGCCAATTCTTTCCACCGTTGTGCATACTCTCTGAAGGATTCGCTGTCTTTCTGACTCATACTCATTAATTCACCACTATCTGGAGCCATGTCCAAATTGTAGTCATATTGTTTTACAAAAGCATCAGCTAGGTCTTCCCAAGACTGAATATGGTCCCTTTTCAGTTTCGTATACCACATCAAGGATCCTCCATATAAACTTTCTTGAAAGCAGTAAATCATTAGCAGATCGTTGTTGATATGAGTGGTCATCTTTCGACAGAACATCGTCAAATGGTTCCTTAGACAGCTAACTCCCTTGTATATTTCAAAGACAGGCATTTTGAATTTCGGAGGAATAACCACATCCGGAACCAGGCACAAGTCATGAGCCTTAAAACTAGATGCATTGGGTCTTGTCAACATTTTCAATTCCTCACTGAGATCAAGAAGTCCTTCTTTCATTTCCACAACTTTAAGATCAATCATCCCTGTCACAGGGTGGACATTATGAGGATTTGGCATATACCTCGAAAATAGGGAATCTTTTTCAACAACTTGACCAACCAGATCATTTTGCACAGGTCGGGATCGAGTAGGAACATCCACTTGTGGAACATCGTCGTCCAGAGGAGAATCAAACATCGGATTGGTCATCACTGTAAAGCCTGACATGAGATCATCATCTTTTGTTCTCTCCATGTTCCTTCAGTAACTACCTCAAACTTGGTACGAATGCCGAAAAATCAGCTAAATCCTCTTCTTTCTCTGATTAGCCCGAGTATTATACTGGTGCGACAACTTGGCTGAATGAAGACCAAAGGAAACATAAGACACCTGGAAAAAGCAAGAAACAATGAAGAATGATGCGAATGCCAATGTAAAATGCAAAAGTTTCATTCAACTTTCAAGGATCTTTAAAATATAAAGCAATTGCAAGCATCGTAATAACTCTTTTTGAAATACTGATAACCATCTCATTTTATTGAATATTATCTATGATGTCTGCAAAAGGAAAATCTCTAAGATCCTTGAAAATTGACTGAAACAGAATGTCCATGAATGCATGAGTGCATGTATGCAGCAACCACAAACAAGATCACATAAAGCACACGGGTCAGGGTTTCAAGTCACGAGCATGAAGCCAAGGGTGAGAACCAATCCCACAAAGGTGTGTACTAAGGTTTTTCTTCATTGTACCTGCAGAAAACAGCGGTTCTAACAGAGTGCCCAGGGTCCACAATCCACTATCAAACACACCAGCGCACCAATTTGCTCGGAGGTTGGTAGTTATCCTCAAGAGAATCTAACCTGAGTGTAGCATCGCGTGACAGCTAAGTCAGATTTGCATCTTCATAGCTTCCGCGCCACGACCCTAAAAAGGCTAAGATGGGTTAAGGGTTACTACGGTCCTCAGTGTTATAGGCTTCTATGGAAAAAGTAATGCCTTCACGATCGCTCGATCGACATCAATAATTCCAAAGAGGCAACCACCGAGTGGATGGATTTTCAAGTTCTGCTTTTTCGGGATTCAACTCCCTCAAAGCTCCCTTGACTATACCATCCTCCTATCTCAAAGTGCACTCTAGTCCGGGTATAGGACCTATCTCACACACAGAGGAACTCCCAAACAGAACAAATAAATAATGAGCAAATCAGACGAAAAGCAGTAAATAAATCAAAGTAGGCTAAACCTCTCAAGGGAGAATTTTATTCCCCAGCAGAGTCGCCACTTTTCTGTATCGGGGAAATTTGTGAGTGTAAGCTATTGATTAACTTAACTCTAAAAAACAAGAGTCGCCACCGCACTTTTATTTTATCCACGAAGGGAAAGGAAAAAGAGCGAACAAAACCTAAAGAGTTCTAAAACAACAAGAACAAACAAAGAATGGGTAAGGGGGTTGGTTACGCAATGGGAAGGTGTTAGCACCCAAAACGTCTATAGTACTCTATAGGAGCCCTTTGAAATATCTACCGCTTTTTGGTTTGAAAATCGTTTCCTTGTAAAGAGATTGGGAGAGATGAGAAGAGAAATATTTTTTAAGATTTTTGTGTTTGGAGAGACTTATCGCCTCATGCCTACGTACCCACGATGTGCAATGTAGGATCAAAACCTCGTAGTTCGTGGTACAAAGAACAAAAATTTGTTTGTTATGATTGATTTTAAGTGTAAAGACAAGTCGTCATTTCTAAGCGAATAATTCCACTTAAAGAAATGAATCATGTCTAAACTTATGAAAAAAATTTAAAAAGGAAAAAGTGCACAAAGCACAAAAAGAGATTGATGAGTTTGGTGTATTTTAAAGTCTTTTGAAATGGTCAAAATATAATTAACATGGATTGACATTTATTAGAGAAAAAGAAAGTTTAAAAAATCGCTTGACCAAAGTCAAGGTTTTATTATGAAAGCGGTTTTAAGTTTGAAAAAAATAAGGTTTTGAAAAAAGAGAGGAGATTTTAAAAATTGAAGAAGGGGTGGAGAAGAAGTGACTATCCTAATGCATAAAGTAAAAACTAAGGATAAGAAAGATCTAACCACATGAACAAGCTCTATAGTATAAGCATTTTTTCCTTTTTGATTTGGTCTTGATCCAAAATAAGTCTTCAAAAGAGGACTCCAAGTATCCAAAATCCAAGGTTTTCCATCACCAACTCCCAAGCAATAAGTTACGATCCTAACTCTAAGTCCATAATCAAGAGTATAGGTCCTCCAATGCAAAGGATAGTGACCATAGTCTAACAATTAAGAGCACAAGTCTTTTAGTGGTTTAATCCTTTATTAATATTTTTGGTCCAAGTGGACAAAGAGAAAAAGGCATAAGTATAAACATATGTCCAACGGACAAAGGAAAAATTACGGAAACATAAACATGTGTCCAACGGACAAAGGAAAAATATGCGGAAGCATAAACATGTGTCTAACGGACAAAGGAAAAATTGCATAAAAGTAAAAGAGAAATAGGGAGCGAGAAGGAAATGTAAAGTTAGAAGTTAGTGGTTAGTAGCACAAGGCTTTAGTGCCATAAACCTTCATCGATTATTCCGTTCTGCGTTATGAACTATAGTGATTAAACAATGCACTTAGGTCAAAGTTAATGAACTTGACAGAAGATTGGTAGAACCAAAGCCTCTACAACACCAAGTTTCAAAGATTATGGACCTAATGCAAAAGATCAATCACCATTGGGTTGACGCGACCAATCAAGGTCCGGACCACGAAAGTTCAAATTCCGAATTGGATAAAGAGAGACAAATGTTGCGCTATGTTAAGCACTCGCCGAGTAATTTACGGAGTAATTACCCTACAATGAGGCCGGTCAATAGCTCTTTGTGCTAATGCATGCTAGATGAACGATATGTAGATCGTCATCCGAAAGCAATACCGCACGAAAAGAAAATAGGTAACAATCTAGTCTTGATCAAGAATTCAACAAAGAAATTCTAAGATCCATAAGACTTTCATCGATCAAAATAAAAAGAAATAGATGAAGAGAAAGCCAAATTGAACTACAAAAACAAGAACCTTTCATCTTCAAGTTCAATCACCTTTAATTGATAGATTTAAGGGTGAAAACATATCACTAATTCAAAGCACCTCAAATGAATTCAATAATTCATTTAAAGATAGATTTGTACTAATGAATCTTTAATTACGCTAACCATATCCAAAGTCCATTGAAATTGAAGAGAAATTAATCTCAACAATGCATTTCAAGGCTAAAAAAGAAGAAAGGGGAAGAAGGAAGAAGAAAAACCAAAACAGCCCCCAAAACAAGTGAAAATATGCATTCTGTTTTGAAGTAACCGGTTACAGCATATCTGCTAACTGGTTACTTAGTTCAAAATAGGCGCAACTTTTCAAAATTAACACAGAGTAACCGGTTACAGCATAACTGCTAACCGGTTACTCTGCACCAGAATGCAGAAAAGTGTGCAAAATTCAGCATGCTCCACTTTCAAAACTTTTTACAAACACTTTGTGATCATGGAACTGAAATTGCACGAAATTTAAAGTAAAATAACAGTGAAAACCATTAATTAAACACAATTACAAGATCCAAAGGATCAAGTAACAAAGATCTCCAAAGATCTACATTATGGAAGATGAAGATGAAGCTTCAACAATGGTGGAAGATGAATTACCACTTCAAATCTGAAAATTGCTTCAAATTGCTTCAAGATCCAAACACCAAAGCCTTGGAATTAGGCTTGGATGATCAAAATTAGGATTGGAATTCAAATTTGGAGGGAATTATCAAAAAAGTGGTGATTAGTGAAGGTGCATGGTGGAAAATGATCAAAGTGATGTAGGGGAATTAAAATGAGGTGGTCTAGAATATTCCAAATGTGATCAAGGGCCGAGATTGGTGCCAATTGCTGAAATTTGAATTTGCTGCCATTTTTCAAAATTTCACGAGGGTAACCAGTTACAACATAACTGCTAACCGGTTACTTAGTGCAAAATTTGAAAAAATGCCCCTTTTAAGTACACTGATGTGGTTCGACTCGATTCTTTTGCTCATCAAAGAAGGCATGGAAATAAACACATGAACCTTGGAATTTCTTGAATAATAATCAATTAAATCTTGGAAACTCTTGGTCAGATAATTCTTGAATTAATTGCAGATCAACTTTGACTTTGTTCAGATGAAATTCGTTCGAGCTGAGGGACTGTTGTTTTGGTATTTTTAACCTGTTCTTCCCTTGAAAATGTTAGTGAAAGAAAACAAAATATTTTTGGATTTTAATTAATGGTTAGTAAACATAAACAAATTAAGCAATAAACAAATAATAAACACACACACACGAACCCAAAGATCCCTGCAAGGTACAATCCTATAAAAGAGGGAACCAATGTGTGATCTTGTTTGTGGCATGAAATGCAAATGACATGTGGGATCTTAGGGGTAAAAATTAACGTGTTACACCGAGGTCTTCTGGAAATCTTCTGCCGAGACTTGCCAGGAAATACCTTCTGCCGAGGTCTTTTGGAAATCTTCTGCCGAGACTTGCCAGGAAATACCTTCTGCCGAGGTCTTTTGAAAATTGTCGAGACTTGCCAAGAAATACCTTCTGCCGAGATCTTCTAGAAATCTTCTGCCGAGGCTTGCCAGGAAATACCTTCTGCCAAGGTCTTCTAGAAATCTTCTGCCGAGACTTGGCAGGAAATACCTTTTGCCGAGGTCTTCTAGAAATCTTCTGTCGAGACTTTCCAGGAAATACCTCCTGCCGAGGTCTTTTGGAAATCTTCTGCTGAGACTTGCCAAGAAATATCTTCTGCCGAGGTCTTCTGGAAATCTTCTGCCGAGACTTGCCAGGAAATACCTTCTACTGAGGTTTTTTTGCTGAGAATTCCATTCTAAACTCCATCGAACAATCTACTACCGAGATTAACCAACGAATCTGAAATAGAGCCACCTTCAAATAATCGAGTAATCTGTTTAAAGGATAATAAACCTCCCCTAGCCTCGTGTCACAAGCCACGAACGGGTCTCAGTTTCTTCTTTTACTTTAAAAGGGTAAAAATAAACTTTTTAACACTTCGAGGTTGTATGCCACGAGCAAGTCTGAAAATAAACGCTTCGAGGTTGTATGCCACGAGCGGGCCTTGAAATAAATCCTTCGAGGTTGTATGCCACGAGGTCTTGAAATAAATGCTACAAAATTCTATGCCACAAGCGGGTCTTGAAATAAATGCTACGAGGTTGTGTGCCTCGAGCAAAGTTTTGAGTTCCTCCGGGAAACGTGAATACTTGTGGGAAAGCATCTTCACAGGGGATTGTGATTTCACCGGAGATTGCAGACTTCAGCAGAAATCCATAACTTACTAGAGATTAGGAAACATCACCGGGGATCTTCAGAAGAGATGCAGGCCGATTGATTTGCAAAATATGTCTTCTCAAATAAAGAGAGAGATCAACTGTAAGAATCTTCACCAAACTTTTTCGAAGGAAATTCCAGTTGATGGAAGTAACTTGAATAATGGACTCGCTGGGGAGAACACCACTGTGGAGTAATATTGCTGTAGTTGAAATTGCATTGAAGCAGATAAAATCCTTGTATCGGGATTTCTCAAATAAAGAGAACACTTGTAAAATCTTTAACAAACTTCTATGATGGATTTCCGGAGAGATGCCATTTGATAGAAGAAAAGTTGATAATCTTGATAACTTGTTGGGGATAGACAAACTGTCTTGGAGTGAGTGACTGTCATTTGCCATCCAAATAGAGAACTTGAGAACAAAAACAAGCTGCTCAAATAAAGAGGCTGCCACTTGTTATCTAGATATACATTCTGAGAAAATGTCGTAACAACACTGCTGGAGAAATATTTGTCTTCAATTGAGGTATTTAGATAGATTCTTCATGGGGAGACAAATTGCAAGATAAATGCACGCTCGATCTAGAATCAAAAGCCTAGAGAGATTCAAAATTGGGATTGTCAGGGACCAAAGTTCAATTCAGGAAATAACCGAAGAGAAACGCTCAAGCAAGACTCTATCCATTGAGGAATGAACTCAACTGGAGATTTATCTTTATCCAAAAGTGGAAAAAGAAAACTAAATCAACCATCTTCCACGAGGATCAAACTCAGTGGGGAATTAGAAAGGATGTGCACTTTTTGCTTAGGGCTGACGACTCTATTTGGAGGGAGAGGACAAACCCAGTCACTTGGGGATAAACACGGCCAAAGTGACAGAACAAACAAACATCACAAAAATGCAAAATGCACAAATGCCATGTATATATATGAATGAATGTCATGTAATGTTTATGCTGACAATGACAAACAAAGAGAAATAAACAGGAGATAAAATAAACATCTTGACACGGATACTCGGCCAATCTTCACAATCTATGAGCATCACTGGAGATGAATGGAAAGCCACGTCTAGATTACAGTCCTGCTTCAAGGCTTCAAACTTCTCCGGGGAAAAAGAGAGCACTCTGCTTGGGGGATGAACATCATGACTTCACTCAGGGGATTGTCAAGATGGATCTTGCTACTCTGTTGGAGATGAGAAAAATCCACTGGGGACGGATTAAACTCATGATTGGAGAGACTTCATGGGGATAAAATAAATATCCACTACAAACTGAAGTAGTATGAATGAAAGTTGTAAATGGAGATGCCAGAGCTGAGGCCTCACAAGGGATAAAATAAATATTCACTTCATTGGGGAAGCTTGGATCAATATATCAGCTGAAGATGTCAGAGTTGAG
Source organism: Lathyrus tuberosus (assembly GCA_022829125.1). Classification (NCBI taxonomy): domain Eukaryota; kingdom Viridiplantae; phylum Streptophyta; class Magnoliopsida; order Fabales; family Fabaceae; genus Lathyrus; species Lathyrus tuberosus. The sequence goes on from JALAZF010000081.1 coordinate 2,624,249, forward strand.
ACTTCATGGGGATGAAATAAACATCCACTTCGCTGAGGAAGATTGAAGTTGTAAGATTCACTGAGGAGTGAAATAGCATTCACTTCACTAGGAAGGTTGAAGCCAAGGAGATTCACTGGGAATTCTTAGGTCACCAATAGGGGAGATCTTGCATCAAACCTGCCATAACTGCTTGAAATAGAGTTTCACCGGGGAATAGTCATGACTGCCTGAAGTAGAATTTACTGGGGAATCATCACACAACTTGAGATAGAAACTCTTTGGAGTATGGGTGAAGAATGTTGTGAGAACAATGTAGCTCTGCATTGATGAACTGCGTGGTAGTCGCCATTTTGAACAACATTTGTTATGAAGGGATAAAATAATCTTCAATTCTCACATGCCCCAGATCATACAGTCTATGAGAAAAAGTGATCTCAAGAGGATTTTACAGAAAAATTGGCATCCAAGACGTTCCAATGTCTTCTAACTCTTTGTGAGATTTGTCGAATCTCGACGTAACTGCCCCAAATTAATTGTATTTTGTATAACTGAATCTTCGAATTTGCCCCTTAGGGTCAGACTATGAAAGCAACATCAGAGAACCAACTTGCCCCTGTTTAGCAGAGTCTTCAGGCAACATGCCCTTGGATATGGTCATCCATTGAAATGATTTGCCATCTTCATCAGAGTCTCAGGTCTCAAAAGATTAAACTCATCGCTAATGTTTGTATGCAAGCTTCTATGATATGTTAGCACGCTGAAAAATGTTAATTCTGAAACTGCTAATAAAACACACATGTTTGTTTTGAAGTTTTTATTGAAAATGATATTGCAATAATTTGTGACCAAATCACTAGTTAGGAAATTTTTTTACAAAGCCAACACCAATTTTGAGCATAGCTCATAGGAGTCAGGAAACGTTATCTCATCGAGTACGCTCTCGAAATAAACCCTGCTTCAATTAGGTTTTTTTAGGGTTGTATCGTGGCTTGGTCCACAGTTTAAGAAACAAAGGATAAGGCTCAAAGTTTATTTGTACCCATCCAATCTTCGTGATGTTCATTCCTTTTTTTTGAAAGTTTAGGCGCTCGATCAGCTTACTGAAAACTACTCTGCCCCAGGTTAAAATGAAGGTTTTTGATTTGGAGAAGAAAACTCATACTTTAAGGCTCAAAGGGGTTAACGAGGGTCTATCTCCCTTATATCTCCGGTGTTTGGGGGTTTGAAACAATGCCTTACATCATCAGCAGAGTTTTATTCAAAAGCATACAACAAGAGATCTTGTGTTTGTGATTTCTTCATCCTCCCTCCAATTCTCGGCCAAGGCAAGAGATTGGGTGACATTGGCATTATAAAACAGAAAAAGCATTTTAAGAGTGAAACGAATGGATTTCTTCAAGTCAAACATATTCATTGCATTAAACATTCAAAACAAAAAGTTCTTACGTGCAAATCATTGCTTTTACAATCAAATAAATAACAACAAATGCGAGCAAATAAACAAACAACCTGATGAGCTCTCCTCCTGATTTCACCGACTTGGAAATGACTCTCTTGAGTCTTCATATCGATCAATATAAAGGTGTTCCAATCACAACTGGGCTTCCTCCCTTGAAGGTCAACACTTCGTCGTCGATCATCTCTTGAACTTTTTCTTGGAAGAGCTTGCACTCTTTAATTGAATGCCCCACTACTCTATCATGAAATTCACAACTGGCATTTGGATTGAACTAAGGAGGGCGAGATTTCATGACTCTGGTCTTTCTGGGTGTCATCACCGAGTTTCAGGCAAAATGAGACCACAATTGACTGTAAGTCATTGGGATTTGATCAAACTGGAGAGTTTCTCCTTCTGGACTATTCAGAGGTCTCCACTGATTCCGGCGTTGATTTTGATGTTTCAGATTCTGAACTCGTCGATTCTAACGTTGATCTTGAGGACTCAACCTTTTTCGTTGATACGGAAGTCCACGAAGTAGTGATTGCTGGCACTGAACAGGCGTTGCATGCCGATATTGGTGATAAGGCACCGAAACCGGAGCTTGCAAGATCTGAAGAGAATCCAGAATTGCATTAACATCAACATTCCTTTCCTCTTGGGAATCATTGACAAATTTCACTTTATTAGCTCGACTATTCGAGTCATCTTGGATTCTTCCACTTTTGAATGCATCCTCGATGATTACTCCGATTTCCACAGCTTTAGAGAACTCTAATGGCACAACCCTACCATCCTGACATAATAAGAGTCTGACAGTGTTCTTTGAAACATCTTGGCCAGTTCTTTCTCTTGAAGTGGTGGATGAACTTGTGCTGCTAATTCTTTCCACCGTTGTGCGTATTCCCTGAAGGATTCATTGTCCTTCTGACTCATGCTCATCAATTAATCACTATCTGGAGCCATGTCCACATTGTAATTGTACTGCCTCACAAAAGCGTTAGCTAGTTCTTCCCAAAACTGAATACGACTCCTTTCTAGCTTCATACACCACATCAAGGATGCCCCACATAAACTTTCTTGAAAGTAGTGAATCATTAGCTTGTCATTGTCGATATAAGCGGTCATCTTTTGACAAAACATCGTCAAATGGTACTTTGGACAGCTAACACCTTTGTATACTTCAAAGACAGACATTTTGAACTTCGGGGGGAATAACCACGTCCGAAACTAGACACAAGTCATGAGCCTTAAGACCAGATGCATTACGTCCTTTCATCATCTTCAATTATTCCTCGAGATCACGAAATCCTTTCTTGATTTCTGCAACTCTAGGATCATTCAACTTTGTCACATGATGGACATTCTGAGGATTTGGCATATACCTCAGAAATCGAGAATCTCTTTCATCAACTTGAACAGCTAAGTTATCTTGCATAAGTTGAGGTCGAATAGGAACATCCACTTGTGGAGCGTTGCCGTCAGGAGGAAAACCAAACATCGGGTTAGTCACCACTGTAACGCCTGATGTGGGATCCACATTCTATGTTCTCTCCATTATCCTTCAGTAACTACTTCAATCTCGGTATGAATGCCGGGAAATCAGCTGAGTGACACAAGGACCAGAGACCGAATGAGCTGAGTTAGGGAAAGGCATGCAAATGATGCAATGCTACATGATGCATGTCGTGCAAAATGCAAATGAATTTTAAGGAACTCAAAGGTTATGTTACAAACATTATAAAGTGGATAACACATTTTGATAACTGAAAATCCCATTTTATTGAAAATTTTGAAGGATTACAAAATAGAGTACAACTTCCATGGAAAAACCTATGATGTTTGCAAAATAACTCTAAGTTCCTTGAAGAGTTAAAAAAAATGGTGCATGAATGCATGGGAGGATGGATGCACAAACACAGGCACACATATCCACATATACACATATATACATGCAAACAAACAAAGGCCTAGGTTTGAAGATCACAAGCATTGAGATATGGTCTACCCATCCCAAAATGTATGTACTATGGGTTCATTTGTACCTGTACAACGAGTTCTACACAGTTCCCAAAGTCGTCAGTTCATCTTTCTGATATTATCAGTTTCCCAAATACTCGGTAGTTAATAATATTCTCAAGAAAACTGCTTTTGAGTGTAGTATTGTGTATCAACTATTTTGGGACTACTCCGTCATAGTCATCACACTACGTCCTAAGAAGGCCAAGTTGGGTTAAGGGTAGCTAAAGGTCCTCAGTGTCACAGGCTCCTAGGTCGAAAGTAGTAATGTTTTCACGAATACTCGTTCAACAACACTACTCTCAAGAGGACCTCAACCGAGTGGTGATTTCTCAAGTTAGCTTGGTCGGGAATCAACTCCCTATAAGCCTTCTTAAATGTATCACCTTCATATCATAAGTGCACTCAAGTCAGGGTATAAGACTTATCTCACAACAGTATGTACTAACCCAAGCAGACAGATATACATAAATATACAGATATACAGATATACAGATATAACAAATAACATGTATAAAACAGGTGAGGTGTAACCCTCTAAGCGTCCCCAGTGAAGTCGCCATTTCTGTCGCGATGAGAATTGGATATCATGCTACTGATTATCTTGAATCGCAAATCATAATTCACCACCGGTCTTTAATTTATCCAAGGGATGGGAAAAAGAACGAATAACCCATGAGTATGCAATGCAATGCAAGAGAGAATCTAAGGTTCAGGGGTTGGTTATACCTAGGGAAGTTGTTAGCATCCTAAGCATATGTAGTACTCTACAGGAACCTCTTGTTTTATTGTGTTATTTGCTAAATGTTATCTGTTTGCTAAGGGTTTAAAGGATAGGAAGACCTAATGTAATATACTAAGTATGCTCGCCAAGACATCGCATCTCGTGCCTACGTATCTTGACGGGATTGGAATCAGAGCATCCGTAGTTTCCCTCGAAGGGTAAATAAAGTTGTTGATTTTAGGAGAAAAGACAAGTCGTCATCTTAAGGAGAATACTCGACTTAAACCGTCATAAACGTGTGGAGAATGGACCTTTGCTTCATCTTAAGAGAAGGGCTCCAACTCGGATATTGAATCGACGAGTATGCCACATACCTCTCCTAAGTGGAAAAGGAATCCATGTCCTTCCCGATTATGTTGTGGGGTAGGAGAAGCATATCTCAGCTAGGGATGACTCATGTCTAATTCTCTCATGGGAGAAAAGGGAGACTAACTTGTAAGTTGTCTAATCGTCCTAAGGGAAACTTATCTTAAGGAAAGTTGACTAAGTATTCAACTTAACTAGGGCATAGAAGCCACAAAGGGGGGAATGAAAAATGCAAATGAGATGCAGTGTTTACGACATAATAGTCATACACAAGTTCTTCCCTTGGATACAGACACATGTGATTATATTATTAGAGGGGTAGATAGAAGCATCAAGTATTAAAGCTATAATCACAATTGAATATTCAACATATAAGACATGCGATGTAATGATCAATCAACTTACGAAGAGAGATATCCTAATATATCATGCCAATCATACATAAAACGAGAAAGCAAAAGTGCATAAAGGCACGAAAGACTTAATATAAATTAGGCTAGGTTTAAGAGAATTAGACGTTTATCAACCTTAAATTAGCACGAAATCTTCGATTAAGTAAACAATTTAAACATTCACTAAAGTAGGCGTAAGTATATAATTGAAATTTTAAAAAGAAGTAAAAACAATTATAAATTTTGAAATAAATATCAAATGAAGATCAAAGACTAAATTATTTTGATTATAAAATTAAAATTAAATTGAGAACCAAATAGCCTAAATAATTAGCAGCATTTTTATTTTAAATAGGTCTTTATTATTTAAAAAAGGTTTTATATTTTTAAAAGATTTTATTAATTTTAAAAATATTTTAATTTTAAAATTATTAATAATTTTAAGGTTGAACTAATTTTTAAAAAAAGTTTTATTAATTAAAGAGACTTATTAACGTGAAAGGTTTTTTCTAAAAGGTTTATATTTATTTAAAATTTTTATTAGTTTAAAAAAAGTTTTTATTAGTTAAAAGAAATAAAAAAAGAAGGTTAAAATACAGTTTTGGTCCCCCTGTTTTTCAAAATTCACAGTTTTGGTCCCCCTGTTTTTTTTTTTAACAGTTTTGGTCCCCCACCTCTCACTGTTCATGCACGGACGTGTACTGTTCATGTACGGACATGTACGGACAAGTTACTGTTCATCACTTTTTTTGGGCAAAAATTGGGGTGGGGGACCAAAACTGTTAAAAAAAAAAACAGGGGGACCAAAACTGTGAATTTTGAAAAACAGGGGGACCAAAACTGTATTTTAGCCAAAAAAGAAATAGGGTGAAAGAAAAAAAAGAATGGCGCAGATGGACCCCTGATCCAAGCCATCATTCCCGTCTGATCAAAAATGAGTCAGCTGGATGACTTAGATCTAATACTTAGGCTGAGGGTGCATGGAATAGTGCGTGTGGGCTCACGCCTGGGATCAGTTAACAGCATAAACTCAAAAAATCCAGAAAAGCTCTCATTCTCCGTTTCTTTTCTCTCTCTCCCCGCACGGCATAGTGTTGTCCTCCTTCTCTCGCGACTCACCCTCATTTCTGCTTATCGACCATGTCGGAGAGTCGAATCTCCGCCGCACCACCATCAAACCAACCACCCGTATTCCCTAAAGCCTCATCTCATTCTACTTTCACACAAAAATGTTGGTGATTTTAGTATCATCAATGTATTTTTGTAGTAATGTGATTTACTATAGGCCGATGCAATTATGCGTTAAAGCTTGGAAACGAGTTAGGGTAGTGCGGAGTGCACGCTCGTCAAGCCAACGTATAATTGAATGCCAAGAAACAGATTGTTCTTCAAGAATTATCCCCACAAAGATTTCGTGAACCCAGGCAAGAATAGGGTCGAAATACTTTGTTCGGAAAGTATACGAACACGATTCTTCGAAGCTATCCAAGATTATCATACCATATATCTAACAAAAAAATTCCTCGAACCCAACAGATTACTACGAACCCTAAATTCCTCAATCGAAAGAAAGTTAACGATTCGCGGACAAAAGCGACCATAGACACTACATACAAGACCAAGGTGATGCAAAGGAGGAGGTTTTAGAGAGTTTACCAGTCGGAGTTCGTCCGACGCATCTTCGACCGCGAGGTTCGATTATGTCGGTACGTCTCAAAGATTCCTCTTCTACTCACTTGTGCGTGTATGCTTTCTCTGTAATTGATTTTTGTGATACTTGTAATGTCCTCTTTCTATCCCCTGCTGACGCGTATGTGTTTGTTTTTGGTATGAGTATGTGGTAGTGATTTTTCTGTTGGGTTGTGTTCACTGCTATGCCTTTAAATTCTTTTCAAACCGTGTAAGTTGCCATTGTTGATTTGCTTTGAAAATAGAATGTGTGTGTGTATTCCATTGCTCTGCTTTTGCTTTTATTTGATTTCAATCGTGTGTTTATGTCTTGAGATAAGGTGTTGTGAAGTTATGCTGTTGTGTTTTTTTGCTGGTTTTTTCATGAAACCGTGTATGCTTGTCTTGTGGTCTCTGCGATGCCTCTTATATAGACTCATATACGAATCTTGTATTGAATGCGAGGAACTGTCATGTTGGTTCTTGTCTACGAACTTGATTCTTTACCTCTTGAATACCGTTAATATTCTTCCATTTTTAATTGGAACATGCTTGATTGTGTCTTGTAAATGGTTCCTGATTTTGTAATTTATAAGGATTGATGACGATTTCTATAATTCTCTGCTCTACTTGAATGATGTGCTTGACCTTGCTTTGGAAAGAAATGAGTCTGTCTTGATCGTGTCTCGGATCTAGAATTTTAATTTTGAAATATTCTATTTTTATTAACATCATCTTCATTTTTCCTTTACAGTATTTCATGTGCGTAGCCTTTTGTGAGTGGTAGCAGCTGACTTGTCATTTTCCTCACTTGGTCTTGGCTTGTGAATTTGGGTTTGTGGCTGGAGTGATGTATGGTAAAATTTGGTTGAGGATTTCATGTCTACAACACCTATGACTAAGGGAACCTTCTTTTTTTATTGGATTTGGAATGTATGTTGGCGGTTGATGGTTATTGATTCTCATTCATGCTTTGTATTTTCCCTCTTGAATTATTGCTGCTGTACGTTTATTTCTTCATGTTTCTTTCAGATTTTACCTTGTCGACAACGATGAAGAAGTTTTCGAAGCTGATCGTGCTGGAGTTTGCGAGTCGACAAGTGAATCAAGGACTATGTATTGATCTTCAACGATCTAGGACGCCTTTTTGTTCTGCAAACTATTTTGACTTCAAATTTGGTGTTGGATTTTGTGATGTTTGCAGTTTCATGTTCCTTTTTCAATTGTAAACACAGGTTTTGGAAGTTCCCCCTGTGATTAGCATTTCTGAAGGTATCTTCATCTCTTCATATCGGACAGTAAAGCACTCGTGAAAGGTGTCCGTGCTTGCGCGGCAAAGGGTGAAGTCATGTAAGTTACCGGTTTCCCGTAAATCCGTAATATACTTAAGGCACATCAAGTCTCATAAGTCACTTATCAAGCTTTTTATGTCTTTCCTTTCTTGCAGTTCCTTCACAAGCAATGATACTCTTGACAATGTTGGTTCCGATCAACCGAAAAATGCTGCTAAAGAGTGTAGGGCTTCTATTAGAATTGAACCGTTGTGATTTGAATTCTGCTCAGCTACAACCATGACTTTCGGCGATAGACTCCACAAGGCATTGAGAACGCTATTTTTTCAATCTTTGAAGTAGTTTGAAGGTGCTGGCAGAGACGAACTGGATGCTGAATCGGGTTTTGGACTGTAGACTTGGACGAAGATGACTTTTCGAAGGTGAAGTCCTTTGAGCTTCTTGACAGAATAGGATTTTCTCTTTGATGACGATGTTTTATCATTCAAAACCAAAAGAGAGTGTAATTGCAGCATAGAACTCATTTGCAGTATATAATTTCTAGCTTGCTAACAACAGGATTGAATTAGGATAACAAGATTTGGTCATGATACCAAACATCAATGGTATGTCACACGTACTTGATGATCAAAACTTTCTCCAATTTAACTTCAAATATTTACAGTTAATTTCAGTATTATTATGTACTATATGTTCTTTCTCTGCGGTTTACTTTTCTTGGTTGATCCACTGTATTAATTTCTGCCTTGAGGTTGAATGATCAATAAAGCAGTGTCTTGTAGCCATACTGCTGAACTCGAGATAGGTAATAACATCAACGATATCAAGCTGTATATTAGGATTCTTTAAGACATTCTAATGATTAAGGTGCTTAACTAAAATGGACAGCAACAAGTGTGTATTGCGTCCAGCATTTTCAACCATAGACTACATGTCTAGCAAAATAGATAGAGGCAACCCGTGCTCTGAAGAAAATGACGGAAAAGGGATTCTAGAACACGCCGTACAGTGGTACCTTCCTCAGCCAATCAAACATGTTTATATTGTGTCTACTGAATAAAGTTGTCATGATAATTGTTGATTGTGTTTCCAATTCTATGCATGGTTATCTGTTACCACGTCTCTTTTCCATTTCCAGAATTGTAGAAGTCGTTCAACAACTGTATTGACATCATACTGCTGCAATGCTATCTTTCTAACCGCACTGATGGATTCCCTGGCAGTTGGGATGTCAATATTTGCAGCATGTTCACATAACTCTGTTTTCATTTGCAACTGCAGTCAGCATTTCAAGTTTCAACTTTTTACATAGGATGGTTCATGGACTTTTGTGAATGCAAAAGAATGTAGTAACTTGTACTTGTAATGGATCTTTGAGCACTTTGAACTTGTGACTTGAAATTTTGAGAACTTGTATCAAACACACTTTGGATTTTTTTAGTTTGGAGCCTTTGTAACAAATATAAAATTCCTGTAACTCATGCAAAAAAACGTAATGTAATTACACCGTCAATTTGCAAGCATGATTTGAATTTTAGAAAATGGACATTGTCTTGGTTGTGGATCAATTTTGATATGGATGGTTAAAACCCTTTGAATGGTGATGTGTTTGAACTTTGCACTAATCACTTTAATCCTTGTATCAAATGTACTAGCTTTGGCACCTTCATGTCTCGTGTTTTTTGACAATGCTTGAGTTTTTTTTGTAATGATTCATGGAATTTTGAAGTAAGGTTGAAATCCACCATTGCACTTGCAAACTTGAATGATTTTGTGATGTAATCTTCTTGTAGTGTGATGGTCTTGTGATTACAATTGAACGAATCCTCTTTGTAAGATCTCCTTGAATTAAGACATTAAATTTATACTTGAGTGGTGATGAATAAAATTGATTTGAACGAACATTGTGCTTAACTTGTGATGTTGAATTTTGAATTTTGGAATTTGATCTTGTAAATCTTCTTCAAGACTTGTGATCTTTTAGATGTAACAACTTTATCCTTTGTAATTCGCACACTAAAACAAATCTTGAATCTTGTATAATTTCTTGTACGTTTTGAATTTTGAACTTATTTGAGCTTAACATGTGAACTTTCATTTTGAACTTGTATGCTTTGAATTCTTGGCGTCTTTGGTAAGATTTTTAAGGATAACTTGTAGTAACTTAGGAACAAATTCCTGTCCTCATAACTTGGCATGAAGAGCTATTAACGATGGCTAAGAAACCTTTAAAGAAAAATGCGCCAAAAACTTTTTGAAACATCACATTGCAAACAAGTTTGAGATAACGTGAACCACAGGCCAACCTAATTCAAAACCATAATGCATCAAAGCCCAACAATCATCAAGACACTAATGAGAAAACTCCTTTGAGAAATGGTCCAAGTACAACTCTAAACAATATCTCGAGCAGTAAGAAACCAAAGCCCAAACTTGACTTTAAGGAGATATAGTCCCAAAATCCATTTGCAATGATACTTGAGAAATAAGGTACTAAAGCCCAAAAGTTATCTTGAAATTAATCTCGAAATAAAACTTGGAGTATTTGGCTATGCGGAAGAATACTATCTCTACTTGAAATTACTGCACCTGCACAAACTAGTTAGTAATAAAACACGCATATATGCAAAAAAAAGATGCACAAGAAGGTGGTATATTAGGGTTAAAAATTAGGGTATGACAAGAAGATACAATCATTTCTCACTGATTCCAGGGGCAAATGGACTCCGAATTACGATGACCCTTATGTTGTTAAGAGAGCCTTCTCAGGCGGTGCCTTGAGACTCGCAACCATGGATGGAGAGGAGTTTACCTACCTCACGAATGTTGATGTAGTCAAGAAATACTTCGCCTAAATAAAAAAACGTCTCGTTGGATTGAAAACCCGAAAGGGCAGTACAGGCAAAAATTAGAGACATAAGCAAAAATCATCCCGATGGATTAAATACCTGAAAAGGCAATCCAGGAAAAAGTTAGGGATTCATGGCAAGTAACTACGTCTGACAAGATTAGATCCCTAGCGGTAACGTCATCTGTCAGGAAAACTTCAGTCAAGGTCACCTTTGACAGAAGCTCAGAATGTCCAGAATTCAAAGTTGGTAGAAGGATAGCGGTCGTTATGTTTCAATGTAACCCTTTTCCTTTAAATTACCATTTTCTAAACTTTGTAATGCTCTATGGGATCACGCGCTTGGCTGATTACTATTCTATCAATAAAATTCGAGCATGTGAGCCTTTTATTGGCAATTCTCATTTATTTTGCTTTACAGAATGACATTTTTAATATGATCAACGATTCTTGAAACAAAAATGAATTTACTTTTTCGAAGCGAGAAGTCCAAGTCTTACTTTTTAAAACAAAGATGGTAATTTCCTTTCGATTAATGAGCACAAAAAAGGAATATCGACTGCTTCTCTAGTAGTGATCGAACTTCAAAATGAAGAATTAAAGTATTCCTTTTGACCAGTACACCCTGAATGAAGGATCAACTATTTCAGACGAAATGATCCGTCTATCATCCCCGACGGAGTTCTTACCTCTAAAAACCAATTGATGGTTTTTCTCCCTCAGTAGGGTTCACCGTTGAAAAACAAGAATATATTTCTATGCTTAGCAGGTTTGTACCTCTAGAAATCGGAAGGGATGCATGAATCTCTATTCTCGAGTAAACATCAAACTTTCAGAATCTTCATAGATACCCCCATCTCCTGGATTGGCCGAGTATCCGGTTGTGTTCATCACCAGTCTGTATATCGTGTCTATTTTGTCAGCATAAACATACATACATCATGCATAATTGATTCACATTTGTATTCATACTGCATTAATATCACTCTGGTCATTTTCATCCCCAAGTGATAAGCATCCTCTCTCCGATAGAGTCGTCAGTCTTCCTTTCTACGTCAGATAGGACAAAGTCTCGGTCTAAGTTCTTTCCACGTCAGGAAAATATACAGTCTAAATACTCTCTCTCCAGTGTATCCATGGATTGGAGTCTGTCCTCAACCACTTTGATAACTTGAACCTCTGAAAGAAAAGAAGTCATTCGGATAGACACCTTTGGAACATTACTCTTCACCATTGAAGATGATATTTTGCTTTCCTGGATTAAAGAAAATCCCCAGAGAAAGTCTCTCAACAGAAGACTCTCGACAATACGACAGTTTCTCCCCAAAGAATTTACTTTCAATGAAGTCATCAACACCTCAACATTGGATTACATCACATGGCATTTCTCCGAAAAAGGTCTCGAAGAAAAGTATGATGTAATATCACCAAGCAACAAGCAATCTCTCAAGAGACTTGCTTTCCCCAGTAGGTCAACAAATGGTATCTCTCACAGAGAAGTTTGCACACCTTTGCAGTTCAGGCAAATGGGTTTCCCCAGCAATTCTGACATCAAATCTTTTTCCGTCAAATGGCATCTCCCCAGTAAAACTCAGCGAGAAGTTTGACGAAGACTGCTACAAATAGCATTCCTTGTCGAGGAAGGAAATCGACAAAAGGAAACTTAGACCAGTTCCATGGCAGAAGACCAGGATCGAGGGGAAGTTTATTTAAAAAAAACTGAGACCAGTTCCATGGCAGAAGACCAGGATCGAGGGGAAGTTTATTTCAAAAAACTGAGACCAATTCCATGGCAGAAGACCAGGATCGAAGGGAAGTTTATTTCAAAGAAACTGAGACCAGTTCCGTGGCTAAAGACCAGGATCGAGGGGGAAGTTTACCCTTTTTCTAAGTAGTACTACTTAGCAAAAGAAGATGGACGAGCAAATCAGCTGCCATTCACAACCACAATCAAAATTTTGGGTATTTCGATATTTAATCATCTTCTACCTTGAATGTCCGAACGTCTTCGCCATTCACACCTTCAGGTCCAAGAAGTTTAAATAGGGGCATCTGTCATACCCCAAATTTTGACCACAAGATTTCCCATCATTTGTGCAAATCATCACCATAATATGGGTGTACCTTCGTGCCTCATCAATCCTCTCAAATATTGTTAAGCATTCATCTCAACCAAGAATTAGGGTTTTGAGCCCCCTCTGAGCACCCAAACAAAGGATCAATCAAGAATGGACATGATCCTCAACTTGTCAAGTCTCTCAAACATCTATAAAGGATTAAGAGGTCTCCCACATCAAAAATCAAGCACAAGAGTGCAACATTCCAAGGGGATCAAGCCTTAAGATCATCTGTGTCACCAAATTAGGGTTTTGGTCGACCAAGGCCTCCAGAGGGAAATTTTCCTCTGGGCATGGACTAATACTTCAAAACATGATCCAAAAAGCTCAAAGGGACCTCATGGACCCAATCATAAGTTCAAAATAGCCTTAGGGGATGCATTCATCAAAAATATGGAATTAGGGTTTCTTGACCTAATTCACCCCTAAGTTGACTTTTGGAGCAAGACATGAGCCAAGACCTCAAGAAGTGTTTTAAAGACCTCCAATACATCATATTGATCCATTTACAAGATTGGATTGTGTCGCGGTGAGAATCGGATATCAAGCTATTGGTTAACTTGAATAAAAAATCTTTAAATTCACCACCGAACTTTGATTTATCTAAAGGAAAGGGTAAATATCGAAAACCCTAAGTGCGCTATGTAGGAACACAGCTAAGAGATCTAAGGTTCGGGGGTTGGTTATACCTAGGGAAGGTGTTAGCATCCTAAGTATTTGTAGTACTCTACAAGAACCTCTTGTTAGTATTTGTGTTATATTATTGTTTGCTTGCTAAGGAATTATGCTAAAGGAAAGACCTAGGGGTTAGTTTACTAAGTATGCTCGCCAAGACATCGCATCTCATGCCCACGTATCTTGACTAAAAGAATCAGAGCATTCATAGTTCCACTCAAAGAGGGTCAGGAACTCTTGACCGTGGTCAAGGTTCCAGGGGGAAGAGGTAAGTGTCTATGGCGAGACACTTACGTGGAGTGCGGCGACTCCAAACCTAAGGCTAGGTTAAAGGGGAAAGATGAGTAAGTGTCCACGGAAGAAACTTACATAGAGCACGGTGGATCTAATCCTAAGGCTAGGATAAAGGGTAGAAAATGTCCATGGAAGACCACATGTAAAGAGTGCGGCGACTCCAATCCTAAGGCTAGGGTAAAATGAATGTCTACGGAGAGACGTGGAGCACGACGTCTCCGAATCCTAAGGCCAAGGTTAAGGAAGGTTCTAATGTTAGTCCTATGACATGGCAGTCAAATATAGGTGTACCTTTCCTTTCGAATTAGGCATACGCAACAGAGGTCAAAGTCTAAAGCCTATATTGATCCAATTTAGGGTTGAATCAATATCCTAAGGGATCATAAGAATGAACACATAAATAATTAAACTTGAGCTAAAAGCTATCACAAGCAATCATCATGCGAAGTATCGGGATCATAGCAAAATTTTATCAGCGAAGATACATCAAACACTAATCTTGTGCACTTGTCCATGATCTTAAATCAAGAATCTGATCACAAATTTAAAACAAGCTTTAATCGCACACTCGAATCAATAATTGATCACAAATTAAAAAAAAAAACGAATCAAATAAAAAACAATTACAAATATCAAAAATCAAATTTAAAACTAAAATTATTAACTAATAAATAAAAAAAAGTGTAAAAAGGACCTATGGGCCATACTGAGCCCAATTTAAATACTACAAAAAAAAGAAAAAAATGGCAGCAGTTGGGCCGCTGCCGCTATGTCAAACTGATCCAACAAGATCAATGGATCTTATGATGAATAATGAAACGAGGAAAGGGTCAGCATCATCACCCTTATTCTCTTTCTCGTTCAACCCTCACGATTTCATTTGTTATCTCCCTTCACTCTCTATCTCTCTCGCAACAGAACCCTCCCCTCAATCTCTCTTCATCTCTCAACAATGTAACATAGCCTGATTGCAAGTCGCTCACACATAATCATATAATAGCAGTGGAAATTAAAAAGTAGGAAAGAAAGGATACCTGTGATGACGTCGACGATGGTAACGACTTCAGTAGAGATTTACGCAATGGATGATGGCGGGATGCGTCGGAGTGTGATGCGTGTGAGGATGGTCGGCGAGTTGATAAGCGATGATGATTCCTGATGTTGTTGGTGGTTAAGAAGAGGTACTTTATGTGGCTTTTCTCTGTGTATGAATCTTTCTGTGTGTGTATGGTGTTGATGTTTCTTTGTGTGGGGATTCCTTTGTGATTTTTTTGGTGTGAGTTCCCCTGCGATTGAATTATTTTTCACTGATCTTCTCCCCTATGGTCCCTCCTTTTATAATCAAGTTGTTGTGATTTTCTAATGATTTTGCAGTGAATTCCCTTTCCAATCTTGTATGAACATGTCTGAATCATTTTAGAATGAATTCAAAAAGTGTCGAAACTTGTTTTAGAAAGTAATTGAATGAGTGTTAATTGTGTTCTGAAACTGCTTAATTGTTGTCTAAATGTGCAGGTGAGCATTTGAATGAGCTTCCATTTTTATCAGATTGTGTTTGGAGGTGTCATGGAAAGAATTGGAACTGCTGATTTTTGTGTCGCTTACAGGATAAGGGCCTTTCCATTTTGATTTGGAATATGTTTGTGTTTTGTTTTGGAAAGTGTGGGACCGGTTTAAAATTTTCATATTCAATGATTTCCTGTGATCTCTTTTCTTAATCATGCTTTTTGGGGATGCTTATTCTTACTTATGCTTCTTTTTTCTTCAGTTACTTGTATCCATTTTATGAGCGAACATGTTGGCATCAGTAATAGAAGAGCTTCCAAATTTTATTGGCTTGGTTGCTTCGCAAATGTTCAATGATATTCACTTCTATTTCAATGGACATGTTGCTGCTCGGAACTACCGTGGACCCAACTAAAATCCTCATTAAAAGCCGTTCTCGTTGGGACTACTCCATGCTAATCCTCCAATTCATGCGAGTTAACTGCCAAGAATAATCATCTAATAACAACATAGGCTTACCTTAATGTTATCCAATTTTTGCCTTGTGGGTAGCATCAATAGTTCCTACTTGACTTTGTCTCTTTTTTTTCTTTTTTTTTAACTCTATAACATGTGACACTTTGAGGACTTTGTAAGAGTCATGAAGTTCTTGTAATACTTGTGGCTGTGAATTTTGAACCTTTTGAATGGTGATTTTTTTTTGTGGTGACGTATGAACCATATCTTGAATTTATACTTAAAAAGAAGAACTTTTTGTAAAAAATTATGAATCTTTGAACATTCACTTCTAAAACTTGATTCAATATCTTTATTCAAACTCACAACTTCAAACCAACAATAGGAAAATCCAAACTTCATTCTCGTAGGTTTAAAAGAGCATATGTAATGAATTGTGTTACCCTCACAATTAAAGATGAATTAGGTACAAGAGTCCTAAGAAACCTTTTGAAAACATTGACACCACTTGCAACTCGCCACGAAAATCATAACCAGTCCTTACACGACCGTATTTAATACTAACAGCAGGAAAACCCTGATTTTTCTTGAGACATATGCAGAGCTTCTGAGAAATCTTGAAGAGAACGACCATTATAAAACCCTAGGACCGCTTTAAAACAGGATTAACTGGTCATGCCCTGAAATGTTCGACTGAGAGAACCAACACTATCTGCACTTAGAATTAATGCGCCTGCACGAATTGGTTAGTCACAATAAACACACAGACAAAGACTGCATGACCTAAAGATGCTATGCAGGATGATGCACAAAGAGGTGGAATCTTATGGTCAAAATTAGGGTATGATAGATTGATTCAAAGAACTTGGTTCATAAGCAGTACAAGGATTCAAATTCATCTGGACCAATTAGGGTTTCTTGATGAAAAGTCAACTGTATCTTTGACTTTTGACCAAGACATGATCCCAAACCTTGGTACATGATTCAAGACACTCTATAACACCTATGGAATCCATCCATTAGGTTTGAATTAGGTCAAGGACTTGATTTCATAGAGGATCACAAAGTTTGAAATTCATCTGATAAAAAGTCAATTATACCAAAAAACCAAGTTTGACTTTTTGAATTTCTTGACAGACAAGGCTTCCCTAAGTAAAAAACAATGTTAAATTATGGTTTTGATCATCATCCATCAAGAAAAAGCAAGAAAAGTGGGGTTACTTGCAAAAGGGGCAACCATAAGAAACTTGAATTTTCACTAAGTCATGGAAAAAAGTGATTTATACCCAACTTTGCAAGGCCATAACTTGTGATCCAAGCAACCTTTTTCTTCCATCCAAAGCTCAAATGAAAGCTCTCATTACACACTTCAAGATTGTCAACTACATCATATTCCAAATCCTCATGAATTTTGAGTTATGGATTGATCAAAATCACAAAAAAATATGAAAATGACCATTTTTCCAACACTTAGTGAAAATTTGGACAGAATCTGTCTTGGATTTTCACCAACTTTGAGGCCATTTTTAATTATGATCCAAGATGATTCAAAACCATTGTTGGGCATAAAAGTTGAAGTATGTTATTGGGGTTTTCCAAAAAGTACAAGAGCCACCCATGGTTCCACTTGAGCAAGGAGTTATAAGCCTCCAAAAATGGCATTTTTCACCCTGCCCACACAAAGGCATTGATACATAACTTGGTTCCCACAATTCCTTGAGCCAATTTTGGACACTTGCATAATTTCATTTCTATCCAAAATCAAATTGAATGATGAAGAATCTGATCACAAGGCCACCAAGTCCAAAATCCAATCCTTTAGGCATGTGGCATTCAAAGTTCAAACCCAAAAACTTCAAACTTGTCATGAGGCATTTAATGGATGCATAGAGTTGGCATGTATCAGTCCACAACATTGCAAATGAGTCAAGATAAACTCAAGCATCAGAAGACGATAGGCCAACAAGATTGACCCAAGTCAATGGCTAAAGGAGACTTTGGCTACATGACAAAGTTCAATGGATATAGGAGTGATCCAGCCTCCAATCACTATTGCTCCCATAACAAAGTTGCTCTACTATAAATAGAGGTTCTTTCTGATCAATTCAAGTACACCAAAGCATAGCAATACATGCTTTCCTCCAAATCACATTTCAAAAACCAGATTTTGCTTCTTCTTGAAGTGAATATCGAATTTTCAAATAGGGATCAATTCCATCAAAACCAACCATGCCAACACCTCACATATATCATATATAAGTGATCCATAACCTCAAAACATATCTGGAACACTTGAATCACAAAGTCACCCCCCATTTGCTCAGGCTTTTTGGCCTACTTACAGTTGAGGTGCCATAACAAGAACCGGGTGCATTCAATCCATTCCAAGCTTCCAAACACCTGATATTAGGTCCATTGAAGCTGTCCAGATCATCACACAACATATGTAACACCTACAATTCAGGATTTGATTTCCTCTTGCAGAGGTAAGCCTGCCACTCTCAAACTCTATTATCTATGCATCATAAATGTGTTTTCAAGTTACAAACATGTTTTTGCACTTATGTAGAGTGATTCCCCTCAATCAACTGCTTTGTAGCTTTCGTGTATAGGATTTCATAGTGTTTTTGCAGAAATTAGGGTTCTTAAGTTCATCTTCTGATTTCTCACTCCACACTTAAAATAAATGCAATTAATTTATATCATTGAAAGAGATATGCGAGGTTTTGCAAATTGGCTATGGCGGGTACACGCGAGGAAGAAGAAGATGACCTTGGCAGCATTTTCAAATTTTTGAATTTTTGATTATTTGATATTTTTATTAAATGATTTCAAAATTTAATTTCTCTTTCATTTTTAATAATTTTTTATTGGTTTTTTTTTTAAAAAGTCACAAAAATGTTAAAATATTTTATTCTACAAAAAAATCACATTTATATTATCTATTTAATATAACTTGAATTTTTGTAAATAATTTCATTTTATTTGTTTTTTTTAACATTTTTAAATGAAATTTCCACCTTGAATTTTCAAATTTATTTGAATTTCAAGCTTTCATGTGATTAAACATGATTTTTCAAAATATTTTTCAAAGTTGATAACTTGTTTTTGAAAATATTTGATATTTTATATCATTTTTATTTAATTTCCTTTGAAAATTATATTTTTAAATTCAAAATTAGGGTTTTCTCTAAATTTTTATTTTTCAAACTTCAAAAAAACACTTTTGGGCCTCTAATAGAGTGTAAGACCCATCCCTTGTCACACATAAATAATTTTGGGCTTCGGTCACTGAATAAGTCCCACTGTGTTTTCCGAAACTGTGGCGCGATTGTCGCCTTTTAAACAAAAATCATCTGGGGCTCCCTTTGGTTGTAAGTCCTATCTTTCTTTTTTAAACACTTTTGGGCCTCTAATAGAGTGTAAGACCCATCTCTTTTGTAAATACCATTTTTTGGGCCTCAGTCATTGTATAAGTCCCGATACGGTTTTCAAAATAAACGGTGCGATCGCTGTTTTTATCTGGGCATCTCCTTGAGTTATAAGCCCCATCTCTTGTATAAAAATAAACTTTTGGGCCTCTTTATAGAGTGTAAGACCCATTCCTCCTTGTACATAAATAATTTTTGGGCCTCAGTCATTGTATAAGTCCCTCTGTGGTTTTCAAAATCACGGTGCGATCGTCGCCTTTTCAAATAAATCATCTTGGCCTCTCCTTGAGTATAAGACCCATTTTTATTTTTTAAACACTTTTGGGCCTCTATTAGAGTATAAGACCCAACCCCTCTTTGTACAAAATCATTTTTTGGGCCTCTGCTATAGAATAAGTCCCACAACGTCTGTCGGTATCGCAGTGTGATCAATGTTTTCAAAATAAGTCATCTGGGCATCTCTTTGAGCTACAAGCCCCAAACATTTCTTTTAAACAAACGTGTTTTTAATTCAAAAATTTAAATTCAATGTTTGCTTTTCAAAACTTTCTTCAATTTCTTGAAACCCTAAAAGAGGGAATACAGTTGTAGTAAAAACAACAGATCACAATATGCTTGGGCTTCTTCTCAGAAGGTAAGTCCCCATATCTTTTTCAGTGTATATTTCTTATGTATATCTGTCAATATAATTGTCTATATATAATTATGCATTTCTTGCTTAGAGTCTCCCCAGTAGTTAGGTCTAGGTTTAGATCAAACCAGAGGTTACTTTACAACATAGTTAAAAACTAGTTCCTCATAGGAAATTCCCTATACAGTCTTGCCTCCTCTTGGGCTTATATAATATGGAACAGAGAAAGGAATTATATGTACAAGAAATTCATTTCCCCAAAGAGGATTAATTCCCGGTGAAACCTCTTTTGAATTTCTTCAAACCCTAGAACTGTTCAGCAAATAAAGGATTAATTCCCGGTGAAACCTTTCTTAAACTTTTCTTTGGCTTGGACCCACAGGCTTCTTAAAAGCATCCCCAACATCCTCTCGGACTTAGTACAAGGACCCACAGGCTTCTTAGAAGTTCCTCAGCCTCCTCTTGGGCTTAGTACAAGGACTCAAAGGCCTCTTAAAGGTATAGGATAGAAATTAGTCATATCTACTAGTTCAATCCTCAGGAGAGTCAAGAATTCCAGAACATCATACCACTCTAGGGTTGATCCTCATCCCTTAAACCCTTAGACTCCTCTTGGACATCATACAAAGATCTCTCTCTACACTAGAGCCTACCATTTCTTGAGAGACTTGGACAGTCTCAACCTCCTATTGGGCTTCATTCAAGTAGAGTTGGAAAGTCTCATATCCTCTTGAATCTCAAAAGAAACCCTCAAATTTCCTAAAAGCACAGAAAAAACCCTGATCATTTCATCAATATACTAATCTCCAACAGAGTTGAAACCACTATATGTTTCCAAACTCAACTTTAAACCCATTTGACCCCCAACAAGGTTTAAACCTTCACCTTAGAAATCCCAGCCAGTGTCAATTAGCCATCAACAAATCCCCAGTGGAATCAAAACCTCATGACATCTGATATCTCAACTCTTCCTTAATCCGCAACAAGAGTAAAACTTTTGGATTCCTCAATATCATTTGGACCTGCTCCTGGATTTCCATAAATCCTCAGTAAGAGATAACCTTCTCTTAGGCTTCATATAAGAATTCCCCTCAGTAGAGTCAGTCAGCCTCAATCTTGGGCTTTGTACAAGACAGATAAAACACTCCCCAGTGGAGTCAGTTTCTTTTAGCTTCAACCTTGGGCTTTGATCAAGGCACACAAAAATCAACATCCCCTCAGATGAGACCATGAGTCCACTCTGCAGGAAGATAAATTTCCTATACATCACATATCAAAATAGACAATCAAAAACTTTTTCCCAGATAATTGCTGTAAGTGGCACACTTGTTGATTCAAAATCCAAAGCTGAAGTCCTTCCTTTATCCTGGCTAAAACTTATCTTTCATCTAACAGCTGTAAGTGGCAAGCCTCTGGATTCCTAACATCTAATCCAATGTCCCTCTCTTAGCATGAAAGATTCATAAGGAAAAGTAGCATTGCTCTACACTGAGTTAAAGCTTTCCTCCTTCATGACATCCCTCTTATAAAGGAAATTATGGCATTGCTGGATTCACATATCCCAGTTAAAGTAATTTCCCTTATAACCAATTATTCAACTTTTGTGATGAATAGGTGAGATATTCTCCCTTTAGAGATGACAAATGATCTCTCAGTCACCCTTTAAGCTTCAATCTTGGGCTTTGAACAAGACACAAATACCCTTTTATCTTTAATCTTGGGCTTTGAACAAGACGCAAATACCCTTTTAGCTTCAATCTTGGGCTTTGAACATGACACAAATACCCTTTTAGCTTCAATCTTGGGCTTTGAACAAGACACAAATACTCAGATAGCTTCAATCTTGGGCTTTGAACAAGACACCAAACATCCTTCCTCCCATAGAAATAGGAGGAACTACGATTGCTCTAATTTCCCAAATATCTTTACGGGAATACGTAGGCATAAGATTGCGAAATCCTAGCGAGCACACAAATCAAAAACTTTAGGTCCAGTACCTTCCCAAAAACAACGGAAAACCCGAAAACAACAAAAACATTCTCTCAATTCTCCCAAAGGTGAAACTTTCCCAAGCCACAACAGATAAACACCAGAAAATACTTAAATAAAACAGAGAAACATGTAATAAAAGGTCTATGGATAACCATATATACATTGGGTGTTAATAGCTTACCTTTGTATATAACCTGACCCCGATCCCCAAACTCTTAGCATTTGTTAAAGAAAACATTTGCATGCAAGGTTAGTTTTAGATAGCTTCCCTTTCCTTTCCAGCTTCATAGGATAAATAAGAAATCAGAAAGTAACACCCAATTCCAACCATTCGCGGTAAGGTGGTCGCGTCACCGAAAAAAACCGTACGCTATAATAGGTATATAACAAATATGCATTAAATTGAAAATATGTTGGGACTTATACTCTGAGAAGAGGCCTAAGTGTATGGTGATTGATTGTGTTGACTTAAAACTGTATGATTAGGGTTTTAAGAAATTGAAGAAAGTTTTGAGAAAACTATGAATTTGAATTTGAATTTGAATTAAAAGAAAGTTGTTTGAAAAGAAAAGAATGTCTGGGGCTTACAACTCAAAGAGAGGCCCAAGTGGTCTAAGAGCAGTTTCGCTGGGAATAATGCTCCTCTTAGTACCAGTTAAAACAGACCGCTGATTTTGAAAAAAACAGAAGTATGAGGCTTACAACTCAAGGAGAGGCCCATGGAAGTTGTTTATTATTTAAAACAAAGTTTATGAACACAAGGTTGGGGCTTATACTCAAGGAGAGGCCCAGATGACTTATTTTGAAAACAGGGATCACACTGCGATACCAAAAGACGTTGTGGGACTTATACTACAACAGATGCCCAAAATTGTTTATGTAAAAAAAGTTTGGGTCTTACACTCTATAAAGAGGCCCAAAGATTATTTTTATACAATAGATGGGGCTTACAGCTTAAGGAGATGCTCAGTTGAAAAACAACGATCGCACCGTTATTTTGAAAATCGCAGAGGAACTTATACAATGACTGAGGCCCCAATTATTTATTTACAAAAGGGATGGGTCTTACACTCTTCAAAGAGGCCCAAAAATGTTTTAAATGAAGTTTGCAAAATTAAAATTAAGGGAAAACCCTAATTTTAATTAAAAATACAATTTTTCAAAGAAAATTAAATTAAAAAAATGATATAAAATATCAAATATATTTAAAAACAAGTTGTTAGCTTTGAAAAATGTTTTAAAAAATCATGTTTTATTTATATGAAAGTGTGAAATTCATTTGAATTTAAAAAATCAAGAGAAAAATTTCATTAAAAATGTTTAAAAACAATTAAAATGAAATTCTTTACAAAACTTAAAAATATATTAAATAAATAATATAAATTTATTTTTTTGTAGAATAAAATATTTTAACATTTTTGTGAATTTTGAAAAAAAGAATCAATAAAAAATGATTAAAAATAAAAGAAAATTAATTTTTGAAATCAATTAAAAAAACAAATATTCAAATATTCAAAAATTCAAAAAAGGCGCCAAAGCAACCTTCTTCTTCCTCACGCGAACCTCCATGGCCAGATTTGCAAAACCTCTCATATCTCTCTGATTACTCAATGGTTTTGACCTTTGTAAACATGAAAGTTGCTCGTTTTTGAACAAGGATTCCAATGGTACCTATTAATTGCATTTATATTGAGTGTGGAGTGAGAAATCAAGTGATGAACACATGAACCCTAATTTCAGCAAGAACACTATGAAATCCTATACACGATAGCTGCAAAGCAATTGATTGAGGGGAAACACTCTATACAAGTACAGAAACATGTTTGTAACTTGAAAACACATTTATGATGCTTGGATCATAGAGTTTGAGAGTGCCAGGCTTACCTCTGCAAGAGGAAATCGAATCCTCAGTTGTAGGTGTTACAGAAGTGTTTTGATGATCTAGATAGCTTCTTTGGACCTCAAGTAGTGTGTTGAGATGCTTGGAATTGATTGGAAACACCTGGAACTTGTTGTGGTACCTCAACTGCAAATAGGCCTAAGTTGGATTTTGAGCTTTGTGATTCTGAGGTTACAGATGATGGAGAAGTGTTTGGACAACTTCTATATGATGTATATAATGTGTCTACACTCTTTGTTTTGGTGGAATTGTTTTCTATTTAAAAATTCGAACCTTACTTGCTAAAGAAGCAAATTCTGGTTCATGAGAAGGAAATGAGATAAAACATGAATTCTTATGTTTTGGGGTGGTTTGATCAGTCACACACGACCTCTATTTATATTAGAGGGAGTTTGTTTTGAAAGGAATAGTGATTGGGGGCTGGATTACCCTATTATCCATTGAATTTTGTCATGTAGCCAAAGTCTCCTCTAGCCATTGACTTGAGTCAATCTTGCAGGCCTATGGTCTTCTGATTCTAGGACTAATCTTGACTCATTTGTAATGTTATGAACTGATCCATGCAAGCTCTATGCATCCATTCAATGCTTCATGACAAAATTGGAGTTTTTGGAAATGAATCTTGAATGCCACATGCCTAAGGGATTGGGTTTTTGACTTGGTGGCCTTGTTATCAGATTCTTCATCATTCATGTTGATATTGGACAGAAAAACAATGATGCAAGTGTCCAGAATTGGCTCAAGAAATCGTGGGATACAAGTCATGTACTAATGCTGTTGTGTAAGCATGGTGAAAAATGCCAGTTTGGGAAGCTTATAACTTCTTGCTCAAGTTGAATCATGGGAGGCTCTTGTACATTTTAGAAAGCCCCTATATCATACTTCAACTTTGATGTTTAACTTTGGTCTTGGTTTATCTTGGATCATAATGAAAAATAGCCTCAAAGTCGAAAAAAATGAAACAGATTCTGTCTCAAAATTTCACTAAGTGTCCAAGTTCAAAAGTTTTGAAACCCTAACTTCATGGCTCCATAACTCAAAATCTAAGCCTTTTTGGCTCATGGAGCACTGTGACACTTTTGTAGTGTGTAATGAGAGCTTTCATTTGAGCTTTGGATGGAAGAAAATGGCTTTGTGGTTTGAAAGTTATGATCTTGCAAAGTTGGGAAAAATCACCCTTTTGCCATAACTTAAAGAAATTTTAAGTTTCTTAAGATTACCCCTTTTGCAAGTAACCTCACTTTTCTTGATTTTTCTTGATGGATGATGATCCAAACCATAAGTTAACATTGTTTTAGACTTAGGGGAGCCATGTTTGTAAAAAAATCTCAAAAGTCAAACTTGGTTTTTGGGCACAGTTGACTTTTTGTCAGATGAATTTCAAACTTTGAGATTCTTTATGAAATCATGTTCTTGACCTAATTCAAACCTAATGGATGGAATCCGTAGGTGTTTTAGAGTGTCTTGAATCATGTCTCAAGGTTTGAGAACATGTCTTGGTAAAAAGTCAAAGGTAGGGTTGACTTTTTCTCAGAAACCATAGTTTGTGGTCAAATGAATTTGCATCTCCATATTGCTCATGAACCAAGTTCTTTGTGTCCATTTGAACTTGTAAGAGGATAAATATGAGATATTTGAGATCTTCAAAACATTACTTGAGGTTTTGGCTCATGTCTTATTCCAAAAGTCAACTTAGGGGTGAATTAGGTCAAGAAACCCTAATTCCTGATTTTTGATGAATGCATCCCCTGAGGCTATTTTGAACTTATTATTGGATCCATGAGGCCCCTTTGAGCCTCTCGGATCATGTTTTGAAGTATTGGTCGACCAAAACTCTAATTTTGTGACATTGATGATCTTGAGGCTTGGTCCACTTGAAATGTTGCACTCTTGTGATTGATTCTTGATATGGAAGACCTCTTGACCCATTATGTATGTTTGAGAGGTTTGAAAAGTGGAATATCATGTCAATTCTTGATTGAACCTTTGTCTGAGTGCTCTGAGAGGGCTCAAGACCCAAATTCTTGGTTGAGGTGAAGGCTCAATAATCTTTGAGAGGATTGATGAGGCATGAAGGTACATCCATATTGTGGTGATGTTTTGCACAATGATGGGAAATATTGTGGTCAAAATTTAGGGTATGATAAACCATATAAGAGATTGTCTATGTTTGAGGATTTCGTATCAAAATTCTTCGAAGGCAGCCTATTCTGGAATAGAAAAGAAGGAACGATATGGTTGTTCCAATGTCGGCACAATTGTATTGGCATTTAACTAGGCTAGAACTGGAGTAAGAGCTGATCAATGTCAAAGAATTCTTACGAATATGATGACATTGGATCTTTGTGGAGAAAATTTTTTATACTGATCTCAAGAGCAAATACATGAGATTTCTAACTCTTGGAAAGTGATCTTGATTATCCAAGGATATTACTGGTTTGTCTGAAAATGGTATTCTAAGGAAGATTTATGCTTTGAAGATTTCTTCCTAGGTTGTGCTGGATGTGTTATTCCTGATCTTGTAGATAGAATAATGAGGAGTGTCAACCTGAAGAAATAGGAGTCTGTAAGGACCGAACAGTTATAGAAGGCTCATCTAGTGAAGATGTTTTTTGAAGATTCAGGATGATATGGTTTTCCTAGTCTGAACACACTGAACTGTCAAGAGGTTGTGTATCAAGAAGCAAGTTTTGTCTTGGATGTTAATCCTAATGTCTCAACATTGTAATCATCATCAGGATTCTCTTGCTACAAGGAAGTCTAATGACATTTGGTGACTGAAGAATACAGAATTGGGATTTAAGAAAATTGATGTCAAAATTTCACACCAAAAGGTGCATCTTCAGATAGTTGCAAGAACTCAAGAACCTATTCTATGTATTTGATATGTCTTGAAGAATGCATACAGTCGATATCATCTGTGAAGTTCTCAAAAGGTCCTTATCCAGTCCTTAAATGTAATCAAGGTGTGTAATTCTGGTAATGGCTTCAGAACCAATTTCAATGATCTGTTCATTGGAAAAGGAACTGATGTTCAACCAGATGTTGAAACATCATTCAGAAGATTGTGTGCAGAATCTTGTTGATCCAAGGAGTAAACTTCTTGGACAAAGAAGTGGAGTTACTGGTCAAGACTGCGTGGATTCTGATTATCTGTGAGTGGATGGTAGATTCTGCTGGAAGTATCTCTAGAAAAGATTGTATGAGGCTGAATCTTGAGAACGAAGCAGGCTGAGGATGTACGTCTCTTCATATGGAGAAGGGGTTTTATGTCTTCCAAGTGTGGATGACATCTTGGCTAACTAAGGAGTTAAGAGAATTTGTATGTCTTTTTCGGGGATGTGAGCATTCCAAGTTTGATTGGATTTATTCTCAAAGAACAAGGTTATTTATGGCTTTAAGATTCAAGATGGATTTGTACAGTGTGTGGATGTGTTCAGGGGAAGAGTGGTCAATGGTGTTATTTGGTCTCAATTCAAGAGTTTATTGGTAATGGTACAAGGATTATGATCCTGGTATTTTCTCACTTATGAGCATGAAGATGTTCATGTGGTTCATGTGAGGTTGTAATGTCAGACATAATGTCTTGAAATCATGGTCAGGTTTTTTTATTTTGGCTGAAAGGAGTTTGCTTGGGGTTCATTGGAAGACACTGTGACTATGCTTCAGAGTTTGCAAGAGAGAGAGTAGACAAGGCCTGACTGGGTGTCAGAACATTGTTTAGGACTCGTGTTTGTTTACAAGTGGCTCTATATGGACAGTGTTCCTTAGACAGTGGAAAACGTGCCTTAAACAAGGCGTGCAAAACATGTTTCTTCTGTACATGTATATTCTTTGGACGGTTCTCATTAAAGAAGAAACAGTCAAAACTGAGTTGGTCGGTGCACATTCATTTATGCTGAAGTTATCTTCCTCAATTTATGTCCTCATTGAATTGATCTTCGGTAGAATTAATGGCTCGTTAATTCCTAAGGAAAATTTATGGGTATTTAAAGGGGGTCTTTGCTTCTTTTGTCTCAGGTTGTGTCTTTGCTATGTTGTGAGTTTATGGCATTGGGTATGGAATTGTGTTGGATACTTTTGTCAATTTTTGGCTAAAAAGGGGGAAATAGGTTGTGTGTCTATCTCAATTGTGTGTTGTTCCTTGCAACACATGACTGATCTTTATTTGTGTCTTGAGTCCGTTCTTGCAGTTGTTGATGGTGGATAAGATCTTCTAACATCTTGTCTGTGTCTTAGTTCCTTTTGTTCTGAGTCTTCTTTTTGTGTCTTGTAATCTGGGTTATGAACACAGTTGTGTTTTGAGTTATCTGGAGTTGAGGTTTGGTCCTCTGAGCCTTGATCTGGATGATGGATGATGGTAAATTGGGACTAATTTTGAGGGGGAGTGTCTTGCATCTTCTTCCCCATGTACACCAGGGCAAAGGGTACACATCATAAAACAAGTGGCGTGTGGTGTGTAAATCATCCGAAGAGCTGTACAGGAAGAATGAAAGCTTCCAGGAGTCACATTATTTTCTGCTAAACTTGTCATAGGCTGGCTGAATTGACTTCAGGACTTTCTACTCTCTCTACTCCATGATTTCCTGGGTTTATTGTACAAAAGGAGTTTTAGCCAAAATTTGTCAAAAGGGAGAGATTGGAGGCTCTAAGATTTGACTAAATTTTGGTAAAACTTGATGTTGAACAAGATATCCTAACATGAAGAAATCTGTAAAAAACATGTCGGACAAGATGTCCTATCTTGAGGACTCGACATCTTGGTTTGATACAGCAGGCTTGCTGCATATCTGTTCCAAGATTTAAGGCGCAATCAGAACATGGATCAAGGAATGATTGGAAAGAGTTATCAAAGCCCATGGACAACTGAAGATTATAAAAGGAAGACCAAGACCTAGGGCAAACGACAAGTCCTTGTTTTTACTTTTGTAAAGCAAAAATAAGGGTTTACGGTTAGAGAGTCGTGTGTTTTCTTGTATTGTAAGTCACCCTTTGTATCAGTTTGATACATTATGGTAGACATAGATTTTCATATTCAAAAACATGTCGGTAATGAATTGTATATTATTCTTGGATGAAGCTTTTAAGCAAATTCAAGTATTAGTGTTAGTCAAGACTATTGACTGAATATTGTGTTGAAAGGGTTGTCTTTCAATTAAACAGTTTAATGCAGTCACCGGAGGTTGTGACTTTTAGATATCACTGAGGTGATTTAGGAATTGAGATGGGTTTCTCTTATCTAGATGGATTTCTAGGTAGAATTGCACCGGGTAGGGAATTAAGTGATAAGTTATCGGAGGTTGTATACTTAGAATTAATACTACTGATAGTGAATTCATTCATGGCTTGGTAGCCTCCAGATGTAGGTGTTGTTGTACACCGAACTGGGTCATCATATCTTAGTGTTATTTATCATTATGCTATGTATAATTCAGTCTGTTCTTATGCTCTAAAATATATGTCTTGACAGATGTTGAGACATCTGTCATGACACTGTTATGACTTTGAGATATCAGAATGTTCTTGTTTTGTCCTTGTTTAGTAAGGCAGAGATTAATGTCTCGACATCTCTTAGGACATCTGAGATCTGCATACCAGAATTTCAATTGGTATCAGAGCAGGCATCCTGTTATATTTCTGGATGAGTTCTAGGGAAGATACTTTCTGGTCTTTTGAACAAGGAAGGAGATTGTATGATCAGACCATCCATTACTATTGTGGGGATTGGAAGTCAGGTCGATAGTTGTTTGAATCCAACCTAACAACTACTGATGGTTAACTGATACTTCTGTGAAGATTCTACCACTGTTGCTGATAATGATGTTACTGTCTTATAAGATGTTCTGACATCTTACCTGGCGCTTGTTGAAGATGGTGTCAGCCTCTATAGATGTTCAAGCCATCACTAGCTGGGAGTAATATAATGAAGAGAGCATTGTGATCTGGCTTCCCCTGAAGGAACTTCCTATGTTGCTTAGAAGATAGTTTCAACCAGGTACCATGAAGGGTAATAGGGGGGGGGGGGGAAGGTTGAGTTGAGGTCTTGTTTATCAAATTCATAATCTATGGATTCAATAAACACTCTATGTCACGTTTAAAGTAGCCCAAGATACTTGAGTTTTCTCTCAAGTCCACTCATAAAGGAACTTCTGAATGTGTTTGATAAGTAGAGTTCAGAAGAGAAAATTGTCAAGAAGAAGATCCACGGGTACTTATTTAAGAAGTGTGACATGATAATGTCATACCATTGAAGACAGACAGGAGTAATTTATTTTTGTTCCCAACCCTATAAGAGATTGTCTATGTTTGAGGATTCCGTATCAGAATTCTTGGAAGGCAGCCTATTCTAGAATAGAAAAGAAGGAACAATATGGTTGTTCAAATGTCGGCACAATTGTACTGACATTCAACTAGGTTGGAACTAGAGTAAGAGCTGATCAATGTCAAAGCATTATTTTGAGTGTGATGACATTGGATCTTTGTGGATAAATTTTTTATACTGATCTCAAGAGCAAATACATGAGATTTCTAACTCTTGAAAGTGATCTTGATTATCCAAGGATATTACTGGTTTGTCTGAAGTTGGTATTCTAAGGAAGATTTATGCTTTGAAGATTTCTTCCTAGGTTGTGCTAGAAGTCTTATTCCTGATCTTGTAGATAGAATAAGGAGGGGTGTCAACCTGAAGAAATAGGAGTCTGTAAGGACTGAATAGTTGTAGGGGCTCATCTAGTGAAGATGTTTTTTGAAGATTTAGGATGATATGGTTTTCCTAGTCTGAACACACTGAACTGTCAAGAGGTTGTGTATCAAGAAGCAAGTTGTGTCATGGATGTTAATCCTAATGTCTCAACATTGTAATCATCATCAGGATTCTATAGCTAAAAGGAAGTCTAATGACATTTGGTGACTGAATAGTATGTAATTGGGATTTAAAATTAATTGCTATTTGTGGCCTTAGAAAGTATTGAATTGATTATCCTTTTGCTCAGTGTTCAAGAAAGATGATGTCAAAATGTCACACTAGAAGGTGCAGCTTCAGATAGTTGCAAGAACTCAAGAACCTATTCTATGTATTTGATATGTCTTGAAGAATGCATACAGTCAGTATCATCTTTGAAGTTCTCAAAAGGTCCTTATCTTGTCCTTAAATGCAATCAAGGTGTGTAATTCTGGTAATGGCTTCAGAACCAATTTTAATGATCTGTTCATTGGAAAAGGAACTGATGTTCAACCAGATGTTGAAACATCATTCCAGAAGAGTGTTTGCAGAATCTTGTTGATCCAAGGAGTAAACTTCTTGGACAAAGGAGTGAAGCTGTTAGTCAAGACTGTGTGGATTCTGATTATCTGTGAGTGGATGGTAGATTCTATTGGAAATATCTCTAGAAAAGATTGTATCAGGCTGAATCTTAAGAACGAAGCAGGCTGAGGACGTATCTCTCTTCATATGGAGAAGGGGTTTGATGTCTTCCAAGTGTGGATGACATCTTGGCTAACCAAGGAGTTAAGAGAATTTGCATGTCTCTTTCGGGGATGTGAGCATTCCAAGTTTGATTGGATTTATTCTCAAAGAACAAGGTTGTCTATGGCTGTAAGATTCAAGATGGATTTGTACAGTGTGTGGACGTGGTCAGGGGGAGAGTGATCAATGGTGTTATTTTGTCTCAATACAAGAGTTTATTGGTTATGGTACAAGGATTGTGATCCTGGTATTTTCTCACTTATGAGCATGAAGATGTTCATGTGATTCATGTGAGGTTGTAACGTCAGACATAATGTCTTGAAATCATGGCCAGATTTTGTTTAATTATGGCTGAAAGGAGTTTGCTTGGGGTTCTTTGGAAGGCACTGTGACTATGCTTCAGAGATTACAAGAGAGTGTAGACAATGTCTGACTGGGTGTCAGGACATTGTTTAGGACTCTTGTTTGTTTACAAGTGGCTCTATATGGACGGTGTTCCTTAGACGGTGGAAAACGTGTCTTAAAGAAGGCGTGCAAAACATGTTTCTTCGGTACATGTATATTCTTTGGACGGTTCTCATTAAAGAAGAAACAGTAAAAACTGAGTTGGGCGGTGCACATTCATTTATGCTGAAGTTATCTTCCTCAATTTATGTCATCATTGAATTGATCTTCAGTAAAATTAATGGCTCGTTAATTCCTAAGGAAACTGCTCGGGTATTTAAAGGGGGTATTTGCTTCTTTTGTCTCAAGTTGTGTTTTTGCTGTGTCGTGAGTTTATGGCATTGGGTATGGAATTGTGTTGGATACTTTTGTCAATTTTTGGCTAAAAAGGGAGAGATAGGTTGTGTGTCTATCTCAGTTGTGTGTTGTTCCTTGTAGCACATGACTGATCTTTATTTGTGTCTTGAGTCTGTTCTTGCAGTTGTTTTGCAAGGATGGTGGATAGGATGTGAAGCTAGCAGGATTATACCTGAGTGAATCGCACACTCAAAGATACAACAGAGTCGTCACCAAACTTTATTTATTCCCAAAGGACAGAGAAAATATCGATAAAACCCAAAGGGAAGAGAAACGGGTAAAGGGGTCGCTTATGCGAAAGAAAGGTACTATAGAAACCATTTCGGCTGCTTCTAGGTTTGGATGGGTTATCTATCTAAAGGCTTCTAGCTAAAGAGAAGAGAGAACAAAAAAGAGAGAAAAAAAGTGCTCGCGGAGGATTAGGGCCCTCGTGCCTACATATCCTTATAGTGCAATGAGGAAATCAGAGCGCCGTAGTTCATGGAACCATGGAAAAAGAAAAAGAATGGGAGAAGATGGCTCGCCAAGATTTCGCAATCTCGTGCCTACGTATCCTCATAGTGCAATAAGGAATTTAGAGCCTACGTAGTTCGGGGAAAAAACCAGGAAAAGGAAAGGAAAATGGTGTCAAAACCAAGAGCAAAAGAGGTAGAAAGACTCCGCTGGGGATGCAAAAGAATGGCGTCAAACCCAAGAAAGAAAGGCAAAGGAATAGTAGCCACTCTGCTGAGGATAAAGTGAAAGAATGGTGTCTAAACCAAGAAGATAAAGGAGCAAAAGAATAATAGTGACTTTACTGGGAAGTAAACAAAAGGGTTGGTGTCGAAACCGAGAAAAAAAGGTTTCGGTATGTTAACTGACTGGCAGTGGTTAACGGAAGAAAGAGATTAAGGCTTTGTGGGAAAAAAAGGGTTTGGTGTCAACAGGCAGGCTGTGGTAAACCAAAAGGAGAGAGTACTGAACCAAGAGACCGTGTTTGACTTTGAAAGAATTTCGGTATATTAACTGATAAACAATGGTTAATCGATGAACGGGTGTGGAACCAAGCAGAGGTTATGACCCAAAGAACGGGTGTGGAACCAAGCAAAGGTTGTGACCCACCGGGGACTCGGTGTTAACAGAAAGACTGTTGTTAATCGAAAAGAAAATGAGTAATTAACCAAGAGAAGGTGATTAATTCAAAAGAAACTCAGTATGTTAATAGATAGACTGTGGTTAACTGAGAAAAGGTGTAAATTGGTGTTTTAACTGACAGGCAGTGGTTAACAATTCAAAAGGGAGGAAGAACCGAGAGAAGGTTGTGAACTCTACTAGGGTTTCAGTGTTTAATAGGAAAACTGCGATTAACTGAAGAAAAAGAATTGTGACTACTAGGGAAAAAGAGAATGGTTTTGACAGCCTGACTATGATTAACCAGAGAAAGAATGATTACAACTCTGATGGGGAGTCAACAAACAATGATTGACTAAAAGAAAGGGTGTTGAACCAAAAGGAGGTTGCTAACCCAAAGTGACAATGATCTTTAACTAAGGAGATGGTGATTGATCAAAAGAGAGATTGAAAGGGGCAAGAGTGATCAAGGATCGACTCGACTGAAGATTGAGAAACACTACGGTCTAAAGGTAGAGACGATTGTTCCAGGCACAAGGTCATTCGTCCCCTACCCAAAATAATCAAGGTTTCGATCAATCAATCTAGGGAAATGATCAAGCAAACAATCTTCCAAATGGATCGGAAGATCGTCAAAGGAAACGTGCAGATTATTGATTGCACAAGATTAAACTTGCTCAATAAAGAATAAACTTAATATGATCAAGGATGAAATTGCAAGGCAGTACCAAATGCCAATTAGCATGCATCACAAATCATGTTATCATGTGAACAAAGGTGTGCAAGAATCATCATGATCATACAATGCAAACAATTCCAAAAATCGACAAATCATGCATCGAAAGTTTGCATACATGCTTCAAACAGAGGTAAAACAGCTCATAAAACATCCACTAATATCAACATATCAAGCCATGGAAGTTAAATGAGGAAAGAATATCAAACAAGCTTGAAAATAGGCAAAAATGGCATTCTGTGTCAGTGTTAATCGGTTAACCATTTGCCAGTGCAAAATGGTTAATCGATTAACCCTTGAAAAATAGCAGAATTTTGTTGAAAACAGAGGTGTTAATCGATTAACCATTTTGCACTAGCAAATGGTTAATCGATTAATCCTGGAGCAGTGATAGAAAAATCAGTTTTCAAAAGCACTTCCAGCAATTAATCACTTATCCAAACATCCACATGTTATGGAATGCATTTATGCACGAAAATTACATCAAGTAGAAGCAATTAATCATCAATTGAAAGCATTAAACATGGAGATCAAAGATCAAATAATCACATGATTAATCAACACCGAAAACCTATCGAAAATACATCAGAAATGCGCGAAAGTGATCGAAACAATAGATTGAACAAGAGTTACCAACCTACAAGGCGGAGAATTGCCTTGGTGATTGTTGTGAGTGAAATGTAGTGATAAGAAGCCAAGAAAACCAGAGAATTTCGAGCTTGTGCTTAAATCGTAACGAAACCGATCAAAATGCGATAAAAGCTCTGAAGCGATTGAATCGAACACTTGATTTGGAGTGGAAGTTGCTGTAATTGCAGAGATCTAAGAATAAATGCAATGTGATGGAGGTTTAAGCTCAAGAGAAAGCAATTTCAATGTGAAATTTTGTACTCTTCAATGGTGGAATTGAGCTCTAGTGTGGTTTTGGGAAGAAGATGAAGATGAATGTGAAGAAGTTGCAGAAAATGCAGAGAGAATTGAGAGAAATGAGAGAGTGAAGAGTGAAGAATTGTGAAAATGAATTAACGTTCAAGGGTCTCTTGTGAAATGGTGGAGGTTTGTTTATATAGAGGCTAGCTTTGGAGTAGGCTAGGTTTGGAGTGTGCTTTGGAGTATGCTTTGGAGCTTGCTTTGGATTTAATTATGCTTAACTCACTGAGTTGGAATTTGACTCAGTTAGTTAAGTGTGACTCAGTGGAGCAATCCCCATGTAAGTCCAAATCAAATGGTCCTCATTCTTGGAAATGAAGTTACATGGTAGTCTTGGTTCAAAGTGATATATTGGAATAAATGCCTTGAAGTGTCTTGAAAGGTCTTGAAATGTCTAGAAATATCTAGAATATTCCACACAATGCTAGCATCAAGGAGACCCCAAAAATGTAGAGGAAAAGTTGCTGTCATGAAAATGCAGCAGAGTCTGCCAAATTACAAGGGTTAATCGATTAACCATTTTGCACTAGCAAATGGTTAATCGATTAACCTAGCCAAAATTTGCCCAATTTGCTTAAAAAAAGGTGCTATGGCTATGGCTCTGATTTTTGACCATTTCCTTTGATGAATAGGAATAAAAACCCTCATTTTTTGCTTGTGTTGATGATGTGATGACTTTATGAGGATATGATTAATCGGGCTTTGAAAACCTGAACATTCCTGCAACAAAAATATAGAGAAAAATGTGAGTGTGTATGCCAGCGATGCGAATGCACTTGCTTATGCAAAAGGTAAAAGGGGAGGTCAAATTTTGAGTTACGACAGCTGCCCCTATTTAATCCTCTTGGACCTGAATGTTTGAATTGTGCCAACTTTTTGATTATTCAAGGTGGGAGGGGATTAAATAAAAGAGTAGCTTGAAAATTTGGCCAACGGCAACAAAAGAAGAATTTTGAGGGTGAATGTTTGGCTGAATATCTGTTGGGGAGATGAATCAGTCAAAGGGGTGTATGCTCGATGCATATGCTATGTATGTGTTGTTCTACATGATGCTTGATATCATGTTATGCAGCGGTGCAAATTAAGGTGCTATGGCGCTAGCAGGAAGGGATTGTAGCAAAACAGACTCGACATCTTCAACTGAGGAAGGATACCACAAATGGCGACGACTCCGTTGGGGAAGAAACCGAGAATCTTGGGTTTTCAAGCTACTACCATTATTGCTGTTGGGAATGAAGGAATCTGGATGATCTTGAAACCATGACTGAATCTACTTAGGGGAATCCCAAGGTCCAAATGAACCTTACCGCTTGGGGAAAACAGGAAACCGAAGCATTATCGCTGTTGGGGAATAACAGTCTCGACCTGCTGGGGATGATGTGAGGATCATCCTCGTGCTGGGGATGTTGCACGACTTTTGCCGGGGACAAGGGAACGAACATGTCTCTGCTTGGGACCAACCTTAGTTCTGCTGTCGAAATTATGGATCTGCCGGGGAAAGGAAAGGTGAACAACCCTTCCAAAGAACCATAATAGTGGTTATCAAGGATTCAGCTTACAACGGAGACTAGCGATCATCCCTTAGGGATTTCTGGTAAGGCATGCAATGCATACTGCTTTCTCTGTTGCTTTAGCTTTGAATTATTCTCAACGCTTTATAGTATTATATGATCACAAACAATTGTTAATTTTGCAAACAAAATACTGAAAAGAGACGATTGAGAAATCAAATGATGAATTTTATTGAATGGGAAAATGTTTGTACATAAGGTGTGTACAAGGATGCAAAAATCCTCGATGAGGAAATTTTCAATAAAATTGAAAAACAAAGGTAAATGGAAAAGGGAAAACATGTTTTGCATTGATTACAACACTGACCACCATCCACTGTAAGTCTAGGTTTGAACGCCTTGCACCAGTTGACGATGATTTGAATGCTCTGTTACCGTCTGAGATCCAGCTATGATGAAGACAGGTTCAAGTGTTCGCAGTCAAATGCCTTTATCCCTAATTTTTACCTGGACATATTTTTTTTTGTCCATCGGGATACCCATTTTTGCCTAAGTCGCCCTTCCGGGGTTTTAACTTAGCGGGCTATTATTGTTTTTTGCATTGTGCCTAACTTTTGTATGGACATTTCTTTTTTTTTGGTCCATCGGGACACCCGTTTTGCCTAGATTGTCCTTGCGGATGTCAATATAGCAGGCTCTTTACTCATTCATTTTTTTCAGGCATAATATTTTTTGAATGCGTCGGAGTTCATGGGCGATGGTAACTCCTCCCCATCCATGGTGGTGAGGATTAGGGCTCCGCCTGAGAAGGCCTTCTTGATAACAAATGGTCCTTCGTAGTTGGGAGTCCATTTGCCGCGTGGATTCGAGTGAACAGGTGAATATCTCTTGAGCACGAGTTCACCTTCTTGGAACGCTCAAGGGAGAAATTTTTTGTCAAAATCTCGTTTGAGGCATTTCTGATACAATTGACCATGGAAAACGGTAGTTAGACGCTTCTCTTCGATGAGATTCAGTTGGTTGTATCTGGATTGAACCCATTCAGCTTCATCACAATCTGCTCCCATAATGACTCTGAGCGACGGGATCTCGGCTTCAATGGGTAGAACAGCCTCCATACCATACACAAGCAAATATGGAGTTGCCCTAGTAGAAGTACGAACTGAAGTTTTGTAGCCATGCAGTGCAAAGGGAAGCATTTCATGCCAATCCTTGTAAGTTTTTACCATTTTCTGGACAATCCTCTTGATGTTTTGTTTGCTGCTTCGACGACACCATTCATCTTGGGCTGATATGGTGAAGAGTTGTGGTGCTCGATCTTGAATTCTTGACACAACTCTTTCATCATCTTGTTGTTTAGGTTGTTTGCATTGTCAGTGATAATAATTCTAGGAATA
This sequence comes from Lathyrus tuberosus, assembly GCA_022829125.1. NCBI lineage: Eukaryota > Viridiplantae > Streptophyta > Magnoliopsida > Fabales > Fabaceae > Lathyrus > Lathyrus tuberosus. The sequence goes on from JALAZF010000081.1 coordinate 2,661,930, forward strand.
CCATAACTAAAAATTATCTCTTTCTTGATGAATATGGCAACCACTTGTCGTGTAACGTTTGCGTAAGAAGCAACTTCAACCCACTTGGTGAAGTAGTCGATAGCAACTAGAATGAAGCAATGACCGTTGAAATTTTTCAGCTCAATCATCCTAATCATATCGATACCCCACATAGAGAAGGGCCAAGGAGAAGTCAAAACATTCAATGGAGTCGGAGGCACATAGATCTTGTCACCATAAATTTAGCACTTGTGACATCTTTTAGCAAAGTTGTAACAATCGATCTCCATTGTTGTCCAGTAATAACTAGCTTGAAGGATCTTCTTGGCCATGCAGGCCCTTTGGCATGTACACCCTCACGACCCTCATGTATGGACCTTATGATCGTGTCTGCTTCGTGTCTATCCACGCATCTGAGCAACACGGAATCATAATTCCTCTTGTAGAGTACACCACCACTCAAGAAGAATCTGGTGCAGAGCCGTCTAAAAGCTTTCTTGTCAGTGATAGTGATACCCTCGGGATATTACTGTTTTTCCAGATATCTCTTGATGTCATAGAACCAAGGCTTGTCATCAGAATCATCCTCGATTGCTAAATAGTGTGCTGGTTTGTTCAAATAATCAATGCGGATAGCCGAAGCTTCATTCTTCCACTTGACCTTGAACATGTATACCAGGGTGGCAACAACATCAGCTAGTTGATTTTCATCCCTAGGAATATGATGAAAAGAGATTTCATCAAATTAGGGAATCAATTTCGCGATGTGCTTTTGGTACGGAACTAGCTTGGAATCCCGAGTTACAAAGTTCCCTCTGACTTGGCCAATTACCAAAGCAGAATCTCCATAGACCTCAAGAATCTTGATTCTCATGTCAATTGTCGCTTCAAGACCGTAGATACATGCTTCGTACTCAGCCATATTGTTGGTGCATGCAAAGCATAATCTGGAGGTGAAGGGAAGATGAAAACATGTTGGAAAGATGAGGATAGCACCAATTCCACGACCTTTAGCATTGGAGGCACCATCGAACACGAGCGTCCATCGCGCACCTGGTTCAGGTCCTATGTCAGGGTCCGGAGTCTCATAAGCTCTGATAAATAGAACATCCTCATTGGGAAAGTCAAACTTCATTTGTTGATAACCCTCCACAGGTTGATGAGCAAGGTAGTCAGACAAGATGCTCCCTTTTATTGCTTTCTGGGTAACATGTTGGATATTATACTCAGTTAACAACATTTGCCAATGAGCGATTCGTCCAGAGACAGTAGGCTTTTTGAATATGTACTTTATCAGATCCATTTTGGATATTAATAAAGTAGTATGGCAAATCATGTATTGTCTTAGGCGTTAAGCAGCCCAGACCAGAGCAAACCAAGTTTTCTCCAAGAGTGAGTATCTGGTCTCACAATCGGTGAACTTCTTGCTCAGATAGTAAAATGCATGTTTTTTCTGCCAGTGTCGTCATGTTGACCCAATACACATCCCATTGATTCATCCAGAACAGTGAGATACATGGTTAAAGGCCTACCAGGAATCGGTGGTACTAAGATCGGTGGTTCTTGCAAATATTATTTTATCTTGTCAAAAGCTTCTTGACAATCATTATTCCATTCAACCGGTTGATTTTTCCTTAGTAATTTGAATATCGGTTCATAGGTAGCCGTCAAGTGAGAAATGAATCTTGAGATGTAATTAAGTCTGCCCAAAAAGCCACAGACTTTTTTTAGGAGGCGACATGTTCTAAATTGCTCGAACCTTGTCGAGATCAATCTCAATGCCCTTTTGACTCATAATAAAGCCTAACAGTTTACCAGATGGAACTCTGAAGGCGCACTTCGCAGGATTCAACCGTAGTCTGAACTTTCGGAGTCTGTCAAACAATTTCTTCAGATGGACCAAGTGGTCATCTTTAGTCTTGGACTTGGCAATCATATCATCCACGTAAACCTCAATCTCTTTGAAAGCTTAAATATTTTGGACAAAATTTTGGTAAAACTTAGTGCTGAAGGGGATTGTTTCAACATGAAGACCAGAGATGAACAAAGCTGACCATGAGTAAAGATGTCAAAGAAAATGTCCCAACCTGAAGATACGACATCTTGACTGACATACTGATTTAGCAAGTTTTTAGATCAGTAACAAATCTGTCACGATTTAATACGCATGGATCAAGGACCGAAGATTGAAGCCCGAGGAAGCAGAAGACTCTATAAATAGAAGACTTAGACCGAGGTTTTGATATGCCTTTTATAACCTAGTTCTCTTGCGTAAAAAACAAGGGTTTAGGGTTTTGAGAGTCGTTGGCTCTCTAGGTTGTAAGTCTCCCATTGTATCAGTGGATGCATTGTGGCAGATATAAGTGTCACACAGATCCATAAGCCTTGAGGTATTGGATTGTGTATTGTTCTTGGATGAAGCTTTTAAGCAAATCCGAGTTGGCTTGTTTGTCAAGAAAGCTTGACAAAATTATGTATTGATAGGGATGATGTAGAAATCACAGTTGGTGATTAAGGGAAGTGAGTGGGGTATCTCATATCAGAGTTGTAAACGTTAGAGTTTAACTGTGGTAAAGATGTTCATTGGGTAGATGTTAGGATAAAGTTGTAAATAGGGGAGTTTAGCTTTGTAACAGGTCTACAGATAGTGATGTCTTCTTCCTGGATTGGTATCCCCCAGATGTAGGTGAGTTGCACCAAACTGGGTTAACAATTGCTGTGTTCTTTATCATTCTGCAGATTTACGTTTTCTGTTAAGGTTCATGATAAACATGTTGGATCATATGTCGTAACATCTATGATCCTGCAGTTTTGATATTCAAGGTATCAGTTTGCTGTTGCGCCTCTGTGTTTAAATGATTATGTAGCACAATTTCTTGACATGTGTTAGGACATCTGCTGTGTGCATATGCCAAAATTTCAATTGGTATCAGAGCAGGCATCCTGTCTGGTTCTGGATGAGATCTTTGGGAGATACTTTATGGCGTTTAAACAAGGAGGAGTTTTGAAGATCAGATCAATCAACTCGACATACTCAAGGGTTTTAATGGATGAGATGGATGTTCTGGATCGAAGGTAACAACCCGTTAGTTGTTCATGTTGCTGAGGAGGTTCTACAACAACTGCAGGAGAAGTGGCTAGTTCTCTTCTTGGGGTGTCTTATAAGATGTTCTGACTGTTAGATGATGGCTATGGATCTAGAAGGGGGGGTTGAATAGATCCCTTGAGTTTTACATGCAAATAGTCTACAAAAATTCTGTTTTAAAAAAAATTTGTTTTAACGGAAGCTACCACTGGATAGAACGTCTACAACGAACCTTCTACCGAAAGGATCGGATATGCACGAATATATTACGGATGAGTACGAAAGAGAAAAATCCAGATTTGAATACTACACTTAAAAACGCAGACAACAAATTATCACTTGCTTGATGTTTATTCCAATCCAATGAGATTAATTTATAAGCAATTTAAGGCTATGTGTTCGAATTTTGCTTGGAAACAAATTATCAAACACCTAGTGTGCGTAAACACACTATGTGCATAATTTCTATGAAGAATAATGTACAGCTGCTCCAAAACACAATTCAATAAATTGTATCGATTTAACAAAACAGTTTATCTGCGTACAATTATTCTACGACAGAAATTTCAATAGTTTGCTACGTCATAAATTCGAACAATACTGAAATGTAAAAGAGTTAAGGGAAAGAGAGAACAAACGAGATTTGATTAGGCAGTTCCCCAATCGTCCTCGCTTTGGGTACGTCTGCCCCCAACTCCACAAAAGGAATTGAGATATATATATATGTAGTTGTTGCAAATTGTTTATTACAAGAGAAAACTATGAACATTCAAACCCCGAACGTCTCCAATCGTTGATGCCGAATTTTCTCTTCCCTTGATTCAATATGAATCAAGTGCTCCAAATATGGATGATTCAATTACCTTCCCACACTACTAAACTGAAAGAAAACGCCGTTCTTTAGTTACCTTCACTCGGTCAATTGAAATCTTCCAAGAATTCGAACCCAAACCTTCTTCTACAATCCTCTGATTACAGCTACTAAACCGAAACAGTTGCGCCAATTTCCGGTTACCTTCGCCCAGCCGAATCCCTGTAGAATGAACAGTTTGTACAAAAACCCCCAAAATCTCTTCGATTCTTGGAGGACAAACCCTACTGGTTTAATTCAAGAAACACCTGCCAAACTCTCAACCCAGAAGATGAAGATCACACTTCCTAAATTCTGAAAGTTATCACTTCGATCAATGGGCGACACAAACAAAGATGATTATGTGTGATTGTTTGTTTACACAATGAAGAAGATGAAGATGAAGAGAGAAAAATGACATATATTTTTCACGTTTCTTGTTTTTGTGAAAAATGAAGACCAAAACTATTTATATGAAAAATATGACCAACAAAAATAATAACAGAAAAGAAATTAAGTGAAAAATGCAAAAGTGAAGTTCATGCGTCGACCTGCAGTGTCTATGCATCGACGCATAAGATGTGAATTTTGAATCCTCAGGTTTGTGCGCTTACCCGCAAGTTCTGGAGGTTAGCGCATGAATTCTGGGGTTAGCGCATGAACTTAAGGGTCAGCGCATGAAGTGCTGATTTTTCAGGAAATTCCATTTTTTGAATATTTTTACCAGACCAAGGTCAAACATACATGCTAGACACTACTAAAACAATAGTGGACCTTTATTTTTGGAGAGAACACGATCCTATGCATCTAGACACATGACCAATAACGGTAAGATGCTATATGCCCGACACGTGAAGTGATACCGCTCAAATTACAATCTAATATGTTTGTTGACATCATTAAAACAAGATAGCTATAAGGATATCCCTCACATAATCCCCCTTTTTGATGATGGCAACACTTTCTTGATTGTCATGAGAGATGTAATTTGAGATGATCAATGCTCCCCCTGTCTTTGACATCTGGTTAGTAAAATTTTTGTCTGCTGCTTGTATTCTTCTTCTCCCCCTTTGACAACATCAAAAAAAAGAGAGGACGGTGGTCAAAATAGCATACTAAAATATGTAGTGGATCATCAGATATTTGCAACAACAAAACATTTACCAGCATCCACATATGATACCGCTAATGTAAACAAGTAATGATTAAATACGGAACAATGGCATAAAAGCAAAACATTCACTCCATAAAAGTTTAAACATAACAGCAGCACATGTCAAAATAAAAAATCAAACCACAAAACACAAATTCACGCACAACTAAACATAATTCCCTAAGGTTTATGGTCTCCTCCCCCTAAACGAATAACCTCTTCCCCTATGGTGTTGACTTGGTGGTGGAAATTCCTCGAGTTGAAGGTTGAGCTCAATCAAGGTGCTATTGAGATTACCAAGGCTGTTTGCCAAGTTCAGATTTTGTTGAGTCAGATTGGCATCCATTTGATTGAACCTATTCATAGCTGCATTGGCGAAATTGTTGAAGTTGGTGGCATGAGACGATATTTGGTTAGACAAGTTTGTGAGCTGTTCCTACTGAGTCAGGTATCGAGTTTCCTGCTGCGCTTGGAATTCTTGATGTTACAGAGACAACTCAGTCAGCCTTGCTAGAATTTCATCAGAGGATTGTTGATCATGCTAAAACGGTGGAGTTGGAGGAGCAAAATTTTCTGGATGCTGCCATTCATAGTCCGCATTATAGGATAGAGGAACATACGCAGCACCAAGGTTAGTCCAGCAGTTTTGTTGCCACTGACCCCAGCCTTGATTGTCAGAGGTGTCTTTCGGTTGATAGCCCGTCCATGCCTCATTGTCTTCTTCTTCTTCAATCACATTATCTTGCATAACAACATCTTCCTGCATCACCACATTTTCATCATTACCAACTTGATTTGCATTACCTTGACTGCCTTCATCCTCACTTGCTTCAAGATGAACGGGTTCATTATGTTCAGGATGAGTAGCTCTTTGTCGATGAATGAACCTGCGCTCACGTGGCTGCCAATGGTAACCCATCATGGACAAGGTTCTGGCCAAAAATTATTGTTCAGCAGTAATATGAATATGACAAATCTGTGGAATAGGAATGTCAAAGTGATTCAAAAAATTTGCCACAGCAGATGCATAACCAAGTGCCAGAAATTTGTTGGAGCTACGAGTTGTGAACATCCTATAAGCAAAGTAATAAGGCCAGTTAATTTTGATCTTATTCTTCATGATATAGATAAGATGCACCTCTGCTTGTTCAACTCTTGAGTTGCCTCCTTTCTCAGGCCTCAAGATGCGAGCAACAATCCACTAAAGAATACGTTCCTCAAATTTTAAATGACCGGTAGTGACACTCTTAGGAAATGCATCACTTGCCACAAACTCAGCTGGATATGGTTCCCTCAACATTGAATTCAGAGCAGTTTTGAATTCATAGTCCTGAAAAAAGGTTTTATCAGTAACCTTTAGGAGATTGTCATCAGTGTCCAAAACAAACAATGTAGACCATACATCGTTTGTCACCTGAAATTCTGCATTATTTATAGAGAATCTAAATTCAGCCCCACGAAAATTTCCCTTCATCCCACAATAGAACAACCGAGTCAAATCTTCACTATACTTGTCATCACATTCTACAAACTCATTCAGATTTTGAAAATTTATGAGTTCAGAAATTTCAGGAATGTGAAAATCTGGACCCATCAGAGGATAAAACCCATGTTGTCTTATAACAACCCGGTTAGAGAACAATCCCCCAAAAGGAGTAGCTAGCCTTTCAGAAATTAAAGATTTAAAAGTTACCCGGTGTGAGGATGATGCTCTGGTTGGTGCTGGATGTGAAGTTGATCCTCTTGTTCCCCTTGTACCATAATTTCTTCGGGAAGCCATGGTTGAAGAAGAATTGAAGAAAGATTATCACACTAGATTTTTGCAGAGATGGAAGAGTAGATGTGTGAAACACTTTGAAGACCTTGCAGCAGATATATAGAGAGTTTTCTCTTGGTGTTCCCCCCCCCCCCCCCCCTTTTTTTGCTTTATTAGGGTTTTGATGAGGGTTTAGTGGAGATTAATGGAGATTGATGAGGTTTAAAGGAGAAGAATAGGGAGAGATTGACCACAAAGACTAATGGGATGACATGAAATAATCATAGATTAATGTGCAATGAGAAAATATAGGGAAGGTAAACACCACTAGGTCGGCGCACGCAACCCAGTAAAGAAGTCTGATCGTTTCATTCATGCGTCGACCTGTGAATCTGTGCGTCGGCGCATGATTCTTTAAAATTTGAAAAGAAACTGAACATGTGGTTATGCGCTAACCCGGAAGTTTAATAGGTCAGCGCATGAATCTATGCGTCGACGCATGGACCTAAAAAATTGAAATTTCGCAAAAAGTTTTGTTCCAACCAGATAAATACACATATACACAAACAGAACCAAACATTCACATGAATGATAAGTGCTCAAAATGAAATAAACATCAAGATTAGAGTAAGTAACATGGCACAAAATGTTGATAAACCTCTATAAGTTGGAACAATATTACCTTGACCATCATGACGGTGAGATCCCTCACATATGGCTAAGTATCTCTTTGCATTGTTAGTTAAAGAAACAGACAAGCATGTATATATATATATATATATGTGAAGATCACTATTCTAAAAGATGTTATGCACGATCCGAGATATCGAGAATGCCAAGTTTCCTACGGATGTGAAAGAAAGGCTCTGTAGCTAATGGTTTTGTGAAAATATCACAAGTTGATTCTTAGTGTCAACATGCTCAAAAATAACATCACCTTTCTCTACATGATCCCTAAGAAAATGATGGCGTATTTCGATATGCTTGGTGCGTGAATGTAGTACAGGGTTCTTAGTTAGATTAATCGCACTAATGTTATTGCACAAAATTGGAATACGTTCAAGTTTTAAATTGAAATCAAGTAATTGTCGTTTAAGCCATAGGACTTGAGCACAACAACTACCGGCGGCAACATATTCCGCCTCGGCTGTTGACAAAGCAACGGAAACCTGTTTCTTGCTGTGCCAACTCACCAAGGAGTTTACGAAAAAGTGACACGTGCCACTAGTACTTTTCCTATCCAACTTGCACCCGGCAAAGTCAGAGTCGGAGTAGCCAACTAAGGAATAAACACTACCTTTGGAATACCACAGCCCATACTTTGGAGTACCAGAGAGGTATCGAAGTATGCGCTTAACTGCCTTCAGGTGGGATTCCTTGGGATGTGCCTGATACCTCGCACACATGCATACACTAAACATTATATCGGGACGTGATGCGGTAAGATAAAGGAGAGACCCTATCATACCTCGATACTTCTTTACCTCAACATCCTTACCCTTTTCGTCACGATCAAGATTAGCACTTGTAGGCATAGGAGTATCTATTGCTTTGTAGTTCAGCATATCAAAACGTTTTAGTTACTCAAGACAATATTTCGTTTGACTCACGAATGTGCCCTCTTCAAGTTGTTTGATTTGCAATCCAAGGAAATAGTTGAGCTCCCCCATCATGCTCATTTCAAACTCCCCCTGCATCAAACTAGAAAACTCCTTGACCAAGGTCATGTTAGTAGACCCAAATATAATATCGTCAACATAAATTTGTACCAAAATTAAGTGTTTTCCTTGACGTTTAATAAAGTGGGTTGTGTCAACCTTTCCTCTTGAATACCCTTGATCAAGTAGAAATTTGCTTAGACGTTCATACCAAGCCCTAGGGGCTTGTTTAAGTCCGTACAAAGCTCGCTTAAGTTTATAGACATGATCAGGATATTCATGTGATTCAAAGCCTGGAGGTTGGGCTACATAAACCTCTTCATTTATATATCCGTTAAGGAATGCACTTTTAACATCCATTTGGAATAATTTAAAGTTCTTTGTGCAAACATAGGCAAGTAGAAGGCGTATGGCCTCGAGTCGGGCAACCGACGCATAAGTTTCCTCATAGTCGATTCCTTTCTCTTGGTTATAGCCTTGCGCTACAAGCCTAGCTTTGTTACGCGTTATTACTCCATTTTCATCAAGTTTATTCCTAAACACCCATCGGGTGCCTACTACTCGATGATCTCGCGGAGGGGGGACAAGGTCCCAAACCTCATTTCTCCAGAATTGATTTAGTTCATCTTGCATTGATAGATACCAAGGCTCATCGAGTAACGCCTCCTTAGAGTTTTTAGGTTTAACTTGGGAGACAAAAGCAGAGTAATAACAAAAGTTACTAAGTTTAGAGCGAGTAGTTACTCCCTTAGAGATATCACCGAGAATGTTGTCAATTGGATGGTCTTTTGAAGACTTCCAAGCTGGAGGAAGTTCATCTTTATTAGCATGATGATCATCCTCACTTTTCACTGGTTGGTGATCCTTTTCCTCCTCAATACGCACTGCTTCAGGCTGATCAATTCCCTTATCAGTGTCCTTGAGTATGTCTTCAGTAGGTACACCTGCACCATGAAAAGAGCTACCTTCTCCGACATTTCTCGGACAAGACTCGTCAAAAGTAACATAAACTGACTCTTCAACTACACGTAACCTCTTATTATAAATTCTATATGCTTTACTTGACTGAGAGTATCCAAGAAAAATACCCTCGTCAGCCTTGGCATCAAATTTGCCGAGAGTTTCTTTCCCATTGTTTAACACAAAACATTTGCAACCAAATACATGAAGGTGAGAGATGTTTGGCTTACGCCCTTTTAAAAGCTCATACGGTGTCTTGTTTAGAATAGGCCGGATGAGCACCCTATTCAAAACATAACAAGCCGTACTTATGGCGTCGGCCCAAAAGTATTTTGGTAATCCACTATCATTGATCATAGTCCTTCCAAGTTCTTCCAAAACTCTATTTTTACGTTCCACTACCCCATTTTGTTGAGGGGTACGTGGTGCGGAAAAATTATGATCAATTCCGTTGGAATCACAAAATGCTTCAAATAAATGATTTTCAAACTCACCCCCATGGCCACTTCTGATTGACCCAATGTTTGTGTTTAACTTGTTCTGAGATAACTTAGCAAATCGTTCAAAAGCCGAAAAGGTATCACTCTTATTTGCTAAGAAAATTGTCCAGCAAAACCTAGAAAAATCATCGACTATAACAAACCCATAATAGTTACCACCTAGGCTTTTAACCCTAGATGGTCCAAAAAGGTCCATATGGAGGAGCTCAAGGGGTCTCATAGTTGAAACAATGTTTTTAGATTTAAAAGAGATCCTTGTTTGCTTCCCCATTTGGCACGCATCACAAAGATGATCCTTTGTGAATTTAATTTTGGGCAAACCGATGACTAGGTCTTTAGAGACAATTTTGTTAAGCAAATCAAAGTTGATATGAGCCAAGCGTCTATGCCACAACCATGAATCTTCATTCATAGTGACTAAACACTTGTCTCCATCCAATGATACCTCGTTTAAGTCTAGCATATAGACGTTATTCACCCTCAAGCCCTTAAACACATTCTTTTTGTCGCAATCTTCAACTACGCAACAATCCTTTGAAAAAGAGACTTTATAATTTTTGTCACATAGTTGACTAATGCTTAAAAGGTTGTGTCTAAGGCCTTCCACAAGAAGTACATCAGAGATAGTAGTAGATGAGGGGTTACCTATACTACCTTTGTCGAGAATCTGTCCCTTGTTGTTATCTCCGTAGGTGACAAACCCCTTTTTCTTTGCCACAAAGTCGATGAAAAGAGATATGTCTCCGGTCATATGTCTTGAGCAGCCACTATCTAGAACCCATCTTCCTTCGGTGGTCTCAAGACTTTGTACCTCTTTTGCTTTGTTGTGACGTGCCATAAGACAAAGGTTGACGGATTCACTTTCGTCACTCGAGGAATCACCTTTCTCCGACTCACTATCGCTTTCCCAAGCGATGTATGCTCGTCGAGACTTGTTGGACTTTTTGTTTGAGCGACTCTTGTCATTATCCTTATCTTTGTCTTTCTTTAGGGATGGACAATCCGGCTTGTAGTGCCCGGATTTTTCACAGTTGTAGCGCGTCCCTTTTACCTTGCCATTTTTATTTCCTTCACTTCTAGATTGCTTCCTGAACTTGACAAGATTTCTGTCTGAGTGCTGAATATCATTCTTACAAATATATCTATTGTATCTCTTCACAAATAAGCTCATATCATCACCGGATTCTTCATCTTTGTCATTTTCGGCTTCATCATCACTTAGCTCTTGATGTGTGGACTTTGAACAAGAAGCCTTAAGAGCTATCGACTTCTTCTCCGTATCTTTTGCCTTCTCTTTCTTTATACTCTTTTCATGTTTATCCAAGCTAATGAGCACTTGCTCATGCTCATCGAGTTTACCAAAGAGTGTTGTGAGGTCTAGTGTAGCAAGATCATTGGCCTCCTTGATAGCGGTAACCTTTGGTTGCCATTCCCTGTTAAGATACCTCAGAATTTTGTTAGTAGAAACCTCATTTGGAATTGGTTTACCAAGAACATGCAATTTGTTGATAATGTGAGTGAATCGTTTTTGCATATCCGCAATGGTTTCCCCTTGCTTCATGTAAAACAAATCAAACTCTTGCGTTAATGTATTAATACGAGCCATCTTAACATCATTAGTGCCTTCGTGGGCTACTTGTAAGGCATCCCACACAGCTTTGGCTGTTTCACAATGGGAGACTCGATAATACTCATCAACTCCCAAGGAGGAAATGATCATATTACGAGCCTTCCAATCATAACTGTACTTTTTCTCGTCCTCCTCAGTCCATTGGTCTTTGGGTTTAGGAACGACAATGCCTTCCGCATTTGTCATAGTAATTTGCATAGGACCGTTTAAAATAACGTTCCAAACCTTCCGATCTATGGAATTAATATGAACGCGCATACAATCCTTCCAGTAGCTGTAGTTTTCACCTGTAAAAATCGGAGCTCTATTATAGGCCCCCTTAGGTTCGTTCGCCATGATCCAAGAAGTTTGACCGAAGCACCAGAATAAACCAGGCTCTGATACCACTTGTTAGACGATGGCTATGGATCTAGAAGGGGGGGGGGGGGTTGAATAGATCCCTTGAGTTTTACACGCAAATAGTCTACAAAAATTCTGTTTTAAAAAAAATTTGTTTTAACGGAAGCTACCACTGGATAGAACGTCTACAACGAACCTTCTACCGAAAGGATCAGATATGCACGAATATATTACGGTTGAGTACGAAAGAGAAAAATTCAGATTTGAATACTACACTTAAAAACGCAGACAACAAATTATCACTTGCTTGATGTTTATTCCAATCCAATGAGATTAATTGATAAGCAATTTAAGGCTATGTGTTCGAATTTAGCTTGGAAACAAATTATCAAACACCTAGTGTGCGTAAACACACTATGTGCAGAATTTCTATGAAGAATAATGTACAGCTGCTCCAAAACACAATTCAATGAATTGTATCGATTTAACAAAATAATTTATCAGCGTACAATTATTCTACGACAGAAATTTCAATAGTTTGCTACGTCACAAATTCGAACAATACTGAAATGTAAAAGAGTTAAGGGAAAGAGAGAACAAACGAGATTTGATTAGGCAGTTCCCCAATCTTCCTCGCTTTGGGTACGTCTGCCCCCAACTCCACAAAAGGAATTGAGATATATATATGTAGTTGTTGCAAATTGTTTATTACAAGAGAAAACTATGAACATTCAAACCCCGAACGTCTCCGATCGTTGATGCCGAATTTTCTCTTCCCTTGATTCAAGATGAATCAAGTGCTCCGAATATGGATTATTCAATTACCGTCCCACGCTACTAAACCGAAAGAAAACACCGTTCTTCAGTTACCTTCACTCGGTCAATTGAAATCTTCCAAGAATTCAAACCCAAACCTTCTTCTACACTCCTTTGATTACAGCTACTAAACCGAAACAGTTGCGCCAATTTCCGGTTACCTTCGCCCAGCTAAATCCCTGTAGAATGAACAGTTTGTACAAAAACCCCCAAAATCTCTTCGATTCTTGGAGGACAAACCCTACTGGTTTGATTCAACAAACACCTGCCAAACTCTCAACCCAGAAGATGAAGATCACACTTGCTAAATTCTGAACGTTATCACTTCGATCAATGGGCGACACAAACAAAGATGATTATGTGTGATTGTTTGTTTACACAATGAAGAAGATGAAGATGAAGAGAGAAAAATGACATAAATTTTTCACGTTTCTTGTTTTTGTGAAAAATGAAGACCAAAACTATTTATATGAAAAATATGACCAACATAAATAATAACAGAAAAATAACAGAAAAAAAATTAAGTGAAAAAATGCAAAAATGAAGTTCATGCATCGACCTGCAGTGTCTATGCGTCGACGCATAAGATGTGAATTTTGAATCCTCAGGTTTGTGCGCTTACCCGCAAGTTCTGGAGGTTAGCGCATGAATTCTGGGGTTAGCGCATAAACTTAAGGGTCAGCGCATGAAGTGCAGATTTTTCAGGAAATTCCATTTTTTGAATATTTTTACCAGACCAAGGTCAAACATACATGTTAGACACTACTAAAACAATAGTGGACCTTTATTTTTGGAGAGAACACGATCCTATGCATCTAGACACATGACCAATAACGGTAAGACGCTATATGCCCGACACGTGAAGTGATACCGCTCAAATTACAATCTAATATGTTTGTTGACATCATTAAAACAAGATAGCTATAAGGATATCCCTCACACTGACATCTTACTAGGGCAACCAGGATTTGTTCCTTGGTGGTTCCGCTGCATGTGTTTCTCATGGAAGAGCTCTAGAATTATGAGATTCTAGAGTTATTACTGAAGATAGTTGGTGGAAGATCTCAATCGTCGGCCTCTATATGTGAAGATATCTGCATTCTTTTATTCCAAAGTCGGGAGCGATGGAATGAGGGGAGTTGTTGGCAGATATCTGGTATGGTGATTTGGTACTTGGAAGCTTGGTTTCTTGGTGCAGTTGAAGTCAGTTGAAGAGGAGAGGAGTTGAGTTTAAGTTTATCAAGTTCTTGCTCTGGGAGTTTGATAAATTATTGATCAGCTAGGTTGTCAAATATACTTGAGAATTCTCTCAAGTCCACTCATAAAGGCGTCTCAGTCGTGCATTTGAAGTCTTCTAGTTATTCTTCTGACTAGAAGGTGTTTCTTTGAAACATAATCTGAAGAAAGTGGAGGTGATTTATTTTCACCATCCATAACAGCAAGGAAGGATTCATCTCTTTTAACCCTAAGGGTGGATCTAATCTAATTGGAGCTTTCAGAATTTTTGAGGTAAATAAGGTTCGTTCAGAGAGAATCTTAGTTACTTGAGTCAAGGGTGGCAGCCTTGGTATCTCAACACTATTTGTCAAAGAAGATACTTGCAAAAGATTGAATACTTGATAAGTGCTCATGAAGTGATCTGGTGAAGCTTAGCTACAATAGTGAAGAAGGGTTGTTGGACAAGGATTTAAGATCAATTGCTATTTATGGAATTCACAAGTATTTAATTGATTATCCTTGAAAGTCAAGATTATTGATGTTCAACAAGATGTTGGAACATCTTATCATCAGAGTTTGTGCAGAATCATGGGAGGGGTACTGCATACGCTTTAGCATCTTAATCTTAGGTGGTGACCTAAGAAGTTTCTTCAGTCGGGTGTGACAGAAGCATGTAATCTCTGGAGAGTTTCCTAGCAAGAAACTAGTCTGGACTTTGATGCTGTTGAAGATGAAGATGAAGACATCATAATTTTGATGGTTACTGCTTGGATTAGTTTATTTCTGATCTAGGTACTTGGGAGCATGGGATCTTACTCTTCTTGGAAGTCAAAGCTAAGTGGCAGTTATCTCTGACTTTCTACAGACTGCTCTACTAAGGAAAGTGGCATTCTTTGGTATGGCTATGGTATAGTCTAAGACTACTTATCTTCTGAAGATTCAGACGTGGCAGGTGTGAAGTCTTTGGAGTTTTAAAGAAGGATGGAGGTTGTCTACTCAAACTTGGTTGTTGAATCAAGTCTATGAGAGCATGGAACTCTTGTTCTACAAAGGGAGGAGGTTCTTCTAAGTGGCAGAAGGAGGAGTTGAATTCAGCAGTAGGCCGTCTTATCAGAATGTTCTGACATCTAGCTTAACATCAGAGTCTCAGCTGGTGATGCGGCACATCAGCTTAAGATAAGGTGATCTACAGGAGAATGAAAGTTATGGATGCTTCAAAAAGGTCAATCTTATGCAGTTTGTGGGAGCTGTGGATGAGAAGATGTTACATGTCTAAGAGGCTTGGTGGATCCAAGATGTCTTGCTATGGAGCAAGTAGTTCATGTGACTTGAAGATCTGATTTCATTGGTGGACCAGTGTATCTTGTGAGAGTTCTGAAGAAGAATGAGATCAGTCAAACAGTGGCATTTAGTTGATCTTTAGTGTGTATTCAAGCAAGGTGCTTGAAACTGATTGCTCTTGTGCAGAAGGGTGGTTGGTTGAAAACGTAAGGAGGATCTGGTTCTCTTGGAGCTTGTGGTAGAATTTCTAGGTTGAGGATGGGAAGATTACCTTCTTTTGGTGGATGAGAGTTTATTTCTCTCTGAGTTTCTGAAGTTCTCTTTGTTCAAGCTGGTGGCGCAGTGTTATGTGAAGATCTTGAGTTTGGATTACTATACTGATAGTAAGTCCAGTGGTGGAGCATATCAAGAACCATGGTGTGTGGTGTCTATGATGTGTGAAGGATGTCCTAATTGATGTTAGAACATTTTTGGGTTGGTTATCCTTGGAAGAGGATTTCAAGTTCTGGTCTAGGAGTCTGTTGGCTACATCATGTCTAAGGAGTATCTATATTGTCATACGAGAGAATGATGGAGTAGAAGAACTGCCTTGGGAGGATGGTATAGAGAAGACTGGAGTGGATCACGAGTTGATTGCATGAAGGTCTGGATTCTGATGCGTTCAGAAGTGGATATTCACCAGGAAAATCAGAAGTATTCCAGGTTATCACACGGAAGAATGATGAAGGAATGACTGTCTTGGATTATGGGGTGTCTATCTTAGTTGTTGGCCTTGGTAAGGTCAGTGGAAAATCTTGTGAAGGGGATACTGCCCCTTACTGCAAGTCATGCTAGTTGTGGGTCAGCTTGGCAAGCTGAGAAGTTCTGGAGCATGTATACGATATCTGACATCGTTATAACAAACTAAGGGGCCCTGTGCATCTCTTTGAGGAATGTGAAGCATTCTGATTCAATTGGGTTGTGTCTCAGGGAACAAGGAGGTCTATACATGAGAATTCAGTAGGAATTCATGTGGTGTATGGATAGTTTCTGAACGAGAGGGATTAATGGAGTTTTGATCTCAATCCAAGAGTTTTTTATGGTAGGATAGTGATCCTGATATTTCCTCACGGGTAGCATGATGGTGTTCATGTGTGAGTGATTATTGGTTCTTGTCATAAGAAGCAATAAGAGGGTTGATGATTGTGTTCAGCAGGTAGTTTGGACTGAGGGTGCGCTCTTGAAGACATGAAGATGCGTCTTATGTTTTCTATTAATCAGCATAGTGTTCATTGGAGGAGCACTGGTTATCTTAGATAGGGGGAGTTGCTCCTTGATCTAGGATGTATTACTACAGGGGTGCAGTTCAGGTTCCAGTTTGTATTGTGCGTCAAGCAAGCTGTGATTATGTGTCTATCCTAGGAGGATGAGATGTCAAGAAGGATGTCTTGACATTTGTATTGTTGCAAGTTGGGGGAGACTTGGCAGTACAAATTACATGGTTCTTAAAGGATGCTTAAGAATCATTGGTTGAGTCTGGGGGAATTTATTCTTTTCTGTAGACTGTGACCTTAAGACTGTGAAGATTATTGATCAATACAGAAGATTTCTTTGGTAGACAATGTCTGACATGATGTCAGAACATTGTTAAAGAAATAGGACAAGCTTCTCCGGTTATGTGCATGTGTGGATGGTCTGGACGGTGGAGAATTTGCGCGTGCAAAACATGTTCTTCAGAAGGTGCACTGATAATGCTTTATTTAACTTGACTAGTGTCATTTCCAATGGTTCGATGATTCTTATGTGAGTTCTTGGATATTTAAAGGGGCATTCCTTGTCAGGGTCTGGATAAGTTATGAAGCTGCTCTAGACACTGTTGTCAATTTTTTACTAAAAAGGGGGAGAAAAGTGTTTCGGCAGTTGTGTTTGCAGTTCCAGTTCTTCGTGTCCTAAGTATCGTTTGTGTCCTGTGTCCTGAGTTAAGAACACGGTCATGTGTTTAGGGGGAGTTTTATCCTCCTCTACATGAACATCAACATAAGGAAAAATTAATTTAGGATTTCCGGAGTCTCAGTCTCAGGAGTCTTAGGATTTTTGGAGTCTTAAATTAATAATTATGAGCTGGTTATTCAGGTTGACACGAATTTAGGAGAATCCTGGCTTTGTTGTGCAAAGAGTTTTAGCCAAAATTTTCCAAAAAGGGGGAGATTAAAAGCTCAAATATTTTAGACAAAATTTTGGTAAAACTTAGTGCTGAAGGGGATTGTTTCAACATGAAGATCAGAGATGAACAAATCTGACCATGAGCAAAGATGTCAAAGAAGATGTCCCAACCTGAAGATACGACATCTTGGCTGACATACTGATTTAACAAGTTTTTAGATCAGAACAAATCTGTCAAGATTTAATGCGCATGGATCAAGGACCGAAGATTGAAGCCCGAGGAAGCAGAAGACTCTATAAATAGAAGACTTAGACCTAGGTTTTGATATGCCTTTTGTAACCTAGTTCTTTTGCGTAAGAAACAAGGGTTTAAGGTTTTGAGATTCGTTGGCTCTCTAGGTTGTAAGTCTCCCTTTGTATCAGTTGATGCATTGTGGCAGATATAGGTTTCACACAGATCCATAAGCCTTGAGGTATTGGATTGTGTATTGTTCTTGGATGAAGCTTTTAAGCAAATCCGAGTTAGCTTTTTTGTCAAGAAAGCTTGACAGAATTCTGTATTGACAGGGATGATGTAGAAATCCCAGTTGGTGATTAAGGGAAGTGAGTGGGGTATCTCATATCAGAGTTGTAAACGTTAGTGTTTAACTATGGTAAAGATGTTCATTGGGTAGATGTTAGGATAAAGTTGTAAACGACGGAGTTTAGCTTTGTAACAGGTCTACAGATAGTGAATTCTTCTTCCTGGATTGGTATCCCCCAGATGTAGGTGAGTTGCACCGAACTGGGTTACAATTGCTGTGTTCTTTATCATTCTACCGATTTACGTTTTCTGTTAGGGTTCATGATAAACATGTTGGATCAGATGTCATAACATCTGTGATCCCGCAGTTCTGATATTCAAGGTATCAGTCTGATGTTGCGCCTCTGTGTTTAAATGATTATGTAGCACAATGTCTTGATATGTGTTAGGACATCTGTTGTCTGCATATGCCAGAATTTCACTCTTTATGGATCATATTGTGAAAAACAGTTGTCATGGCATGTTGGTATGTTGCCTCTGCATTCTTCAAACCGAATGGCATGACTTTATAGCAATATGTAACCCATGGCATGATGAAAGTGGTCTTATCCATATTAGTTGGGGACATCTTGATCTGATTATATCCTGAGAAACCGTCCATGAAGGAGAAGACAGAGAACTGTGCAGTGTTGTCTACCAAGACTTCAATATGAGGCAGAGGAAACTCATCTTTCGGGCTTGCCTTGTTGAGATCTTGATAATCCACACACATTCTGACTTTCCCATCTTTCTTAGGAACCGGGACGATGTTAGCAATCCATTCAGGATATTCGGAAGTGGCTAGGAATCCAGCATCAAGCTGTTTCTTTACCTCTTCTCTGATTTTAAGTGCCATGTCAGGTCTAGTCCTTCTGAGTTTCTGCTTGACAGGAGGACATCCGGGCTTGAGCGGCAAGTGATGTTCAATGTAACAACCTTCTAATCCTCACAGAATATATATAAATAATCAGAGTAAATCATCATGCATCTCACAAAAGGGTGTCACATAAAATTTCAGAACATCACACATACACCTGTCATGCTCATTAACACTTAAAATAAATTCATGCTTTTCATATACTTCCACTTAGCATGTAGCAACGGAATTACTTCAATCGTAATAAACATAATAAAAGTCTCATGATTAACTCATTCATAATCATCACTTAGGCATAAAACCAATACTCCACATAATGCAAATAAACATAACAACATAAAGTAGAGTACATAAAGTGTCTCTCAAACATGAAATCGAAACATCCCAGTGTTACATGATCAGAGCATGACTCGACCCAAAATAAATAAAGAAACTAGAATAAGCTACTCCAACGGCTACCACGTACTAGGAGCAACTCTACTCTTCGATACTTGAGCGATGCCATATAAACATCATTCCAACAGAACGGTGAGAATTCACATGATTATCGGAATCATAAGATAATATATAATTTATAACATACAAGCATAAAATAATAATTCTCAAACTTCAAAAAGCTTCATCAACATATTATCACTCAAGTAGCCAACCATTCACAAGTATATACTCACAATTCCATAATATCACCAAGCCATCAATTTCATATATTGCACACAGTCTCATATCACAAACATACACAATGCGACTCAATGCAAGACTCAAATGCAACTCATGCATGTGGTACCAAACACTTGTTATTATTTTTTCGTTTTTACATTAAACCGGGTCCGTTCCCTAGACCAATAACATACAAAAATCTCATTCCCTATGCTTTCAAACCCCGCTCTAGGTTTGGGACAAGTCACTAGCTCCCACGGAACTAATCAGCATTGCCTCTTGACACACATGATGCGTGTGCAAATTCAACAACTATATGCAATTAAGACCATACTCAAATCTTAATATTCTTGCATATCTTTAATAATTCATCACTATTGAATTATCACACATTTGCACATACACAAGCATCAACACAATCCAACCTCAATTAAAAAAAAAACACATCACCAATTAAACATAGGATAATCAATCCATCACTAATAATTAAAAATTTGATATTCAATAAATATTCACTATTCAATTCAATATTCAATAATTATTTAATATTCAATAAATAATCAAAATTTTAATAAATAATCAAAATTTAATAAATAATCAATATTTAATAAGGTTTCAATATTGAATAAACATTCAATATTTAATATAGTTCAAATATTAAATACAAATTCACTAATTAATATAGTTTCATTTATATAATATACATCAATAATCAATATTTTAATAAGTTCCAATATGTATTTAAAAGTCCTTCGCTATAGTATGGGATTGTATCAGGCGCTACATTGTTTTGGTAAGGTGTATGGAAAAGCACATTTCAATTTCTCTGTGTGCCCATGCTACTGTAATGTGAATTGGAAGGGTTACTTTTCATGCTATCATAATGAATCCATGCGTTGTAGTAGAGAAATAAAAGAAAGTACTCACACTATTTTTACTTGTTTTGCTACAGCTCATATATATATATATATATATATATATATATCACTTCTCATTTCCTAATTGATTCTGCCACTACAGGACAAGGCGCAATAAAGACTACACTCATGATTTGTTTTTGTTGCGCTACAGCATTATGGGAAGTGGACAAGGACTCACATTTCACTTTCTAGTCTACCTAGTATATATATATTCCTGATGGTGGTACTACAGGAAATGAAAAGAAGCCACACTCGCTACTAATATTTCGCTATAGTAAGAACATATAGGCATTACTTTTTCCTTGCTTTACGTTTTCCGGTTATTAAATGTAGTGGTAATATACTACATTACATTAATTATATACCATGAATAATCATCATACATTCCATCAAAATATTAGTGAAATATAATAAAAGGTGCTATAGGAGGAGAAGAACGAAAAATACTACATCTCCTAATTCTCCTTTTCGCTACTGTATTATGAAAAAAGAAGCACATTGCCTTGTCCTCCTCTTATTGTACGCTACAGTTGATAATATATATTACCTCTCATCTCTAATCATTTTCAATTGGTTTCCAGAGACACTAACTAAATACTCTAATATTTATCACTCCCAACCAAAATTAATTATCACATGTCAAAGATTTTCATCAAAATCTAACAATCATAAAATCATGAAAATTTAAGGGTTTAATCCTAAACATATTTTTACCCATTAAACACTATCAAACAATCTCAATAATTATATAAAAATCCACCCTTACCTTGATTTTTCTTGGATTTTTAGCTCTTATTCTTGGTTCCTCTTCTCTTCTCCTCTCTTCTCTTCTAGCCTCTTTCAAACTTTCTATTTCTATTCTATCCACTTTCTCTTATTTTGTTAAACTCTAAAACTTACATAACAATCTAATGGGCTCACTAACTCACTCTCACACTTACTATTCACACTCTAAATAAGCCCAATTAATTAATTCTACCAATTCTATATTTTATTCTACCAAATAAAATAATTAAAACAAATCAATTAATCAAATAAACCAATTAACTCAAATAAACCAAATAAATCAATTATTTCAAATAAGTTCAATAAATCAATTAATCCAGATAACTCAAATATATCAATTAATTCATATAAATTCAATAAATAAGATAATTCATATAAATCAAATAAATCAAATAATTCATAAAATCACTCAATTAATTATTTAATATAAATAAATAAATAATTACTAAAATTGGGGTGTTACAACCCTCCCCCACTTAAAAGATTTTCGCCCTCGAAAATTACCTCGAACGAACAACTCGGGATAAGACCCCCTCATCTGACTCTCAAGCTCCCAAGTCACATTTCCACCGGCTGGTCCTCCCCAAGCTACTTTCACCAAAGCAATCTCTTTACCTCGAAGTTGCTTCAACTTCTGATCCTCTATCCGCATAGATGATGTCTCCATAGTCAGGTTATATCTCACCTTCACATCATCTACTTGGACTACATGAGACAGATCCGCAATGTATTTCCTCAATTGAGATACATGGAACACGTCATGAAGATTAGCAAGCGACGACGGCAAAGCAACCCGATAGGCTACCTCTCCCATCTTCTGCAAAATCTGATAAGGACCAATAAAATGCGACGTCAACTTACACGACTTCAACGCCCTACTAACACCAGTTATTAGAGTAACTCTAAGAAACACATGATCTCCCTCTTGAAACTTAAGTACTTTCCTCCTCTTGTCATGATAACTCTTCTGACGACTCTGAGAAATCTTCATCTTCTCCTGAATCATCTTAATCTTATCAGTAGTCTGTTGGACTATCTCAGGTCCAACCACAACACTCTCTCCCGACTCATACCAACATAATGGCGTCCTACACCTCCTACCATATAATGCCTCAAACGGTGTCATCCCAATACTCGAATGAAAACTGTTGTTGTAAGTAAATTCAATCAAAGGCAAGTAACTATCCCAAGCTCCTCTTTTTTCCAACACACAATCTCTCAAAAGATCCTCAAGTGACTGAATCGTCCTCTCAGTCAGACCATCCATCTGCGGATGATAAGCAGAACTCAAACGCAACTTCGTACCCAAGGAACTTTGCAAACTCTCTCAAAATCTCGAAGTAAACCTTGGATCTCTATCTGACACAATGCTAGATGGAATACCATGCAAACTGACAATCATTTCAATGTACAGCTTCACTAACTTCTCCAATGGGGAATCCATTCTCAATGGAATAAAGTGAACATATTTCGTCAATCTATCCACAATAAACCAAATAGCTGCACAATTACTCGGTGTTCTAGGTAAACCAGACACAAAATCCATCGATATGTTATCCCATTTCCACTTAGGAATAGATAACGGTTGCATCAAACCCGACGGTTTCTGATGTTCGATCTTCGACTTCTGACAAATCAAACAAGAATACACAAACTCTACAATATCTTTCTTCATGCAAGGCCACCAAAATACTTTCCTCAAATCTTGATACATCTTAGTAGCACCTGAATGAATACTCAATCCGCTACGATACCCTTCCTCAAGAATACTATTTTTCAGCTCAACAATATCTGGAACAAAAACTCTATCACGACATCTCATGATACCATTTTCATCAATCCGAAAATCACCACCTTGACCTTGATTTATCAAAGTCAACCAATCTATCAAACTCAAATCAGATTTCTGACCTTCTTGAATCTCATCAAGAATGCCACTAGTAAGCTTCAGCATACCAAGCTTAACTCCATAAGAAGTCTCTTCACAAACCAAACTCAAATCTCAAAATTGCTCAATCATTTCCAACTTTCTTACCATCATCATCAACATATGCAATGATTTCCTACTCAATGCATTAGCTACCACGTCTGCTTTACCCGGATGGTAATTCAAACCAAAATCATAATCCTTCAGAAGTTCCAACCATCTCCTCTGCCTCGCATTTAATTCTTTCTGATCAAAGAGATACTTCAAACTCTTATGATCACTAAACACCTCAAATCTCGAACCAAATAAATAATGCCTCCAAAGCTTCAACACAAACACAACAGCGGCCAACTCTTAGTCATGCGTTGGATAATTCCTCTCATGCACTTTAAGTTTCCTTGAAGCATAAGCTACAACTTGCTAATGTTGCATCAACACACCTCCCAAACCCATCAACGAAGCATCACAATACACAACAAATGGTTATGCCAGATTCGGCAAAATCAAAACAGGAGCTGTCGTCAATCTTCTCTTAAGCTCTTGAAAACTTTCTTCACACTTGGCATCCCAAATAAAAGCTTGACCTTTCCTAGTCAACTACGTCAACGGCAAAGATAACTTGGCAAATCCATAAATGAATTTCCAATAATAACCTGCCAAACCAAGAAAACTTCTAATCTCAAAAATAGATTTTGGAGTTTCGCACACCGACACAGCTTTAACCTTCGTTGGATCGACTGCAATACCTCTACTCGAAATCACATGGCTAAGGAAACTCACTTACTTCAATCAAAACTCGCACTTAGAAAGTTTATCATACAACTTCTTCTCTTTCAACACAGATAAAATAATCCTCAGATGCTCAGCATGATCCTCTTCACTCTTCGAATAGATCAAAATATTATAAATGAACACAACCACAAACTTGTCCAAATAAGGATGGAATAGTCATGCCAAATGGCAACACGGAATACTCATAATGTCCATACCTTGTTCTAAAAGCATTATTCTGAATATCTTCATCCTTCACACGAATCTGATGATACCCATATCTCAAATCTATCTTACTAAACACACTTGCACCAACCAACTGATCCATCAAATCATCAATCCTTGGAAGTGAATACTTATTCTTGATAGTCACCTTGTTCAATTGTCTGAGATTTGGATGCTTCGTGTCCCATTCTCCTTTAATTTGACTGATCACTAGGGCTGAGTCCCCATATACATTCAAGAATTTGATCCTCATATCAATGGCAGCTTTGATACCCATGATGCATGCTTCATATTCAGCCATATTGTTGGTACAGTCAAAGCAAAGTCTAGCAGTAAACGGCGTATGGCAACCCTTAGGAGAGATAATTACAGCACCAATACCATTGCCAAGTGCGTTAGAAGCTCCATAAAAAACCATAGTCCATCGGGATCCCAGTTCAGGTCCTTCATATGGTCTAGGTTCTTCATAATCAGTAATAAGCATAATATTCTCATCTGGGAACTCAAAATTCATAGACTGATAGTCATCCACTGCTTGATGAGCCAAATGATCAGCTAGTACACTTCCTTTGATTGCTTTCTGCGTAGTGTACTGGATGTCGTATTCTGTCAAGATCATCTGCCATCTTGATATTCGTCCGGAGAGAGCAGGTTTCTCAAATATGTATTTGATAAGATCCATCTTAGAGATCAATAAAGTGGTATGAGTTAACATATACTGTCTTAGTCGGCGAGCAGCCCATGCCAAAGCGCAGCAAGTTTTCTCAAGCAGTGAATATCTTGTTTCACAGTCGGTAAACTTTTTGCTAAGGTAGTATATTGCATGCTCTTTTCGACCAGACTCGTCATGTTGCCCCAACACACACCCCATTGAATTCTCTAGCACTGTTAAGTACATGATTAGAGGTATTCCTTCAACTGGTGGCATCAGAATCGGAGGTTCTTGGAGATACTCCTTGATCTTATCAAAAGCTATTTGACATTCGTCGTTCCATTTCACTACTTGATCTTTCCTTAGTAATTTGAAGATTGGCTCACAAGTAGCGGTCAAATGGGAGATAAATCTGGCAATATAGTTCAAACGTCCCAAGAAACCTCTGACTTCTCTCTCAGTACGGGGAGCGGGCATATCTTGTATAGCTTTTACCTTTGCAGGGTCGACTTCAATACCTTTACCACTGACGACGAAACCCAAAAGTTTACCGGATCTAACCCCAAAGGTGCATTTGTTTGGATTCAATCTCAACTTGTACTTCTTCAACCTCTCAAACAACTTGTGTAGGTGGTCAAGGTGCTCTTCTTCATTCTGAGACTTGGCTATCATATCATCAACGTATACCTCTATCTCGTGATGGATCATATCATGGAATAAAGCAACCATAGCGCGCTGGTATGTTGCCCATGCGTTCTTCAAACCAAATGGCATTACCTTGTAACAAAAGGTGCCCCACTGTGTAATGAACGTAGGCTTCTCTATGTCTTCAGGTGCCATCTTGATTTGATTATAACCTGAGAAACCATCCATGAATGAGAATACCTTGTGCTGAGCAGTGTTGTCTACCAGAACATCAATATGTGGGAGAGGAAAGTCATCTTTGGGGCTTGCCCTGTTCAGATCCCTGTAGTCCACACACATACAAACTTTACCATCCTTCTTAGGCACTGGTACCACATTTGCAACCCACTGAGGATATGATGTGACAGCTAGAAAACCTGCATTGAACTTCTTTATAACCTCAGCTTTGATTTTTTCAGACATCTCAGGGCGCATACGACGAACCTTCTGCTTTATCAGAGGACATCTTTCCTTCATCGGTAAACGGTGAACCACGATATCGGTATCAAGTCCTGGCATAGCTTCATAAGACCAGGCGAAAATCTCACCATAATCACGTAGCATCTGAATCAGTCTTTTCTTGACACGGTCTTCTAATTCAGCACCTATCTTGATTTCTTTCTTATCCTCCTCAGTACCTAGATTTACGACCTCGACTAGCTATTCGTGCGGTTGTATGGTCTTTTCTTCTTGCTCTAATAGTCTAGCAAGCTCTCGAGGCGCTTCACAATATTCCTCACCTTCGTCCTCGGCTTGGTAGATCGGATTTTCGAAGTCATAATTGACAATAGCAGAACCGTTATCAATGGGATCCAGGGTGGATGTGGATCTACAGTTTGTCGCGTGGGTGTGTGTAAGAACATGAAGATAAAGTAAAAGAAAAGACAAAGAGCGCAAAATTTGAATGCAAAACGTCCATTGATTTATTGAATGAAAATATGCGATGAAATGACAACCCTAACAAATGGGCCACTGTGCCCTGGGCAAGGCATAAGGCTTAAAAGTTTTATTGTTCAAATTACAAAACCAAACTTTGAAAATAAGAAAAGCAGAAAATAGCATTTACTCCTGACTAAAGGAGATAGGAATAATGTCTTCAGTCTTCCAATTGTTGAGCCCACTGCCAATGGTAGGAAAGATCCAACTGTCTAGGTCACAGTCACTATCAGCATCTTCCACAACGTTGTCCTGATCTTTATGAACTCCTTTGTTGGTGATACGAATAGCACGAGCACGACGTACAACCCTCTGAGCCTCTGAAGTGAAGCCCAAACCAAATTTGTCAGACTTGTAAGGAATGTCAGGAAGCTGACCCCAAATGGTACAACCACCTTCTTCAACCACATCTCTAGCATCCTTTAGGGAAACCATTATAGGAGGCACTTTAGTAACCTTGGGAGCAGTAGGAACTGGTTTAGCAATAGGAACAATCTGAGGAGCCAATTCAAATGTTTGACAAGGAGTCTCGAGGAATTAGCCATCCATCTCGACATACTTGATGGTATTCAAATGACTAACCATGTACTATTCTTCACCACAGACGGTGACAATCTTGCCTTTCGCGGGATACTTCAACTTCTGATGTAAGGTAGAAGTCACAGTGCCTGCCCCATGTATCCAAGGGCGTCCAAGCAAACAGGAATAGGCAGGACGAATATCCATTACATAGAAAGCAGAATCAAAGAATTGAGAACCCACTCTAATCGGGAGATCAACCTCTCCATGCACCATTCTCTTCGAACCATCAAAGGCTCTTACCACGACGTCACTAGGTTTCAGCACAACCCCTTCATAGTCAAGTTTGTCTAGAATAACCTTTGGCAACACATTCAATGAGGAACCATTGTCCACCAATACATGAGATAGGGTAGCGCCCTTACACTCAATAGAGACGTGCAGGGCCTTATGGTGGTTCCTTCCGGTGGGAATCAGATCAGCATCAGAAAAGCCTAGACCATTATCAATTGTCAGGCTAACGACACAATTTTCAAGCTGGTCAACAGAGATTTCTTGCGGCACGTGCGCAGATTTCAAAAACTTCACCAAAGCTTTAGCATGGGCCTCGGAGCACAACAACAGAGATAGCATAGAGATCTTGGAGGGGGTGTGCCCCAACTGTTCAACAACATTCTAATCACTCTTGCGAATAATTTCAACACTTCCTCCATTTCTTGCTTGGAGGAATCTTCGATAGCAGTTTCACCCGGGGCCTCCATCTGGGCAGGCTCAATCATTGGTTCTTTGCCCCGAGTCTCAGTAATTGGCTCGGAGGCAGAGATACGAATTGGAGTAGTAACAGTCTTCAGAGAGATTTTTGGGGAGAAGATCCTTCCACTTCGGGTAACCTTACTAGTCCCAACGATATTGTCGACATCGGGATTAGTAACTTCAGCAGTTCCATCAGTCAAAGGCTCTTGCTTGACACCATGAATGTAAACATCAGCACCATAATTCCAAGGGATAGCCTTGCTAGAGGAATATAGAATCGGACTGGGCGTAGTAATAATCAGGGGAGCCACTCTAGTCTCGGCAGTAATCTTCACAGGACCTTTAGAGGTGATCCTCACTGGAGTTTTGGAATTAGTAACCACAGATACGTCCTCAAACTTTAGACCTCGGGAAAAATTTTCACATAAGCTCTCCATAGAAGGAGTCTTCTCAAACAATATAGTATGGTCGTCCATCAAACGCTGAATGCCTTCTTTCAGCTTCACACAACCATTGGATTGAGATGCACAATAATAACAATTTTCAACACAGCCCGGAAATAAACCGGCTTGCAATAGCTTCTTCTTAACAATTGATAGAGGAACAATCAAGTCAACCGCGGTAGAAACACAAGAACCATCGTCAATAGCATGAACAATCTTGTCATGATTCGGCATAGGAGCGGTAATCACATTAGGAGTCTCAGGGGGATCAAACTCAATCTCCTTAGCGCTAATCATGTCTTGAATCTTGTTCTTCAGTGCCCAACAACTATTCGTATCATGTCCAGGACTATTAGAATGGTATGCACACCTTGCATTGGGATTATAGCTAGGAGCGGAAGTATTAGGATTCCTAGGAGGATCCCTCAAAGTAATCAATTTTGCCTTCAACATATGCTGCAACGCCTGAGCCAATGACATGTTGATCTTTGTAAACTGTCTCCTGGGTGCATCCTGCTTACGCTGACTACCCTGTTGTTGTTGTGGCACTGGTGCAGAGATCAGAACTGCCCCAACAGATTGGTTGCGGTCATTCTTATTACGACCCTTCTGGCCGTACACAACATTAAACTCCTTCTTCCCATTATGTGGCGTCTTTGTAGTGTTTGAAGATGTAACCACTTGTATTTTACCACTTCGAATTCCACTTTCAACACGTTCTCCTGTCAATATCAGCTCGGTGAAACCGGATGACGAGCTCCCAAGTAGATGACTATAGAAAGGACCGGTTAGTGTGCTCATGAATATGTCAACCAACTCTCTGTCAGCTAAAAGAGGCTGAACCCTGCCTGCAAGATCTCTCCATTCTGGGCGTACTCTTTGAAACTTTCATTAGGGCCCATGGACATGCTTTGGAGTTGCATTCGAGTTAGCGCCAAATCAGAGTTATATTGGTATTGCCGGTAGAAAGCTTTAGCCAAATCATTCCAGGTACGAGTATTGGTACTCTCAAGTTGATAGTACCACTCCAGTTGAGCTCTAGACAAACTCTCTTGGAAAAAATGCATCCACAACTTTTTGTCAATAGTACGTGGCTGAATCTTTCGGACATAAGATCTCAAATGCAGCTTCGGGCAAGACACACCTTCATATTGAGCAAACGTGGGAATTTTGAACCTAGGAGGAATGACAACTCCTGAAACCAAGCCAAAGTCCTCAAAATCCAAACCAGGTACTTTCTGAACCTCCATGGCCATCAGACGTTCTTCAAGTAATTTGTATTTCTCATCACCAGGGGGATACTGATCATCCAGATAATCATCTTCCTCTTCAGAGTGTCCACAGGTGCCGTGGTTACTATTTTCCTCATGTTTGTCACTTTCATAGTTGTCATCCAGTTCATCATCTTGGTCTACTGGGATCCCAATTTCCTTGACCTGTTTAGCCGGACCTTTGAATCTCATCCCCATGTTGATGACGGCAGTTGATTTTCTTGCTTTCTTCTTCTTCTTGGTCAGAAGTGCTTTCAGTTCTTCTTGCCCCTTGGACAAGTTCAGGATCAGCTCTTGGAACTGGGCGTTCTGGGCCTGGAGATCTTTGACGGTTTGCTCGAGAGCCATTTCTTCTGAAATAAACAGCGAGAAGATGAGAAACCTGTCTTAGAAACTTGCTATGCAATGATTATGAGATGTAGATGCATATGCAATGATTTCAAGGACTTTAGAGTTTATCTTTGCAAACAAACAGAAACAAAAGGAAAACTTTTATTAGTAAACTCAAAATTCCTTTTTTTCTTTTATGCCTCTTGGGCTACAATGAAAGGAAATTTCAAAAAGCAAATTCAAAAATGCCTAAGACCTAGAACTCAAGACACAAGTCTCGCACGGGCGCTTCCTCTTTGTGCCGATGTAAGCATTGATGCTCTGCTCCCCATGAAGTAATTTCGTCAACTCCAACACCTTCTTCTCACTAGCATAGAACTGAGTCTCAAAGGTGTCCCTTTCTTCTTTCATCTGAACCTAGGACTTCTGCAGCTCTTCAAGATCGGTAGGCATATCTGGATGGAGAATGACTTGAGGAACACCTCCTTCAAACTCAGGTTCAACAATCACTGGTCTGACAGCTGGATATGGCATAATAAAATCTCGAGCACGAGTGCGCACCCATCTGAGGTAAGGCTCCAAAGGAATAGAGTTCTTCTGTCCCAAGGTCTTGCTTTCAATCTTATACACCTTATTCCATGCACGTATAAACCTTTGACGGTAACCTTGAGGATCATCTTAATAATCGAACACAATACCCTGAATAAGCATATCATGAGGACCATCCCTTCGAGCATAACCAAATTGGTGCAAAGCTAGCGAAGGATTATAGGTGATGCCTCCCCTAATGCCAAGGAGTGGAACATTAGGGAATTCCCCACAATGATCAATAAGAGTGAAGTCTTCAAGAGATCGGGCACACCAATAGATATCTGAATGGGAGAGTGACATTATCCTTCGAGACCGCTGTAACCTTTGTTCATTCTTCAACACTGACCGGGGAAGGTGCGAAATAAACCACCTGGATAGTAAGGGTACGCAACACATGAGAGTCCCTCGGTCCTTGATAGTACGAGTGTGAAGCGAGTGCAGAATATCTCCGAGCAAGGTAGGTACCGAGTTATGAATCAGAAATATTTTGATAGCGTGCACGTCTATGAGTTGGTCTGGATTAGGGAACAACACCAACCCATAGATCAACAAATCCAATACTTCCTCAAAAGCATGGTAACTCATAGCGCTTAGGAACAATTGAGCATTCTGAATCAGGAACTTAGCAAGAAACCCCTTGACTCCACTCCTTGTTTCCCAATTGGACACAATGTCTGACCTCTTCAGATGTAAAGCAGCTGCAATGACTTCAGGCTTTGGAACGTCTTCTAGACCGGTAAAAGGTATCTGATCGAGAATAGGTATTCCAAGTAGCTTAGAGAACTCCTCCATCGTGGGCACCAATTGGTAATCCGGGAAGGTGAAACAGTGGTGCTTAGGATCAAAGAACTGGAATAGGACTCTCATCATGTCTTCTTCAAAACCTGAGGTAACCAAGTTGAGTAGAAAACCATGCCTTTCGGTGAATCGAGAGCCATAGGGAACCTTTGAGACCAATTCTTTAAGCTGGGAAGGAACCCTTACAAAGTTGACTCGGATGAAATTTCTAGGAACGGAAGCCATGGCCTGCAACAACGAATAAAGATAAATTCCTTGGTCCTTGAAATGGTTAGTGAAAATGATATGTTATGATGTTATGATGTCATGTACATGTTAATAGTAAATAAGTAACACACACAAACAAGTCATACAAGAGCCTTAGGTTTAAAGGCTTGTATGAAGTCCAAAGGTAAGTACCCTTCCCCACTGAGGTTTAATTGGCTTAACCTGTCCTAGAATAGTAACCGGGTTCTAAAGGACTCATATCACGAATCTTTCTCGAAGGCTTTATTTTAGTGCGACACTCGAGTGGCCGACCAAAACATCCGAAAGTCTGAATTCAATGAGCGTAGCCTTGAGTATCAACCAACTTCGGTCTAAATCCAAAGCCGACCATCTCACTACCTTCTAATGGCCAAAGGTGAGTTAACTAGGGTTCTAAAGACTGTGACCATTATATCAACCATATCGGTACATGTCATACAGTCTCCATGATCTATTGTCACTTACCTAAGGAATCACTAGGTCCGGGTGTAGGACCTCTCACACAAGTAACCCCAAAACAAAGCCCAATAGAAATAAAGCACATAAGTCAAACAATTTTAAGCAAGTGGTAAAGTGATCTAACTCTAAGGTAACCCCTCTTTTATTGTACTCCCCAACAGAGTCGCCAGTTCTGTAACACGGTGGGAGAACTGACTTTTGTTTTGTTTTTGCAAAACATGTTGCGGTTAGCAAGAGTCGCCACCGAATTTTCTTTTATCCAATAAGGAAAGGCTCAAAAGAACAAGAAAGACCTTGATAGATTTTGAGTTCGTGGGGTAAGTTATACAAAGGGAAGGTATTAGCACCCTTTGTATCCATGGTTATCCACGGGCTCTTAAATGCTTAGCTCACTTTTTTTTACTTACTTTTTGAATGTGTGTGAACGTTTTTTGAAAATATTTTGTAAAAGTTTGACTTTGTAGTAATTCGTGTAAGAATGTATACAAAGTGTTTGTTTTTTTTTGAAAATATTTTTGGAAAAGTGAGATATGAAAAGTATTTGTTTTTGAGTTGTGAGCAAGCATTTAAATGTTACTTACCCCTAATTTGTAAGGTCTTTCTTGTACTTATCATTTTCCTTGAGAGATAGTATTATTCATACCATTAATGGGTAGGTAGTACTGTCTATTGGATGTTGAGGGATAGCGAAGGGTCATCGAATGGTCATAGAAGGCAACATGTAAGGATACCTTAGCATTGCGAAGGGACTATCATCATTTTTCCATAGGATCGCCGAGGGACAAGATCATCTTTTTGTAGGCAGCTCGAAGGGTCATCGAGGGACTACGATCTTTATATCGAAGGGACTATGATGATATTATTCGTAAGCGTCTTTTGCTAAAGTACCCCTACTTTCGAGGGACATGACTGTTTTAATCGTAAGGCAACAGAGAGAGGCTACCCTAGAGGTGAATGTGTGCAATGTGCATTGATTCAATTATATTATCTTGAGTTATAGGTTATTCTAACGTTTGATTTTAGATCTTGTCATACATGCCTATTTTATCTAGCAAATGAAATATAAGTGTGAAAAATAAATACCTACACTATTACATGGCTTATGGGCAGTTACATGATATAATCGTGCGAGAATGTAACATAGACTATTACAAGGCTTATGGACAGTTACATAATATAATCGTGCGAGAAGTGTAAACTACACAATTACAAGGCTTATGAACAGTTACATAATATAATCGTACAAGAAATGTAAACTACACTATTACAATTTATGCACAAACCTATACATTTATTCTAAAAAATAAATGATAAACGAAAAGCAATTACATATTAAAAGTCAAGTTAAATGTCCTAAATATCTAAGTCAATATTCGTTTTTATTTTATTTTTTGAGAAATAATTTTAAAATAAATAAACCTAATTTCTAATTCATTTGTACAAAAATTAATTAATTATAAGCCTAAGTCTAAAAAATTAATTTTAATAAAAATAATCTAAGTCTAAAAAAAGATTACATAATCTAAACTATATTTTTTATTCTTTTAATGGTTTTATGATTTTTTTTGTTGTTTTAATTTAATTGAAAAGAAATAAATAAATTAATTGAAATATGATAAAAGAAAGGGATTAGAAAATAGTTAAAAAGAAATTGCATAGGGTGGGAATCGAACCTTCAGGATGAGTATTTAATCCTTGGTTTGGATTGAGAATGATTGGAAATGAAGTTTTGAATTTTCACCTTCTTTTTTTTTTAGAATTTTGTGATTTGGAAGCCTTCCTTTGTGAAGCCTCTTTGCCCCCCTTCTCTTGTGTTTGAGTCTTGTATTTATAGGAGAAACATGGTAGACAAAGAATCATTGAAGAGCTAGGATCAAGGAACATGTTTCCAACCATTTTAATTTTTTGAAAACCATGTTTCCTTCACTCTCTCCCACGGTTTTATTTGGGTTTTAATGCCTTGAATGACATGTTTTAACCTTCTAGAAACTCCATTAAAAGGATCCATGTGCCCACCATTATTTGATTTATTTTGTTTTATTTAATTTTGTTTATTTCTTTGAATAAAATCAAAATAAAATAAAATAAAAATCAAAATAATACCAAAGTGAACTTTGAGGTCCTTGAATATGTCATAAACATGATTCAACCTTAAAAGATAGGCCCATTGGTCCAAAAGCTCAAAAATGTTCAATGTAGGTTTCATGTGTTTCTCAAATTTTGCTCAACTTGCACCAATCGTAACTCTCAATTTTTGTCATATGAAGGTGATCTTGGACTTTTTGGAACCCTCAAGATGCCCCCTACAACTTTCGTGTTGATCACTTTTTCATTTGAAGTCTTTATTTTTGTGTAAATTGCTTTGACGAAAAAAGTATCTTTTTGTTGACTTTCAAAATGACTTATAAAGTTTTGGTCCATATCTCTCAAACGAGGCATTTTTGGCCTTGAGCTTAGAGAGACAAAGTTTTAGAGAATTGAATTTCCTTCAAAATGAGCTTTGGTCGAGGAATTTCTGATGAAGTATGTGAAAGTTGTGCATGGTCAAAGTTCAGTTGACTTTTCCTTAAGAAAACCCTAATTTGGCAATTTTTGACTTTTGAGTAAATCTTGATTTTCTTGAGGAATCATGATCAACCCTTGATCA
The DNA here is from genome assembly GCA_022829125.1 of Lathyrus tuberosus. Lineage (NCBI taxonomy): Eukaryota > Viridiplantae > Streptophyta > Magnoliopsida > Fabales > Fabaceae > Lathyrus > Lathyrus tuberosus. The sequence continues at coordinate 2,696,372 of JALAZF010000081.1, forward strand.
AATGATGAATGGGACTTCAAAATATTGATGTTGGCAAGAAATGATGACGTTTGACTGTAAATTGGTCAAAGTTGACTTTTGGTCCAATACAATTAACTGTTGATCATTTGAGCAATTGACTGAGCAAACTTGTGAAGCAAGACTTGAGACTTGACATGAGGATACCCTAGAGCACATAGAGAACCATGAAGTCCATCTGAGGTATTGAGAGCTCAATTCCTTTTGAGAAAAATTAAAACCCTAGTTGTAGGTTGATTGTTTAGGAGGAGAGCTTGTATGGTCAATCCTTGAGTAGTCTTGAGCTTTTGAGACTCCTAGGAGTGTGAGGAAGCTTCTTGAATCAATTTGTCTTAAAGATGTGAGGGAAAATTTTGGGGTGCAACACTCCCACTATTTTACTCAAACCAAATGACCCTCACCATTTGATTCGAAAAATCCCGTTGGAAGATTTTCTAGTGGATCGAGATCCATATTTCACTTTGTTTTAAGTCAGCGTTAGGCTAATTACACAAAACTCAGCTATTTAGGTAGGAACTCCTTCTAATTGTATCCAATACAATTCTCGAATATTTCAGTTGGGTGAATAACTCCTTATTCTAATCCATCATATGGATTATTCCCAACTCTTGCTTCTAAACGTATATAATCTTATTATATTTTGTTTAGTTAAGTTTGACCCATTGTTTTAGGAATTGGATATTACATTTATCCCATCGCATCTTACTAATATAGAACATGCACCTCGCGTTAGGCGAAACCTACATTATTCAATACTAGTCTTGATGAGTTCTAAAACTTGGAAAGCATAAACTTAATATTCAATTTGAGGGAATTTTCATTAGTTTGATCTCACCGGATTATTTATGATATAAATCGTCTCTCACATGCATCAACATACATACACATGCATCAATATACATACAAAATGAAACAGTTATGGCCCCTAGCACAATTGTTCTCCCAAGCCAATGAGAGAACCTAAGCTAAACCTAATAACGATCTACACTTCTCCAAGCAAGATCTTCAAGGTTGTTCTCCTTTGATCTTGTAGTCTTTCTTTTTCTTCATAACATTACATTACATTAAAGAATACTCGTTTTTACATACGAGGGAGTAAGATGAGAATGGCGCCATGACCATCTTCTTCCTTGAACCAACATCAGATTTGCATGAAGCATGCTATCTTTCTTGTTTCTCAACCATTTTGGAAGATATAAAAATGAAAATCGTTCGTTTTTTAACAAGGAACATGATGATTCTTTTCAATTTTATTTATATTAAGTGTAACAAAAGATATCGTGTAGCAACCAGATGAACCCTAAAAAATGCAAGAACTAAATGAAATCTCATATACGTAAGATAAATGGCAATTGATTGAGGGTTAATGATTTATAAGCAATTAGAATCATGATGGTAACTTAAAACAAAATTTATGATGCATGATTCATTGAGTTTGAAAGTTTGAGGCTTACCTCTGTAAGAAGGAATCGAAAGCTGTTGTAGAGGTGTTACATAAGTGAAACAATGATCTGGATAACTTCCTTAGGTGTTATGGATTGTGTTGCAAACCTTGGAATAATTTGAAACTCCCTAGAACTCTTGGCTCGAATCCATCTGCATGTTGAAGCAAGTGAGATATGGAGATGTGGATTCTAGTGTTACAAAAGTGATTTAGTGTAATACCCTATATTTTTATTTTGCTCTGGATAATATTAGTTGTGATCAACTGGGTTCCGGTGTGCTTAGAAATTATCTGTTAAGATAATTAGAGTAACTGATTAGCTCAGGACAAATCAAATTAATATTATCTGACTCTGAGGTTTTATCAATTGGTGCTATAGAGATGTTTTGGACATTTAAGTTGGTGTTACTAACTTAAATATATTTCTCTATATCTTTTTCCTTTTCCTCTTCATTTGGAACGAAGAAAGAAAGAAAGATAGTAAGAGGTAGAGAGAAGATGAGCAAAAGGGAGAAAGAGGAGAAACTTGGAAATTGAAGCGGAAAGCTTGAATCTTCAACATTTCATCACCAAATCATCTTACAATCTTCATCATCTTGTTCTTGGTGAGTTCTAGTTAGAACCCTAAGTGTAGAAACTTAGGTTAGAACTTTGGTTAATGGTAGATTTTGATTAATGTGTTTGATGTTGTTTCTATGGTTAAAACATGAAATAGAATGCATAATATGATTGGGTTGTGTGAGAATGGCTGTATAATACTTTGTGATGAAGCATGTTTTGATTGGTTTTGGTTTAAGTTTACACCATTAAAAACAGGTTGTTATGCTTCTGGTTCAGTGGTAACCGGTTACTCACTTTGAGGTAACCGGTTACATGCAGGAAAATTTGAGGTCTTACGTGAAAATTGGACGAAGTAACCGGTTACTCATTTTGAGGTAACCGGTTACCAAAATGTGTCTCTAACTCTCATTTTGATTCTGTTTTGAACAGTGCAACTTGAGTAACCGGTTACTCATTTTGAGGTAACCGGTTACCACTGTTGTGATTTGAAAAATGTCTAAAAATTCATATCTTTTGGATCGTGATTCCGATCGAGGCATGGTAATAGTCGTTGGAAAGCTATGAAAATATCCTACGAGATAAAAGGGAAAAATATTGATTTTGATACCCGATTAAATAAATCGAAGGGAACCCAAGATTTGTGTTAATTTTATAGGTTGATTTACTTTATGCATTTGGTTATTCTATTGTATTGTGTGATATCTAATCCCTTATTGTAAAAGGAAATTGAGTGATAACATGTTTAAAATATGGAATAGGAAGAGTGAGGAAACTTTACCATGAATCTATAAGTAGAACCTAGTAAGGTGACTAGGAATTGATAGATAATCTAGATGGTGATGCTCGTGCGTTCGATGCCAAGGTGTGCATGGTCTAGAGGAGAGTGAAACACTAGTATGGAACATGTGTGAACCTTGTGTTTTTTAGAAAAGGCGAATGCGGCCTTAAGGCAGTTATAGCTTTGTAATTGTCGAATACAACCACGTTTGTGTGTGAGATCACGTAATCGTAACTGTTTCCCTTGAGTTGTCGTTTCATGAGCTTCGGGCTCCTCTGAAATGTACGCATGACTACTTGGCAGGTTTGATTCCCACGTGTAGTACGAATGGTACCCATGGGGCGTATGCTTGTGACGGTATATGGCCCGTGTGAAGTGACGGTTCATAACGGTAAAAGGCCCGTAGAACCCGAATCCATTCGTATATATAAAAAAATTAATTTAAAAGAAATAATAAAACAAAAAGGGCAGAATTTAAATGAAGAGAAAAAAAGAAATAAAAGGGGCGCAGTAGTAAGGGTCTACCGTGGACCTTCAGTTAAGATCGCCTCATCCGTCCTATCGAATATTGATTCAGATGCAGGGCTACGTGTAAGGGTGCATGCTAAGGGTGATAAGTTATCACGCACATGATCAAATTGCCACATAAACTAAAAAAAAGCAAACAAACGATACTCATCTTCACTAATTTCCCTCTCTCCTCGACTCTCTCCCTCACACGCTGTCAGAAACAATGGAGGATAAGGAGGGCTTCGCCGTACCAAATTCCACCACCAAAACAATCCTTCCGTCTTCTTGTTCTATGCCTCTCGTCACGATGCTATCGCCCTCACCATCTCGCGCAATTTGTCTCGATCGGACGAAACTCTCAAATCAATCATCAAACAAAAACTTTCACAATACACACCCAATACCAATCAAATTGGAGCAAACAACACAAGCTAAATAGGAATTCGAGTAATTCGTAAAGAGGAAACAACAGCTGAGCAACACACGAAATGTGAAAGGAACTTACCTGTCGGAGTTTGTCCGATGCATCTTCGACGGTGATATGAATGAGATGAAACTTGAGTTCTATACAGGTATGACTCGAATTCCCTTTCTCTTTATTCAGCAATTTCTTTTGTGAGCATGTGGTAGTCTTGTTGTTGTTACTTTGAATTAGTGTTGTTACGAGATGCTTCACTCATTGAAGTTTCAAAGTCGTATTCTTGTGTTGGTGTCCACCGTGTGTATCCACTTCTTTGATCCTGTCTCTCTCCATGTTGTTGTTGTGATGTGTGTGCTCTTTAATTCGTGTTCCCTCTGTAGTGTATATGTGTGTATCTTTGCGTATTGTTGCTCATTATTGAAAAACAGTGATATGATGAAACTGAATTTGATGAAGGTTGAGTCAATATGATGACCTGATGATATTACATTTTTACAATTTTGGTGTGTTCATATGAAGTTGAGGAGATAGGTGAGAGTTGCCAAAAGTTGTTTTTTAGTGTGTATTGTAATCTGCTGCCCCCTGTGATGTTTGTGCCAATCTTCCTTTATAGGCTCCATAAGACTTTGAAGTATTGATTTCGACATTAATGGCGTGTCAAAACCTGTTTTGGAATCAAATGAATTTGTGTTGGACATGATCTTGGTAATGAATGCCTTTCGATTTTTAAGGGGACATGTTTATGGTTTAGTTTTGGAAAGAAAATAAGATTGTATTGATTGTGTCTTGAGTGTGTTTGATTATGTTGGCAACAGTTATTGAAACCTGATTTTCTAGCCATGAATTTACGATCTGGTATTCATTTCCCTGCTGGATGAACATTGATTGTAATTTTAAGACCTTCCTGATTGTGTTTTGGAAAGTATTTGAATCAAAATTTAATATTTACTTAACCTGGTTTGGAATACTTGTGCCCTACTTTGTGGATCCGTGGTTTCCAAAACTTGCCATTTGCGTATCATTGCTATCACCCTCTCAAGAGATCTCTTTTGATATTAATTCCTTAATTGTTGGTTTTTTATTCTAATATTTCTTTTTTTACACTTTGTGTGCGAGAAAAACTTTGGGAGCAACAACTTAACGGAGACGCAAAGAGAAAACCACAAGATAGAGCCAGAACAAAAGGACGGATGCCTGAGGATTAATGGTAAAGGGTGCATCGTTCCCCCTCTAATAAACTCTAAGAATTTCTTGGCTTAATTCTGAAAACTTGTTGTCTTGGTCAGGTTTGAAATGGTTCACCATGTTTATCAATGAATTCACACTTTATAACCAATGATTTCGATCGTCGTTCATAAGCAAATAGGCGTCCTATCTTGGAGTTCACTTCACATCACTCTCCTGGAATTCAACGTCGTGCATGAAAACAAAAACTTGTTGTCTTGGTCAGGTTTGAAATGGTTCACCATGTTTATCAATGAATTCACACTTTATAACCAATGATTTCGATCGTCGTTCATAAGCAAATAGGCGTCCTATCTTGGAGTTCACTTCACATCACTCTCCTGGAATTCAACGTCGTGCATGAAAACAACTTCCTTGCCCTATTCCAACCTTCTTGAGGAATATTAGAGTCGATAAACCGTATGTCCAGCATGAGGTAAAGACAGGTTTTCATTTTGATTCCATTATGTATGAGCATTGTTTTGGAAATCGATTTGTCGGTTTATTCTTGTATTTTGTGTATGCAGTGATCGTTCATGCTGAGGTGAACCAACATTCGGCGCACTTCCGATGGGGTAAAATCCACTTTGAGATAGGGATGTTTGCTCAATTTTTTGCTTTAATCGTGTCTTAAGATTTTAATAATTGTTTTTGAGCTTCATTGGCTGTGATGATGCAGGACGATAAACGCGTGTGGTGTGTACTTGGCATAGCTTCCTGATAAGTGCAAATTGTAGCTATTTGTGTATATAAGTTTTGTTGCACTTATCGATACTTTTTGGTTAATATCATTGAAATAAACCCCGATTTGTTTATAATTATGTTTACTTTATGTTTTAGTGTATTTGTGTACCGTTTGATAGTTTTCTACTCATTTTGTAGGTATTGAGGTGTATTTGGAGCATGAGCAATAAAGTGTCGAAGACACGGCTTCAAACGCGCGATTTTGAGCGACTCATCAACGAATACGACTCAAAATAAGGATAATAAAAATCACCAATTTGGTTGATATTTATTCATTGTTAGATAGGAAATTGAATAAGCTTTCCAACGCTTCGAACCGGGCGAAAAACGGAGTTACGGTTCTCAAGTTATGGCCAAAACATTTTTCAAGGCAGCAGGTTGCCCGCTGAGTGCGCTCCGAGCGCGCTGAGCGCACTTGTAAGGCAGTTTAACTTTAAAAAGAGCGCGTTGAGCGCCCATAGCGCGCTGAGCGCGGTCTGCGATGATGACAACAATAAATATGGGTAAAAAACACATTTTTAGGGATGATTTTGGGTATTTTTTGCTCCCAACTCCATCAAACTTCATTTTTCTTCATAGGATTAGCTTGAAAACAACAAATGGAGCTTGCATCTTGTCGAATCGGAGGTGGATTCTCATCGATCGGCTTGACAACTCGAGAAGTGTTGGTTTATCTCTTTTTCCTCTTTTTGTAAACTCTATCTTGTTGGGTTTGTATATGTTTGTACTTTGATCTCATGTATATTTGTCGCCCATGGCGTTATATTTAATTTGCTTTACAAATCTCTATTGGTGATTGTTCTTGATTTTTGCGTAAATGCGCGGGGTTTGGGTCGTGTTAGAGATAAACGTCACAAACTTCGATTAAGGATAATTATCTGTTAGTTTCTGGATGCTAGAGATAGATTTAGGGCTAACAATCCGTATGAGTGTCGGAACTTAAATGCCTTCCGTGTCTCGTGGCTTCGTGCGCGAGAGTGATGAAGAGAGTGATACGATTGTTTCTCAGCTCGGTGTGTCAGAGATGAACACTATTATGAGCGATACTGGGTGATATTGAGGAGTATTGTAGGTTGAGTGTAACTGGTCGATAAGTTTAAGTCTGTGACGAGTGGAATATATACATGCTTGATACATCTTTTCTCTCCGAAGAATGAATTGTTTTTATAATTTTTATTTACTTTTATGTTTTTATGCTTTAAACCATTTAAAACCAAACTCATTAACATTGATATTGTCGAACGACAGTTCAGTAGCACCGATCTCTGTGGACACGATATTGAGGAGTATTGTAGGTTGAGTATAACTGGTCGATAAGTTTAAGTCTGTGACGAGTGGAATATATACATGCTTGATACGTCTTTTCTCTCCGAAGAATGAATTGTTTTTATGATTTTTATTTACTTTTCTGTTTTTATGCTTTAAACCATTTAAAACCAAACTCGTTAACATTGATATTGTCGAACGGCAGTTTAGTAGCACCGATCTCTGTGGACACGATAAATTCTCGGAAAAATACTTCCAAATCTTTTTGTTTGCTTGCCCTATACCGCAACCAACAAAATGGCATCGTTGCCGGGGATTGGTGTTTTTTATTGGATCGCATTGAGATAGTTTCTTTATTTTTGAGTTTTGTAGATATCGTATATATTATCTATTTTTACTTGTTGATATTGATACTTGTATATGTTTACCATATTTGTGAATTTTACATGTTTTGCATAATTGTAAATATAGTGTATATATTTGTTTCTCTTCACGTTTGCTAAGTGTTTGGCTAGGTTTCGTCGTCGGTGAGCGCTAACCGTGTAAAGAGGCAACTTGGAGAAGTGTGTATAAATAATAGGCGTCGAGCTTAGGACGTAAAACAAGCATGTTTTATCGTTTTTTGTTCCGTTATTACTTTTTCATTGTATATGAGATTATGTAGGTGTTAAGTGGAGGCCTACACCAGAACCTTGTTGCTGTACTGGTTTTTCTGCTTCTGGTGTAGCGCGCTGAGCGCGGGCCTGCGCGCTGAGCGCGGTCTGCTGTACCGAGCCAGTGAATTCTTTTAATTATTCACTTGGGTCCCCCTTTTTCCCACTTCCACCAAGGCCTTATATATTAGTAATTATTAGAAATTTTTCTAATTCTTTTGTTGTTGTTTGGACTCAAATTTTTGCCCGATTGCTTGAAGTCGCATTCGGTGTTTGTCCATTTTTGATCATTTCAACTTGCGAATGCGTGGTAATGATAGTGTTTAAAGTTTTGTACACGTTCAAGGTATGTGTTTATCGCTTTCTTGACTTTAGCATATTCATGATACTTAGGCTTTTTACAACTTCTATGCCATTCATTCTTTTATATACTTGTTCGTATGTGAATCACTTTAGTTCCCACCCCTTTTTGTGAGGTAGCCTTCTATTGTACATATATGCTTGGAGTTCCAACATTCTTGTTCTAACTGGATTTTATTATGTTGAATCTGTTGTTTGTGTTGTGTATATGAATGCATGAAAAGGATCAAGGCATTTTTTCATTTTGAGCACAACCACCTTAGCCAAATAGTCAATTCACCTTGTGAGTGTGTGAGAATTTGTAACCCCTTTGAGCTTTTTGATCCATGTTTTTATTTTAACTTAATGCTTGTCTATGAGTATTTAGTTCACTTATTTTTGATGGATTTTGTTTTTTCTTGGACCTCAACTGTGTTGTTGTATGGATTTTTTCCTTGCCTTAGAAAGTAGGGAGTATTTGTGTACTCAGTGGTTGGGTTCTATGAGGATTAAAAAAGAAAAGAAAAAAAAGAGAAAAATATGACAAAAGAAAAGAATAGAAAAAAAAAGAAAGAAAAAGAAAATCTTTGAAAAAAGGAAACAAAAAGAGTTTCAATAATTGTGCTAAATAAGTTGTGTTTTGTGTAACACTTGGGATTTTGTATGAAGTTTGATTGAAATTTTGGTGTTTGAAACTTTGTGAGTTGATCACTCCCTTAGGTTTAGGCAAGTTTTTGTTTCAATTACCTTTAGAAATTGCCCCTTGTTTGTTTACCCGACCACATTACAACCTTGAAAGTCCTTGTGATTCTTGCCTTTGTATGTTCAATGTGAATTTTTGGATGGATGCATAATTTAGTCTTTTGTTTGCAAGATTGTTGTGTGAGTGAAAGTATCTCATTTTATGTTTTTCATCTACCGATGATTGTTTTTGCTAGGTGTGATTCACATTTGAACTTGTGTTGTTTTAGGATGTTTGGCATGATTTTTGTATTTTGCATTTGTTTCGGGATTATGTTATCGTTGTAGTTTAGTGGTAAGTATTTACTTTGTGTGTACCATTTTCGATTGAACCATTGTATTTGTTTTTGTTTGTAAAAACTTGTTGTTGCGTGATTTCTTGGATTTCACTTTTGTTCCTTTAGTTGCTGGCTTTGTTTGAGGACAAACAATTATGTAAGTTGGGGAGAGTTGATAAGTGCAAATTGTAGCTATTTGTGTATATAAGTTTTGTTGCACTTATCGATACTTTTTGGTTAATATCGTTGAAATAAACCCCGATTTGTTTATAATTACGTTTACTTTATGTTTTAGTGTATTTGTGTACCGTTTGATAGTTTTCTACTCATTTTGTAGGTATTGAGGTGTATTTGGAGCATGAGCAATAAAGTGTCGAAGACACAGCTTCAAACGCGCGATTTTGAGTGACTCATCAACGAATACGGCTCAAAATGAGGATAATAAAAATCACCAATTTGGTTGATATTTATTCATTGTTAGATAGGAAATTGAATAAGCTTTCCAACGCTTCGAACCGGGCGAAAAACGGAGTTACGGTTCTCAAGTTATGGCCAAAACATTTTTCAAGGCAGCAGGTTGCCCGCTGAGCGCGCTCCGAGCGCGCTAAGCGTGCTTGTAAGGCGGTTTAACTTTAAAAAGAGCGCGCTGAGCGCCCATAGCGCACTGAGCGCGGTCTGCGATGATGACAATAATAAATATGGGTAAAAAACACATTTTTAGGGATGGTTTTGGGTATTTTTTGCTCCCAACTCTATCAAACTTCATTTTTCTTCATAGGATTAGCTTGAAAACAACAAATGGAGCTTGCATCTTGTCGAATCGGAGGTGGATTCTCATCGATCGGCTTGACAACTCGAGAAGTGTTGGCTTATCTCTTTTTCCTCTTTTTGTAAACTCTATCTTGTTGGGGTTGTATATGTTTGTACTTTGATCTCATGTATATTTGTTGCCCATGGCGTTATATTTAATTTGCTTTACAAATCTCTATTGGTGATTGTTCTTGATTTTTGCTTAAATGCGCGGGGTTTGGGTCGTGTTAGAGATAAACGTCACAAACTTCGATTAAGGATAATTATCTGTTAGTTTCTGGATGCTAGAGATAGATTTAGGGCTAACAATCCGTATGGGTGTCGGAACTTAAATGCCTTCCGTGTCTCGAGGCTTCGTGTGCGAGAGTGACGAAGAGAGTGATACGGTTGTTTCTCAGCTCGGTGTGTCAGAGATGAACACTATTGTGAGCGATACTGGGTGATATTGAGGAGTATTGTAGGTTGAGTGTAACTGGTCGATAAGTTTAAGTCTGTGACGAGTGGAATATATACATGCTTGATACGTCTTTTCTCTCCGAAGAATGAATTATTTTTATGATTTTTATTTACTTTTCTGTTTTTATGCTTTAAACCATTTAAAACCAAACTCATTAACATTGATATTGTCGAACGGCAGTTCAGTAGCACCGATCTCTGTGGACACGATAAATTCCCGGAAAAATACTTCCAAATCTTTTTGTTTGCTTGCCCTATACCGCAACCAACACTTCCTCTATCAGTTCATGTAGTATTTAACTGTCGAAACCACGACTATTAATTAGTCCTCTTGAGTGCTTGTGATTTTTATTCGGTTGACTCACATTCAGAACCATTTTAAAATGGCAGCTTGCGGTTTATTTCGCGATCTTTACAGGCATAACGATTATTAGCTCTTCTGCAAATGGTATCTTATTGATGGTATTTTGTTTATCTCGAAATTTGTTTGCTGCCATCATTTTCTATTAGTTCTTGATTTCCTACCATAAACTCTTTTGCTCACAATGATGATGCTGGTTTATCGTAATTACGACGTTTCCGTTTTCAAAATAATGTATGTCATAACCGTATCCCTAATTTCTATTTGCAGAAAGGAGTGTTCATGGCTACGACACGACATCAATTTGCTTTTGTTTTGGATAGGTCTAAAGGTAGCGTGAAGAGCGATATCGGTTCCAGTTGCAAGCAGGTGTTGCATTGTGAGTGATATGTCCGTATTAGCAGCTGGAAATAGCTGTTGAAAGCTGTTAAAAGCTGTATTTTTGGAAATTTTACAAGGGTAATCGATTACCCATATGTTGTTAATCGGTTACACCTTCTAGTTTTCCAAAAATAATAGATTTTAACAGCATGTCACTTTAGTTGATATTTTTTGTTATTAGTTGTTGTATTCTCTCAAGTGTATAAATACTTTGATGTAATTCCAATTCCAAATTAATGCCAATTTTATTCATCATCAATATTACTCTCTCTACCCTAATTCTCTCTCTCTCTCTCAATTCATCTTCTTCCCCAAGTTTCTTTTCCACCATTGTTACTACCTTCCCAAATTCTGGTTTATGTTTTATGTTGTTCTAACATTTGGCATCAAGAGCTCTGGTTATTGATCCTAATCTGCTGTAACAACAATGGCTACCGTTTCCAATGATCGAATTCCCACCAATCTCCCAATTCTTGATTCGAAGAACTCGACAAATGGGCGAAACAAATGAAGGTTCTGTTTGGTTATCAAGAGGTTCTTGAGATCGTCATCAATTGAGTTACACCGTTAGGGGCAGATGCTAACGATGCTCGTAGAGCTACATACAAGGAAGAAAAGAAGAAGGACTACAAAGCTCTATTCTTGATTCATTCGTGTGTTGATAACGACAATTTCGAGAAGGTTGGTGATTGTGAATCCGCGAAGCAAGCATGGGAAATCTTGGAGAAAGCGTATGTCGGTGCCGTCAAAGCGAAGGTGGTAAGGTTACAAACTTACAAACTTCAATTCGAGTTAACGCAAATGGAGGACAAAGAAACGATCAATGATTACATCACGCGCATTACCCGGTTAGTCAACCAAATCAAGTCATGTGGCAAAATGATCCTTGAGCAGAATGTTGTATCGAAAGTGTTGCGTTCGTTAACATCACGTTTTGATAACATTGTTGTGGCTATTGAGGAGTCGAAGGATCTAACAACTTTGAGCAAAGATGAGTTGCAAAGTTCGTTAGAGGCGCATGAACAAAGGATGGATGAGAGAAGTGCCGACAAAGCCAAAGCGGAGATCGCTTTGCAAGTGCGTCTACATGAGAAGAACAAGAGATCGAAAGGGAAGTGGACTTCTAAAAGTAAGAAGAATTTTGGTGGAAAAGATCCACAAAATTCAAAGAGTGAAGGAAGCTCCAAAGAGGGCAATCAAAGCACCCATAAGTCGTTTGACAAAAGTTCTGTGAAGTGTTATAATTGTCAAAAGCTTGGGCATTTTACGAAAGAATGTCGCTCAAAATGCAAGGAAAAGGATGCGGATGAGGCTAAGGTTGCTAGGGAAGAGGTAGATGATGAAGATACCCTTCTTGTGATGATTACGGAAGAGAATTATGGCATTGTTGATGCTACTGGTAACAACTACTGTGATGACAGTTTGCGGACAACAGCTGTACTGTGTCGGAAAGTGGCGGAAAAATGTGTTCGGGTCGAAATGCATTACTTACCATGGGTGATGGAGTTCAAAGTAAAGACGAGTGGTACTTGGATTCCGGTTGTTCAACACATATGACGGGTCAAAAGGATTGGTTTTTGCAAATCAATCAAGCGGTAAAGAGTAAAGTCAAGTTTGCCGACGACACCACTTTAAGAGCCGAAGGGGTAGGAGATGTTTTTATCGGAAGAAAGAATGGTGGACATTCTAGGATCAAAGATGTCTTGTACATACCGGGAATTAAGTGCAATCTTTTAAGCATTGGCCAATTACTTGAAAGAGGGTACTTAATTCGGTTGGAAAACAAGATGTTACGCGTTTTAGATTCAAATGGTGTGTTGATTCTAAAAGCGCCGATGGCTGCCAACAGAACTTTTAAGGTTGAGTTAAAGGTTATGGAGCATCGTTGTTTAGCTACCGCGGCAAGTAGAGATGAGTGGTTATGGCATTACCGTCTTGGTCACCTTAATTTTAGGGATCTCAAAATGTTGCAACAAAGTGAAATGGCAACGGGGCTGCCACACATTAGTGTTCCGACAGAATTGTGTGAGGAATGTGTGACGAGTAAGCAGCACAAGAATGTGTTTAGCAAGGTGTCACGGTGAAAATTGGATACCATAGTTATTTGTTAACTAGGATCACATTTATTTCGACACCGACTTTGATTTATCCAAAGGAAAGGTTCAAGGTCAAAAACCTAAAGGGGGAGATCTAAGGTTCGGGGGTTGGTTACGCCTAGGGAAGGTATTAGCATCCTAAACGTCCGTAGTACTCTACGGGAACCTCTCGTTTTATTATGTTATTTTTATTTTTTATATTTCTCTTGCTAAGGGTACTATACTAAAGGTTGAGCCCTAGGGGTTAGTATCTAAGTATACTCGATAAGGTATCGCACCTTGTGCCTACGTATCCTGACGGGAGTGGAATCAGAGTATTCGTAGTTCCCCTCAATGAGGGTGAGGAACTCTTGACTGTAGCCAAGGTTCCGGGGAGAGGGTAACGTCTATGGCAAAACGCTAACGTGGAGTGCGGCGACTCCAAAGTTAAGATTAAGTTGAAAGGGAGGAGGACCTAAAATTAGGCTAAGTTATCCTAATCGTGACATGGAGTCAATGGATGAAAACCATTCCTTTGGAAATTTGAACAGGGGCGGTCATAAAGATTTGAGAGCCGCAGGTGCACATCAGACAAGATAGGCATCACGACAATCATATGCAATGAGTAAACAACAAAAACTCAAGTGTCGAAATCAAGCTTGTATGCAAATAACAACAAATGCAACAATCCTTTTAAGTTTCTCTTTAACATGAAATACCAAATGATAAAATAAATATTTAATAGAATATTTTTGTTTTTTTTATATGCGAATAAAACAATAAATAATTATTCAAGATAAATAAAATATATTTTTTGAGTTTCTTTCTTTTATCCAATAAAAAAAAATATTCTATTAAATATTTATTTTATCATTTGGTATTTCATGTTAAAGAGAAACTTAAAAGGATTGTTGCATTTGTTGTTATTTGCATACAAGCTTGATTTCGACACTTGAGTTTTTGTTGTTTACTCATTGCATATGATTGTCATGATGCCTATCTTGTCTGATGTGCACCTGCGGCTCTCAAATCTTTATGACCGCCCCTGTTCAAATTTCCAAAGGAATGGTTTTCATCCATTGACTCCATGTCACGATTAGGATAACTTAGCCTAATTTTAGGTCCTCCTCCCTTTCAACTTAATCTTAACTTTGGAGTCGCCGTACTCCACGTAAGCGTCTTGCCATAAACGTTACCCTCTCCCCGGAATCTTGACTACAGTCAAGAGTTCCTCACCCTCATTGAGGGGAACTACGAATACTCTGATTCCACTCCCGTCAGGATACGTAGGCACAAGGTGCGATACCTTATCGAGTATACTTAGATACTAACCCCTAGGGCTCAACCTTTAGCATAGTACCCTTAGCAAGCGAAATATAAAAAATAAAAATAACATAATAAAACGAGAGGTTCCCGTAGAGTACTACGGACGTTTAGGATGCTAATACCTTCCCTAGGCGTAACCAACCCCCGAACCTTAGATCTCCCCCTTTAGGTTTTTGACCTTGAACCTTTCCTTTGGATAAATCAAAGTCGGTGTCTAAATAAATGCGATCCTAGTTAACAAATAACTATGGTATCCAATTTTCACCGCGATAGAAATGACGACTTCACTGGGGAAGAGACTACCAACTGACAATCACAAGGCATCTCCAAATAGAACAAAGGTATGTATGGTCTACAACAGGCAAGAAACTTGAAAGAAAGGATAATACTACTACCAACAGACGGTAGCCAAAGCAAAGGTATCCAGTTGAAATGAAATGACGTATATTACCTACTACCAAAACATGGTAGCCTAAGCAAAGGTAATAGACTAGAGAGGGGAGATCACCTACTACCAAACACGGTAGCCTAAGCATAGGTGTCCAACCCAAAAGAAAGGTGTGTTACCTACTATCGAACAAATGATAGCCTAAGCAGAGGTAAACACATGAGGAAAGATGACATACTACGAAACCTGGTAGCCTAAGCAAAGGTATCTGACCAAAATAGATATGGTATATTACCTACCATCAAACATATGATAGCCTAAGCAGAGGTAATTGACTTGAAAGGAAGAGACTACCTACTACCAAACACGGTAGCCTAAGTGTAGCGAGCGATTTTGGACGCGGTTCTTAAGCGTTGGTCGCTCTCTGCGGTTTGAGCTTTGACTACAGGTCGATTCATTTTTTATCCTATTGTGAGCTGAATAAGAAAGGGAAATAGATGTCTCCAATTAACCCTGCTTTGCATACTGAGTTTTAACAGCGGTCTGTTAGGTTACGGATGCTATCAATGTGGGGGGCCTTTGTACTGGTTATTTGTATTTGCGCCAATACTATTTTCTTTCTTTTTTACCTGAGCAGAAGGTTTCTGGCGGGGAACAAGGATTAGGATGTTAGGACTGATGCTTTTGAAATAATGCTTTTGATTGATGGAGATATGGGATTTGGGTTTTTTGTTGATTGCGCTCGCTAAGATCTTTTCTTTCGATCTTATGCCTACGTATTCCCGTTTACCGAAACAGGGAAATCAGAGCGTTTGTAGTTCCTCCTATTCTATGGGAGGAAATTGGTTTTTGGTGTCTTGTTCAAAGCCCAAGACGTGAAGCGAAAGGTGGTTTGTATCTTGTTCAAAGCCCAAGATGTGAAGCTGAAAGGTCTATTTGTGTCTTGTTCAAAGCCCAAGACGTGAAGCTGAAAGACCTCGGCTTTAGAGAGAATTTGTCATCTCTAAAGAGGGGAGAAGGAGAATTACTTTAACTGGGATACGCGGATCCAGCAATGCCATAATTTCCAAAGAAAGGGTTTTAACCTGAAGGAGAAGACTTTAACTCAGTGTAGAGCAATGCCATCTTTCCTTAGGAATTTCTCATGCTAAAAGAGGGACAGTGGCGTGGATATAGATGATCCAGAGGCTTGTCGCTTACAGCAATTAGATGAAGGGAAAGGAGTTGTTGATGTCTGTGTACTGTGAACGAGGCACAACTTTGATGCTAAAAGGTTGATTGGATCAACCAGTGGTTTTCTTATACAAAGCCTGAGAGGAGGCTAATTTCCGCTAGGAAAATCATTATACAAAGCCTAAGAGGAGGCTATTTTGTGTCTCGTACAAAGCCCGAGAGAGAGGCTAAAAGTTTTTGACCCGATGATAGAGTCTTTGTGTCTCGTACAAAGCCCGAGATGGAGGCTGTTGTTTGTTTGACTCAACGAGGGAGTTTTTATGTGTCTCGTACGAAGCCCGAGAGAGAGGCTAAAAGGGTTGACTCAACAAGAGAATCTTTTATACTCAACAAGAGAGTGTTTTTGTATCTCGTACGAAGCCCGAGATGGAGGCTAAAAGGGGTGATTGACTCAACGAGGGAGTCTCTTATGTGTCTCGTACGAAGCCCGAGAGAGAGGCTAAACGTTGTTTGACTCCGCTGGGGAGAATCATTGTACAAAGCCCAAGAGGAGGCTATGTCAGTTAAGTGACAGGTCCAGTATACTGATTTTGAAAGAGAAAATCAGTTCTTATATGAGCATCACTGTACTCGTGGGTTAGATCTGAGGATCGTGGTTGTTTCCTTTTCTTTGAGGAAGCGGGAAATCCAAAGGGTGTTGAGACTGTCCGAGTCTGCGGGTTTCTTTCCTATTTAACGAAGGGGTCACTTGAGAATGTCTTTTGAGACTCAAGGAATTTAGGATGTCCGTGTCTAGAGTTTTATCTTTTGTACTATGCTTTGAGAAACAGTAGTAGACTCTATGAAAGGACTGTTATATGAGGATGACTAGGTTCTGTTCCTATACCTCTAGGAGGTCGTCGGGACAATTTGTACGAAGCCCAAGAGGAGGCTGGAAACTTTTAAGAAGCCGACGGGTCCTTGTACGAAGCCCAAGAGGAGGCTATCATTCCCGGAGGAAGAGATCATTATACGAAGCCTAAGAGGAGGCTGTGAATACTTCTAAGAAGCCGTAGTGTCCTTGAATAATGCCCAAGAGGAGGCCGATGCTTTTAAGAAGCCCGTGGGTCTATCATCTCCTTTCCATTAGGAGAGATAACTCTTTTAAAGATAAAAACCACTGGTAAACGTGCGAGGTTTACTATCCAGCGACTTTTAGCTTTTAAAGAGGGTTCCTTAGTTAAGGTCCAAGATTATGACCGTAGTGGGTACCCAAACCCCGAGACATTCAAGGCAAGCTATCCACAAGGAATAGATCAAGTCAGGAAAGTTCGAGAATTTGGAAGAAACTCAAAGATGCCATTCACGGAGAATACATTCATCTTGGGGAGTAGAGCTTCTTGATGATTCCTAAGGAGGACAGCCGAAGAGAAGACTGTATCTGGTGCTCCTATTGGGGATCTAGGCGTCTATTTCTACGAATAAATGAAACGGCGTCACCTAGTTCTAGACGTAGTATCCGGGGAAACTCGAAATATCTATACTATTATTACACAGTAGATATGAGTTTATGAAAGGACACTTACAGTGAGCAGCCCCACAATACAGTTTATAATATGAAAGCAGTAAACGAAAGCGATAACCACTTACTCGGTTGGAGTGCTTCCATGCTGTTTGGTTAGTTGTTCAACAAAGAAAGATTGAAAACAACAGTATATTCAAAATCAAAGGAGAAAGTGCTTTGAAAAAGAAATATTTGGGGCTTACAGCTCAAGGAGAGGCCCAGGGTTTTATCGGTGAGCGCACTGTTTGACTTTGTACAGCGGGACTTATACAAGTGACTGGGGCCCAAAAAGGTTTTCTGTACAAAGGGATGGGTCTTACACTCTCTCAAGAGGCCCAAAAAGGTTTAAAGAAAAAAGAGTGGGGCTTATAACACGAGGGTAGGCCCAAATGATTTTTCGTTTAAAAATGGCAATCGCGCCGAGGTTTTCTTTTAACGCAGAGGGACTTATACAATAAGTGAGGCCCAAAATGTTTTGGTTAAAAGGGGGATTGGGTCTTACACTCTAATAGAGGCCCAAAGTGTTTTGAATGGGTCTTATAGCTCAAGGAGAGGCCCAGATGATTTTTATTTTTAAACGGGCGACGATCGCGCCGTTTACTTGTACAGAGGGACTTATACAATGAGTGAGGCCCAAAAACTTTTTGTACAAGGGAGGATGGGTCTTACACTCTCTCAAGAGGCCCAAAGAGTTTTGAAAATGATTTATGAGGGTTGAATTAATCCAAAACCCTAATTTGTTTTCAAAATGTATTTAATTGAATAAAAATTCAATTAAAATGATCAAAAATTGTTTAACACATGGAAAACAAATTGTGATCTTGGATTAATGCTTCAAAAATTAAATATTGACCTACAAAATAATTAGAAAGCATTAAAAGTTGCAAAATCAATGTAGAAAAAATATTTAAAATGCCAAAAACAATCAAAATATTAATTCTTTACAAAAATATAAATTATATGAAATAAATAATATTTTTGGGATTTTTTGGGAAAATAAAATATTTTAACATTTTTGTGAATTATTAAAAAAAGAATCAACTCAAAATCATTAAAACTCAGAGAGAAATTAATTTTTGAATCAATTAAACAAAATCACAAAATTCAAATATTTGAATATATGAAAAATGGCGCCAAGAACAGCTGAAGAACACGCGCGTGTTCTTGGTTTCTCAGATTTGCATTTTCTATCCAATCTCCATGAATACGTAATCATATCATGCAATCCACATATCATTATGCTCGTCTCAACCTCACGATCATGTCTATGTACTTTAATTTCATTTAAATTAAACATACAACAAGAAATCACGAAGAGACCTCAAGAACCCTAATTTCTGCATGAAGGCTAGGATTTTTGATACACGATTCAAACAATGCAATTAATTGAGGGAAAACATTCCATGCATGATTATGAACATATGGCCAAATTATTGTGCGAGGAAATATGCATAGATTGAGAGATGACCAAGCATGTGCTTAACTTTAGGCCGTGACAGCAAGTGCAATGTGATTTTTGATTTGGAGGTGTTACAGATGAGTGGTGATGATCTGAACAGCTTCCCTACACCCTATGGATTGTGTTTGGATGGTTGGACTTGATTGAAATTGGCTGGATCATTTTGTGGTACCTCAGCTGCACTTTGTTAAAACCTTGAGCAACCAGCTGGTGATTTTGTGAAATTGATGTTTCAGAAGTAATCTAAGTGTTTGATTAACTCATATGTGATGTATGTGAGGTGTGTGAGTAATTGGTTTGATTGGAATTGCTCTCAAACTCAAAACCCGATAGTGACTTGCCTTATAAGGCAAAATTGGAGTGAAAGAAGAGATTTTGAGGAAAGCATCTATTAGATGGCTTTGGTGTACTCAAACTGACCACAATTGAGCTCTATTTATAGTAGAGCAAGTTTGTTTTGGGATCCATAGTGAATGGCAACTGCAGCAGGTGTTTCCTCAATGTTGGCCAATGGAAATGAAAGTCTCCTCTAGCCATTGACTAGAGGTTAGGGCACAGAGCTATGGCCCCCTTGGTCTTGGATAAGTCTTGACTGATTTAAGATGAGAATGGCTCAGTCCATGCCACCTTGATGGTTCCATTGAATGCCTCATTCCAAATTTGAAGTCTTGTCCCTATTTTGGCCATTCTAGGTTCAACATGCTATTTCTTGTTCCATGGACTTTGGAGGCTTGGCTCAGTGATTGTCCCCTTTAGATTCAATCCTCTGAGGTGTCCAAGTGGATAGGAGCAATTGAATTTGGCTGATTTTGGCAAATCGACCAAAGTTGCAAATTCTGCCTTACCTTGACAGATTTCAGCAAGGCAACTTGGCAATGTTGTATCTCATGGTGTAGGTTGAATTTGGCAATGTTCTTGGCCATTTTGGAAAGCTGTTACATGATACAACAACTGTTTGAACAAGTTTGGTTTGATCTCTTTTGATTCCAAGTGAAAAATCCCCCTACATTTTGCAAAAAGTGAGGCAGAATCTGACTTAGTGAAAATTTCACTAAGTGTTGGAAAAAGTGACATTTTCACTTTTCAGCCACTTTGATCACTCCATAACTTAAAATCCTTAATGAATTGGAATGACTTGTAGTTGAAGTTTTTGTAGGTGATAATGAGGGCTACAAATCCATCTTTTGATGAGAAAAAATGGCCTTGTGGTTTAGGAGTTATGGTCCTCCAAAGTTGGTACCTTTGCCACTTTATTTTTAACTTAGAAAAATTTCTAAGTTTTATGGTTACCCCTTTTACAAGTTATCTCACTTTTCTTGATTTTTCATGATGAATGATGATTCAAATCATACATTAACATCATTTTAGGGTTAAAAATCCATTTTGGTGAAAAATATCAAAAAGTCAAAGTTGACTTTTGTGCACAGTTGACTTTTTATCAGATGAATTCCAAACTGTGCAATTCTTCAGGAAATCATGTCCTTGACCTAAATCAAACTTTATGGACATGTTCCATGGGTGTCATAGGGTATATTCAATCATGTATTAGGGTTTGGGAGCATGTCCTGGTCAAAATTCAAAGTTACAGTTGACTTTTCCCTTAAAACCCTAATTGTGGTGCAGATGAAATTGAGACTTGTTGCTCAAACTTCTTGGATTAATCCATTGTTCCAAATGGACCAATATGGTATATTAGAGACCGTCAAATCATCTCTTGAGGTCTTGGCTCATGGTTTGTCCCAAAAGTCAACTTAGGGGTGAATTAGGTCAAGAAACCCTAATTCCTGATTTTTGATGAATGCATCCCCTGAGGCAAAATTGACTTGATGCATGGGTTCATGAGGTTCCATGAAGTATATTAGGTTATGTTTTGGATCATTGCCTTGTGCCCAGATGAAAATTTCCATCTGGAGGCCCTGGTCGACCAAAACCCTAATTTGGTGACACTGTTGATCTTGAGACTTGATCCACCTAGAAGGGAGCAGCCTTGTGCTTAATCCTTGAAGTGGGAGTCCTTTTTGATCCATTGTGGATGTTTAAGAGATTAGACAAGTTGAAGATCATGTCATTTCTTGATTGATCCTTTGTCTAAAGCTCAGAGAGGGCTTGAAACCCTAATTTTGATTGTAGTGGATGCTCACCCATCTTTGGGGAGACTAATGAAGCATAAAGGTACATCCATATTGTGGTGATGATTTTCACAATGATGGGAAATCTAAGTGGTCAAAGTTTGGGGTATTACAGATGCCCCTATTTAATCTTCTTGGACCCGAAGGTGTGAATGACGAAGGGATTCGGGCATTCGGGGTGCAAGAGGATTAAATATCGGAATACCCGAAATTTTGATGGTGGTTATGAATGGTTGCTTACGCATTCATCTTCTTTAGCTAAGCAATGATGCTTAGAAAAGGTAAACTTCCCCTCGATCCTGGTTTCCTACCATGAACTGGTCTCAGTCTCTTTTGAAATAAACTTCCCCTCGTTCCTGGTTTCCTACCAAGGAACTGGTCTTAGTTTCTTTTGAACTTCCCCTCGTTCTTGGTTTCCTACCAAGAACTGGTCTCAGTCTCTGAAATGAACTTCCCCTCGTTCCTGGTTTCCTACCAAGGAACTGGTCTTAGTTTCTTTTGTCAACTTCCCCTCGATCCTGGTTTCCTACCAAGGAACTGGTCTTAGTTTCTTTTGAAATAAACTTCCCCTCGATTCTGGTTTCCTACCAAGGAACTGGTCTTAGTTTCTTTTGTCAATAAACTTAATTGACAAGGGACGCCATGTGTAGCGGTTTTCCTTCAAACTTCTAGCCGAATTTTCCTGGGGAGATGCCATTTGAGTGGAAAAAGTTTTGATGTCAGACTTGCTGGGGAACCCATTCATCTGAATTGTAGAGTTGTACAAACTTCTCTGTTGGAGACGCCATTTGTTTCTACTGGGGAAAGCGAGTCTCTTGAGAGACTGTTTTCATTTGGGATCTTTCATCATACTTTTCTCGGGATCTTCCCGGAGAAACGCCATATGATGGGGTCCAATTTTTAGGTGCCAATGACCTTCTCATCGGTGGTTTTTTGGAGCAAAACTGGTGTGCTGCCGAATCTCTGATCACGAGGCTTTCTCTGTGGATTTTCCTTAATCTGGGAAAGCAAGGATATCATCTTTAATGGCGAAGAGTGACATCTGTTGAAGGTTCTCTGATCTTTCAGAGGTTCAAATTATCAAAGTGGCCAAGTGCCGACTCTGATCTAAAGATACACTGGTGGCGAGATTGTGCAGACGCAATACTTCCTGACGAGGAAAGAACTGACAAACTCGATTGAGAAAACTGTTTATCACTAGGGGACAAGACCGGCTAGAGCGATAACGATGCAATATGAAATGTAAATGCAAATCAAAAGTGCATGACGTACGTATGTATATGCTGACAAAACAGACGCGACATACAGACTAATGGATGAACACAATTGGATACTCGACCATCGTGGGGCGAAGAAGTACCGTTGGTTCAAAATAGCAATTCCACCTTGCTTAGGAGAGATAGTCCCGTTGGGAGCTATGTTGACCGGGCTTAGGAGATGAGAACTCAGCCGAGGTGTGTCAGACGAAACAAGGTCCCTGACATTATTGATCCTTCATTCAGGAGTACTGGTCTAGAAGGAGTACTTTGATTCTGCATTTTGAAGTCCGCTTACTTCGGGAGAAGCGATCGATGTTCTTCTGATGTTCAACAGTCAAAAGAAATGCCATCTTTAATTTAAAAGCAGAAAAAGTTTAACAAGTAAATTTATTTTTGTTTTATTTCAAGAATCGCTGATTAAGTTTAAACAACGTCGTTCTGTAAAGCTAAAACAAGTAAAGAATTACAAACAAAAGCACAAGGGCTCAAATTTTATTGATAAGATGGAGATCAGCTAAACGCTTGATTCCAAAGAGTATATTCAAAGTTAGAAAATGGTAATTTACAGGGAAAAGGGCTACGTTGAAACATAACGACCACTATCCTTCTACCAACTTTGAATTTGGGACATCCTGAGCTTCTGTCGAAGATGACCTTGACTGGAGTTTTCCTGACGGATGATGATGCAACTGCTGCTGAGGGACTTGCCTCTGTTGAACATAGTTACTTGCCATTATCCCTAATTTTTGCCAGGATTGTACTATAAGATTTCCAATCCATCGGGATGATTTTTTTTCCATGTCTCTAACTTTTGCCTGGACCGCCCTTTCGGGTTTTCAATCCACCGAGACGTTTTTTTTAGTTTTAGGCGAAGTATTTCTTGACTACATCAACATTCGTGGGGTAGGCAAATTCCTCTCCGTCCATGGTTGCAAGTCTCAAGGCGCCGCCTGAGAAAGCTTTCGTGACCACATAGGGGCCATCATAATTTGGGGTCCATTTGCCCCGAGAATCAGTGAGAAATGATTGTATCTTCTTGAGCACAAGGTCTCCTTTTCTGAAGATACGCGGTCGGACCTTTTTGTCGAACGCCCTTTTTATTCTTTGTTGATACAACTGACCGTGGCATAGTGCCGTGATTCGCTTCTCTTCGGTCAGGTTCAGTTCGTCGTGTCGACTTTGACACCATTCAGCTTCGGTGAGCTTAGCTTCCATCAATACCCGGATTGATGGGATCTCTACTTCTATGGGGAGCACTGCTTCCATGCCATATACTAGAGAGAAAGGGGTTGCCCCTGTTGAAGTACGGACAGATGTGCGATAACCATGGAGAGCAAAGGGTAGCATTTCGTGCCAATCTTTATAGGTTACAACCATCTTTTGAACAATCTTCTTGATGTTCTTGTTAGCCGCTTCTACCGCTCCGTTCATCTTGGGTCGGTAGGGAGATGAGTTATGGTGTTCGATCTTGAACTCTGCACACAACTCTTTCATCATCTTATTGTTCAAGTTAGATCCATTATCAGTAATGATCTCGCTTGGAACACCATAATGGCAGATGATATTGTTTTTGATAAATCGGACCACCACTTGTCGGGTTACATTGGCGAATGACGCTGCTTCGACCCACTTGGTGAAATAGTCAATGGCTACCAGGATGAACCGATGTCCGTTTGAAGCCTTGGGCTCAATCATACCAATCATATCGATTCCCCATATGGAAAATGGCCACGGGGAAGAAAGAACTTTGAGATGTGATGGCGGTACATGAATTTTGTCGGAGTATATCTGACACTTGTGACACCTCCTCATGTACTTGTAGCAGTCGGATTCCATGGTCAACCAATAATACCCGGCCCTGAGAATTTTTCTCGCCATTGTGTGTCCGTTGGCATGAGTGCCAAAGGATCCTTCATGAATTTCTTTCATGAGCATGTCTGCTTCTGGTCTGTCGACGCATCGGAGCAAGACCATGTCAAAATTTCTCTTATAAAGAGTGTCACCGCTCAGGAAGAAGTTTCCAGCCAATCTTCTGAGGGTTTTCCTGTCTTTTCTGAGTGCCCCAGATGGGTACTCTTGTTTCTGAAGGAAGCATTTGATATCGTGATACTAAGGTCTGTCGTCTATGACTGCTTCAATCGCGAAGATGTAAGCGGGCCGTTCAAGGCGCATGATCTCGATCTTAGGTATGTCATTCCATCGACCTACACTAATCATGGAAGAGAGAGTGGCTAATGCATCATCCATGTGATTCTCATCACGAGGGATGTGATGAAAGTCGACTCTGTTGAAGAAGGGTAACAACCTCCTTGCATAGTCTTTGTAAGGAATCAATCCTGATTGGTATGTGTTCCAATCTCCTTTTATCTGGTTAATAACCAGGGCTGAATCTCCGTATACGTCCAAGTTTTTGATCCTTAAATCAATCGCTTCTTCGAGACCCATGATACATGCTTCGTATTCGGCCTCGTTGTTCGTACATTTGAATGTAAGTCTGGCAGTGAAAGGAATGTGGGAACCCTGAGGGGTAACAATGATTGCCCCAATTCCGTTTCCATAATGATTGACTGCTCCGTCAAAGATAAGTCCCCACTGGGAACCTGGTTCTGGCCCTTCACTGGGTAGCGGTTCATCGCAATCTTTCATCTTTAGATACATGACATCTTCGTCTGGGAAGTCAAACCCGATTGATTCTTGATCGTCAATCGGTTGATGAACCAAATGATCGGCTAAAATACTTCCTTTAACGGCTTTCTGAGCATGGTACTCTATGTCATATTCTGATAGTAACATCTGCCAACGGGCAATCCTTCCCGTGAGAGCAGGTTTTTCGAAAACGTACTTGATTGGATCCATTTCGGAGACCAACCAAGTAGTATGACGAATCATGTACTGGCGAAGACGTTTGGCTGCCCAAGCCAAAGCGCAACAAGTTTTCTCAAGCATTGAGTACCGAGTTTCGCAGTCGGTGAATTTCTTGCTTAGATAGTAGATAGTAGACTCTTTCCTTTTAGTTTCATCTTGTTGGCCAAGTACACATCCCATTGAGTCCTCTAGGACTGTGAGGTAAATGATCAGTGGTCTTCCTTCCACTGGAGGTGATAGAATCGGAGGATTCAACAGATATTCCTTGATACTGTCGAAGGCGGTTTGGCAATCTTCTGACCAAACGCAATCCTGGTTCTTTTTGAGTAACTTGAAGATCGGCGCGCATGTCGCGGTCATGAGGAATATGAATCTGGAGATGTAGTTCAAACATCCCAGGAATCCTCTGACTTGTTTTTCAGTTTTCGGAGAAGGCATTTCTTGAATGGCCTTGACCTTGTCAGGATCAACTTCAATTCCTTTCTGGCTGACGATAAACCCTAGTAATTTCCCCGAACGGACACCGAAGGTGCACTTGTTGGGATTCAAGCGGAGCTTGAATTTTCTTAGACGTTCGAACAATTTTGACAGATGTTCAACGTGCTCATCCTCTGTTCTTGATTTTGCAATCAAATCATCGACATATACCTCGATTTCTTTGTGTATCATGTCACGAAATAGAGTAGTCATGGCCCTTTGATAGGTTGCCCCGACATTCTTCAAATCGAACGGCATTACCTTGTAACAAAAGGTGCCCCATGGGGTAATGAATGAAGTTTTCTCCATGTCTTTCGGCGCCATTTTGATCTGGTTATAGCCCGAGAATCCATCCATGAAGGAGAATACTTTGAACTTTGCTGTGCTGTCAACCAACATGTCAATGTGTGGTAAAGGAAAGTCGTCCTTTGGACTTGCCTTGTTCAGATCTCTGTAATCGACACACATTCTAACCTTTCCGTCCTTTTTGGGAACGGGTACGATGTTGGCTAACCATTGAGGATATTCAGATGTAGCGAGGAAACCCGCGTCGATCTGTTTCTGTACTTCCTCCTTGATTTTGATGGCCATGTCCGGGTGAGTGCGTCTCAACCTTTGCTTTACTGGCGGACATTCTAATCTCAACGGTAAGTGATGTTCCACGATGCTGGTATCCAACCCTAGCATATCCTGATAGGACCAAGCGAATACATCGGGAAATTCTTTAAGAAGCTTTATCAAACCCTCTCTGGCAGTTGGACTGAGCAGTGCTCCGATCCTGATTTCTTTTCTCTCTTTTTCTGAACCCAAGTTTACCGTTTCCAACGGCTCTTTGTGAGGTTCAATGGACCTTTCCTCTTGTCTGAGTAGTCAGGAGATCTCTTCTGGAATTTGGTCGTCATTTTCTTCTTCAGCCTCGAATACCGGGAACTCAAAGTTGGAAGAAGGCATCGGATCGTATGTTTCAACGGGGTATAAAACAAGCAATCTGCATGACGTGATGATTCATGTTTAGAAGAGATAGAGAAAATGTAAGTGTGTGCAGTGTTTTGATTTTACTGCTTGTTTTTATTATTGAATGTTTTTTAGGATTACCATTTTCTGAAAAAGCAAAAAGAGAAAACAGCAATTAATGCGGAAATTGCAGAACAACGTTATTTTATTAATGAACAAGTCGAATCTTGAAACTACAGCCCTATAAAACAAAACTCTGTCACTTTGGGCAAAGCGAAGAGGGGAATTTACAGAAAACGAGCCCTATCAAAATATCCGTTTCACCTGGGCAGGGTGAAAGGTTAAAGATGGCAATTACTTTGACTGACGAACGACCTTCGGAACCTCGACGGTAACCCATTGGCGGCGAACTCCTCGGTGAATCACAAAGTCTGGCACCTTCCTTGATTTGTCTTCAGAAATGACGCTGATTTCTGGTGGAGCAGGATCATTGGAATCAGTCTCCCAAGCAGAATTGTCGTAGGAGGATTCCTCTGTTGTATTTTGCATAGCATTTGTACTCTCAGCTGTATCTCCCCATCCAGTTGGCTGGATATCTTCGAGCCTGATACGAGAGCTTTCGGGAGCGGTGTACTTGACCATATAGTCGTATTTTCCACTCGGTTGTCCCAGAGTGTCCCAAACTTCTTTGGAACTGGAGAAGTCATCCCTCTCGATGACGTTGACCTCGGGAAAAGCATAGTTGATGAATTCTAGTCCTGCAAACGTTGCGAATTCATCTTCACGTTGAGTAGTTTCTGAATGACCTGAGTGTTGATCCCATGACATGGTGGGGACACAGGTATTCTGTTCAATGATGCTCAGCTGAGTTTCATTACTCGGCTGACTTTCTTGCCCTAAGTTTCCTGGGTAAGGCTGTCACATTGGCAGGCCATCCATCGGGCCATAGTAATTGTGGTCAAAGTTGTCTTTCATCGGAGTGTCTTCCTCTAATGAATTTGGCGGAGCACGACATCCTTCCGGATCACAATCTCCGTAGATCATTTCGACATCTGATCTTGGTATAAATCTCGGACTTTCTGTAGAAAAGCAAAAAGGCATAGGCACCTCTTCCTGAGACATATAGCCGTCCTTGTTAAGGTAGGACTTCCATTCTTCATCCGTGTCAGAGGGATCTTCCTCATTAATAGCATGTACTGCTTGAGACACTGGGTGAAGAAACCCTCCAATGTGGAAGAAGTTTTGAAGGGGATGAAGACTTTCATCGTTAGCAGCTGTCTGGGTACAGGTCGCAGAAAAACCAAGACCCTTCTTTGTTTTATTGTCAATGGGAATGACAAGCCGTCCCCATTCTGTCGTATCGGTACTCTCGACCGCTTTGATAGCATCTTTGTATGAAGAAATTGAAGTTCCTTCTTTGAACTGATTGTTCTCGCTCACCGACAGTGCTTGGAACTGAGTTCCAATAACCTCCTCAGGTTCTATACTAGCAGATGATGACAAGTTGCTTACAAGCAAGGCCTGTTCCCCACAAACCGTGACAAGTTGATCGTTCTTGACGAACTTTAGCTTTTGGTGGAGGGTTGAAGTAACCGCTCCAGCCTGATGTATCCAAGGTCTTCCTAATAAACAACTGTATGTTGCCCGGATGTCCATGACCTGGAAAGTGATTTGGAAAGTGTGAGGACCAATAGTTATGGGAAGATCAACTTCGCCGATAACTGTTTTTCTGGATCCGTCGAATGCTTTGACGATGACCTCGCTGGTTCTCATCGGAGGGCCCTTGAATGATAATTGCATCAAGGTGGACTTCGGCATAACATTCAGGGCTGACCCTGTGTCTACCAGTACGTTGGCTAAAGCATCACCCTGGCAGTTAACTGTGATATTGAGCGCCATGTTATGACGGCGACCCTCTTAAGGTAATTCCTCATCACTAAATCCCAAATTATTGCAGGAAGTGATGTTAGAGACAATGCTATCGAATTGTCTGATTGTTACATCCTGTTCCACAAAGGCTTGCTCCAAGACTTTCTGTAGAGCCTCTCTGTGTGCTTCTGAACTGAGTAACAGTGATAATACCGAGATCTTTGAAGGAGTCTGTAACAGCTGATCAACAATGTTATATTCACTCCTTTGGATGAGCTTCAGCATCTCATCATTATTTTTCGAAAGGTCGGGATTACTGGATTGACCGACTGATGGATCAGGAGCTTCTGTCTGAAGTTCCTTTTCCTTGTTAAGTTCCCCAACCCCTCGGTTGAAGATTCTACCACTCCGTGTTACTCGACTGATGTCTGCAATGTTCACAATGGAGGGTAATGGAATTTCCTTTCCATTTTCGACTATTGTTGCACCGTATTTGTAAGGGATAGCCTTAGTTGATTCATACGGTAGTGGTCCTGGCAGATAGATAACTATGGGAACCTTCTGATTTTTCTGACCATCATAAGTAACTTTGATCCGTTCCTGGTTGGGAACTCTAGATTCGTCAGGTAGAGGGATGATGGCAAAAACATCCCTGGTCCTGTGATGACCAGAGATCGTGACAACATCCTCAACTTGCTCGGTAAGGTAGTTCGGCGACCAAATAATGGGTCCTGAACCTGGATATGGACGAATTTCTCCATGATCGACCTGACCCTGAAGAGCTGCTCTCACAAGGTAACACCCTTGGTTACTTTCCGAACAGACGCTGCAACTGTCATAGTTGTGTGGTGGCACTTGGCCACGCGCACTTTGAATACAATGTAACCTCACTAGGTTAGCTTCCACTGATCAGACATCCTGACTCTGACGCTGAGTGGGGTTTCTATTACTGATACTAATCTGCTGAGTATCTTCATCCATGTAGATTGGCATCCACCAATGATTTAACAAGTGCTGAAGTGCCTCCTAGACAAGGGTACAACCTCAATCTTTTTCACAACCCGCTTTACAGCTTTGATAGTCATGTGATATTAAGAATCCGAGTCGGACCTGCTCAGCATGTAACTCTACCAGGTTGGTATTCATTACGCGAATATCGAAGATCTGAACCATGTTGATTTGATAGGAGTTCCTACCATGGTAGTCTTGGATCCATCCAAGATCCATCTGACGCTGGAGGGCCTCTTGTATGAAAGAGCATCCCTGTTTGTTTACCGAGCAAATCAGACAGGAACTGTAATCGTGCCACGACAGATTATGATACTGGCTTTACCTTGAGTGCATCGCCACCAAGTTGACATTCATCGCACGGATGTCGTGGTTTTGAATGACGTTGGAATTCGTGTAAACCATGTTAACTCCACGAACTCGGTGCTCTTGGATCCATCCAAGATCCATTTGCTCCTGTAGAGTTGCTTGCACCACAGAACATCCCTGGTTGTCTTTAGAGAAGATATCACATTGGTGATAGTTATGAGGTGGCACATGGCCATATCCACTCTGTCTACAATGCATCTTGACCAGATTGGTTTTCAACAAGAGTACATCGTGAATTTGATAGACATTGTTAGTCTCTTTCTCAATCAGATTGACTGCAGCTTTCTCATGTTGAGGCAGCGGGTTCGTGAGAACATTGGGATTCGTATCCTTGAAGGATAAGACCCCGCTCCTAACAAGTTTTTGCATGTCGGACTTGAAATTGAGACAAGTCTCTATGTTATGCCCTGAACCTCCTTGATGATAAGGGCATGTTTGATCCGCTTTAAACCAAAAAGGCAGATTTTCCGGAACTGAAAGGGGAGACTTAGTCTGAATGTGCCCCTTAGCCAGCAGTAACGGAAACAGCTCTGCGTACGTTACGGGTATAGGATCAAATCCTGGTGGCCGTGTTGTACGGTTGTTGTTATATGGAGGACGAGCCTGCTGAAGAGGCTGTTGTGTCCTTTGTTGGTCAGGTTGGCTTTGTGCAACCTGAGGTTGATACATAGGAACAGGTGCGGGGCCGATAGCAGGAGTAACAGCTGCTACTGGCTGATAACGTCGCCTTTGCTTTCCGAGAGAGATATTCCCAATATCTTGCTCTTTTTTTTAGGGAGAGCACTACCGTATTTTTTAGTACCGCTCGTTGATCCAATGTCTTTTACCAAACGTCCTTCTCGGACGGCTTCCTCAAGACGTACACCCGTGCCGACCATTTCGGTGAAATCACTGGGCGCACTGGCGACCATTCGGCCGTAGTAAAATGAGCTCAAGGTCTTTAAGAAGATCTTTGTCATCTCTTTTTCCTCAAGAGGCGGACAAATTTGAGCGGCAATTTCACGCCACCTTTGAGCATACTCCTTAAAGGTTTCTTTGTCCTTTTGCGACATTGATCTGAGTTGATCTCTGTCGGGTGCCATGTCCAAATTGTACTTGTATTGTTGGACGAAGGCAATACCAAGATCTCTGAATGTACTGATCGTAGTACGGTTTAAACCCATGTACCATTTGAGTGCGGCACCGGTTAAACTATCCTGGAAGTAGTGAATCAGCAGGTCCTGATTCTCCGTCTGAGCTGACATCCGCCGAGCGTACATCACCAGATGGCTCTGAGGGCAAGAGTTACCCTTGTATTTTTCAAAGTCGGGCACTTGGAACTTGTGCGGGACTTTCACATTTGGGACCAAGCATAGGTCCGCGGCGTCCTTTCCAAATAGATCCTGACCGCGAATGGCTTGCAGCTCTTTCTGCATTTCCAAGAACTGCTCCTGGAATTCATCCATTCTGTCAAACATAGTTTCCTTCTTACCAGAAGGTGTCTGTGGAATCTGTCCTTCCAGGACAGTGTGCACCACAGGGGGTGGTACCGTGACTACGACAGTAAGTCTTGGCGTTTCCCGAAGTTTGTAACCTTCAGGAGTCTTGAGTATGCCCCTGGCATCTTCGCTTTCCCGAAGTTTGTAACCTTCAGGCCCAGCGGCTTCTGTTGCGATTCCCTGATCTTCAGTGATCGGCGGAACATATCCTTCTGGGATATAGTTAACAGGCATGCCCCAAGGACGATCTTTCGGCATCTGATACCTAGGATCATACTTTTCTATGATGGGCGTTGAGGTGATCTCTGAGATCACAGTTCTTTGTAGCTGAGCTTCTGCCATGGCTTGCATGTCGTTACGAAGCTTTCTCATATCCTCTCTCAGAGCGTCAATCTCTTCTTTCAACTCTCTGTTTTCTTCCTCAAGATCATCCATCTTTTTCTGACGATTGGCCCGTGTATTGTACGAATGAGACAGTTTGACTCTAGAATCGAGACACAAACGTGAGATTCGTAGGTAAGGAGAATACGCGATGTGAGAATGATGAATGCAATGATTATATTAATTGTTTTTCTTTTGTTTAATCAAAATAAACTTCGACAATTAGATTTCAAATATCAAACAGTGGGGAAACCCCTTTTTATTGAATTCCAAAGGATTACAGAAATGGAAATACAGTAGATTACAAAGTGCAGAAACAGAAACCTAAACTAATGGGTCCCGAGTCCTCTTCTTTGACCGGGGCGCTTGGACCATTGTTGGGTTGTCATTCCTTTGCCAGGTGAAAGGAGCGAGCAAATTCCTTTGGTCATCTTGATTCTCTACAGCATGCTGCTCCAAAATTTCAATCAGAGCATCTTTCTCTTTTAGTAGTTGCTGTATTTGGATACACTCTACGTCGAGGGTGCGGTACTTGTTATTCCAAGATTTTCTTTCCTTTTGAACTTTGTTGAGAGTAACCTGAAGCTTTTCAGTTTC
The DNA here is from genome assembly GCA_022829125.1 of Lathyrus tuberosus. NCBI lineage: Eukaryota > Viridiplantae > Streptophyta > Magnoliopsida > Fabales > Fabaceae > Lathyrus > Lathyrus tuberosus. The sequence continues at coordinate 2,728,707 of JALAZF010000081.1, forward strand.
CGTCATGAAGTACATGACAGTTTCCCTCGGTGGAAGAATTCCGTAACGAGGATAAGGCATCTTTAGCTTGAGAGCTCTAGTTTGTACCCAATGGAGATAAGGCTCCACCGAGACACAGTCCGGTTTTCCCAGAGACTCTCGTCCTTTCTTATGAACATGTTTCAAAGCTTGCACTATTTCCATCTTTAGTGCTCTGTCACTTTCTCCTTCTTTGAAGAAAAGACCTTCCAGATGAACACCTAGTGGGATGTGTCTCATCGGGTATCCAAATTGACGAAGAACTAATATCGAATGGTAGTTGATTCCTCCTTTAGTTCCTATGAGGGGTACGCTGGGGAAGTTTCCACAACGGTCAATGATTCTAATTCCCTCATAAATCCTATTACACCAATCTATATCAGAGTTGGTAAGAGACATGATATTCTGCGACCAACATAAGACACTCTTGCAATCCCAAAAAGCAGCAGACTTGGGCAAGTGAGAGATAAACCATTTGTAAAGCAAAGGTACACAACATGTGATCTCCCCTCCGCCGTATAAATTTCCCAAGTGTACAGAATGATACGCATCTGCAAGCAAAGTTGGCACAGGGTTTCCAATGAGAAAAACCTTAATAACGTTGATATCGACGAAGTTATTGATGTTGGGAAACAAAAATAACCCGTAGGTGAGCAAGACAAAGATGCTTTCAAAAGCAGTCCCGTTCCCTATACTGGCGAAGTATAGAGCCTTTTTTGTCAAGAACTGGGCTGGCAAACCTTGGATGCCACCCTTAGTGGTCATGTGAGTCTTGACCTCAGACTCGTCCAAATGAATTGCTCTTGCAATAGTCTGATTCTTTGGAATTTCTTCCAGTCCAGAAAATGGAGCTCGATCAGTGATATGTAAATAAGTCAGATGAGAATACTCCTCCAGCGTTGGTGATAGCTGGTAATCCGGGAATGTGAAACAGTGATAAACCGGATCGTAGAACTGAATGAGCGCGTCCATGATCCCCTTAATCACATGGACTCTTAACAGTGGTAGCAAACCACCGTGCTTGGCTCTGAAAGCCTCTGGGTTAACGATCATCCTTGCTAACCTTCTCAAATCCCCTAGTTTTGGAACCTTGAAGGTATACTGGCGAGTTCTCCTTCTACCGAAATCCATTAATGCAATCTTTTTCTCTGATATTTGCAATCACAGTCTTAGTTTAATTTGAAAAATAGAGAGACTAGAAGAGAAAGTTTTTTGAATGTTTTAATGTTTTATTAAATGAATACATGAATGCAGCACACAAAAACATGGAAAAAACATGGGGTCAAAGGGTCGTTGTCATGAAGTCAAGGCTCTACCCATCCCCAAAGGTTTATACTAGGGTGGTTTTTGTACCTGTACTCATTATCATCAGCTCCTCCCAGGAAAGCAAAACAACAAGCGGATCGCCAGCGAGTTGTAGAGCAATCTTAGAGTAAGTGCCATTCACCGAGAATAGATCACCAGCCTCAAATAAGGGTAGTATCGCGTAACAACTATTTCAGATAGTTTCCGCACTATGAAAGGGTTTGGCTCCTCAGCTTCTCAGACTTAACAACCGGCCCATTGGCTAAAAGAGTGAATGGGTTGCGTTGGTCAGCCTCCACTGAGGTTGATGGTCGACCCCGTCGCCATCACTTATCTTAAGTGTATACTCAATCTCACCACATGCGGCATCACACGCATTCCCAGTAGCAGAAAAATAAACACGTATAGCAATTAGGAAAAACAGTATATATATTTGTCCTAATCATCCTAGACTTATAAAGCTATGATTCCTAAGTTCCTGACAGAAATGGGTTCCCCGGCGGAAGCCCCAATCTGTGGTATTTACACAAGTGAAGAGAAAAAAGGTTTGTCCAAGGTTTCCACCTTAAACGTTTAAGAAAGAAGATTTGGCCCCACAGTGGGCGCCACTTTTCTGTAGTGAGCGATTTTGGACGCGGTTCTTAAGCGTTGGTCGCTCTCTGCAGTTTGAGCTTTGACTAGAGGTCGATTCATTTTTTATCCTATTGTGAGCTGAATAAGGAAGGGAAATAGATGTCTCCAATTAACCCTGCTTTGCATACTGAGTTTAAACAGCGGTCTGTTAGGTTACGGATGCTATCAATGTGGGGGGCCTTTGTACTGGTTATTTGTATTTTCGCCAATACTGTTTTCTTTCTTTTTTACCTGGGCAGAAGGTTTCTGGCGGGGAACAAGGATTAGGATGTTAGGACTGATGCTTTTGAAATACTGCTTTTGATTGATGGAGATATGGGATTTGGGTTTTTTGTTGATTGCGCTCGCTAAGATCTTTTCTTTCGATCTTATGCCTACGTATTCCCGTTTACCGAAACAGGGAAATCAGAGCGTTCGTAGTTCCTCCTATTCTATGGGAGGAAATTGGTTTTTGGTGTCTTGTTCAAAGCCCAAGACGTGAAGCGAAAGGTGGTTTGTATCTTGTTCAAAGCCCAAGATGTGAAGCTGAAAGGTCTATTTGTGTCTTGTTCAAAGCCCAAGACGTGAAGCTGAAAGACCTCGGCTTTAGAGAGAATTTGTCATCTCTAAAGAGGGGAGAAGGAGAATTACTTTAACTGGGATACGCGGATCCGAGCAATGCCATAATTTCCGAAGAAAGGGTTTTAACCTGAAGGAGAAGACTTTAACTCAGTGTAGAGCAATGCCATCTTTCCTTAGGAATTTCTCATGCTAAAAGAGGGACAGTGGAGTGGATATAGATGATCCAGAGGCTTGCCGCTTACAGCGATTAGATGAAGGGAAAGGAGTTGTTGATGTTTGTGTACTGTGAACGAGGCACAGCTTTGATGCTAAAAGGTTGATTGGATCAACCAGTGGTTTTCTTATACAAAGCCTGAGAGGAGGCTAATTTCCGCTAGGAAAATCATTATACAAAGCCTAAGAGGAGGCTATTTTGTGTCTCGTACAAAGCCCGAGAGAGAGGCTAAAAGTTTTTGACCTGACGATAGAGTCTTTGTGTCTCGTACAAAGCCCGAGATGGAGGCTGTTGTTTGTTTGACTCAACGAGGGAGTTTTTATGTGTCGTACGAAGCCCGAGAGAGAGGCTAAAAGGGTTGACTCAATAAGAGAATCTTTTATACTCAACAAGAGAGTGTTTTTGTATCTCGTACGAAGCCCGAGATGGAGGCTAAAAGGGGTGATTGACTCAACGAGGGAGTCTCTTATGTGTCTCGTACGAAGCCCGAGAGAGAGGCTAAACGTTGTTTGACTCTGCTGGGGAGAATCATTGTACAAAGTCCAAGAGGAGGCTATGTCAGTTAAGTGACAGGTCCAGTATACTGATTTTGAAAGAGAAAATCAGTTCTTATATGAGCATCACTATACTCGTGGGTTAGATCTGAGGATCGGGGTTGTTTCCTTTTCTTTGAGGAAGCGGGAAATCCAAAGGGTGTTGAGACTGTCCGAGTCTGCGGGTTTCCTTCCTATTTAACGAAGGGGTCACTTGAGAATGTCTTTTGAGACTCAAGGAAGTTAGACTGTCCGTGTCTAGAGTTTTATCTTTTGTACTATGCTTTGAGAAACAGTAGTAGACTCTATGAAAGGACTGTTATATGAGGATGACTAGGTTCTGTTCCTATACCTCTAGGAGGTCGTCGGGACAATTTGTACGAAGCCCAAGAGGAGGCTGGAAACTTTTAAGAAGCCGACGGGTCCTTGTACGAAGCCCAAGAGGAGGCTATCATTCCCGGAGGAAGAGATCATTATACGAAGCCTAAGAGGAGGCTGTGAATACTTCTAAGAAGTCGTAGTGTCCTTGAATAATGCCCAAGAGGAGGCCGATGCTTTTAAGAAGCCCGTGGGTCTATCATCTCCTTTCCATTAGGAGAGATAACTCTTTTAAAGATAAAAACCATTGGTAAAAGTGCGAGGTTTACTATCCAGCGACTTTTAGCTTTTAAAGAGGGTTCCTTAGTTAAGGTCCAAGATTATGACCGTAGTGGGTACCCAAACCCCGAGACATTCAAGGCAAGCTATCCACAAGGAATAGATCAAGTCAGGAAAGTTCGAGAATTTGGAAGAAACTCAAAGATGCCATTCACGGAGAATACATTCATCTTGGGGAGTAGAGCTTCTTGACGATTCTTAAGGAGGACAGCCGAAGAGAAGACTGTATCTGGTGCTCCTATTGGGTATCTAGGCGTCTATTTCTACGAATAAATGAAACGGCGTCACCTAGTTCTAGACGTAGTAGCCGGGGAAACTCGAAATATCTATACTATTATTACACAGTAGATATGAGTTTATGAAAGGAGACTTACAGTGAGCAGCCCCACAATACAGTTTATAATATGAAAGCAGTAAACGAAAGCGATAACCACTTACTCGGTTGGAGTACTTCCATGCTGTTTGGTTAGTTGTTCAACAAAGAAAGATTGAAAACAACAGTATATTCAAAATCAAAGGAGAAAGTGCTTTGAAAAAGAAAGATTTGGGGCTTACAGCTCAAGGAGAGGCCCAGGGTTTTATCGGTGAGCGCACTGTTTGACTTTGTACAGCGGGACTTATACAAGTGACTGGGGCCCAAAAAGGTTTTCTGTACAAAGGGATGGGTCTTACACTCTCTCAAGAGGCCCAAAAAGGTTTAAAGAAAAAAGAGTGGGGCTTATAACACGAGGGTAGGCCCAAATGATTTTTCGTTTAAAAATGGCGATCGCGCCGAGGTTTTCTTTTAACGCAGAGGGACTTATACAATAAGTGAGGCCCAAAATGTTTTGGTTAAAAGGGGGATTGGGTCTTACACTCTAATAGAGACCCAAAGTGTTTTGAATGGGTCTTATAACTCAAGGAGAGGCCCAGATGATTTTTATTTTTAAACGGGCGACGATCGCGCCGTTTACTTGTATAGAGGGACTTATACAATGAGTGAGGCCCAAAAAGTTTTTGTACAAGGGGGGATGGGTCTTACACTCTCTCAAGAGGCCCAAAGAGTTTTGAAAATGATTTATGAGGGTTGAATTAATCCAAAACCCTAATTTGTTTTCAAAATGTATTTAATTGAATAAACATTCAATTAAAATGATCAAAAATTGTTTAACACATGGAAAACAAATTGTGATCTTGGATTAATGCTTCAAAAATTAAATATTGACCTACAAAATAATTAGAAAGCATTAAAAGTTGCAAAATCAATGTAGAAAAAATATTTAAAATGCCAAAAATAATCAAAATATTAATTCTTTACAAAAATATCAATTATATGAAATAAATAACATTTTTAGGATTTTTTGGGAAAATAAAATATTTTAACATTTTTGTGAATTATTAAAAAAAGAATCAACTCAAAATCATTAAAACTCAGAGAGAAATTAATTTTTGAATCAATTAAACAAAATCACAAAATTCAAATATTTGAATATATGAAAAATGGCGCCAAGAACAGCTGAAGAACACGCGCGTGTTCTTGGTTTCTCAGATTTGCATTTTCTATCCCATCTCCATGAATACGTAATCATATCATGCAATCCACATATCATTATGCTCGTCTCAACCTCACGATCATGTCTATGTACTTAAATTTCATTTAAATTAAACATACAACAAGAAATCACGAAGAGACCTCAAGAACCCTAATTTCTGCATGAAGGCTAGGATTTTTGATACACGATTCAAACAATGCAATTAATTGAGGGAAAACATTCCATGCATGATTATGAACATATGGCCAAATTATTGTGCGAGGAAATATGCATAGATTGAGAGATGACCAAGCATGTGCTTACCTCTAGGCCGTGACAGCAAGTGCAATGTGATTTTTGATTTGGAGGTGTTACAGATGAGTGGTGATGATCTGAACAGCTTCCCTACACCCTATGGATTGTGTTTGGATGGTTGGACTTGATTGAAATTGGCTGGATCATTTTGTGGTACCTCAGCTGCACTTTGGTTAAAACCTTGAGCAACCAGCTGGTGATTTTGTGAAATTGATGTTTCAGAAGTAATCTAAGTGTTTGATCAGCTCATATGTGATGTATGTGAGGTGTGTGAGTGATTAGTTTGATTGAAATTGCTCTCAAACTCAAAACCCGATAGTGACTTGCCTAAGAAGGCAAAATTGGAGTGAAAGAAGAGATTTTGAGGAAAGCATCTGTTAGATGGCTTTGGTGTACTCAAACTGTCCACAATTGAGCTCTATTTATAGTAGAGCAAGTTTGTTTTGGGATCCACAGTGAATGGCAACTGCAGCAGGTGTTTCCTCAATGTTGGCCAATGGAAATGAAAGTCTCCTCTAGCCATTGACTAGAGGTTAGGGCACAGAGCTATGGTCCCCTTGGTCTTGGATAAGTCTTGACTGATTTCAGATGAGAATGGTTCAGTCCATGCCACCTTGATGGTTCCATTGAATGCCTCATTCCAAATTTGAAGTCTTGTCCCTATTTTGGCCATTCTAGGTTCAACATGCTATTTCTTGTTCCATGGACTTTGGAGGCTTGGCTCAGTGATTGTCCCCTTTAGATTCAATCCTCTGAGGTGTCCAAGTGGATAGGAGCAATTGAATTTGGCTGATTTTGGAAAATCGACCAAAGTTGCAAATTCTGCCTTGCCTTGACAGATTTCAGCAAGGCAACTTGGCAATGTTGTATCTCATGGTGTAGGTTGAATTTGGCAATGTTCTTGGCCATTTTGGAAAGCTCTTACATGATACAACAACTGTTTGAACAAGTTTGGTTTTGATCTCTTTTGATTCCAAGTGAAAAATCCCCCTACATTTGGCAAAAAGTGAGGCAGAATCTGACTTAGTGAAAATTTCACTAAGTGTGGAAAAAGTGACATTTTCACTTTTCAGCCACTTTGATCACTCCATAACTCAAAATCCTTAATGAATTGGAATGACTTGTAGTTGAAGTTTTTGTAGGTGATAATGAGGGCTACAAATCCATCTTTGGATGAGAAAAAATGGCCTTGTGGTTTAGGAGTTATGGTCCTCCAAAGTTGGTACCTTTGCCACTTTATTTTTAACTTAGAAAAATTTCTAAGTTTTATGGTTACCCCTTTTACAAGTTATCTCACTTTTCTTGATTTTTCTTGATGAATGATGATTCAAATCATACATTAACATAATTTTAGGGTTAAAAATCCATTTTGGTGAAAAATCTCAAAAAGTCAAAGTTGACTTTTGTGCACAGTTGACTTTTTATCAGATGAATTCCAAACTGTGCAATTCTTCAGGAAATCATGTCCTTGACCTAAATCAAACTTGATGGACATGTTCCATGGGTGTCATAGGGTATATTCAATCATGTATTAGGGTTTGGGAGCATGTCCTGGTCAAAAGTCAAAGTTACAGTTGACTTTTCCCTTAAAACCCTAATTGTGGTGCAGATGAAATTGAGACTTGTTGCTCAAACTTCTTGGATTAATCCATTGTTCCAAATGGATCAATATGGTATATTAGAGACCCTTAAATCATCTCTTGAGGTCTTGGCTCATGGTTTGTCCCTAATTCCTGATTTTTGATGAATGCATCCCCTGAGGCAAAATTGACTTGATGCATGGGTTCATGAGGTTCCATGAAGTATATTAGGTTATGTTTTGGATCATTGCCTTGTGCCCAGATGAAAATTTCCATCTGGAGGCCCTGGTCGACCAAAACCCTAATTTGGTGACACTGTTGATCTTGAGACTTGATCCACCTAGAAGGGAGCAGCCTTGTGCTTAATCCTTGAAGTGGGAGTCCTTTTTGATCCATTGTGGATGTTTAAGAGATTAGACAAGTTGAAGATCATGTCATTTCTTGATTGATCCTTTGTCTAAAGCTCAGAGAGGGCTTGAAACCCTAATTTTGATTGTAGTGGATGCTCACCCATCTTTGGGGAGACTAATGAAGCATAAAGGTACATCCATATTGTGGTGATGATTTTCACAATGATGGGAAATCTAAGTGGTCAAAATTTGGGGTATTACACTAAGCAAAGGTGTCTGACCCAAAAGAAAGGCGTGTTACCTACTATCAAACATGATAGCTTAAGCAGAGGTGAACACGGAAGGAAAGATGACCTACTACCACCACGGCAGCCTAAGCAGAGGAATCTGACCAAAATACATACATATTACCAACTATCCCCACGATAGCCTAAGCAAAGGTAATAGACTGAAAGGAGAGATCACCTACTACCAAACACGGTAGCCTAAGCAAAGGTGTCTGACCCAAAAGAAAGGTGTGTTACCTACTATCAAACATGATAGCCTAAGCAGAGGCGAACACGAAAGGAAAGATGACCTACTACCACCACGATAGCCTAAGCGGAGGCATCTGACCAAAAAGATATGGTAATTTCCTACTATCAAACATATGATAGCCTAAGCAAAGGTAAATACAAAAGGAAAGATGACCTACTACCAAACCTGGTAGCCTAAGCAAAGGTAAACACAAAAGGAAAGATGACCTACTACCGAACCTGGTAGCCTAAGCAAAGGTATCTGACCAAAAAGATATGGTATATTACCTACTATCAAACATATGATAGCCTAAGCAAAGGTAACAACCAAAATAAGCTTCCAATGATCAAAATATGATTCAGCTTCTTCTTTAACTAGATGTTCCATTTAGAAAGGGTAAATAAACTTCCCCACGCCTCAAGGTTGTATGCCATGAACGGGTTTTCAAAAGGAATGCTGCAAGGTTGTATGCCATGAGCAAGTCCAAAAATAAATGCTTCGAGGTTGTATGCCACGAGCAAAGTCTTGAAATAAAAGCTACGAGGTTGTCTGCCTCGAGCAAAGGTCTTGAATTCCTCCTGGAAAGGCGAATACTTATTGGAAAGTAACTTCACAGGGGATTGGAATTTTCACTGGAGATTGAAGACTTCAGCGGGAATCCATAGCTCATTGGAGATTAGAAACCATCATCGGGAATCTTCAGAAAAGATGCAGGCGGCTGACTTGCAAAATAATGTCTTCTCAAATAAAGAGAAAGATCATCTGAATCTTCACCAAACTTCTCGGAGAGATGCAATCTGATGGAAGTAAATTGAATAGTGGACTCACTGGGAGAATATCACTGAGGAGCAATATCACTGCAGTTTGAAATAAAATCCTTGTAACAGGAATTCTTAAATAAAGAGAAACACTTGTAAAGTACTCAACAAACTTCTCTGATGGATTTCCGGAGAGATGCCATTTGATGGAGAACAAGTTGATGATCTTGATAACTTCTGGGGATAGACAAACTGTCTTGAAATGAGACTGACATTTGCCATTCAAATAGAAAACCTAAAAATAAAACAAAACAAGCTGCTCAAATAAAGAGGATGCCACTTGTTGTCTGGGTATAATTTCTGAGAAAATGCTGTAACAACACTGTCGGAGAAATATTTTTGTCTTCAATGGTGATCTTCAACTAGATTCATCCTGGGGAGCCAAAGTGCAAAATAAATGCACACTCGATCTAGGTTCAGCAGCCTAAAATTGTGATCGTCAGGGACCAAAGTTCAATTCAGGAAATAACCTAAAAGAAATGGTCAAGCAAGACTATATCCAGTGAGGAATGAAATCAACTGGGGTTTATCTTTATCCACAAATGGAAAAGAGAACTAAAGCAACCATCTTCCACGAGGATCGAACTCGATGGGGAATTTAGAAAGGTTGTGCTCTTTCTGCCTAGGGCTGACGACTCTACTTTGACGGAGAAGACAAACCCGGTCACTTGGGGATAAACACAACCAATGTGAAAGAACAAACAAACAAGCACAAAAATGCAAAATGCACCGATGCCATGTATCTATATGAATGAATGTATGTTATGCTTATGCTTATGCTGACAAAACAGACTAAGAGAAGTAGGATGAAGATGAAATAAACATCTCGACACGGATACTCAGCCAATCTTTACAAGATAGAAGCATCATTGGGGATGAATGGAAAACCACATATAGAGACAAAGTCTTGCTTCAAGGCTTCAAACTTCTCTGAGGAAAGGAGCGCACTCCATTTGGGGATGAACATCATGACTTCACTTAGGGAATTGTCAAGATGAATTCGGTCACTCTGTTGAGAATGAGAAAGATCCACTAGGTAAAGAATCAAACTTATGATTGGAGAGATTCCACAGGGGATAGAATTAATATCCACTGCGAACTGAAGTAGTCTGAAAGGAAGTTGTAATTGGAGATGCCAAAGCTGAGGCCACACAGGGGATAAAATAAATATCCACTTCATTCGGGAAGATCAGATCAATGTTGCAAGCCGAAGATGTCAGAGTTGAGAATTCATGGGGATGAAATAAACATCCATTCGCTGGGGAAGGTCGGAGCCAAGGAAATTCACTAGGGATTCTTAGGCTGCCAACTAGGGAAATCTTGCATCAAACGTGCCATAACTGCTTGAAGTAGAGATTCACCGGGGAATTGTCATGACCGCTGAAGTAGAACTTACTGGGGCCTCATCACATCGCTTGAGACAGAAGCTCTTTGTGGCATGGGTGAAGAATGTTGTGAGAACAATGTAGTTCTACATTGATAAGTTGTGTGGTAGTCGCCATTTTGAACAATAGTTGTTGTAAATGGATGAAAGTCTTCGATTCTCAAATGCCCTAGGTCACATGGTTTATGAGAAAAAGTCGCCTCAAGAGGATTTTACAGAAAACTTGGCGTCCCACTATTCCAATATTTTCAAACTCTCAGAGAGATTTGTAGAATCTCGACGTAACTGCCCCAGACTGATGGCGTTCTGTACAACTAAGCCATCGAATTTGGAGATATTTATCTAATTTCAACGTAATTGCCCCAGATCGACTGTATTATGTGGAAGTCATTCCAAGAGGATTTTACGGAAAAATTGGCATCCCAAAATGTTCCAATGTCTTCCAACTCTTGAGAGATTTGTAGAATCTCGACATAACTGTCCCAGATTGACTGTTTTCTGTGCAACTGAGTCTTCAAACTTGCCCCTTGGGATCAGATTATGGAAGCAGCAACTGGGAAACAACTTGAACAAGGAAATTGGTGACGACTGGACTTTGCATACCAACAACAATCAAATTCAAACAACGCCAGTAACAAATGGGAAGCAATCTTGCCCCTGCCTGCTTAGCAGAGTTCCCAAGCAAATGTGTCCCACATAGTTTATGAGAATAAAACATCTCAAGAGGATTTTACAGAAAACAGGCCATAACAATGCCTTAGCGTCTTCAAACTCTTGTAGAGATTCGTCGAATCTCGACGTAACTATCCCAGATCGACTGTATTATGTACAACAAAATCCTCGAACTTGTCCTTCAAAATGTGAGAGTAACAACTGGGAAACAAACTTGCCCCTGCTCAGCAAAGTCTTCAGGCGACATGCCCCTGGATATGGTCATCTTTTTGAAATAATTCGCCATTTACTCATCAGAGTTCCAAGTCTTAAAAGATTAACTCATCACTGATGTTCATATGCAAGCTTCTACGATGTCAAGCAATGTTAGCATGTAGAAAAATGTTAATTCTAAAACTGTTGATGCAACACACATGTTTGTCTTGAAGTTTTTTATTGAAAAGAAAAAAAAAATCGCAATAACCTGTGACTGAATCACCAGTTGGGATATGAAATTGATTTATTTTACAAAGGCAACGCAAATTTTGAGCATAGCTCATAGGAGTCGGGAAACGTTATCTCATCGAGTATGCTTTCAAAATAAACCCTGCTTCAATTAGGTCTTTTAAGGGTTGTATCGTGGCTTGGTTCATGCTTTACGAAACAAAGGATAAAGGCTCAAAGTTTATTTGTACCCACCCATTCTTCGTGATGTTCTTCGGCCCTACATTCAGTTAACCTGACACGAACACTCATCTCTCAAAAGGAGTTTTTTTTTTTAAATTTTTTTATATGGTTGAGAAACCACTGAGGCTTTGGACATAATAGTCACTCACTTATTTGCTTTTGGTGTTTGATCACACGACTCTGTTCTTTACTGAAGATTTTTCTTTGTGATCCTTTATTTTTGCTTTCACATTCTTTGTTTTATTCCCTAACTTTTGCCTGGACGAAATCTTTTGGATTTGAATTTGAAGTCCAGCGGGATGCCCTAATTTTGCCTAAGTCTCCTTCATAGGTTTTGACTTAGCGAGTTTTTCTTTTTTCTTTTTGATTTATGAACAAGTCGTGTGACTCTAAGTCATTTTGACCTTTTTGAAAGGATTGTGACTGCCTCACTCTTTAGATAGTCAAGGGAAAATCATTGTGGATTTGACTTCCAGCCTCTTAACTTGTAAGTGATAGATAAAGTGGATTCTCGGATGTTCACTCCTCTTTTATTTTTTATTTTTTGGAAAGTCTGGGCGCTCGATCAGCTTAACTGAACACTACCCTGCCCCAGGTTAAAATTGAGGGTTTTTTTTTATTTTATTTTTTATTTTGGAAAAGAAAACTCCTACTTCAAGGCTCAAAGGGGTTAAAGAGGGTTTATCTCCCTTATATCTCCGGTGTTTGGGATTAGAAACAATGCCTTACATCCTCAGCAGGGTCTTATTCAAAAGCATACAACAAGAGATCTTACGTTTTTGATTCGTCATCCTCTCTCCAATTCTCTGCCTAAGCAAGAGATCGGGTAGCATTGGCATTATAAAATAGAAAAACATTTAAAATGAGTGAAACGAATGGATTTCTTCAAGACAAACATTATTCATTGCATTAATCATTCAAAATAACAAGTTCTTACAACGCCAAAATAAATGCATTAACGAACGTAGAAAGTTACATATGAAAAACAGCAGATAAGCTTAAAATCTGACAAGACATAGCCTAAGGAATAAGTCTTTTGCATTAGTCCACCATGTGCATAGAGGGGATTACTTCTTATTCAAGTAAGAGATGGATCTCAACTTGGGGTTCGCACAATTCGAAGGACAAAACTCCCTTTTGAATCATCTTTTTCACTTTCTCCTTCAAGACATAGCATTCCTCGATATCATGGTGTTGGGATATGACCAAATCTTTGACCCAATTCATCAGGCTCCTCTTGGCAGCCTTCAAGTTTGCAACTTTGTCACGAAGTACTTGATTCTCCAACTCTTAGGTTTCCCTTAGATTCTTCATCGTGGTAGAAAAAGTTTCCATGTTAGCTTTCAAAGCAGAAATCTTTGCTCGAAGTGTGTGGTTTTCTTGTTCCAAATGATCCATCTTCTTGGCTTGAGTACTGTGCTTATGATGACTCGACTATGGTAGAAGAAACAAAAGTGAGAACTTGGAATGCAAAGGATGTGATGCCAATGATGTATGTAAATGCAGAATGCAAATGAATTTCAAGGAACTCAAAGGTTATGTTACAAACACCATAAAGTGGATAAAACTTTTGAATGACTGAAAAGGTCTCATTTCATTGAATTTTTTTTTTTGAAGGGTTACAAAATAAAGTACAACTTCCAAAATCCATGGTAAAACCCATGATGCTTGCAAGATAACTCCAAGTTCCTTGAAAGGGTTAGAAAGATGGTGCATGATTGCATGGATGCATGAATGCACAAGCACATGTATACACATATTCACAAACACACAGAAAAAGGTCCTAGGTTCAAAGGTCGCGATCATGGAGCCAAGGTCTACCCATCCCATAGGAGTGTACTATAGTTTCAAATGTACCTGCCGAACGGGTTCTACAAAGTTCCCAGAGTCTACAATCCATCTTTCGGATATTATCGATTTTCCAGATCACTTGGTAGTCAATAATATTCTCAAGAGAATCTCGTCTGAGTGTAGTATCGCGTAGCAACTATCGCAGAAATAGACTCCCGCATAGTCCCCGCACTACGCCCTAATAGGCCAAGTTGGGTTAAAGGTAACTAAGGTCCCCAGTCCCTAGGGCCTTTAGATCGAAACCATATCGTCTTCACGAATGAACTCGTTGGACAAATATTTTATTCGAGAGGGCCTAGACTGAGTGGTGAAGTCTCAATTTACTTTTTCAGGAATCGAGTCCCTCAAAGCATCATTGAAGTCTCACCGTTTTCCTATCTTAATGTCACTCTAGTCCGGGTGTAGGACTTTGTCTCACCATACTAAGTTCCCAAACCTGCACAAAAAGAAAAAACAAGCAAGCAAATAATAATAATAACATAAATAAACGAGTTAGGGGAAACCCTCAATAATAAAAAAATTATCACTTCCCCAGTGAAGTCGCCATTTCTGTCGCGGTGAAAATTGGATACCATAGTTATTTGTTAACTAGGATCGCATTTATTTCGACACCGACTTTGATTTATCCAAAGGAAAGGTTCAAGGTCAAAAACCTAAAGGGGGAGATCTAAGGTTCGGGGGTTGGTTACACCTAGGGAAGGTATTAGCATCCTAAACGTCCGTAGTACTCTACGGGAACCTCTCGTTTTATTATGTTATTTTTATTTTTTATATTTTGCTTGCTAAGGGTACTATGCTAAAGGTTGAGCCCTAGGGGTTAGTATCTAAGTATACTCGATAAGGTATCGCACCTTGTGCCTACGTATCCTGACGGGAGTGGAATCAGAGTATTCGTAGTTCCCCTCAATGAGGGTGAGGAACTCTTGACTGTAGTCAAGGTTCCGGGGAGAGGGTAACGTCTATGGCAAGACGCTTACGTGGAGTGCGGCGACTCCAAAGTTAAGATTAAGTTGAAAGGGAGGAGGACCTAAAATTAGGCTAAGTTATCCTAATCGTGACATGGAGTCAATGGATGAAAACCATTCCTTTGGAAATTTGAACAGGGGCGGTCATAAAGATTTGAGAGCCGCAGGTGCACATCAGACAAGATAGGCATCATGACAATCATATGCAATGAGTAAACAACAAAAACTCAAGTGTCGAAATCAAGCTTGAATGCAAATAACAACAAATGCAACAATCCTTTTAAGTTTCTCTTTAACATGAAATACCAAATGATAAAATAAATATTTAATAGAATATTTTTGGTTTTTTTTTATATGCGAATAAAACAATAAATAATTAATCAAGATAAATAAAATATATTTTTTGAGTTTCTTTCTTTTATCCAATAAAAAAAAAAAGCAAAGAAACACATCCTATCTAAAAACACTACTATTAATTACCACCAACATCATAAAATTCAAATAAAATATATATTAAAAGAAAAAAATATTTCAAAATTTAAATCAAACTAATTTAAAAAAGGAAAATCTATACTAATAGCATAAAAACAAATTAAAAAAGAAATAAAAAAAGAAATGGAGGATAAGATAGAAACCAATGGTGACCTGATTTGATAAGCACTCCATGTCGTGTATGGCTTGTATTCCAATCTCAGGTAGGCAATCAATTGCTGCTCCAATTGCTTCACCGATAGCAGGTGTTCTAGCCTCAATTCATATAAGAACCCAGTGCTTGTAGAGTCGCACATCTTATGAGAAGGAGCCACGATAAAAAATCAACATCAAGCTCTAAACATCAACAGTCATGTGCGGAACACTTTGGCAAGTATCTACAAGAACTTTCGCTCCAACATCGTATGTCCAATCTCTAATAGGAAGAACCGAAGCAAGCACATATGACACGTGATGAACAACAATTATTTTGGTCTCCCTTGAAAGCATTTCCTTCAATTTGTCTATATCTGGAACTCCATCTTCATTTATGTTCACAAATGTTAAAACAGATCCGACTTTTTAGCTACCGGTCGCCAGGGGGCAATTGCACTGCTTACGATATTCAACAACGACAATAGTCGTGATGGAAATGTCTTCAGCATACTCGACCATAAAATATTGTTTGATTGTGGTCGAAAGTTGTTCATGGTGGTATACAAAGAAAACTGGGAATGGCGGTCTCCAAAGTATTCAACATCTTAGTCATCTGGGCAAACAAGAGAATGCGATGATTTCCTGCCCGTAAGCGTTTCGGTAATATATCAAGTGTTTGAAGTTTCCCAGAGTCAGTGAGCAACTTTGCTGGTTCAAAATTCCGCATAGGGGTGAGGAGCCAAAAATACTGTGAGTTAGATGTAAGTGCAAATCCAACAAAAACCTCTTAAGCCAAAGATCATGTAATTCTTCAATCTTTTCATTGGAGAGGTTTCTATCCGAGCAATGAGCACCAATAGGTGGAGCTCTTGTTGGTGGGATATATGTGTATGCTGAGTGAAAGACCGATTTGTTGTGGTGCAGATCTGCAGTGCTTCGGTTTGCCGTAATCGAAATGACAACTTGAATCGAATCCAATTGTAGTAGCGACAACAATATCTAAACTATGAGAATTAACACATTCAAAATTGCATCGAAACAACGGAGAAATGTTCAACATTCTATCGAAACAGTTGGCCATGCATTCAACCTTATACCCCTAGACGGTGACACCATATCCAATCTTGTATCAAAACAGCATAAACATATTCGAGGTTTATACCGAAACCGAAAGCGAGGTGTTTATCTTTATAGCAAAGTTGCAACTTTAACACAAGTGCAACAGATTCAAAATGCAACTGATAAAATACACAGCACAGCCACTTGATGTTTAAATCGAAATCGAATCAGATACCGCATATACTCATCATAACACAGCTTGATAAGCACAGTACAATTCGATTACATAATGCAGCTTGATGCACATGAAATTAAGCGCACATGATTGAAGCACGATGCAATTAGTACTGTAACAACATCAGTGACCGTAAGCTGATACAAATTAACATCAATGCCTTAGCGAAATCAAACACCAAAATAGAACCGAGGATCAGAATCTGCACTGCAGCATACAAATCGAGCAAGACAGAATTGATCATGGCACAAACAGCCAGCTATGGAATTAAATCTCAAACTTTGAATCACAAACAATAAAACATTCTGCCATGTTAGAGAATTTACAAGCGAACGAAATCGAAGCACGATCACGAACAACACATCACAGAAATAACATAAGTGCAGATGACCAATAATAAAACAAAAGCCAAAATACAATTCCAATTTCGTGCCGTAAACTCGAAACGGATCAGAAATTAATAAATGAATCACACTCTCAGAAACAACAGTATAACAAAATTCAAACTGAACCAAAATCAAACGAAAATGACGAGTTACCGATATTGCCGCGTTATTGTTGCTCAGATCGAAACCGAATAGTCACGTGAGACTTTTTGTGCCGTGCATGAATCTTTTCCTCTCTGAGAAAACCGTGTTTTTGGTGGTGTTTTGATGTGAGAATCTGAATTCCTTCTGTCATGCAAAATGTGAGTATGTGTTGCTGCTCCGTGTGTATGATTGATGTTCTGAATTTCCCTGTTCTTACTGTGAAAATCGTGTATGCTTTTTCGCCGTCCATCTGTTGTCTGATGAGTGCCCTTTTATAGGCACATGATATTGGTCTTTGGAATCCATGAATTGAATGTTGTTGATTACGGCTTGAATACCGAGATCGCTATCAATTCGGTTTTGGGAAGAAAAGAATAAACTGCTGATTTTTTGTGTAATTGTGATTAAGGACTTTGTGATTCTTTCCTTCTTTACTTCAGCGTGTCTAACCATGTTTTGGAAATTTTGGAAAGAAAGTCATGGCTATTAATTTCATTTTTCTTGAACTGTTGATCCCTTGCTGCAAAACTCTCTGAATTTAAGAATGATGATGATTCTTGTGATGTTTTTGTGAGGTTTGGATCCTAATAACAACTGCTGCAAACATGTGTTTATGACAAATAATATTGATCCCGTTTCGTTTCCGACATATTCAAACATGTTCTAATTTCCTTCCTTTTTTTATTCAGCAGGTCGATGGATGTTTGGGAAAGCATGGAACATGATTTTTCGGATATCCAAGCAGCTACTTGTTTTGAGTGGGGTGGCCTTTTGACAAAATTGAAAAGGTGGTTCAATTGTTGATTTGGTCTTATGAAGTATATTTAACCATCATTTATAATTCAGCAGGTTTCAAGGCTTTCGAAAAATTCGGCATGTCTCAGCAAGTCCCGTAGCGTAGAAAGAAAAGTCAAAGCTGCAACCATTTATTATTATCATATGAAACATCACGTCAAGAGGGAAGCAGGGTTTTGGGGCGTGATAATTTCAAAGATAATTCATGGTTATTCAAATTGTGCTTCTTTTGAAAGAAACTTGTAATAGAAACCTTAGGACTTTTGGATCTTGCACTTATATTCTTGAGTTTGAATCCTTTGAATGAAACAAATTGAGATTTTTCTAAACTTAAGATTTTGAACTTCGACCATTGATGATGAATTCCAAATGATTGTCCTCGAAATTTCAAAATTCCTTTTGATTACACCTTGAATGAACCTTGGAGGACTTAAATTCAAATATGAATCTCAAAACAAATGTGCACTTTGAAAATCACATGGAAAGCTCCTTGAACTCGTAACTTGAGCATGAGACCATAATCCAACTTGAATGAACATCTTGAATTTAAACCTTAAATTTCAATAAAGAACATGAATCCTGAGTTTCATTTTGAGGCTCCCTTGCCTATACTTGCTTCAAAAAAGTTTACCACTTCAGCACGTACTGATCGCAAACTACCAACAAGAAAATCCACATACTTCCTTTTGATAATCAAAGTAATTTAAACCATGATCTACTCTTCAAGAACAAAGTCTTGCTTAACATTTATCAACCACTCAATCACGAATGAACTTGGTACAAGAAAACACGCCTTGGAGAATCCCCAGATATAATTTGTAACACAATTTGCCACACAACCATGACTAGTTATTAAATAACCACGTGCCACATCCATGGATAGAAAACCCTGATCCTCCTTAGAGAAACCTCTGAGAAACCTTAAGAATAAAAGACCTTGTATCGGCCAAGGGATCATAAGAATGTGGACCCATCGTTTCTTTACCTCAACAAGAATCAAACACAATTTGCAAGGGACCAGAATCACCATGAGCACACACACAACTTCCCTGACCTTTGAACCTTCTGCAACAACCTTAAATTCACAAAGGAAAACAAACAAACACAAGTCTGGTAAATTGGTTAGCTATGCGTGGATGATTGACCTAGAAATGATGTGATATGCTATGCAGACGGTGCGAAAATAAAAATAGAATCTTAGGGTCAAAAATTAGGGTATGACACAAGGATGCGGGTCGAAGAACCAAAGGCTTACTTGAGGTGGTGTATTCCGATGTTTGTGGACCGATGCAAGTAGAGACTTATGGTGGCAATCGATATTTTGTTACATTTATTGACTATTTTAGTAGGAAGCTTTGGACATATCTTATCAAGAGGAAGGATGAGGTATTTGGAGTGTTCAAGAGTTTCAAATCCATGGTGGAGCGTCAAAGCGGTCGGAACCTCAAAATTCTCAAAACGGATGGTGGAGGTGAGTATACCTCTAGTGAGTTTGGGAAGTTTTGTGATCTTGAGGGTATTGTTCGTGAGGTGGTGCCTCCATATACGCCTCAACAAAACGGAGCTGCCGAGAGGAAAAATCGTACAATAATGAACATGGTGCGTAGTATGCTTTGTGGGAAGAAATTGCCTAAGGAATTGTGGGGTGAAGCCGTGTCTATATCCACCTACTTGTTGAATAGGTGTCCTACTAAGAAGTTGGAGAAGATTACACCAGAAGAGGTTTGGAGTGGTTTCAAACCAAGTGTGAATCATTTGCGCGTTTTTGGATCGATTGCATATCGTCATGTACCGAATCAACTTAGAAAGAAGTTGGATGATAAAGGTGAGAAATTGATATTTGTTGGATATCACTCTACTGGAGGGTACAAGCTGTTTGATGAGAGGAATCGGAAAATCGTGATAACCCGGGACATGCTGTTTGACGAAATAAAAACTACTGAAACAGCAGGTGTAATCGATTACCCAAATGTTGCTAACCGATTACACCCTGCTGAACAGCAGCAGTTTGTTGATTTGTTTGATGCTGAGAGTTCCGATGCCGCTGTACCTGTACCTACTGAAGCGGAAAATGGTGTTGTGAATAGTGGTAGACCAGTGAGGCAAAGAACCTTGCCTCATAGACTCTGAGATTGTGAGAGGTTCCAAGATAATGAAGTGAACAATGATGGTGATTTTGTTCATTTTGCACTTATGGCCGAATCTGAACCGGTAAATGAGTAGGAAGCCTTAAGTGATCCTAGATGGATATGTGCAATGAAAGAGGAGCTGGAATCTATTGAAAAAAATGGTACTTGGGAGTTGGTCGATTTACCACATGGAAAGAAACCGATTGGTGTGCGATGGGCCTATAAAGTCAAAGCAAATCCTAAAGGTGAAGTAATCAAGTACAAAGCTCGATTAGTTGCCAAAGGGTTCTTACAACGTGAAGGGATAGACTACGAGGAGGTATTCGCACCGGTGGCTAGATTGGAGACTATTCGTTTGGTTGTTGGAATTGCGCATAGCAAAAATTGGGTGATTTACCAAATGGATGTGAAATCTGCATTTTTGAATGGTCCTCTTGATGAGGAGGTTTATGTGGGGCAGCCACCCGGTTTCGTGATTAAAAATCAAGAGAAGAAGTACTACAAGCTACACATGGTGTTGTATGGTTTAAAACAAGCTCCGAGAGCTTGGAACAAACGTATAGACGGCTTTCTTATTGACATCGGTTTCAAACGGTGTGTATCCGAACATGGTGTTTATGTGAGATCGGATACTATTGATGGTGTTATTATACTTTGCTTGTATGTTGATGATCTCTTGATTACGGGAAGCAATGACAAGAGTATTTCAAGGTTCAAAGTAGAGCTCATGAGTGAGTTTGAGATGACGGACCTTGGTGTTATGAGATACTTTCTTGGCATAGAGTTTCACAAGTCAAAAGTGGGGCTGCTTATGCATCAAAGAAGGTATGCTCTAGATATCTTGAAAAGGTGTGAAATGGAACATTGTAATGCTTCTAATACACCTTGTGAGGCTAGAGTTCGGATGTCCAAAAGTGATGATGAGGATGATGTGGATCCAACACTTTACCGGAGTTTGATTGGATCGTTACGGTATTTGTGCAATACTCGACCGGATTTGGCTTTTAATGTCGGTATTGTGAGTAGATTCATGGAGAGACCTAAGGTGTCTCACTTGGCAGCGGTCAAGAGGATCCTTAGATATGTGAAAGGTACTCTTGGCTGTGGTATTTTGTTTCCCACATCGGATATGGGTCGCAAATGTACTTTACTTGGCTACACCGATTCTAATTGGTGCGGAGATAAAGATGATCGGAAATCTACGGCGGGTTACATCTTGATGTTCGGTAGTACACCAATCTCATGGTGTTCGAAGAAGGAACCGGTTGTAGCACTCTCTTTTTGTGAGGCCGAGTACATTGCGGCATCATTGAGTGCTTGCCAAGCTATGTGGTTAGTGAATCTAATGAAGGAATTGGGATGTGGTGATGATGATGCCACCACACTGTTTGTGGATAATGTTTCCGTGATAAATCTTGCGAAGAATCCGATTGCACACGGAAGGAGCAAGCATATTGAGATGCGGTTTCATTACTTGAGAGAATTGGTCGGTGATGGAAAGCTTAGATTGAGCTATTGCCGAAGCGAGGACCAAGTTGCGGATTTGTTGACCAAGGGTGTGACAAATGAGGTGTTCAAGAGACTGTTGAAGAGCTTGAGCATGATGAACTTAGAGCAACTAAAGTGAGGTGGTGTGTTGAAAGCTGTTAAAAGCTGTATTTTTGGAAATTTTACAAGGGTAATTGATTACCCATATGTTGTTAATCGGTTACACCTGCTAGTTTTCCAAAAATAACAGATTTTAACAGCATGTCACTTTAGTTGATATTTTTTGTTATTAGTTGTTGTATTCTCTCAAGTGTATAAATACTTTGATGTAATTCCAATTCCAAATTAATGCCAATTTTATTCATCATCAATATTACTCTCTCTACGCTAATTCTCTCTCTCTCTCTCTCTCTCTCTCTCTCAATTCATCTTCTTCCCCAAGTTTCTTTTCCACCATTGTTACTACCTTCCCAAATTCTGGTTTATGTTTTATGTTGTTCTAACAATAGCATGCGTTGGCTTGCCTTGTATCAGCTGAAGCATGACATGAGAGGCTTGTTGAAGCCGTGGATGCACATTGTGTTATTTATGTAAAGTAGCAGCTTTTCTTAGTAGCTTGTAAAGTGGCTTAGAATGTAGGTTTCGTGTAGGTGGGCCATGTGAATAAGAGTTTGGATGGTATTATTTGACTCTGATTGTAGTAACTTGTGGCGTGTAAAGCTTGTGTGAATCCATGAGCTAGTTTCCTTTTTATTTGTAATTTTGGTTGTGATAGCAAATGTTGGGCCTTTGGTTATTGAATTAAAACATACTTATTTCGTAGAACCCTTCGTAATGTACAGGCTCCCTAATGATAATGCAATAGACCCATTGATGAAAAGATTGGAGAAAGTAGTGCATGTACTAAGCTTTGAACTTTGAAATTGAAATCTGAATTTGCACCCTCCATTTTGGATATTCTTTAAAGATGAATCGTATTGCAATTTGAACTTGATTTAGAAACGAAACATAACGATCAAGACTCGAATTTTCATGTTGATGAAAATCCATTGTTCAAATCCACCCTTCTTGGATTCTTACTTGAAATGAAGTTTTGAATAAATCTTGAGATGATAAAATTGAGTGTAAACCAATCCTTGAGGAATCCATGGATACAATTTGAAATTCTGACCAGGATTTCATAGCACACTCAAATACCATTGAGAGGGACAACCTTAATCTTCCTTGGGTAGACACTGTGGCGTTGGGAAATGCTGAGGAAAAGACTGGTAGGAAACCCTAGGACCTTTTGAATAAGAGTCCATTGGTTACGTCTTGGAGTATGGCTCAAAATACATTGAAGCAAAGGTTGAATCACGTTGAAATAAGATTCAAAAACCACTTGAAAACCAAATATCCTGTCTTGAAATGGATCCATTCATATAGCTTGGGCAATTGATCAATGTCCTGACTACTTAGTTATGGGAATGAGGGCACATCTATCCTTTATCTCTTGAAATTGTTGTAACTACACAAACTGGTTAGTGATAACAAACACGCACACAAGACCGCATGACCTAAAGATGCTATGCAAAAAGAAAAGGGATCTTACGGTAAAAAATTAGGGTGTGACAAGTATCATCCGCAATAACCAGTTCAGAATGCTCAGAATCAGTAATAAGCGCAACGTAAACGACAATCTCAACTGAACAATATAAATCAGCAAAATCAAAACCGGTAAAACAACAACAATCAAGGAAATCATAAACGTCCAAATTTCGACAGGATTCTGGTGCCATACACTGAATTGTTCCCTTACATGGTTCATCAAGGGGCAATTGTTCCCAAAGAGATTGCACCTACAATCCCTCCATTCAACCCAAAGCATAATCCAAATGCGTTTTGTGCTTATCACTCTAGATACATAGGACATGCAACAGAGGACTGTATTATTTTCAAAACCAAGGTTCAGGAACTCATTGATCGAAAGATTTTGACTTTTGGTGAGGAAGGTCCTAACATTCAGCATAATCCATTGCCCAATCACTATGGACCTGCGGTTAACATGATTGAGGATAATTCAAGGGCTGAGCTGATCATGGATGTTGACGAGGTAAAGACTCCAATGACTGTGGTTATCAAGAGAACATGGGATGTTGACGAGGTAAAGACTCCAACGACTATCCAAATTTTAATGAACCGAGGTAAAGTTCAATTTTCCAGATCTAAGCCTGTTGAAGAAGTTGCTACTATTGAGCCATTCACCATCATTTATAGGAAGGTTCCTGTTGAATCTTCTAAAAAGAAAATACAACCCATCGTTATTTGTCCGCCAAAACCGTTTCCGTATCAAAATTCTGAGGTACCTTGGTGTCGCTACGCAAAAAATGACGCAGAGTCGCCACCGAATTTTATTTATCCCAAAGAGGGAAAGGAAAATATCGATAAAACCTTAGGGGAAAGTACATGGTCATCGCAACCAAGTTTTGGGTTCAGAAGTCAGTTATGTGAGGGGATGGTATTAGCATCCCTCACATCAATCGTACTCGATGGGAACCATCTAAGTTGTCTAGCTCGAATGGGTGTTCTAATCTAAAAGTCTACTTGCTAAAGGGAAAGAGAGTTGATTTTTTATTAGAGTGCTTGTCAAGAATTAGGGCCCTTGTGCCTACTTATCTTCACTTGAAAGAAGTGGAGAATCAGAGCGTCTGTCGTTCGTGGGACTACGGGAAAAAATGGGAAGTTTGCTCGCTAGGATCATCGCAATCCTATGCCTACGTATTCTCACCGGGATGAGAAATCAGAGCAGCCGTAGTTTGACCTACGATTTGTTGGTGTTTTTTATGGACGATGTTAACGTACGAGTTCTAAAAGTTAGGTGTTTTGCAGCTCGCTCGTGGAGTCTTAGGCGTTACCTGTTTGCGGTAGAACGGACGTAGCATGTCCTTTTTAAATTTTTTTTGAAGGAATCCCGAAGGAGAAAAAGATTTGGATTTGTTGAAGTGTTTTTGTTAGGTTTTGAAAAGAAGTTTGAGATGCGTGTCGTACTAAAGTCCATGGGTAGAGGTGAATATTTTGAATGACCAAGCCGAGTGTCTTGTATTCAAAATACTCGGAGTGAGTGTAGGGAAGCTCTATTTTATTGAGAAAAATTCCACTTGACATTGAATCAAGGGTTTATTGATTATTAAGAAAAGATTTGAAGTGATGCGGACAAGGTTGATGGCGATGCACGAGGCAATCGACTTACAAGTTTGGGTTATAACTTGATATGTGGATAAAGAATGCTTTTGGGGTTTCGGTCCTAATTCCTAAGATGTCTAACTAGCGATGCAATGGAAAAATAAAGTACAAAGTACGTCAAACTGGGGGAGGGATACATGGAAATTTACAGGGGATGATCAATGCGAGAAATAAGGAATGCCTCGTTGTGAGGTAGCCCAAGAAGAAAGTCATGTGTGTGCAAAGTTTCCTAGGCTATGAAATGGAAATAAAATCGGATGTTACATGTCTCCCTTTTGCTTGAGGGTAGTGCCACGAACCATACTCCTGATGATTAAGACCTTGAATCCCTAAGGATGCTCCATGATAAGCTAAGGTCAAAATATAGAGTTCCAAAATTGTTTAAGATATTCTGTCAAACTTATGGTCAAACACAAAGTCCGCAAGGACCAACCTCTTAGGTCACCAACAAAGAAACATGCTATTGTTTTTTCAATAAGACAAAAGAGAAATAAAAATGATATAACAAAGTATGCATGAGTGATACGGTGATGATGAATAATGTACAAGTGATGAGGATGTAAATGGAATAGTAAATGATAATGGTCTCATCTTTTAATCAAGATTCTTATCGGTTCGTAAAAACCAACATCTTTGATATTTAGATCTCATTGACCAATAAAAAAGATAAAAATGGCCTCATATTGATCAAGATTTTGAATCGAGATCTTTTGTTATATCATTGGCCATAAAAATATAATCAAAAAAAGAAATGAGAAACAAAATTGAAATTAAAAGAATTAATATAATAAAATGGATGGACTTAGAAAAAGTAGTAAAGTATTGAGAACTAAAACTTAGAAAATATAGAGTATAGAATTAATTCTAAAACAAATTGAGTTGAAAATTAAAAAAAACAAGGGGGGAGCGCAGGATTTGAAAGGGTGTAGAGAATCAGGTGGGCCTCTAAAAGCTGTCATCAGCTAGTGAAAAGGGAGGCTTCAGACCGGGTCGGGTCCTACTGATCCGAACCCGGTTCGGTCATAAAAAGGGAAAGGGTAAATGAACCCTAAAATCAAACGCGCAGCCACTACACGTTCTAAAACAAAACACGTTCTAAAACAAAATCAATTTCAGAAAAATTAAAACCGCATATCTCCCTCTCGATTTTCACTCTCTCGATCAGTGCTTTTTTCTCTCTCGCAATTTGCTTCACGATCCAAAACCCTCATCGCTTGGTTACGGTCTCTCTCTCCAGGTTCGTTCACGATTTCTCTCTCTGGTTTGCGATTTGGGTTGATTGAGAGTGGGTTGTTGATGGGAGGCAAGGTTGTATTTGTATTGTGGTTTAAAGGTTTCAATCTTTCGCTCTTGTCTCCCTTTCTCGTTTCAGTTGGGTTTCATTTTTGGTTTATGATGGAAAGTTTGTTTGAAGCGAAGGAAAGAAGATTTATGAGGTTGTGTTTGCCAAGGAGTAATAGAATGTTGTGGCGATGGATGGTGGTGCGAGAAGGGAGGTTTGTTGTTGATGAAGCAGAGGAATGGTTTTCTGATGTTAAAGGTTTTTCACACGGTTATGGAGGAAAAGGTTAGAGCTGAAGAAGAGGGTATCGTGTTTCTCAGTTCTTTCTTTGTTTCTTGGCCGCGGGTGAATGGAGGTGGCGATGGGTATTGTTCATGGTGAGTAATGGAATGGAAAAGTTGTTGGAATGTTTGAGGTTTTTGATAACAGAGTTATTGAAGAAACAGGGTGGTGGCGAGAAATTTGCTAAGAAGGGTTTATGGTTGAACATATTGGCGAGGGAGAAAGAGTCCCCTGGTTTGTGAGCTCTTCATCAAGTTTTTGAATCGAAGATCCCCCCTCCAAGGTTTGTTGTTCTAATCCTCCTTTAAACAAAATTTTGTCCTTGTTTTGTGATAGATTGTTTTCAATTTCAGGTTGCAGGCCATGTACAAAGGCAGAGGTTTTGGGGTTTTGAAGCAGGTGGACATTTGAACGGTCGTTGTTGCTCTGTTGTTACTGGTACGGATTATGCAGCGATAGTGCAGAGGTTTGAAGTGTCGTTGTCGCACTGCTGCGTTTTTGGACTGTTGTTGTTGTTGTTGTTGTTGTTTTGTGAGCATGTGTGAAGGTTATTGTGCAGATGGGTTGTAGAGGAAATAACAGGTCTTGGTACCATTTTTTTGTCTGGTGTGGAGAGTGTTGCTTGGTACATGGCGTGAGGCTTTTGCAGCATAATGGATTCTTGTGGATAAGGGCTCATTTTTCTTTTGGCATTTTTGTTTTTGTTATTTTTTGTGTGTAATGATTTAATGTAAATGGGCTGAATTGTTGTAATGAAAATTTTATTGGGCTTGAAATGGACTTATTGAATTATGAGATTAGATTTATGGTTAAAAACAAATGGTAAGAAGTATGGAATGGACTTAAATGAAAAAAATTTTTATAAATGGATAATGGATAATTGGATATGACTTGAATCAAGAATTGGGATAAAAAAAACAAAAAAAAAATGATGTAAATGGGTTTATTTGGATTGGATGTGGATAATTAGATATTAATGGGTAATGAACGATGAAAAGATAAAACAAGGTAATTGGATTTAAATGAAGAATGGATATTTGGAAATGGATAGTAAATGGATAATGAAATGAATTTTGATGAATTGGAATGAATGGATTGGTTATTGAAATGAATTAAAATGTGGAAACCAAAATTGAAGTGGGATTGAATAGGAATAGAAACGGAACTTGAATTGGATAGAAACTGGATAGAATCGGCCACGAGTCAATCTTTGCATCTATCCTCTAAAACTTGCTACTTGCATTACTGATTGAAAAGAATATGATTCTCCACCATGCACCATCTGAACACAGCCTGATAACTGGATTCACACACAGACAACCTGCATTGAGACTTCGAACACAACCACTTGAACCAATCACACCCTAGCCTTGATCTTGAAACAAAACTTGTCCTACCAAGATTAGGTCAAACCAATGAACCTCTAACCGTACTGCCTATGCGCACCTACCCTGACAAGCCTATTGAACCTTGACGAGGAGTTAACACAATGAGAACTCAACCCTTGCTTCAAACCTGAATGGAAGAGTCTCAAAGTACAAAGGAAGCTTGATTTAAAGGACCGTTGATCTCGTGCCTTAGGAACTCAATGTAAATGAATGAATGCAAAGATATGACCTAATGGAATGCATAAACGATAAAAATGATATGATATGCAAGGCTAGGGTGAAAATGAGGGTGTGACAGATGCCCCTATTTAATCTTCTTGAACTTGAATGTGAGAGTGGTGAAGGCTTTCTTACAGTCAAGGTACAAGGGGATTAAATATAAGAATAACCAGAATTTTCAGTTGAAATAGGAGTGGAATGAAAGTGATGAGTCAGTGGGATGGCTTAAAAAAGACATCTGTCATTGGGAGAAAAGGTAATTGGTTATGAGGGATATGGTGATATGCTTGAGATGCAATGCGAAATGAACATGAGTACTTTGCCAGTCTTGAAAGGGGAGGCATCCCTATAGGATTCTGAGGACGTATAAAAGGTCATGAGATATTCCGTCTACGAAAGGTAGATATGACTCTAGAAATAAAGGGTGAGATATTCCTCCTACAAAACGTAGGGAGGACTCAAGAATAAAAGGTGGGGGGACAATGCCCATAGGAGTGCCCTACCTTATACAAGAACTGGCTAAACAAGCGTGCAAATGATGCAGAAATGTATGCAAAATGCTGGGGATGTGAGGATATAGATCATGGGTAATGGTTGTGCCAAGTATGATTGGGCTTTGGTTTGGGGATTAGTTGAAATACTTGCTGGGGAAAGGAAATAGGTAAGGTGAAGGGTACCAGCTAAAGGTGGCTTTTAAAAGGGTCACCAAATGAGAACTGGTTTTAAAATGGGTAGACTACCAGACGAGAATTGGTGGCAAAAGGTTAAGTTGTCAGACAAGAACTGACTTTATGGTTGGCCAGATGGGAACTGGACTTTGAAACGGTGTTTACTAGACGAGAACTGGTTTCAAAAGTTGGCTAAAGAATAGGTGACCAGACGGGAACTGGAATAGAAGTTGTTTACCAGATGAGAACTGGTATTTTGTTTTGATTTTCCAGACGGGGACTGGTTTTAAGATTTACCAGACGAGAACTAGACTTTAACATTGTTCAGGCAGAGTGGATTTTGTATCTGGTTAAGTGTGCCGAGTATGATCGGGCTTATGGTAGGAGGTGCCAAATATGATTGGGCTTTGGGTTGGATGGGGAATGAGCTGAACTTCCCGACACTCGAAATCTGACGATACTACGATCGAAAGGTAGATGTGGAGGCTCTAGACGCTCCCAGTTTGATCCTTTGCAGAAGTTGCGCTTGCTCCTAAGAGAACTGTCATACCCCAAATTTTGACCACCAAGATTTCCCATCATTGTGAAGATCATCACCACAATATGGATGTACCTTCATGCCTCATCAATCTCCTCAAAGATGGTTGAGCATTCACCACAATCAAGAATTAGGGTTTTGAGCCCTCTCAAAGCACTTAGACAAAGGATCAATCAAGGAATGACATGAGCTTCAACTTGTCTAACCTCTCAAACAACTATAAAGGGTTAAAAGGACTCCCACATCAAGAATCAAGCACAAGGCTGCAACATTCCAAGTGGATCAAGCCTCGAGATCGCCTGTGTCACCAAATTAGGGTTTTGGTCGACCAAGGCCTCTAGATGAAAGATTTCATCTAGGCATGAGCCAATACTTCAAAGCACAACCTAAGATACTCCAAGGGACCTCATGGACCCAATCATAAAGTCAGAACAACTTCAGGGGATGCATTCATAAAAAATCAGGAATTAGGGTTTCTTGACCTAATTCGCCCCTAAGTTGACTTTTGAGCAAAACATGAGCCAAGACCTCAAGACATGATTTGAGGGCCTCAAGTACACTACATTGATCCATTTACGACAGTGGATTGATCCAAGAAGCTTGATTCATAAGTTTTAAATTCATCTGGACCATAATTAGGGTTTTGAAGGAAAAGTCAACTGTATCTTTGACTTTTGACCAAGACATGCTCCCAAACCTTGGGACATGAGTCAATACAACCTATAACACCTATGGAATCCACCCATTTGGTTTGATTTAGGTCAAGGACTTGATTTCACAAAGGATCGCACAGTTTAGATTTCATCTGATAAAAAGTCAATTGTGCACAAAATCAAGTTTGACTTTTTGGATTTTTTCACAAATATGGTTCCCCTAAGTCAAAAATAATGTTAATGTATGGTATTGATCATCATTAATTAAGAAAAATCAAGAAAAGTGAGGTTTCTTGCAAAAGGGGCAACCATAAGAAACCAAAATTTTTCTAAGTTATGGAACAAAAGTGGTTTTGGTACCAACTTTGCAAGGTCATAACTCCTAAACCACAAGGTCTTTTTCACCCATTCAAAGCTCAAATGAAAGCCCATCTGACATACTTTAAAAGTGTCAACTACAAGAGATTCCAAATCCTCGTGGATTTTGAGTTATGGATTGATCAAAATCACAAAAAAGTGAAAATGGCCACTTTTTCCAACACTTAGTGAAATTTTCAAAAAGTCAGAATCTGCCTTACTTTTTCCAAAATGTAGGGACATTTTTCACCATGATCCAAGCTAAACCAGGTCCAAGGGTGAACATCAAAGTTGAAGTATGCCATGAGGGCTTTCCAACAAGTACCAGATCATCTCCAAATTCAATTGGAGTAGGGAGATATAACCGTTGGAACATGGCATCATGAACTGATTTTTACAAGGCAGATTTTATGCGTTTGCTCGATTTCGTCAAATCAGATAACTCCAAGCCCTGTCATCTATTTGGACACATCAGAGGATAAAATCCAAGGGGAATGATCTGATCTCCAACCCTCCCAAGTCCAAGAATCTACACATAGCTATAACAAACCTAAAAAGGCTAAAAAGTGCAAAAGACTCCAATTTTGTTTCCAAGCATTTAATGGATGCATCAAGGTGGCATGGACGGACACATTCCTAACTGAATGAGTTAAGATTCAGCACTGAATCAAAGAACCATAGGCCTGTGCCCTAACCTCAAGTCAATGGCTAGAGGAGACTAAAGATTCCCTTGGATCAACATTGGCCAAAGGCCTGTACCAGCTGTCATTCACTATTTCTTGCAAAACAAACTTGTTGCACTATAAATAGAGCTCATTTATGCTCAGTTTGAGTACACCAAAGCACTACAACTGATGCTTTCCTCAAAATCTCTCTCTTTAGGCCAAAATGCCTTCTTTTGCAAGTCATCTCTGAGTTTTTGAGTTAGAGAGCAATTCCACCACAGGTCATGATTCAAACACATCCAATATGTCATATCTAAGCTGTTCAAACACTCACTTGTGATCTGAAACACCAAAATCAGAGAATCCACCTCCAAAACCTCAAAATTGGACTTTTCTGCATTTTTCAAGCCATGCCTTGATTCAGTCACTTCCAAAACCAAACCAGACCTTAAACACACTCCAAATATCATCCTCAAACTGTCCCAATTGGTTTACCTTAACTGGAACACCATTTGAGGGAGTTACTATTTTGGTCACGTTGCCACTTTTGCAAGAAAGAGCCTAATACTTGTTCCTAAGGATTCCAGCTGGTTTTGATCATCCTAAAAGCTTCGAAGGGATCAACCAAGAGTGTTCAAAGCATTGAATAACTTCTAGCACAAGGAACTTGGCAGATAGCACAAGGAGCTCCAAGAGGTAAGTGCTTCACAACTTAAACTCTCTAAATCATGCATTGCTTGAGGTCCATTGATCATGAACCTCTCATACATATCATATGTGTTGTGTTTGAACTAATTTATCATGCTAATATTGCCTGTACCATGAGATAGCATAGAACATGCAAAATTAGGCTTATTTTGAAATCACTATCGGATTTTGAAATGGAGGCATTTTCTGAAAATTCCAAGGGCACCATTGGATTCCTCATGAAATTCTAGGTCAGATGCATCTAAATTTTGTCCCAATCCATGGAGAAATGAGGAAGTTAGAGCCTTCATGCAAATTGCCAAAACTAGGCTTTGCCTTGGGCAAGGGCCAGCCATGGCGCCTTGGCCAGGCGTAGAACTTGGCACCCCTTATGTATTAATGGGGTGGTTTTGATACACGGATGTATCACCACGCCAATGGTAGTGCACATGTGTGTTTGGCTTGATGGTCGTGGGTTCAACACCCACCCAGACCATTTTTTCCACTTTGCCATATTTTGATATTTTTGCTATTTTTATGGTTTTTGTTATTTTAATTATGTTTGATTGGTTCTTTTTTTGAAAATTCCCAAAAATGTTCAAATATTTTGTTCCATAAAAATTTCACAAAAATATTATTTATTTCATATATTTAATATTTTTGTAAAGAATTATGTTTTATTTGTTTTTTAACATTTAAAATATTTCTTTCTCTTGATTTTTGCAAATTCAAATGATTTTTAAATCATTTTATGAATGAAACATGGTTTTTAAAACATTAATCTAAGATACAACTTGTTTTTTATACATGTTTGATAATTTTGATAATTTTAATTGAATTTTATTCAATTAAAATGCATTTCAAATCAAATTAGGGTTTTGATTATTTTCACCCTCACAAATCTTTTTTTTTTCAAAATACTTTGGGCCTCTAATAGAGTGCAAGACCCAACCCCTTTTTTAACCAAAACCTTGTGGGCCTCAGTCGTTGTATAAGTCCCGACGTGATTTTCAAAATTTCGGCTCGATCGTCGTTTTTAAAACATTTTCATCTGGGCCTACCCTTGTGTTGTAAGTCCCATTTCTTTTCTTTTTCAAACCTTTGGGCCTCTCCTTGAGTTGTAAGACCCATCCCTTTGTACAAAAAACCTTTTTTGGGCCTCGGTCGTTGTATAAGTCCCGATACAATTTTCAGATCAACGGTACGATTACTGTTTTTCATCTGGGCCTCTCCTTGAGTATAAGCTCCAATCTTCTGTTCAAAAACAACTTTCCCTTTTGATTTAGGTTCAAACTCATAGTTGTTATCAAAACTTTCTTTAATTTCTTGAACAACTAACCATACAGCTGTTACAATGGAAGCTTGCTCGCCTATAAGTTTTAAACAACTTTCTTTTACATACTTGCATATATATATATATATATATATATATTTGTTTGTGCTGGAAGCTTGCTCACCAGTAAGTCCTTCTACCCTCTTTTTACATACAGTATATATTTCACCTGTATATATATGTCTGTATATTATTTGCTTAGAGTTTTTCCCCGGCAATTAAGTGTAGAACTAGATAAAGCCAGTGGTCACTCTTTCAACAGTCAAAACTAGTTCCCCATAGGAATTCCAGATACAGTCTTGCCTTCTCTTGGGCTTATACAATATGGAATAAAGAGAAAGGCATTATTCCCGGTGAAACTTTTCTCAGACTGTCACTATTAGAAATTGTCAAAGAAATTCATTTCCCCAGAAAGGATTAATTCCCGGTGAAACCTCTCATGAATTTTTTCAAACCCTAGAACTGTTCACGAAAGAAAAGATTATTCCCGGTGAAACTTTTCTTGAACTCTTCTTAAGTTTGGACCCACAAGCTTCCTAAAAGCATCCCAGCCTCCTCTTGGGCTTTGTACAAGGACCCTCCGGCTTCTTAGAAGTTCTCATGCCTTCTCTTGGGCTTAATACAAGGACCCTGAAGACCTCTTAAAGGTATAAGATAGAGCTTAGTCATCCTTTGTTAGAGCAGTCTTTCTAAAGAGTCAAAACCTTGGACAATTTAGGGTCGATTCTCATCCCTTAAAACACTAGCCTCCTCTTGGGCATCATACAAAGATAAACTCTTCCATACCAGTAGACTTGGACAGTCTAATCTCCTCTTGGATCTCAAAGACATTCTCAAGTTTCCCAAAAACATAGGAAAAACCTTGGTCGTTTAACCAATCTCCAGTAGAGTTGAAACCTCTATAGGTTTTCAAAACTCAATCTTTAAACTCTCACTTTAAATTTCCCCAGCTAGGGCCATCTTATCATCAGGATAACACTATCCCAAATCAGAACCTCAAGGCATCTGATACCTCAACTCTTCTGTAACCCTCAGCAAGAGTTGATCCCCCGACTTGGACCTGCCTCTGGATCTCAATAATCCTCAGCAGAAGCCAGCCTCCTCTTAGGCATTGTATAATGATTTTCCTCAATAGAGTTAGCCCCAAAAAGCACCCTTTTGTTGAGTCCATCTTCTTTCTTAAAACACTCTCTTGTTGAGTTAACCTTTTTCAGCCTCAATCTTGGGCTTTGTACAAGACAAACAAAGTACTCTCTTGTTAAGTCAATCACCTTTCCACACTCTCTTGTTGAGTCAATGGTACAAAACATAAACACTCTCTTGTTGAGTCATTCTTATTAGCCTCAATCTTAGGCATTGTACAAGACATATATAAACTTTCTCCAACAAAGTCAAAATCTTGGGCTTTGTACAAGACAAATAAAGTACTCTCTTGTTGAGTCAATCACCTTTCCACACTCTCTTGTTGAGTCAATGGTACAAAACATAAACACTCTCTTGTTGAGTCATTCTTTTTAGCCTCAATCTTGGGCTTTGTACAAGACATATATAAACTTTCTCCAACAAAGTCAAAATCTTCATAACCTTCTCTTAAGCTCGGGACAAATAACTTCCCCAGCGGAGTCAATTCCTCCCAGCCTTCTTTTAGGCTTTGAGAATTAATATCCCTAAGCAGAGTCGATCCTCATTTCAGCCACAATCTTGTGCTTTGTACAAGACACCTAAAATATCCTCAGCTGAGTCAGTCTCTTTTCAGCCTCAATCTTGGACTTTGTACAAGACACCCAAATAAAACACTCTCTTGTTGAGTCAGTCGCTTTTCAGCCTCAATCTTGGGCTTTGTACAAGACACATATAAATCTCCCTAAGCAGAGTTAATCCTCTTTTTAGCCTTAATCTTGGGCTTTGTATAAGACAAATCATACTCTCCAGCAGAGTAAATCTTCTTTTAGCCACAATCTTGGGCTTCGTACAAGAGAGATAAAACCTCTCACCAGTAGAGTCAGTTTCCCCTTTTAGCCTCAATCTTGGGCTTTGTACAAGACAGACAAAATATTTCCCCGAAAAAGTCAACTTCTAGCCTCCTCTTAGGCTTTTTATAATGATATCCCCAAAAGAGTCAGTTTTTTTTTAGCCTCAATCTTGGGCCTTGTACAAGACAGATAAACACTCTCTTGTTGAGTCAGTCTTTTCCAGCATCCTCTTAGGCTTTGTTTAAGGGCTTCCCCAGTGGAGTCAATCAATCTCTTAGCTTCAACCTTGGGCTTTGATCAAGGCACACAAAAATTAATAGCTCCTTAGGGGAAATCAAAATCTCTCTGTAGGAAGACATTTCTCTGTGTTATCACACATCAAAACAGACATTCAAAACAAACCCTAAATCCCAGATAACTGCTATAAGATGCACACTTATTGATTCAAAAATCCAAGCTGTCGTCCATCTCTTATCCTGGAAAATCCTCTCTTTCATCTAATTGCTGTAAGCGGCAAGCCTCTGGATTATTTACATCCACGCCACTGCCCTTCTCTTAGCATGGAAAAATCCTAAGGAAAAATGGCATTGCTCAACACTGAGTCAAAGTTTTCTCCTTTAGGACAAATCCCTCATAAAGTAAATTATGGAATTGCTAGATTCACACATCCCAGATAAAGTTATTCTCCTTTATAAGCAGTCACCCAACAGTTGTGATAAACAGACAAGATGTCTCCCTTTAGAGATGACAAATTCTCTCAGTCAAACCTTTAGCTTCAATATTGGGCTTTGAACAAGACACAAATACCCTTTAGCTTCAATCTTGGGCTTTGAACAAGACATCAAAACATAATCTTTTCCTCCCATAGAATAGGAGGAACTACGATTGCTCTGATTTCCCTGTTTCTTTAAATGGGAATACGTAGGCATAAGATTGTGAAATCTTAGTGAGCATACCAATCAAAAACTTTAGGTCCAGTACCTTCACATACCAATAAAAAACTTTAGGTCCAGTACCTTCACATACCAATCAAAACTTAGGTCCAGTACCTTACCAAACTCATAAAAAACTCTCTCTCTCAAACATTCCCAAAAGGGAAACTTTCCCAACCCACAACAGATAAACACCATCAAGTATAAAAACAGAACCTAATTCTAATAACCTGTGGATAACCACATATAGGATGGGTAATTAACAACTCCCCATTGTATAACCTGACCCTGAACTCCCCGAATCTCTTAAGCGTTTGTTCATTTAAACATTCGAGTGCAAGGTTAGTATTAGATAGCTTCCCTTTCCCTTCCAGCTTCACGGGATAAATAAGAAATCAGAAAGTAGCACCCCACTCCTACCATTGCGGTGAGGAGAAACTCATGGCGATAAGGTGGTCGTGTCACCGACAAAAATCGTACGCTACAGTAAAATGGCAACTCTGCTGGGGGGCCAAATTAAGACTAGAATTCCTAAGAGGTCTAGGATGTTAGTTTTAGGAATTATACTATATATATACTGCTTTTCCTACTTGATATCCGTGTTTATTTTTCTGTCAATGGGAATGCGAGTGATGTCGCATGTGGAAAGTTTGAGATAACCCTAAGATAGGTGATGACATAGACGGTTGGTCTTACAGGGAGTGATTCCCGAATAAGCGATCTTGGTAGACCATCAAATCAGTGGAGATACCCTTTGCGAATTCAATGTTGAACGACTTCGTCGTGAAGGCAGATTGTCCCAATGTGGTATCCGTGAAACTGAGGATTTAGCATACATAAACCATGTGGCCATTTGGTAGTGCGGTAGCTATCGGAAATAGTTGACACGCGATACTACACTCAATTGAGATTACCCTAGGATACTACAGCTCACTCGGGTGAACCAACTTGCTGTTGTTATCCCTAGGGGGGTCAATGATTTTGGGAACTTTTAACCCGTTCTACAGGTACAAAAATTAACCAGAATACAACCTTTGGGGATGGGTAGAGCCATGACTCCATGCTCGTGACGTTGAACCCTTGAACCCATGTTTTTTTAATGTTGTTATGTGCTGCATTCATGCATTCATCTAAAAAACTCTTAAACAAAGAAAAAATCTTCTTTTCTCTTATCTCTCTTTTCAAATTAAACTAATACAATGATTGCAAATATCAGAGAGAAAGATTGCGTTATAGATTTCGGTAGAAGGAAGAAGCACAAGTACATCTTCAAGGCTCCAAAACTAGAGGATTTAAGGGGGTTGGCAAGGATGATCACCAACCCTGATGGTTTCAGAGCTAAGTATGAAGGACTGATGTCTCTGTTAAGGGTCCATGTAGTTGAAGGAATCCTGTCTATGCTGATTCAGTTCTACGACTTCACATTCCTGGATTATCAACTAACACCGACGCTAGAAGAATACTCTCACCTGACTGATTTATCCACCACTGACCAAGCTCCCTTTCCTGGACTAGAAGAAATTCCAAAGGATCAAACCATTGCAAGAGAAATCTATTTGGACGAGTCAGAAGTCAGGACTCACATGACCACTAAAGAAGGAATACAAGGTTTACCAGCCATGTTTTTGGTAGAGAAAGCCCTATACTTTGCTAGTATAGGAAACGTTACTGCTTTTGAAGATATCTTTGTTCTACTCACATATGGGTTATTCCTTTTTCCCAACATCGATAACTT
The DNA here is from genome assembly GCA_022829125.1 of Lathyrus tuberosus. Taxonomy (NCBI): domain Eukaryota; kingdom Viridiplantae; phylum Streptophyta; class Magnoliopsida; order Fabales; family Fabaceae; genus Lathyrus; species Lathyrus tuberosus. Next base: position 2,766,053 of record JALAZF010000081.1, read on the forward strand.
CGTCGATACCAATGCCATTAAGATATTTCTGATTGGAAACCCCATACCGACCTTGCTCGCAGATGCTTATCATTCTGTACACTTAAGGAATTTGTACAGCGGAGGAATGATCATATGCTGTGTACCCCTGCTTTACAAATGGTTCACTTCCCATTTACCTAAGTCTGCTGCTTTTTGGGATCATAAGAGTACTCTACGTTGGTCACAGAGAATCATGTCTCTTACCAACTTTGACATAGATTGGTACAATCGGATTTATGACGGGATAAGGATCATCGACAAATGTGGACATTTCCCTCATGTACCCCTCATAGGGACTAAAGGAGGAATTAACTATCATCCAATTTTAGTTCGTCGTCAACTCGGATATCCGATGGAGCATATCCCGCAAAATGTTCATCTGGAAGGTCTTTTCTTCAAGGAAGGAGAAAATTACAGGGCATTAAAGAAAGAGATAGTGCATGCCTGGCAACATATTCACAGGAAAGGAAGAGAGTCTCTAGGAAGACCGAACTGTATCTCCGTGGAACCTTATCTCCACTGGGTGCAAACTTGAGCCCTCAAGATGAGGATGCCTTACCCTCGTCAAGAAGTTCTTCCGCTAAAGGAATCTGTCCTTTATTTTATGTCTGATACGGAAAAACTCCAGGTCGCTCTCAACAAAGTTCAACGGGAAAAGAACTCTTGGAAGAACAAATACCACATTCTCAACGTGGAGTGTACCAAATTTCAAGAACTGTTAAAGGAAAAGGATGCTCTGATTAAGATACTAGAGCAGTATGTTGTAGAAAATCAAGATGACCGAAGAAATTTGCTCACTCCTTTCACTTGGCAAAGGACTGACAACCCGACAACGGCTGAAGTGCCCCGGTCAAAGAAAAGGAAAATACCAGAACCTGCATCTGAGTTCTCCTCAGAGAGGACTCAGGATCCATAAGTTCAGACATTTCTTTTACAGCACTTTGTAAAATACTGTATTACCCTTTCTGCAATCTTTCAAATTCAATAAAATGGGGTCTCCCCACTGTATGATATTTGCAATCTATTTGTTGAAGTTTCTTTTTGATTAAAGCAAAAATAAAATAATTAATATATATCATTGCATATCATTCATCATTCTCACATAACGCACTCTTCTTATCTTCGAATCTCACGTATGTGTCACATTTCTAGAGTCAAACTGTCTCATTCGAACAATACTCGGGCCAATCGACAAAAGAAAATGGACGATCTCGAGGAAGAGAACAGAGAGCTGAGAGAAGAAATCGACACTCTGAACGAAGATCTGAAAAAACTTCATAGTGACATGCAATCTCAGGCAGCAGCTCAGAGGCAACAACAAAGGACTGTGATCTCAGAGATCACATCTACGGCCATAGTGGAGTCGTATAATCCTCGGTACAACATGACTAAAGATCGTCCCTGGGGCATGCCTGTCAACTTCATCCCTGAGGGATACATCCCACCGGTCGCTGAAGACCCAGAAACCGCAGCAGGAACTGCTGGGCCTGAAGGTTACAAACTTCGGGAAAGCGAAGATGCAAGAGTCATTACCGTAACTCCTGAAGGTTACAAACTTCGGGATAGGGAAGCACCAAGAGTCACCGCCGTAATGACTATACCACAACCTGTGGTACATACTGTCTCGGAAGGACAAATTCCATAAGTAATTCCTGGTGGAAATGAAGACATGTACGGCAAAATGAATGAGTTCCAGGAACAATTCTTGGAGATACTGAAGGAGCTGCATGCCATTCGTGGCCAGGATTTATTTGGAAAGGACACCGCAGACCTTTGTTTGGTCCCTAATATGAAAATACCGCACAAATTCAAGGTGCCTGATTTTGAGAAATACAAGGGCAACTCTTGCCCTCAAAGTCATTTGGTGATGTACGCTCGAAAGATGTCAACTCAGACTGAAAAATCAACAGCTACTGATCCATTATTTCCAAGATAGTTTAACCGGTGCCGTCCTCAAATGATACATGGGTTTAAACCGCACCAAGATCGTCACTTTCAGAGATCTTGGTGCTGACTTCGCTCAGCAATATAAATATAACCTGTACATGGCACCGGACAGAGATCAACTCAGAGCAATGACGCAGAAGGATAAAGAAACTTTTAAGGAATATGCTCAGAGATGGCGTGAAATTGCCGCCTAGATCTGTCCCCCTCTTGAGGAAAAAGAGATGACAAAGATCTTTTTGAAAACCTTAAGCTTATTCTATTAAGACCGAATGGTCGCCAGTGCGCCCAACGACTTCACTGAGATGGTGAACATGGCGGTACGCCTTGAGGAAGCAGTCTGAGAAGGACGTTTAGTCAAAGATGCAGAGCCATCAAGCAGTACCAAAAGATATGGTAGTGCTTTCCCAAAGAAAAAAGGGCAAGATATTGATAATATCTCTCTCGGAAAGCAAAGGCGAAGGTATCAACCAGTAGCAGCGGTAACTCCCGCTATCAAACCAATGTCGGCTCCAACGTATCAACCTCAGGTTGCTCAGAGCCAACCGAATCAACAACAATATCAGCAAAGGACACACAACCTCTTCAGCAGGCTTATCCACAGTACAACAACAACAACCGTACAACACGACCATCAGGGTTCGACCCTATAGCGATGTTGTATGCATAACTGTTTCCACTTTTACTGGTCAAGGGGCACGTCCAAACTAGGACCCCTCTTACAATACTGGAAAATCCGCCTTTTTGGTTCAAAGCGGATCAAACTTGCCCTTACCATCAAGGAGGACCGAGGCACAACATTGAAAACTGTCTCAGCTTCAAGTCTGATGTACAAAAGCTTGTCAGGAACGGGGTCCTATCTTTCAAAGATACAAATCCAAATGTTCAGACGAACCCGTTGCCTCAACATGAGAAGAATGCTGTAAATTTGATAGAGGAAGAATTTAATCACAGTTATCAAATTCACGATGTAATCCTATTAGGAACCAATCTGTTTAGGATGCATTGCAGATAGAGCGGATACAGTCATTTACCGTCTCACAATTATCACCAGTGTGATATCTGCTCAAAGAATAATCAAGGATTTCTGTAGTGCAATCAACTCTACAAGAACAGATGGATCTCGGATGGATCCAAGATCATCAAATCCGTGAGGTCAATATGGCTCACGCAAATCCCAACATTTTCCAGAACCACAACATTCTGGAAATAAATGTCAACTTGGTGGCAATGCACTCAAGGAAAAGCCAACATCATGATCTGCCAAGGCACGATTACAATTCCTGTCCGATCTGCTCAATAAACAATCAGGGATGCTCTTTTGTACAAGAGACCCTCCAGAATCAGATGGATCTCGGATGGATCCAGGATTACAGTGATAGAAGTAGCCATCAAGTAAATATGATTCAAATCTTTGATATTCGCTTGATGAATACCAGTCTGGTAGAATTACATGATAAGCAAGTCAGGCTTGGCTTTCTGGCTTCACATGATTATCAGGATTGTAAAGTGTGTCGTGAAGACGACCAAGGATGTGCACTTGTCCAAAGAACACTTCAACACTTGTTGGATCACTGGTGGATTCCAATATACTTGGATGAATCCACACAACAGATCAGTATGACTGACAGGAATCCTACTAGGCATCAAAGTCAGGATGTTTGCTCGATGGAAACAAATCTAGTAAGGTTGCACTGCATACAAATCAGACGTCGCCGGGTGCCACCACACAACTATGAGCACTGTAGAGTTTGCTCAGAGAATAACCAAGGATGCTACCTTGTGCGAGCGACTCTTCAAAATCAGTTGGACCACAAAGAGATCCGAGCATGTTGAAGTTTTGGGTCGATCAACGGGATACCCGACTATCTTCCTGATCAAACCAAAGACGTTATTATAATCTCTAATCACGAAATAGCCAAATACGTATGCGCTATAATCCCTATACTCCATGAATCAAGAGTTTCTCTTGATAGTAGAAGGATTCTCAACCTCGAACCAATTGAGGCCGCCTACGATGGTCAGAAAAATCAAAAGGCTCCTGTGGTTATCTATCTGCCATGACCAATATCGTACAAATCCGATAAGGCTATCCCTTACAAGTACGGTGCAATAATAATTGAGAATGGAAAAGAAACTCCATTACCCTCCATCGTAAACATTTCCGACATCAGTCGAGTAACACGGAGCGGTCGGATCTTCAATAGAGGAGTTGGAGAACCCACCAGAGAAAAGGAACCTCAAACAGAAGTTCCCAATCAACCAGTCGGGCAATCCAGTAATCCCGACCTTTCAAAGAACAACGATGAGATGCTGAAGCTCATCCAGAAAAGCGAGTACATAATTGTAGACCAACTGTTGCAAACTCCTTCGAGAATCTCTGTGTTATCTCTCTTGCTCAGTTCTGAAGCTCACAGAGAAGCTCTACAGAAAGTCTTAGAGCAAGCCTTTGTGGAACAAGATGTGACGATACAACAGTTTGACAACATTATTTCCAACATCACTTCCTGCAATAATTTAGGATTCAGTGATGAAGAACTGCCGGAAGAAGGCAAAAATCATAACATGGCGCTTAACATTACAGTCAACTGGTAGGATGATGCTCTAGCCAGCGTACTAGTAGACACAAGATCAGCTCTGAATGTTATGCCAAAATCAACTCTGGTACGACTATCATTCTAAGGAGCTCCGATGAGAGACAGCGGGGTCATCGTCAAAGCCTTTGACGGATCCAAAAAAACAGTTATCGGCGAAGTTGATCTTCCCATAACCATCGGTCCTCACACTTTCCAAGTCACTTTCCAGGTCATGGATATCTGGGCAGCATACAACTGTTTATTAGGAAGACCTTAGATACACGAGGCTGGGGCAGTCACTTTGACACTTCACTAGAAGCTGAAGTTCGTCAAGAATGACAAGTTAGTCACAGTATGCGGAGAGCAGGCCTTAATCGTGAGCAACTTATCATCATTTTCTTGTGTAGAACCAGAGGAGGTTGTTGGAACCCAGTTCCAAGCACTTTCGGTGAGCAATGAGAATCAATCAGAAAAGGGAACATCGATTTCCTCATACAAAGATGCTTTCAAAGTGATCGAGAGTAACAACGCAAAAGGATGGGGACAACTTGTCATTCCTACGGATAACAAGACAAAGAAAGGTCTTGGTTTTTCCTCAACCTGTACTCAGATTGCTTCTAACGATGAAAGTTTTCATCCCATTCAGGACTTCTTCCACAGTGGAGGTTTCCTTCACCCAGTGTCTCAAGAAGTACACATCATCAATGAGGGTGACTCCTCCGATACAGATGAAAAGTGGAAGTCTTATCTCAACGAGGACAGTTATATGTCTCAGGAAGAAACGCATATAGAGATTGTGATCCAGAAGGATTTCGTGCTCCGCCCAACTCATTAGAGGAGGACACTCTAATGAAAGACAACTTTAACTATGACTATTTTGACCCAATGGATGACTTGCCTATCTGGCAGCCGTACCTAGAAGACTTGGGGCTAAAGAGTCAGCCAAATGACGCTTATCAGCTGAGCAATATTGAAAATAATACCTGCGTCCCCACTAAATCATGGGATTATTACTCAGGGTATTCCGAAAATATCCAGCACAACGATGAATCTGCAAGGATTGCAGGACAAGAGTTCATCAACTATGCTTTTCCTGAGGTCAACGTCATCGAGAATGATGACTCCTCCAGTCCCACGGAAGTATGGGACACCTTAGGACAGCTGAGTGGCAAGTACGACTTCATGGTCAAGTACACCGCTCCCGAAAGCTCTCATATCAGGCTCGAAGACATCCAGCCAACTGGATGGGGAAATCTGCTTGAGAGTGAAAACACTGTACAAGACACAACAAAAGAGTTCATCTACGACAACTCTGCATGGGAGGAAGACTCCAATGGTCCTGCTCCACCAGAAATCAGCGTCATTTCTGAGGACAAACCAAGAAAGAAGGTACCAAACTTTGTGATTCACTGATCAGTGGTTTTCATACGTCATTTCACTATTTGTTTTAATTACCATTTTGTATTGTTTATTTGTTTTACGTCTCAGGATCACATAAACATTCAGGAAGAATCAGAGCGAAACATCGAGAAAAATCGCAAAATTTGGAATGAAATTGGAATGAGGACAGTGGGCTGACACGGGTTCCCGTGTCACCTGACACGGCCCGTGTCAGGAGGCCTGGGAAAGTGGAAGTTGGAGCACAAAAATGTGGAAGGAAAAGATCAACCAGAAGCCTGACACGAGTGCCAGTGTCACACGGATATTCCAGAAGATGAAAACACCCCTGTTATCCTCGGTAGACCTTTCCTGCTCACTAGTCGGTGCAATCTCGATATTTACAAAGGCATTGTGACTTTTAAATCTTTTGATGAGGAAATCACTTTGAATGTTTTGGATATCAAGAAGCAAAATGAAGATAAGGGTAAGCAAGCTTCAATTGGAATGATCGGAATGGTGGAAAAAAGCAGAAGTGCATGACCACCTCCTGAAAAAGTCTCGGGCATAATCTCCAAAAATGCAGAGTCTCGGTCATCTATTGTACATGGCAACAATACGCCAAGGTCCACTCATGAAATCAAGAAAAGAAAGAAAAAGAAACTTCAAAGGAAGGATATGGAAGTGGGTGTTGACTTGAGTAACAAGTAGCTCGTATCTCTACATCAGATCAGTTCTTGGTAGCGGAAAGGTCACGCAACAAGATGGGGAAGCTGAAGTATCCCCCATAACTATGGGGAGTGGACCGTCAAGCCTTGCGATGTTAAACGAAGTGCTACGTGGGAGGCAACCCATGCTTGTCTGATTAATTTCTTTCTTTTTGCTGTTTGTTTTGTTTTGGTTGCAGGAAATAATCTGGATCCTACATGTGCAAACGATGATGTAGTAGTGGTGTTGCATTACCGTCAGCATCCTGAGAAGGATCTCTGTGAGTGACCTCTCTCACTCTTGTTCTAACACATTGGGGCCAATGTGTAGTTCAAGTTTGGGGGAGGATTTACTGCTTTTAGTTTTTCCTTTTTGTACGGGTCATGTCTGTTTTGTGTGTTGAAAACCATTCTGAGTTCTCCCCGAATTTGAACCGTTAAAATTTTTCTTGTGAATACTATGATTTTGAGGTGGTTAAGAAAGTATATAGAGTTTGAGGGAAGAGGAGTTAGAATTAGGGACATTGGGAAAGTTTGAAAACTTAGGAATGACTCGAACACCCTAGATTCCCTGGAGTAAGGAAATGAGTCCAACGTGTAGATTTGTGCCATAGTACTTGGATTTGAGAAGTATTCCCCGATTAGTTCATAGTGATAGTCCGACATGACTAAAAATAATTGTATGTACAGGGTTGATTGAGATAATGACCTAAGGCACCGAAAAAAATGAATAATGGTGATAAAGACAACTTGTCCTTCTAAGTTGGGTAACCCTTACCCGGTTACTTAGCCTAACGGCGATTGAGTCTCAATTGTCGTCCCAAAGTGGACTAATAAACGCAAATGAGCGAGAAAAAAAGATAATGGTGCCTAGAAAAACTTTCGACCAATTTTTTACATGTGAGGGAAAATAAAAAATGCCTTAATCTAATTATCCGAATGAAAGGGGTAGAGAATCGAAGAAAAGACTTAAGCCCAAAGCATAGTTGGAGAGGTAACCGAAGAGGGGGATGTAGGTCCGTGGTTTTATCGCGGTTTGTGTTTGTGGAATACCTTCGTTAATGGACGATTACCAAGGGAACTAGTTTTAACCGATCAGAACAAAGGCTCACGTATGAGTATTGACACACCTTATCTTCTCAAGTCTTTCATTGGATTTGTACCGTTTGATCTGAAAATTTTTATGCAAGCTTGTTGCTTGAGGTCAAGCAACGGTTTAAGTTTGGGGGAGTTTGATCAGTGGTTTTCATACGTCATTTTGCTATTTGTTTTAATTACCATTTTGTATTGTTTATTTGTTTTACGTCTCTTTTACCGCATTTTATGCCTTGGTTATGTTCTTTAGTGTTTTCAGGATCACATGAACATTTAGGAAGAATCAGAGCGAAACATCGAGAAAAATCGCAAAATTTGGAATGAAATTGGAATGAGGACAGTGGGCTGACACGGGTGCCCGTGTCACCTGACACGGCCCGTGTCAGAAGGCCTGGGAAAGTGGAAGTTGGAGAACAAAAATGTGGAAGGAAAAGATCAACCAGAAGCCTGACACGGCTGCCAGTGTCACAGGACACGACCCGTGTCAGGGCCCCTGTAGAAGTTGGCTTGGCGCATGAGAGTCAGCAGCCTGACACGGCTGCCCGTGTCATGGGACACGGCCCGTGTCAGGGCCACTGGAGGGGAATTTTGTGATTTTTGTATTTATTCCATTTAAGTGTCCTCTGAGGGTATTCTGGGAATTTCGTATTGTTTTAGTGATTTGGAACTACTTAGGCTGTGTGAAGAGAGAAAGATGGACACTTTTGGATCGTACGAAAGAATTTACAGAAGAGAGAATAGAGCTCTGGAGATTGGGAAAAGAGGAGATTTTCATGATCGGAAGAAATTGAAGATCAACTTTTATCACCAATTCTTGTAATGTCTTTATTTTTTATTTTGTTTTCTTTGAATATTATGAGTAGCTAAAGCCCCCAATGCTAGGGGGTGTCCCTGAATTGTGATGTAATGAACCGTTGTTGAATTATTTGATGAGTTTATGCTTTCTTACCTTAATCTTTTGTTATGCAAATAAATTTATATTTTTTTCGATCGTACAAATTGGGAACGATTTACGGTTAGGGATTTGGCCTGAAAAATCAATCTATTGTTTTTGCATAATACATTGCGGTAGATATTGCCTAGGAATAAGGATACCCCGTAATGACTCCAAGACCTTGTAAGAACTATTGCTTGATGTCTCTCTTGACTGCTAAGGAATTAGGGCCAGAGGGAAATATCAAAGGTTTTTCGGTTAAGGAATTTAAGAAAAATATTTGAGGGTCAGTAAAATTAATGTTTGGAGGAATATCTCTTTGAGGATAATTTAGGGTTCTTGCTGAGCAATTCATACACCTTTCCTAGCATAATTTCTCATAATTGTTAAATTCATTTTATTATTCTGCTTATTTCTTTCTGTCATTAGAGTTAGTTTGAAAATCAAAATCCCCAAAAGGAACTTTTGTGTAATTGAAATAACATCCGCACTTACAAATTATACGCAGTCCTCGAGAGATCTATTCTGGGGATAACCCCACTTATTACTACATCGTTAAAATAATACACTTGCTATTTTTCTGATCATTCACCAAGGAGTTCACCGCCAATGGGTTGTTGTCGGTGTCCCGAAAGTCGTCCATAAGTCTTAGTAATTGCCATCTTTGTGTTTAGCTTTCACTCTGCCCAGGTAAAACAGATGTTTTTATAGGCTCACTTTCTGTAAATGTCTCTCTTTGCTTCGCCCAAAGCGACAGAGTTTTGTTTTATAGGGTTGTAGTTTCAAGAATCGACTAAATCATAAATAAATAACGTCATTCTGTAATTTTCGCATTTTGTTGCTGTTTTCATATTTCTCTTTTTCAGAAAATGGTAATTCTAAAACAGCCCAAAAATAAAAACAAGCATTTTTCAGAAAATACACTGCACACACTCTTGCATCCTCTCTATCTCTTCTAAAAATAAATCACCATGTTATGCAGATTGCTTGTTTTGAACCCCATTGAAACATACGATCCAATGTCTTCTCCCAACTTTAAATTCCCAGTATTTGAGGCTGAAGAAGAAGAAGACGAAGAAATTCCAGAAGAGATCTCCCGATTACTCAGACAAGAGGAAAAGTCCATTGAACCTCACAAAGAGCCGTTGGAAATGGTCAACTTGGGTACAGAAGAAGAGAGGAAAAAAGTCAAGATTGGGGCACTGCTCAGTCCGACTGTCAAAGAAAACTTGATAAAACTTCTCAAATATTTTCCCGATGTGTTTGCTTGGTCCTATCAGGACATGCCAGGGTTAGATACCAGCATCGTGGAACATCATTTACCATTGAAATCAGAATATCCTCCGGTAAAACAAAGACTAAGACGGGCTCATCCAGACATGGCCATCAAAATCAAAGAGGAAGTACAGAAGCAAATCGACACAGGTTTCCTTGCCACCTCAGAGTATCCTCAATGGTTAGCCAACATAGTACCAGTCCCGAAAAAGGACGGAAAAGTCAAAATGTGTGTAGATTACAAGGATCTGAACAAAGCCAGCCGAAGGATGACTTTTCCTTACCGCACATAGACATGCTGGTAGACAGTACAACAAATTTCAAAGTCTTCTCCTTTATGGATGGATTCTCGGGCTATAATCAGATAAAAATGGCGCCGAAAGACATGGAGAAAACTTCATTCATCACCCCATGGGGCACTTTTTGCTACAAGGTAAAGTCAGGTATCAAATTCCCAAAAAATAAAAAACGACTGCGCTAAAATTATCAGCGTGGAATAAATTACGCGGAAAAATACAGCATTTTGTCAGATTTTGAAATTAATCAGGACCGACTTTTAGTTTGACTGGTTCGTCTGTAAATTCGAGAATTCTACTCCGGACGACATTTTAGGCAATATGCACGATGAAGAGCATGTTATGCTATGCGGGTGATGCGAAATGAAAATATAGTCAGATGAATGCAAGTTATGACCTAATGGAATGCATAGATGATGAAAATGATATGATATGTAAGGCTGGGGTGAAAATGAGGGTGTGACACTTGGAGGTATGGGTCTACTGTGTTTTTTGGAGGACAAGAGATAAGGTTTGCTGAGTCTGAGATTGTGAATGTTACAGCCGCTGGAGGTATGACTCGTAGTGGACTGGTGTTCTCTCCGAAGGTCACTACAAAGCCTGTTCAAGTTCCAACTGATGTTCCTCCCAAGGAGAAGCCTGCATCTACAACCCCTAGTGTTCAGCAAGGGGCATCTACTGTTGTACCAGTGCTAACTATTCCGTCTGTAGATGCCACTAAAAGTAAGGAGACGATCGATGTTCAAGAGTTCTTAAAGATGATCAAGAAAAGTGACTTTAAAATTGTAGATCAGCAGGGGCAGACGCCCTCAAGGATCTCAATCTTGTCCTTACTTATGAGCTCGCCCACACATAAATCAGCTTTTTTGAAAGTTTTGAACACTGCCCACGTAATGCATGATATATCCATTGTTGAGTTTGATGATGTAGTGGCTAACATAACAGCAAGCAGATACTTAGGCTTTAATGAATCAGAATTGCCTCCTAAAGGAGCTGCCCACAACCTAGCATTGCACATACCCGTAACATGCATGGACACCTTATTATCTTATGTTCTAGTGGATACCGATTTTTCTCTCAACGTGATGCCTAAGGGCACACTGAGTCAATTACTGGTGGAAGGAAGCGAGATGAGGTCGAGCGCTTTAATTGTCAGAGCCTTTGACAGTTCTCGAAGGCAAGTTATTGGAGAAGTGGATTTACCTATTAAGGTTGGACCGCATTTATTTACCATTACCTTCCAAGTGATGGATATCAATCCCGCGTACAATTGCCTATTGGGTCTCCCGTAGATTCATGCCGTCGAGGCAGTTACTTCCACTTTACATCAGAAATTGAAATTCATGTTCGACGATCAGCTAGTCATCGTCTGTGGTGAAGAAGATCTAATTGTAAGTGAGTTGTCATCTTTCCGATACGTCGAGACTGAGGAAGGCATAGCTGAAGTGTCCTTGTAGTGTCTTGAGTTTGAAGATGTCAGCTCTACTTCAACTAGTCAAAGTAGATCACTGCAAATGACCTTGTCATCCGCCAAGAGTGCTAAAGAGATTGTTGATAAGGTACCTTGCCTGGCTAGGGGCATGTGATTGACGTGGTGGAAAAGCATAATCGATTTGGATTAGGTTATCGTCCTGGTCGACAATCTAGCTCATCTGGTCAGAAGCAGTGCAACTTGATCAAGTTCAGTAGCGCAGGTTTTCAAAAGGGTGACATCATGGCAGCCATCGATGATGTTGGTCCTAGTAACCAGATTTCAAGCTTTGTGCGCAAGTGTCCTCTTGGCTTCAAACTCAACAACTGGACATCTACTGTGATTCCTATGGTTTTTCCAACAAGCTTGTAATGCATTTTGTTTTCTCATTCCCTCGTCTTCGCCTGAGATGAGTGGATAGCTTGTAAAGGGCCTCCCACTTTTGCAATATTATGTGATCAATAAATAAAAGTGTTTTGCATTCAAAATCATGCTCTCTTTTCTTCCTTTATTTTACCTTTTCACAAACAAATGGCAAAAGTTTCTTTTATTTTCACCTTTTTCAAATTAGCTCATTCTAAACATATTCATAAACATGTAGAACAAATAAATGCATTGATAACAACATGGCAAACATCCATTGTAATTCTAGGATTCCAATTAACCAAGCCGAAGAAGATGGTGAGGAAGATTGTGAATTACCGGATGAACTAGCAAGGCTTCTTGAGCATGAGCATAAAGAGATTCAACCACACAAAGAGCCAGTGGAAGTTTTCAATCTTGGTACTGATGAGGTCAAAAGAGAAGTCAAGGTTGGCGCATCCCTCGCTAAGCATGTACACTCCGAGTTGGTTAAGTTATTGAAAGAGTATGTTGATATCTTTTCCTAGTCTTATCAAGATATGCCTGGGTTAGATACCAACATCGTTGAACATCACTTGCCACTCAAGCCCGGATGTCCTCCTATTAAGCAGAAACTAAGGAAGACTAGACCCGACATGGCACTTAAAATCAGAGAAGAGGTAAAGAAACAACTTGATGCTGGATTCCTGGTCACTTCCAATTATCCTAAATGGATCGCCAACATCGTCCCGGTTCCTATGAAAGATGGGAAAGTCAGAATGTGTGTGGACTATCGAGATATCAATAAGGCAAGCCCAAAAGATGATTTCCCTTTACCTCATATTGATGTCTTGGTAGACAACACGACGCAGTTCTCTGTCTTTTCCTTCATGGACGGTTTCTCAGGATATAATCAGATTAAAATGTCCCCAGCTGATATGGAGAAAACCACTTTCATCACACCATGGGGTACATATTGCTACAAAGTTATACCATTCGGTTTGAAGAATGCAGGGGCAACATACCAACGTGCCATGACAACCCTCTTTCACAATATGATCCCTAGAGAGATTGAGGTTTACGTGGACGATATGATTGCCAAGTCTAAGACTGAAGATGATCACTTGGTCCATCTGAAGAACCTGTTTGACAGGCTCCGGAAGTTTAGACTACAGTTGAATCCTGCGAAGTGCACCTTCGGAGTTCGATCTGGTAAACTGTTGGGCTTTATTGTGAGTCAGAAAGGCATTGAAGTTGATCCTGACAAGGTTCGGGCAATTCAGAATATGCCGCCTGCCAAAACAGAAAAAGAAGTCTGTGGCTTTCTGGGCAGACTTAATTACATCTCACGATTAATTTCGCACTTGACGACTACCTGTGAACCAATATTCAAATTACTAAGAAAAAATCAATCGGTCGAATGAAACAGTGATTGTCAAGAAGCATTTGACAAGATAAAACAATATTTGCAAGAACCACCGTTCTTAGTACCGTCGGTTCTTGGTAGGCCTTTAATCATGTATCTAATTGTTCTTGATGAATCAATGGGATGTGTACTAGGTCAACATGAAGACACGAGCAGAAAAGAACATGCAATTTACTATCTGAGCAAGAAGTTCACTGATTGTGAGACCAAATACTCACTCTCAGAGAAAACTTGTTGTGCTCTGGTATGGGCTGCTCGACACCTAAGACAATACATGATTTGCCATACTACTTTATTGATATCCAAAATGGATCCGATAAAGTACATATTCGAAAAGCATGCTGTCTCTGGAAGGATTGCTCGGTGGTAGATGCTGTTAATTGAGTATGATATCCAACATGTTACCCAGAAAGCAATAAAAGGGAGCGTCTTGTCTGACTACCTTGCTCATCAACCTATGAAGGGTTATCAACAAATGAAGTTTGACTTTCCCGATGAGGATGTTCTATTTATCAGATATTATGATACTTCAAACGGACATAGGACCCGAACCAGGGGCGCGATGGACGCTCGTGTTCGACGGTACCTCCAATGCTAAAGGTCGTGGAATTGGTGTTATCCTCATCTCTCCAATGGGTTTTCATCTTCCCTTCACCGCTAGATTATGCTTTGCATGCACCGATAATATGGCTGAATACGAAGTATGTATCTATGGTATTGAAGCGGCAATTGGCATGAGAATCAAGATTCTTGAGGTCTATGGAGATTCTGCTTTGGTTATCGGCCAAGTCAGAGGGAACTTTGTGACTCGGGATTCCAAGCTGGTTCCGTACCAAAAGCACATTGAGAAATTGATTCCTTATTTTGATGAAATATCTTTTCATCATATTCCCAGAGAGGAAAATCAACTAGCTGATGCTCTTGCCACCCTGGAATCCATGTTGAAAGTCAAGTGGAAGAATGAAGCTCCTTCTATCTGCATTGATCACTTGAACGAACCAACACACTATTTAGATATCAAGGACGAGTCCGATGACAAGCCTTGGTTCTATGACATCAAGAGATATCTGGAAAAACGGGAATATCCCAAGGGTATCAGTATCACTGACAAGAAGGCTCTTAGACGGCTCTGCGCCTAATTCTTCTTAAGTGGTGGTGTACTGTACAAGAGGAATTATGATTCCGTGTTGCTCAGATGCATGGATAGATACGAAGCAAAAATGATCATAAGGTCCATACATGAGGGCTGCGAGGGTGTACAGGCTAAAGGTCCTTCTATGGCCAAGAAGATCCTTCGAGCTGGGTATTACTGGACAACAATGGAGGTAGATTGTTACAACTTTGTCAAAAGATGTCACAAGTGCCAAATTTATGGTGACAAGATCCATGTGCCTCCAACTCCATTGAATGTTTTGACTTCGCCTTGGCCCTTCACTATGTGGGGTATCAATATGATTGGGATGATCGAGCCGAAGGCTTCCAATGGTCACAGCTTCATTCTAGTCGTTATCGACTATTTTACCAAGTGGGTTAAAGCTGCTTCTTACGCAAATGTCACACAACAAGTGGATGCCAGATTCATCAAGAAAGAGATAATTTGTCGCTATGGTATTCCTAGCAGCATTATCACTGACAATGCAAGCAACCTGAACAATAAAATGATGAAGGAGTTGTGTCAAGAATTCAAGATCAAGCACCACAACTCTTCACCATATCGGCCCAAGATGAATGGTGTCGTTGAAGCAGCAAACAAAAACATCAAGAGGATTGTCCAGAAAATGGTCAAGACTTACAAAGATTGGCATGAAATGCTTCCCTTTGCACTACATGGCTACAAAACTTCAGTCCGCACATCAACTGGGGCAACTCCGTATTCGCTTGTGTATGTGTAGCGTGCGATTTTTGTTGGTGACGCGACCACCTTACCGCAATGTTTGGAATTGGGTGCTACTTTATGATTTCTTATTTATCCTATGAAGCTGGAAAGGAAAGGGAAGCTATCTAAAACTAACCTTGCACGCAAATGTTTTGTTTAACAAATGCTAAGAGATTGGGGGGTCCGGGGTCAGATTATACAAAGGGAAGTTGTCAATTACCTAGTGTATAAATGGTTATCCATAGATCTTCTTTGGAATGTTTAAATACTTTCTGTTGTTTATCTGTTATGGGTTGGGATAGTTTTTCCTTTGGGAGTGTTGAGAGAGTGTTTTTGTTGTTTTCGGGTTTTCTGTTGTTTTTGGTAAGGTACTGGACCTAAAGTTTTTTATTTGTGTGCTTGCTAAGATTTTGCAATCTTATGCCTACGTATTCCCGTAAAGATAATAGGGAAATCAGAACAATCGTAGTTCCTCCTATTTCTATGGGAGGAAAATATTTGGTGTCTTGTTTAAAGTCCAAGATTGAAGCTGGTTGAGTATTTGGTGTCTTGTTCAAAGCCCAAGATTGAAGCTAAAGGGTTTGACTGAGAGAGAATTTGTCATCTCTAAAGGGAGGTATCTCACATGTTCATCACAATTGTTGGGTAACTGATTATAAAGGAGAATTACTTTAACTGGAATGTATGGAATCCAGCAATGCCATAATTTCCTTTATAAGAGAAATGTCCTGAAGGAAGAAACTTTAAGTCAGTGTAGAGCAATGCCATTTTTCCTTAGGAATCTTCCAGGCTAAGAGAGGGACATTGGCTTGGATGTGAATAATCCAGAGGCTTGCCACTTACAGCAATTAGATGAAAGAGGAAGTTTACCAGGATAAAAGAGGGTCCGCAACTTGGATTTTTGAATCAACAAGTGTGTCACTTACAACAGTTATCTGGAATTAGGGTTTGTTTGATTATTTGTCTTGATATGTGATATACAGAGAAATGTATTCCTACAGAGAGAACTCTTGATTTCCTCTGAGGGGATGTTGATATTTGTGTGCCTTGATCCAAGACTAAGGTTGAATCTAAAAGGTTGACTCTACTAGGGAGTTTTACATCTGTCTTGTATAAAGCCCAAGATGGAGGCTAAAAGGAGATTGACTTAGCTGGAGAGTATGATCTGTCTTATACAAAGCCCAAGATTGTGGCTAAAAATAGATTGGCTTTGTTGGGGAGTATTTTATCTGTCTTGTACAAAGCCCGAGATTGAGGCTAAAAGGAATTGACTCCACTTGGAAGAGGTTTTATCTGTCTTGTACAAAGCCCAAGATTAAGGCTAAATTTGCTGAGGAGAAATCATTATACAAAGCCTAAGGGTAGGCTGGCTTGGGAAATTCTTATATGTAGCCTAAGAGGAGGTTGGCTTCTGCTGAGGACTATTGAGATCCAGAGACAGGTCCAAATTGGGGAATCAACTCTTGCTGAGGCTTGAAGAAGAGTTGAAATATCAGATGCCCTGAGGTTCTGATCCTGTTAAGATTTTTTTTATGGTAAAGGTTTAAACTATGAGTATGGAAACCTATGGAGGTTTCAAACTCTGCTGGAGATTGATGAAGTGATCAGGGTTTTTCCTCTGCTTTAGGAAACTCGAGGGTTTCTTTGAGATCCAAGATAAGATGAGACTTTCCAAGTCTACTGGTATGAAGAGGTTGACTCTTAGTTGGAAAATGATCTTTGTATGATGCCCAAGAGGAGGCTAATGTTTTAAAGGAAGGAAGATCAACCCTAAAAATAAATGGATGTTTTGAAATTCTGACTCTCTGGAGGGTTGAACTAGTAGAGATGACTAAGTTTTGTCCTATACCTGTAGGAGGTCTTCAGGTCCTTGTACTAAGCCCAAGAGGAGGCTGAGAACTTCTAAGAAGCCTGTGGGTCCTTGTATTAAGCCAAAGAGGAGGCTGGGAATGCTATTAGGAAGCCTGTGGGTCCAAACCTAAAAAAAGTTCAAGAAAGGTTTCACCGGGAATTAATCCTTTCTTGGTAGAACAATTCTAGGGTTTGAAGAAATTCAGAAGAGGTTTCACCAGGAGTTAATCCTCTCTGGGGAAATGAATTTCTAGTACAAATATTTCTAAGTTTGGACAATCTTGAGAAAAGTTTCACCGGGAATAATGCCTTTCTCTGTTCCATATTATATAAGCCCAAGAGGAGGCAAGACTGTATCTGTAATTTCCTATGGGGAACTAGTTTTGACTGTGTTAAAAGAGTAACCACTGGTTTGATCTAGGCCTAGACCTAATTGCTAGGGAAAACTCTAAGCAAGTGTGTATAAACATATATATACTGTTGAAATATATAAACAAGTATGTGTTGAAAAGATAGTGGAACTTACAATTGTGCAAGCCCAAGCATAACAACTACAGCTGCATGGTTAGTTATTCAAGAAAATGAAGAAAGGTTTGATAAAACTTAGAATTTGAATATTAATCAAAATAAAGTTGTTGAAAAAGGAAGTTAGGGGATTATTCTTAAAGAGAGGCCCGGATGAACTCTTTTGAAAAGGCGACGATCGCATCGTAGTTTTGAAAACCACAGAGGGACTTATACAATGACTGAGGCCCAAGTTATTGTGTTTACAAAAAGGATGGGTCTTACACTCTATTAGAGGCCCAAGAGTTTATTTAATACAAGATATTGGGATTACAACTCAAGGAGATGCCCAGATGAAAAACAACGATCGCACCGTTATTTTGAAAATTGTACCGAGACTTATAGAAATGACTGAGGCCCAAATTATTTATGTACAAAGAGGGTTGGGTCTTACACTCTATTAGAGGCCCAAAATTGTTTGAAAAAGAAGAAAAATGGGACTTACAACACAAGGGGAGGCCCAGATGAAAATTGTTTTGAAAATGGCGATCGCGCCGAGATTTAAAAATGTATCGGGACTTATACAATGACTGAGGCCCAAAATGGTTTATTTACAAAGGGATGGGACTTACACTCTATCAAGAGGCCCAAAGTGTTTCAAATTAAGTTTGAAAAATTAAAATTGAGGGAAACCCTAATTTTAATTAAAATTAATATAATTTTCAAAGGAAATTAAATATAAAATATCAAATATATTTAAAAACAAGTGGTAAGCTTTGAAAAATATTTTGGAAATTCATGTTTAATCTCATGAAGGCTTGAATTTCAATTGATTTTGAAAGATCAAGGTGGAAACCTCATTTTAAAAATGTTTGAAAACAAATAAAATGAAATTAATTACAAAAATTCAAACTATATTAAATAAATAATATAAATTCAATTTTTTTGTGGAATAAAATATTTCAACATTTTTGTGAATTTTAAAAAAAAAGAACCAATAAAAAATAATTAAAATTGAGAGAGAAATTAATTTTGAGATTAATTAAGAAAATCATGAAAAATATGAAAAAATAGCAAAATGAGAGGGAAATAAAAATGGTCTGGGTGGGTGTTGAACCCACGCCCTCCAACCAAACACATGCTCGCTGCTACCACTGGGGTGGTGATACATCCGTGTATCAAAACCACCCCATAAACATATATGGGTAGCCTAAATTCAGGCCAGGCCAAGGCAAAAACCAAGTTTTGTGTGATTTGCAAGAAGGATCATATCTCCCTCATTTCTCCATGAAATTGGATGAAATTTAGATGGATCCTGCCTGGAATTTCATGAGGAATCCAATGGTGGTCTCAGAATTTTCTAAAGATGCTTTTATTTTAAAACCCGATAGTGGTTTCAAAATAGGCCAAGATTTGCAAGTTCTATGCTACCACATCATACAAGCAATAATAGCATGGTAAATTGGTTCAAACACAACACATATGCTATGTATGACATGTTCATGATCAATGGACATCAAAGTAATGCATATTTTAAAGAGTTCAAGTTGTTATGCACTTACCTCTTAAAACTCCTTGTGCTAACTTTCAAGATGCTTGTGCCAGAAGTAATCCAATGCTTTAGACACTCTTAATTGATCCCTTAGAAGCTTTTAGGATGATCAAAACCAGCAGGAAACCTCAGGAACAAGAATTGGCTCTTTCTTGCAAAAGTGGCAAAAGTGACCAAAATAGTATCCCACTCAAATGGTGTTACAGTTGAGGGAAACTTGTTAAGACAGTTTAAGGATGATATTTGGAGAGTACTTGAAGGGTTAATTGGTTTTGAAAGTGATTGGATCAAGACATGGCTTGAAAAATGTAGAAAAGTCAAAATTTGAGGTTTTGGAGGTTGACTTTCTGATTTTGATGTTGTACAATGAGGATGAAGGTTTGAACACTTCCAATGGATGATTTATGATGTGCTTGGATAGTTATTTGAGTGGTTTTTGCTATGGTTTCAAGAATTCCCAAATTGCTCCAATGTGACTTGAAATTGAAGTAAGAGAGGGAGAGTGAGAAAACAAGGCTTTGGTATTGTTTTGGTGTGGTTTGAAACATCATAAATGACCTCTATTTATAGTAGAGGAAGTTTGTTTTTGAAGGAATAGTGAATGGCAATTGGTTCACTTTATTATCCAATGGATATGCCCATGTATCACTTTCTTAAATGCCAAGGTACCAAGTCTTCTCTTGGCCATTGACTTGAGCTGGTCTTGGTAGCTCTAGGTCTTCTGAATTTTGAGTCAATCTTAACTCAATTGGACTGATATGGCTTGGTTCATGACAGCTCTATGTTCCACATCAATGCCAAATGACAAAGTTGAAGTTTAGGATTTGAAACTTGAATGATCACATGCCAAAAGATTGGGTCCTTGACTCAATGGCTCAAGTTTGAAAATATCAAGTGATTCATCAAGATTCCCTCTGATCTTGGTTCATGTCTAGCCTCAAAAGTCAACTTAGGGGTGAATTAGGTCAATGAACCCTAATTCCTGATTTTTGAAGGATGCTTCCCCTAAGGCTATTTTGACTTGATGATTGGATCCATGAGGTCCCTTGGATCATTTTGGATCATGTTTTGAGGTATTGGCTCATGCCCAGATGAAAATTTTCACTTGGAGGCCTTGGTCGACCAAAACCCTAATTTGGTGACACTGGCGATCTTGAGGCTTGATCCACTTGGAATGTTGCAACCTTGTGCTTGATTCTTAATGTGGGAGACCTCTTGATCCTTTATGGATGTTTGAGAGGTTAGACAAGTTGAAGATCATGTCATTTCTTGATTGATCTTTTGTCTAAGTGTTTTGAGAGGGCTCAAAACCCTATTTTTTTATTGTAGCGAATGCTCAAAAATCCCTGAGGAGATTGATGAGGTATGATGGTACATCCATATTGTGGTAATGATCCTCACAATGATGGGAAATCTTGTGGTCAAAATTTGGGGTATGACAGATGCCCCTATTTACTCTTCTTGGACCCGAAGGTATGAATGGCGGAGATATTCAGACATTCAGGGTACAAGAGGATTAAATATCAGAATACCCGAAATTTTGACTGTGGTTATGAATTGCAGTTTGCTCATCCATCTTCTTTTGCTAAGCTATGTTACTTAGAATAGGGTAAAACTTCCCCTCGGTCCTGGTCTTCAGCCATGGAACTAGTCTTAGTTTCTCTTTGAAACAAACTTCCCCTCGATCCTGGTCTTCAGCCACGGAACTGGTCTTAGTTTCTTTGAAATAAAATTCCCCTCGATCCTGGTTTTCAGCCACGGAACTGGTCTTAGTTTCTCTTTGAAACAAACTTCCCCTCGACCCTGGTCTTCAGCCACGGAACTGGTCTTAGTTTCTTTGAAATAAACTTCCCCTCGATCCTGGTTTTCAGCCATGAAACTGGTCTTAGTTTCTTTTTAAATAAACTTCCCCTCGATCCTAGTCTTCAGCCATGAAACTGGTCTCAGTTTCTTCTTGTCGAGTTTCTTTCTTGACAAGGAACACTATTTGTAGCGGTCTTCATCAAAATTCTCACCGAGTTTTACTGGGAGATGCCATTTGATGGAAAAATGAATTGAGGTCAGATTTGTTGGGGAAATCCATTCGTCTAAATTGCAGAGGCACGCAAACTTCTCGGTTGGAGATGCGATTTGTCGATCCTACTGGGGAAAATGGGTCTCTTGAGAGACCTCTTTCTGCGTGGCGAGGTTACATCATACTTTCCTTCGAGACCTTTTTTGGAGAAATACCATGTGATGTGATCCAATTTTGAGGTGCTGATGACTTCATTAACATCGAATTTCCTGTGAGAAAAAGTGATGTATTGCCGAGAGTCTTCGGTTAAGAGGCTTTCTCAGGGGATTTTCCTTAATCCGGGAATGCAAAAATATCATCTTCAATGGTGAAGAGTGATGTTCCAAAAGTGTCTGTCGAATGTCTTCTTGCCTTTCAGAGGTTCAAGTTATCAAAGTGGTCGAGGACAGTCTCCAATCCAGAAATAAACTGGGGAGATATTGCTCAGACGATATATTTCTTGATGAGGAAAGAACTCAAACCGGGATTTTGTCCTATCTGACGGGGAAAGGAAATCTGACAACTTTATTGGCGAGAGGACGTTTATCACTTGGGGATGACCAAAGTGATAGTAATGCAATATGAATATGAATATGAATTAATTATGCATGATGTGTGTATGATTATGCTGACAAAACAGACGCGGCATACAGACTAGTGAATGAACACGACTGGATACTCGGCCACTGCGGGGGGATAAGAAGTATCATTGGTTCAATGATAGCAATCATTTCCTGCTTAGGAGGGGTAGACCCTACTGGGAAGAGAAAATTATTAATTGGTCTTCAGATGTAAGACTTCCGTTGGGGATATCACACGGGGTATTATATCTGAAACGGTTGATCCTTCACTCAGGTGTACTAGTTTAGAAGGAGCACTTTGATTCTGCATTTTGAGGTTTAATCCCTTCCGGAGAAGCCATCAATGTTCCTTTTTGTGTTCATTTATTCAAAAAGAATTGAAATCTCCATTTTAAAAGCAGAAGAAAATTTGAAGATTAAATTCATTTTTTCCAAGAATCGTTGATCATGTTAAAAATGCCATTCTGTAAAGCAAAATAAATGAGAATTGCAAACAAAAGCACTAAGGCTCAAATTTTATTGATAGAATGGTAATCAGCCAAGCGCGTGATCCCATAGAGCATTACAAAGTTTAGAAAATGGTAATTTAAAGGGAATGGGGCTACATTGAAACATAACGACCACAATCCTTCTACCAACTTTGAATTTTGGACATTCTGAGCTTCTGTCGAAGGTGACCTTGATCGAAGTCTTTCAACGGATGGTGTTACCGCTGGGGGATTTAACCTTATCGGACGTAGTTACTTGCCATGAATCCCTAATTTTTGTATAGATTGCCTTTTGAGGTCTTCAATCTATCAGGATGATTTTCACTTATGTCTTAAATTTTTCCTGGATCGCCCTTTCGGGTTTTCAATCAACCGAGACGTTTTTATTTATTTATTTTTTATTTAGGCGAAGTATTTCTTGACTACACCAACATTCTTGGGGTAGGTAAACTCCTCTCCATCCATGGTTGCGAGTCTCAGGGCACTGCCTGAGAAGACTTTCTTCACCACATAAAGGCCATCATAATTCAAAGTCCATTTGCCCCGGGAATCAGTGAGGAATGACAAATTCCAAGACGTTGCCTTAATTTGTTAGTTTGACATAATCTCACTCAAATTATCTCAAGATATGTGGAAATGACCTCAAAATTATTGGTACAAGTCATGTTGAGATGATTCGAATTCGTGACTAAGGATGTTGATTTCTAGCAATCCTAAGCCATGATCAGACCTCATTTTCACGACATAAATAAGAGTTCAAGGTGCCATTTCAATTGATTCTACAAGTGGCGTTTGAATTATTTTAAGGATGTTTCGAATTTGGTTGTAGTCCATGAAGTTATTTCATAACCAAACTTGTGCTGCTACCTACTCCAAGGGCAAACCGTATGGTTAAAGCATGAAGCCATTTTGCAAAAGAGTTAACCACACCATCGTCATCACTGATTTATACCCAATTCACCTTTCATTTTCAAGGGTATTACCAATGCAAATAGAAACTTAAAAGAACTTATTGCAAGCTTTCATGTGACTTTGTAAACAAGAATGTTAACGCTCATGCAAAAGGTAAAAACTTACAGGCCATGTTGCTACAAGCATTCAAAGTCCATTTGGCTCCGAATAAATTTCAAAATCATTATACAATATGGGTTC
Source organism: Lathyrus tuberosus (assembly GCA_022829125.1). NCBI lineage: Eukaryota > Viridiplantae > Streptophyta > Magnoliopsida > Fabales > Fabaceae > Lathyrus > Lathyrus tuberosus. The sequence goes on from JALAZF010000081.1 coordinate 2,789,574, forward strand.
AAAGCAGTAGTAAAGCAAGTCACCTAAACGTCAAAACGACAAAGTGACAAGATCCTAAAAAGTGGTAGGAATATTCATAAGTTATAAGTGTAGAATTCTACAAGGAAATAGCTTCACGTGTTCTCTCAGGGTACAACATATCTACGAGTTATTAAATAGCACGAGCAAGCCATTCTTGATTCCTTAGTGATTGAATGTAGTACTTTGATTGATCAAGCCTTCCATAAGTTCCATTCTGGCTTTGTTTGTCATACGAGGCATTAACTTCAAAACAACATAGCCATAATATATCACGAGTTGTCATTGTTTGAGCTGGTGAAAATCATGGATCACAAACTGAGTGAAGTTCACGACTAGATGAATAAAACAGTCCTAGTGTACAAACTAACAATAACACCAAACCATGACAAGGGGAACCCCATCAATACACAAGACTGCAAGCTCTGAATACCCTCACTAAGCATGTCCTTGAGCTCCTATTTCAAACTTACCAACATTAAACCAAGCCTTGGTCTCACCAAGGAATATAACAATGGCAAAAGGCAGAATTGAGATGTGTTTAGTTTGAGAAAACTCATACCAGTTATAAGTATCAAGCTTCAGTCAATTATGCCAATTGATCCTTAACTCTTTCATTGGCGCCAAGACTCTCACCAACGCCAACCTTGTACCAATGCAAAACTCTTTGAAAGTTTTATACCTGTTATGACAAGTGGGAAGCATCTTGGAACTTGGTGAGTGATATAGATGAGGCTGACCTCGTTTTCGTTTGCCATAAACAAGCAGACTCTATCTAAACCTCTGATCTTATACATTGCAGTAATTAAACAATCATGAGCACAAGCACTAATCTATGTCAAACAGCAACTATACGCATCAGATATGATTCATGGCAAAATAAACAGAGCATTACGAAAGCAGAACAAGGATCAAAAGATATTCAAAATATCAGGAGTCAACTTGAGTCAACAAGAGCCACATCAGCAATAAAGACAATGTGTATTTTCCAAGCAGTAGCAATAACAACTTAAAAATGCAAATATCACACAGTGAAAAATCAGAGAAAATCACATTATAGAAGAAGTACAGCTCATACTAAAAACAAATACTCACCTATCACTATCACTTGGGTCCCCATAAAATCTTTCAGCTAAAAATTCCCTCTAACGGTATTGAAATTGACAGCTCAAATCTCACACACTTGAAGGAATATTCCTCAGATTTTATCCTAATCTTACACGTACCAGAAAACCACAAATCCTCTATAAATAGAGTGTTAATGATTGGCAAATGAGGGACACAAAAAAACTAGCGAAGCTCTGTTAAAATCCTACCATAACCCTCACTTCAAAGCTCTTGCAAACAAAAGGCCCTCAGATTCATCATCAGAATCTGAGCAAGCTTTGAGATTAGCCACAATCACGCACCCTCATAACAACGCATTCTCAGCAAGCACGGCCCAAAGCACGACAAAGAAGAAGAAGACGCGGAAAATCAAAAGGAGTAAGAAGATCGAGATACGTTACCTCGCCGGATTTACCATCGGACTAGCTCCGATCTTGTAAGTTCCCTCTTTTCTGCTCCATTTTTTGCTCGCTTTGTTGTGTTAATTGAAATCCTTGACATGATTTCTTGACATATTGCTCTGTTGTTGTTTAAATGTGGATGGAAACTTTAGGGTTTTTACTATAAGTTGCGATTTGGGGGGTTTTAATATGTTATTTGTAAAAATAGAGGTTGAATTTGTGTTCTCCAGCCAAAATAAGGGGAGTTTGATGTTTTAATTTTTGGTTTGGTAGTGTTTGGTCGCCGAAGAAGATGGTGGCGCCGTCGCCGGCCGCCGCGCTTCTCCCGCCGTGATTTTGTTTGAAACAAGAGAAAGAGAGAGGTGTTGAAACGGAAGGGTATTATGAACATGAGAGAGAGAGGGTTTCAGAAGATGAATGATGCATTGTGTGTCAATGTGTTTATTTATTTTAAAGTCGTTTGAACTATTTTCTCTTGGGATTTAATATGATTAAAAATTCTCCTTAAAAGATGGGGATTCATTATTGCTGATGTTTTTTTACTGCCCAACGTGTTTTAGATGCTCCGTTCCGTCTTTTCATTGTGGCCATTTGTCAGCCTTCATTATTGACTTGTTCTTTAATTGACCATGATAGAAGACTAGGGTTTAGGCCAAACATTATCCCTTTGAATCCACCCGTCTGGGCATAATATAAAAAACTCCTAATCATTTTAAAAAACCCCTAAAAATACAATATTTTCTCAAACTAAAATTCTTTATTTAATTAAATTCCTAATAATTTTCCCAAATCAAATTAAATCATAAAACATTACTTAATCATTTACAAATATTTTCTTAATTAAACTAAAATCATAAACCACTTAGGTTAATACACAAACTTTTTTTCTTAATTAATAATGGAAGTAGTGGGCTTTTGGGGTCTAGCACTCCTTGGGTCCTTGAATGAATGCTCTTGAGGCGCACGCCTTGGATGGTGTTCATTCCGTCTTTTATTTAAAAAAAAAATAAAAAACTTTCAATCCTACTAAAACACTTAATCCTCCTTAAAACTCTTAGCTCGCTCAAACCCTAATCCGATTAACGCGTCTAATTAAGATACTCTAATCAAATTCAAATCATTTTCCTAATTAAATTACGAAAGTAGTGGACTCTTGAGGTCTAGCACTTCTTGGGCCCTTGAATGAATGCTCTTGAGGCGCACGCTTTGGGTTGTGTTCGTTTCGATCTTTCGTTCCTAAAACGCTCGCCCTAATTACATGGACAAAGAATCCCATTGTCCAACAAACATAATTTCATAATTAATAGAATGAAAAAGGTGTCGTTGAGATCTAGCATCTCAGTAAAGCCCCGATTAATTGGTTGCGAGGCCGACGTCTCGTTTATCAAATAATCGTCATTCTTCCTCTAAAATACTTAACAAACCAAACACTTCTCATGCAACCGAAACCTTAAGACACAAGCAAATCAAACTCTTTTCGCAATCAAATCTTTAACACATTTAATCCTTATTCAAACAACTTTTCATAAAGAACATTGTTTAGTCCATTCTTCCGCGCATATAAACTAGTGCTTCAGCCTCCCCTAGCAAGTAGACAAGCCAACGTTTAGCAGTTAGAATGCGACCTAAACTCTCGTTCGCCTAAAAAACACGAACCAACAAACCGTAGTCCCACGAACTACAAATGCTCTGACTTTCCCATTGCACGAGGGAATACGTAGGCACAAGGGTCCCAATCCTTGGCGAGCACCCTAATAAAAAAACCACCCATTTCCCTTTAGAAAGAAATATTCCCTTAGAAGATAACAAACAAACCTAGCTAACATATCTCACGAATCGATTCAAGAGGTTCCCGTTGAGTACAACGGACGTAGAGGGTGCTAACACCTTTCTTTTGTGTAACCGACTCCCGAACCTAGAAATTGGTTGCGATGACCATTTTCTTATCGCTTTAAAGGTTTTATCGATATTTTCCTATTCCTTCCTTGGAATGAATAAAGTTCGGTGGCGACTCTGTTCGAAATTTTTTTCCGCGTCCATCGCGAGGATCATATTTTTCGAGGTACGACAGATGGCGACTCTGCTGGGGACATGCATTGCCCTATGTTGGAGAGAGACAAGCCTAACTTGACTCGATTCGAGAGTGTTAGCTTCGCTTATTTAATTTCTTCTTGTTTGTTTTCTCCTATTACTTCTTTATTTGCTTTGTGTTGCTTTTATATGTTGTTTATCATACTTGTCTATTGGATCTTGGGATGATATCACAAGTAAGGCTCTATACCCGAGTCTTGGAAAAAGAAGAGAGGACACCTAGTTTAGATTTTGTAAGTAATTAGTGTTAGTCCCCAAGGACTCGCTCCTTGTGTGCCTAGCATAAAAGCTTCCCCTAGAGTAGACCTTTTCGTAGATCTTGTTGTAACGCAGCTAGCCTGTCGCACGAATTGATTCATGAAGGGTCCATGACTCGGGGAACCACTCTTAGCACCAGTTTCTATCTTGGTGGTCGTTAGTGTTAGTCTCCGAGGACTCGCTTCTCGAGGGCCTAGCATGAAGACTACACTCAGGAGAGACCTTTGCGTATTCTCGTCACAATGCAGCTAGCCTGTTGCGTGATGTTGATGCGATTGGTGTCCGTAATCCTGGGAACGTTATCCATCAATGTATGAGCTATCCTGTGAGTGGGTTTATGGGTAAAAAATCTAGAACTATCCTTATAAAGCCTACCTATTAGGGTGTTTTGCAAATGCTCGTGTTATCCTGGATCCTGAATCTACCTGCATTGCATTCATTGCATACAATTGCATTTGCATTGCATATCATCTTCCAAAACCAAAAAAACTCATCCATCCTTTATCCGTAATCCGCAGTTGATTTCCCGACACACGTATTGGACTTGAGATTGCTCTGGGAGAACCATGGAGCGCTTGAGGCAGAATCAAGTTGATCTGAGAAAAGACGAGAATAACATGAAAGGCAAGATAAAGCAGATGCCAAAAGCTATAACAACTATGGGGAGAAGAAAGAAAAAGCCTCAAGAAGGCACCACAACTAGGAATGTTACTCCCGTAGTTTCTTCCACTCTACAACCTGCAGTGAATAACCCGTTGTATATTGCTCCCTCTGGGTTTTGTCCCCAACCAGTCCTTCCAAAGCCACAGAATCAATGGTCATCACTCGTTCTGTCCCAAGGGCACATGAATCTAAATCGAATAGGCCATAAGAAGACTAAGTCGCGCGCTATTCTTGACCCTATTCCTATACCATGTGGAAAACTGCTATTATACCTGATTCAGAGTTCAATGGTGGCACCCACTTCCCTCAGACCGACTCGTACCCCTCCTCCACCTGGATATGATCCAAATGCGTAGTGTGAATACCATAAAGTTGCGATGGGGAACTTTATTGAAGACTGTTGGTCATTCAAGAATAAGGTTCAAGAGCTAATTAACAACAAACGCCTAGTCTTTGAGGAAGACAACTCAGGGGTAGAGTGTGAGTATCATACTGGAACCATAAGGCATGCTGTCAAAGAATGTGATAGCTTTCAAAACAAATTGCAAAAATTGACCAGAAAAGAAGACCCTAGCGTGAATGGTTTAATCCAAAGATCTGGCAATGAGAAAATACAAGAGTTTCGTGGACTACTCAGAATCTTGTACCACAAGGAAAAGGTCGAGCTTATGGCAGACGAGACGTCTTACTTCTCTGATAATCATGTTAGAACCATGGTCCAGGATGCAACCACCTCAAGAGAAGAGCTGGAAGGGAAGGCCAAAACGGATGTATCTTGTGAGGAAGCTTTGAAAAAGGACTTTGGAGAGCATTCCAGTGGTATTGATGACGATGATGACATCAACCTTTGGGTCCCAAAAAGGAAACCAACGGTGCCTAAGGCACCATACCAAAAACCTTGGGCTGCTCCCAATGCAAATCAACGAGCTCATGGCTGGGGAAATTAGAATCCATGCCAGAATCAAATAAGGCCTCGCAACAACTTGGAAAGAAGGAATGCTCCTCTCGATCCAATTTCTATGTCCTACACTCAGCTTCTGCCACATTTGATTCGAAACTCACTAGTGGAGCCTAAGCCTCTCAAGTCGGTGCGAGAACCATACCCTTCTGGGTACGATCCCAATGCATATTGTAGCTATCACGCTGGATCAATGGGGCATTCAACTGAAGATTGTAAAGCTTTCCAAGCCAAGGTGCAACACTTGATTGACAAGAAGTACATATCCTTTCAAGAAGGGAATTTGGTTGTGCGTATCAGCATCTCGCCCAAATGAGTTTGAAGATTCCAAGAGGTATCTTCTCAAGCCAGTGGTTCAAATAGGAAGACATCCTCAGAGCTGGCAATCCTTGGACATTTTTTGCATTTGTAATTTCTTTATGTTAAATGCTACTTGTTTTTGAACATTGTTGTTTTGAATGGTAATATTAATGAAGTGATCATGCATTTTCTGAGTTAATCACGTCGCATTCGCTCATTTTTATTCACTTATATAAAATAAAAACAAAAAAATTCACCCATATACCTCTCGTCCACTTTCTTTACCAAATTGTTGTTTAGCAAATATTGGAGGGAGGATGACAAAAATGAGATACACATAATTGCTTATAGTATGCTTTCAGACAAAATCCTGCTAAAGATGTACATGCATTGTTTCAAATCCCAAACACTGGAGAGATAAGGAGTTAATCCCTAGTCAACCACTTTGAGCCTAGAAGTAGGAGTTTCCTTCGGATCTAAAAAACCCTTACACTTAACCTGGGGCATGGGTAGTGTTCAGTTATTATGACTACACGTTCAAATTACAAGATGAAACATCTCGTCTGAGGATCAGTCATATGCTATTCTTCAAACACATCATGACGTGTCGAAGGAATCATGCAAAAGATATGACAGTTGTTTTTCAATGACCAATGACTTGGCAGTCACAAGCCTTTCAAAAGAAACAGAATAAAAAAAATAAAAGGCCCGCTAAGTCGATCACCTAAAGAGACGACTTAGGAAAAAATTAGGGCAAATCCCGGTGGACTTGAAAAAACAAAATTAGTCCAGGAAAAAATTAGGGATAAAAAAAACAAAGCAAAAGAGGTCCTCAAAGCCTCAAGAAAAAACAAAATAAGATTCAGTGACCATCATATCGAAAATCAAAAGAGGTCACTGACATCATGACAAAAGCAAATAAGGTGACTGCCATTTCAAGCAAACCTTGAATCCTCATCGCACCGTCAAGCTCTCTTAGAAGATGAATGTGTGTCAATTTAACTAAACGTAGGACTGAAGATCATCACGAAGAAGGGGTGGGTACAAAACAAATTTATAACCGTGAACCAAACCACGTTACAACCCTCAAAAGACCTAATTGAGGCGGGGTTTATTCTGAAATCATACTACAGTAAGGTTGTGTAAACTGACTCCTACAGATTTTCTAATCTTATTCTTGCTATATCTTTCATCAGCTAAATCGACACTGCATTTGGGCTAATGGTCCATTTGTCACACACTGCCACATCACTCCACTAATGATTGTTGATTTTTTCAAAATTTGCATGACCATCGCATTAAAATTACCATTTGTAAATAAATAATTTTAAATGCAAGAGAGTACTTGGCATCAAGGAAATTCCAAGCAATAGTCAGAGGAACTTGATCATTCAACAATGCTGACCCGAATCAAGTTCACTTCATAACCCTATGGAATAGGGGCATAACATCCAATGACTATGTTGACCAATGGAACTGGTTAAGCTGAGAAAATCTTCAAGTATCAGCAGATTAAGGAGGAAGGATCACCTCAGCAATCAGCCTATCAGGGGCAAACCCTTCTAATCTGAACGTCCAATTCCTCTGGGGCAAATCCCCTAAAGTTGATCAAGGGAAAACCACTGCAAGACTCGAATACCGGGGCAAGCCGTCTCAAACCATATCATGGTATGATCACTTTTAAAGTGAATTCCTTCAAAAACCCCACGGATTGGGGCAAACAAGTTGGAAAGGGGAAGTTTCCCTCCATACTTTCAAGTTCATCAAACAGACTGTGTAGGACGGTAGTAATTGTTGAGTCAACACGTGTCAAAAGCCTTGGGGCAGATCAAAAGCACAATCAACATGCATTGGTTAAGTCGCTACGCTCATACGGTCAACATGAATTGATCACGTCGCTACGCTCATACGAAGCCGTCATGATTGAGGTCCTCCCAAGAAATAATACACAACTTATCAGCAAAGGATCAAACTTGGGGCACCAAGCTTGTCCACATCTATTTGCTGACCATCAGATAATTAAAATCTAAGTGTCGGGAAGTCAAACCCTCTCATCAACCCAAACTCCAATCCTTTATTGGCAACTACCAAAAAGTCCACTTTTGTTGATACCTTCAAATCTACCTTCTAAAAGTCCGGTTTTCATTGGCAACCACTAGAATTCCACCTTTGTTGGCACCTTCAAAATAACCAAAGTCCAATTTCATTTGGCAATTACCCAATTCCAATCCCTAATGGTACCCAAAAAGCTCTAACCTTCGACAAGAAAACCTATCCTCAGCGCGCCTGATCATTTGCATCGTCATGTGCAAGCATAACATCATATTCAATCATATCGATCATTAGCATATGATGTGCATTCATACGTGCATTAGATTCCCTAGCAGTTGCATCTTAGTATATGTTTTCATGCATCATGCAATACATGGCATATCCATCCCCAGCAACATAGCATAACAGGATCCAGGATGGACTCACAAGCATTTTGGCCAGTCCTCCATCAAAGCCGGCAGTATTCTTCAGAAAAGATACCCCGCATGTGCACAAGGAATTCTATTCCCTAGCAAGTCATTCTTCAGCCCTGGAGTTGATAATGATAATCCCCAGCAGTTGTTGCTATTGTTGCTCCCCAAGCAGAGGATATCCTAGAAAGTTTCTTGTGAGCTTTCCCCTGCAGAGCCAGCACATTTCCTCCGACAGAAATCTTGCTCAACTACTCCCCCAACAAATTTATCGCTTTAGATACTGCTTTGGTATCATCGAGGAAACTTAATGGATAAGGGACTGTTTCGATGACCCAGAGAATCGTCTGCCTTCAGAGATACTGCTTTGGTATCATCGAGGAACCTTAATGGATAAGGGACTGCTTCGACGACCCAAAGAATCTTCTACCTTCAGAGATACTGCTTTGGTATCATCGAGGAACCTTATAGGATAAGGGATTGCTTCGACGACCCAGAGAATCGTTTTCCTTCAGAGATACTGCTTTGGTATCATCGAGGAACCTTAATGGATAAGGGACTGCTTCGACGACCCAGAGAATATTCTGCCTTCAGAGATACTGCTTTGGTATCATCGAGGAACCTTAATGGATAAGGGACTGCTTCGACGACCCAGAGAATCTTCTGCCTTCAGAAATACTGCTTTGGTATCATCGAGGAACATTAATGGATAATGGACTGCTTCGACAACCCAGAGAATCGTCTGCCTTCAGAGATACTGCTTTGGTATCATAGAGGAACCTTAATGGATAAGGGACTACTTCGACGACCCAGAGAATCGCCTACCTTCAGAGATACTTCTTTGGTATCATCGAGGAACCTTAATGGATAAGGGACTGCTTCGAAGACCCAAAGAATCTTCTGCCTTCAGAGATACTGCTTTGGTATCACGAAGAACTTTATATAAGTGACTGCTTTGACCACCCAAAGAACGTTAAGTTATTATATTTATTTTGTACCCCTCTACCTCATTCTGCCAGTTCGTACTCGATAAGTACATGTTCCTTTTGAAAGACAAATTTTGGGGTCTTCTTATATATAATTGACTTCTACCCTAAAAATGAACGCCATGCAGCAGTTCATTCTCTCGGGTTCAAGACAATTAGATAGGGGCATCTGTCATACCCCAAATTTGTCCTACCTGTTGCATATTTTCTTATACCAAGATTTTTGGTTGACTCTAAGATTCAGGTCTCTGAGGATCTTGTGTGTGTTTGCGAGGGTTGCTAGCTCTTGTTGGGTTGCTCTGATTTCAAGAAGAGATAAAGGAGGATTGGGCACTCGTTTTGTGATTAATCAGTCAAGACGTGATCAATTGGCTCCAAACTGATTTTAGGTTATGGTCCAAGATGATTCTAGTTGATCAAATGCAATTATTAGAATTCAATTCCCCAAGCCGTGTTTAAGTTTGCTTGAATTTTCAAGCTATAATCACATCTCAAGATGATTTTTAGCCATATTCCAAGTGTGACACTAAGGCTATATGGTTAAACAAGCTAAGGAATGACCATTCTCGATTCAAGGAAAAGATGATTCATCTTTAGGTCATGTTTGCTTTTAATCCAAGCTTGAATTGGTTCAGAGAGTGGTGGATGAACTTAAGCCATGTACAAATCAAGTAGCTTAACTATTATGTGATCAAAGTGCTTAATCCAAATCAATGTTTAATTCAAAAGTTATGCCAAGGCGTGATAGGAGCTTGTTGCAAGTGATGATCCAATCTTTAGGTTATCTCAAATGTCAGGACTATATTGTTTCAAATTTGAAGAATGCTTTCCTTAGATTAGAGTGCAAGTTAATTTAAAAGCATGGTCCAAGCTATGTGATTTGAAAAATTCCAAGACGTTGCCTTAATTTGTTAGTTTGACATAATCTCACTCAAATTATCTCAAGATATGTGGAAGTGACCTCAAAATTATTGGTACAAGTCATGTTGAGATGATTCAAATTCGTGACTAAGGATGTTGATTTCTAGCAATCCTAAGCCATGATCAGACCTCATTTTCACGACATAAATAAGAGTTCAAGGTACCATTTCAATTGATGCTACAAGTGGCGTTTGAATTATTTTGAGGATGTTTCGAGTTTGGTTGTAGTCCATGAAGTTATTTCATAACCAAACTTGTGTTGCTACCTACTCCAAGGGCAAACCGTATGGTTAAAGCATGAAGCCATTTTGCAAAAGAGTTAACCACACCATCGTCAGCACTGATTTATACACAATTCACCTTTCATTTTCAAGGGTATTACTAATGCAAATAGAAACTTAAAAGAACTTATTGCAAGCTTTCATGTGACTTTGTAAACAAGAATGTTAACGCTCATGCAAAAGGCAAAACCCACAGGTCATGTTGCTACAAGCATTCAAAGTCCATTTAGCTCCAAGTAAATTTCAAAATAATTATACAATATGGGTTCAAAGCAGTAGTTAAGCAAGTCACCTAAACTTCAAAATGACAAAGTGACAAGATCCTACAAAGTGGTAGGAATATTCATAAGTTATAAGTGCAGAATTCTACAAGGAAATAGCTTCACGTGTTCTCTCAGGGTACAACATATCTACGAGTTATTAAATAGCACAAGCAAGCCATTCTTGATTCCTTCATGATTGAATGTAGTACTTTGATTGATCAAGCCTTCCATAAGTTCCATTCTGGCTTCGTTTGTCATACGAGGCATTAACTTCAAAACAACATAGCCAGAATATATCAGGAGTTGTCATTGTTTGAGCTGGTGAAAATCATGGATCACAAACTGAGTGAAGTTCACGGCCAGATGAATAAAACAGTCCTAGTGTACAAACTAACAGCAACACCAAACCATGACAAGGGGAATCCCATCAATACACAAGACTGCAAGCTCTGAATACCCTCACTAAGCATGTCCTTGAGCTCTAATTTCAAACTTACCAAAATTAAACCAAGCCTTGGTCTCACCAAGGAATATAACTATGGAAAAAGGCAGAATTGAGATGTGTTCAGTTTAAGAAAACTCATACCAGTTATAAGTATCAAGCTTCAGTCAGTTATGCCAATTGATCCTTAACTCTTTCATTGGCGCCAAGACTCTCACCAACACCAACCTTGTACCAATGCAAAACTCTTTGAAGGTTTTATACCTGTTATGACAAGTGGGAAGCATCTTGGAGCTTGGTGAGTGATATAGATGAGGCTGACCTCACTTTCGTTTGCCATAAACAAGCAGGCTCTATCCAAACCTCTGATCTTATACACTGCAGTAATCAAACAATCATGAGCACAAGCACTAATCTATGTCAAACAGCAACTATACGCATCAGATATGATTCATGGCAAAATAAACAGAGCAATACGAAAGCAGAACAAGGATCAAAAGATATTCAAAATAACAGGAGTCAACTTGAGTCAACAAGAGCCACATCAGCAATAAAGATAATGTGTATTTTGCAAGCAGTAGCAATAACAACTTAAAAATGAAAATATCACGCAGTGAAAAATCAGAGAAAATCACATTCTAGAAGAAGTACAACTCATACTAAAAACAAATACTCACCTATCACTATCACTTGGGTCCCCACAAAATCTTTCAGCAAAAAATTCCCTCTAACGGTATTGAAATTGACAGCTCAAATGCTCACACACTTGAAGGAATATTCCTCAGATTTTATCCTAATCTTACACGTACCAGAAAACCACAAATCCTCTATAAATAGAGTGCTAATGATTGGAAAATGAGGGACACAATAAACCTAGCGAAGCTCTGTTAAAATCCTACCATAACCCTCACTTCAAAGCTCTTGCAAACAAAAGGCCCTCAGATTCATCATCAGAATCTGAGCAAGCTTTGAGCTTAGCCACAATCACGCACCCTAATCACAACGCATTCTCAGCAAGCACGGCCCAAAGCACGACAAAGAAGAAGAAGACGCGGAAAAGCAAAAGGAGTAAGAAGATCGAGATACGTTACCTCGCCGGATTTACCATCGGACTAGCTACGATCTTGTAAGTTCCCTCTTTTCTGCTCCATTTTTTGCTCGCTTTGTTGTGTTAATTGAAATCCCTGACATGATTGCTTGACATATTGCTCTGTTGTTGTTTAAATGTGGATGGAAACTTTAGGGTTTTTACTATAAGTTGCGATTTGGGGGTTTTAATATGTTATTTGCAAAAATAGAGGTTGAATTTGTGTTCTCCGGCCAAAATAAGGGGAGTTTGATGTTTTAATTTTTGGTTTGGTAGTGTTTGGTCGCCGAAGAAGACGGTGGCACCGTTGCCGGCCGCCGCGCTTCTCCGGTCGTGATTTCGTTTGAAACAAGAGAAAGAGAGAGGTGTTGAAACGGAAGGGTATTATGAACATGATAGAGAGAGAGAGGGTTTCAGAAGATGAATGATGCATCGTGTGTCAATGTGTTTATTTATTTTAAAGTCATTTGAACTATTTTCTCTTGGGATTTAATATGATTAAAAATTCTCCTTAAAAGATGGGGATTCATTATTGCTGATGTTTTTTACTGCCCAACGTGTTTTAGATGCTCCGTTTCGTCTTTTCATTGTGGCCATTTGTCAGCCTTCATTATTGACTTGTTCTTTAATTGACCAAGATAGAAGACTAGGGTTTAGGCCAAACATTATCCCTTTAAATCCACCCGTCTGGGCCCTAAAATCAAAATGGGTCACGGACAATCCAAGCCCATCTAATGTTTTCTTTCAGTTTTTAGACGGTAGACCATAAGGCCATTGGGCCCGTATTGAAACATTAGGTTATTAGAAACATAACTAAATAGCTATTTCTCATTTTATTTTAGGATCACATAATTAAAATTAATGATTAATTATTATTATGTTTTTTATTCCTATTACTAATTATTCGATAATTAACCTTGTGTTTATAAAGTAGTTAAGTAAATAGTATTAATTTTACTTTAACATTTCGATTAATTATTCTTACCATAATACAATTTATTCTCTAAAACTTAAATAATATTTATTTAGTTAAATCTTAACTAATTATTTAATTTCTAAAATAATTCAAACTATTTTCTAATTAATTACGAAATTAGTGGGCTCTTGAGGTCTAGCACTCCTTGGGTCCTTGAATGGATGCTCTTGAGGCGCACGCTTTGAGTTGTGTTCATTTCGTCTTTCGTTAATAAAAAATACTTAAAACAATTAACCTTTTGCTTAACTAAAATATAATTAACCTTTACAATTACTTAATTAAGTTAAAAATCATAATCTAAAAAATCCTAATCATTTTAAAACACTTAAAATATTTAATCTAGATCAAAACACTCAACCCCTAAAAATACAATACTTTCTCAAATTAAAATTCTTTATCTAATTAAATTCCTAATAATTTTCCCAAATCAAATTAATCATAAAACATTACTTAATCTTTTACAAATATTTTCTTAAACTAAAGTCATAAACCACTTAGGTTAATACACAAACTTTTTTTCTTAATTAATAATGGAAGTAGTGGGCTTTTGGGGTCTAGCACTCCTTGGGTCCTTGAATGAATGCTCTTGAGGTGCACGCCTTGGGTGGTGTTCGTCCCGTCTTTCATTTTTAAAAAAACTAAAAAACTTTCAATCCTACTAAAACACTTAATCCTCCTTAAAACTCATAGCTCGCGCAAACCCTAATCCGATTAACGCGTCTAATTAAGATACTCTAATCAAATTCAAATCATTTTCCTAATTAAATTACGAAAGTAGTGGACTCTTGAGGTCTAGCACTTCTTGGGTCCTTGAATGAACGCTCTTGAGGCGTACGCTTTGGGTTGTGTTCGTTTCGATCTTTCGTTCCTAAAACACTCGCCCTAATTACATGGACAAAGAAGCCCATTGTCCAACAAACATAATTTCATAATTAATAGAATGAAAAAGGTGTCGTTGAGATCTAGCATCTCAGTAATGCCCCGATTAATTGGTTGTGAGGCCGACGTCTCGTTTATCGAATAATCGTCATTCTTCCTCTAAAATACTTAACAAACGAAACACTTCTCATGCAACCGAAACCTTAAGACACAAGCAAATCAAACTCTTTTCGCAATCAAATCTTTAACACATTTAATCCTTATTCAAACAACTTTTCATAAAGAACATTGTTTAGTCCATTCTTCCGCGTATATAAACTAGTGCTTCAGCCTCCCCTAGCGAGCAGACAAGCCAACGTTTAGCAGTTAGAATGCGACCTAAACTCTCGTTCGCCTAAAAAACACGAACCAACAAACCGTAGTCCCACGAACTACGAATGCTCTGACTTTCCCATTGCACGAGGGAATACGTAGGCACAAGGGTCCCAATCCTTGGCGAGCACCCTAATAAAAAAACCACCCATTTCCCTTTAGAAAGCAATATTCCCTTAGAAGAAAACAAACAAACCTAGCTAACATATCTCACGAATCGATTCAAGAGGTCCCTGTTGAGTACAACGGACGTAGAGGGTGCTAACACCTTCCCTTTGCGTAACCGACTCTCGAACCTAGAAATTGGTTGCGATGACTATTTTCTTATCGCTTTAAAGGTTTTATCGATATTTTCCTATTCCTTCCTTGGAATGAATAAAGTTCGGTGGCGACTCTGTTCGAACTTTTTTTCCGCGTCCATCGCGAGGATCGTATTTTTCGAGGTACGACACCTGCGTCGATCTGATTCTGCACTTCCTCCTTAATTTTGATGGCCATATCTGGATGAGTCCGTCTCAGTTTTTGTTTTACTGGAGGACATTCTGATTTCAGTGGTAAGTGATGTTCCATGATGCTGGTATCCAACCCTGGCATGTCCTGATAGGACCAAGCAAACACATCTGGAAACTCTTTGAGAAGTTTTATCAAGTCTTCTATTGCAGTTAGACTGAGTAGTGCTCCAATCTAAACTTCTTTCTTTTCTTCCTCTGAACCCAAATTGACCGTTTCCAACGGCTCTTTGTGAGGCTCAATAGACATTTCCTCTTGTCTGAGTAGCCGAGAGATCTCTTCTGAAATTTCTTCTTCCTCTTCTTCTTCAGCTTCAAATACTGGGAATTCAAAGTTGGGAGAAGGCATTGGATCGTATGTTTCAATGGGGTTTAAAACAAGCAATCTGCATGACATGATGATTTGTTTCTTAGCAAAGACAGATAGAATGCAAGAGTGCGTGCAGTGTATTTTCTAAAAAATGCTTATTTTTATTTTTGGGTTGTTTTAAGGATTACCATTTTCTGAAAAATGAAAAGTGAAAACAGCAATAAATGCGGGAATTCAGAATGACATTATTTATTCATGATTTATCGATTCTTGAAATACAACCCTATAAAACAAAACTTTGTCGCTTTGGGCGAAGTGAAGAGGGACATTTACAGAAAGCTGAGCCCTATAAAAACATTTGTTTCACCTGGGCAAAGTGAAAGGTTAAAACAAAGATGGTAATTACTTAGACTTATGGACGACTTTCGGGACATCAACAGTAACCCAGTGTCGAAGAACTCCTCTGTGAATCACAAAGTCTAGTACTTTCCTACTTGGTTTGTCTTCAGAAATGACGTTGATTTCTGGCAGAGTAGAATCATTGGAGTCTTCCTCCCATGCAGAGTTCTCATAGGAGAATTCTTCTGTCGCATTTTCCATAGTGTTTTCACTCTCAAGGGGATATCCCCAACCAGTTGGCTGGATGTCCTCGTATATGATACGAGAGCTTTCGGGAGC
This sequence comes from Lathyrus tuberosus, assembly GCA_022829125.1. Taxonomy (NCBI): domain Eukaryota; kingdom Viridiplantae; phylum Streptophyta; class Magnoliopsida; order Fabales; family Fabaceae; genus Lathyrus; species Lathyrus tuberosus. The sequence goes on from JALAZF010000081.1 coordinate 2,805,536, forward strand.
AATGTATTTGACTAGGAAGTCATACTTGCCGCTCGGTTGTCCTAAGGTGTCCCATGTTTCTGTGGGACTGGATGAGTCATCTTCCTCAATGACGTTGATTTTAGGAAATGCTTAGTTAATGAATTCTTGTCCTGCAAACTTTGTAAATTCATCACCGTGGTGCCAGACATTTTCGGAATGTCCTGAGTAATGATTCCATGATTCTGTGGGGACATGGGTATTCTTTTCAATATTGCTCAGCTGAAAGGAATCGTCCGGCTGACTCTTCTGCCCCAAGTCTTCTGTGTACGGCTTCCAGATAGGCAAGTCATCCAGGGGATCATAATAGTCATAGTCAAATTTGTCTTTCATTAGATTGTCTTCCTCTAATGAATTGGGTGTGGCACGACATCCTTCAGGATCACAATCTCCATAGATCATCCTGACGTCCGATCTCGATATATATCTTGGGCTCTGCTTTGGAAAACAGGATGACATATATGCTTCTTCCTGAGACATATAACCGTTATGGTGAAGGTAAGATTTCCACTCTTCATCCACATCGGAGGAGTTGTTTCTGTCAATGGTGTGTACTTCTTGAGACACTGGGTGAAGGAAGCCTCCACTGTGGAAGAAATCCTGAATAGGACAGAAACTTTCGTCTTTCTTAGTAGTCTGGGTACAAGTTGAAGAGAAACCAAGACCTTTCTTTGTCTTGTTATCAGTAGGAATTACAATTTGTCCCCATCCTTTTGTGTCATTACTCTTGATTACTTTGAGAGCGTCCTTGTATGAGGAAATCAATGTCCCTCTTTTTGGTCAATTCTCATTGCTCACCGAGAGTGCTTGGAACTGGGTTCCAACAACCTCCTCCGGTCCTACACAGGAGAATGATGATAAGTTGCTCACGATTAAGGCTTGCTCTCCACATACTGTGACTAACTTGTTATTCTTGACGAACTTCAGCTTCTGGTGAAGTGTCGAAGTGACTGCCCCAACTTCGTGTATCCAAGGTCTTCCTAATAAACAACTGTATGCTGCCCGGATGTCCATGACCTGGAAAGTGACTTGGAAAGTGTGAGGACCGATGGTTATGGGAAGATCGACTTGGCCGAAAACTATTTTTCTACATCTATCAAAGGCTTTGACAATGATCTCACTGCCTCTCATCGGGGCTCCTTGAAATGATAGTCGTATCAGAGTTAATTTTGGCATAACATTCAACGATGATCCTGTGTCTACCAGTACACTGGCTAAAGCATCATCTTGGCAGTTAACTGTAATGTTGATTGCCATATTATGATTCTTGCCTTCTTCTGGTAGTTCTTCATCACTGAATCCTAAGTTATTGCAGGAAGTGATGTTGGAGATGATGTTGTCAATTTGTCCTACTGTCACGTCTTGTTCCACAAAGGCTTGTTCTAAGACCCTTTGTAAGGCGTCCCAGTGAGCTTCTGAACTAAGTAGGAGAGATAACACAGAAATTCGAGACGGAGTTTGCAACAATTGGTCCACAATGTTGTACTCGCTTTTCTAGATGAGCTTTAGCATCTCATCGTTGTTTTTTATAAGTTATGGATTACTGGATTGACCGACTTGTTGATTAGGAACTTCCTTTTCTTTGGAAGGTTCTCCAACTCTTTTGTTGAAGATCCGACCGCTCCGGGTAACTCGACTGATGTCGACAATATTCACGATGGAGGGTAATGGAGTTTCTTTTCCATTTTCGATGGTCGTTACACCATACTTGTAAGGGATAACCTTATCTGACTTGTACAGTATTAGACTTGGCAGGTAGATAACTGTAGGAGCCTTTTGGCTTTTCTGACCATCGTAGGCAGCCTCGATTGGTTCCTGGTTGAGAACTTTTCTACTATCAAAAGGGATCTTTGATTCATTGAGTAGAGGGATTATGGCGCAAATGTCCTTGGTTATTCCATGATCGGAAATTATGACAGCGTCTTTGTTCTCACCAGGGAGGTAATCTTGTATCATGTTGATCGACCCAGAACTCGAACATGGTCGAATCTCCTTCCGGTCCAACTAATTCTAGAGGGCTGCTCGCACTAGATAACATCCTTAGTTATTTTATGAGCATACTCTACAGCGCTCATAATTGTGTGGTGGTACCCGACCATACCCGCTTTGTATGCAGTGCATCTTTACTAGATATGTTTTTATTAAGCAGATATCACGACTTTGATGTCTACCAGGATTCCCATCAGTCATGCAAATCTGTTGTGTGTCTTCATCCAAGTAGATTGGAAGCCACTAGTGGTCCAACAGATGTTGAAGGGTCCTTTGCACAAGCGCACACCCTTGGTCATTTTCACAGCATTCCTTACAGTCTAGATAATCATGTGAAGCCAGAAAATCGAGTTTGGTCTGTTTAGCATGTAATTCTACTAGACTGGTATTCATTAGGCATATGTCAAAGATCTGAACCATATTTACTTGATGGTCATTCCTTTCACGGTAGCCTTGGATCTATCCGAGATCTATTTGACGTTGGAGGGCCTCTTGTACAAAAGAGCATCCGCGATTATCTGTTGAGCAGATTTGACAAGCGCTATAATTATGTCGTGGAAGATTATAATGCTGACTTTGTCTCGAATGCATCGCCACTAAATTGACATTCATTGCACGAATGTCGTGGTTCTGAATAATATTAGGGTTTGCATGGGACATGTTTACTTCACGAATCTTGTGATCCTGAATCCAGCCCAAATTCATTTGTTCTTGTAGAGCTGCTTGTACTATGGCACACCCTTGATTGTCCTTGGAGCAGATATCACACTGATGATAGTTTTGAGATGGCACATGGTCGTACCCACTCTGTTTGCAATGCATCTTTACCAGGTTGGTTCCCAGTAAGCGTACATTGTGAATTTGATAACTGTTGACAAACTATTCTTCTATCAAATTCACTGTAGTCTTCTCATGTTGCGGTAATGGGTTCGTCTGAACATTCGGGTTAGTATCTTTGAAAGATAAGATCCCGTTCCTGACAAGCTTCTGTACATCAGACTTGAAGCTGAGACAATTCTTAATGTTGTGTCCCGATCCCCCTTGATGGTAAGGGCAAGTTTGATGTGCTTTGAACCAAAAAGGTGGATTTTCTGGTACTGTGAGAGGAGTCCTAGTTTAGACGTGCCCCTTGGCCAGTAGAAGTGGAAATAACTCTGCATACAACATCGGTATAGGGTTGAACCCTGGTGGTCGTGTAGTACGGTTGTTGTTGTATGATGGACGAGCTTGCTGAAAAGGCTGTTGCGGCCTTTGCTGATACTGTTGTTGATTTGGTTGGCTCTGAGCAACCTGAGGTTGATAAGTCGGAGCTGGCGCAGGGTTGATAGCGGGAGTTACCGCCGCTACTAGTTGATACCTTCGCCTTTTCTTTCCTAGAGATATATTACTGATATTATGCTCTTTCTTCTTTTGGAAAGCACTACCGTATCTTTTGGTACTACTAGATGGCTCTGCATCCTTGACCAATCGTCCTTCTCTGACTGCCTCTTCAAGGCGTACTCCCATATTCACCATTTTAGTGAAGTCACTAGGATCATTGACGACCATTCGGTCGTAATAGAACGAGCTCAACGTTTTCAGGAAAATCTTGGTCATCTCCTTTTCTTCAAGAGGGGGACAGATCTGAGCGGAAATTTCACGCAATCTCTGAGCATATTCTTTAAAATTTTCTTTGTCATTTTGTTGCATTGGCCTGAGTTGATCCATATCCAGTGCCATGTCCAAATTGTATTTATACTGCTGAACAAAGTCTGCGCCGAGATCTCTGAAAATACTGATCTTGGTGCGGTTCAAACCCATGTACCATTTGAGTGTGGCACCGGTTAAACTGTCTTGGAAGTAATGGATCAGTAACTATTGATTGTCTGTCTGGGTAGACATTTTTTGAGCGTACATCACCAAATGACTTTGAGGGCAAGAGTTGCCTTTGTATTTTTCAAAGTCAGGCACATTGAATTTGTGCGAGATCTTTACATTAGGAACCAGACAGAGGTCTGCGGCGTCCTTTCCGAATAAGTCTTGACCATGAATGGCATGCAGTTCCTTCTGCGTTTCCAAGAATTGTTCCTGGAACTCATTCATCCTTTCGTACATGTCTTCGTTTCCACTAGAACTTGCTTGCAAAATCTGTCCTTCTGGGACAGTGTGTACCACTGGTTGTGGTATAGACATTATAGCGGTGACCCTTGGCGCTTCAGTGCCCTAGAGTTTGTAACCTTCAGGAGTTGCTATTGTAACCCTTGCATCTTCACTTTCCCGTAGTTTGTAACCTTCGGGTCCAGCGGTTCCTGCTATGGCTTTTGGGTCTTCAGTGACTGGTGGGATATATCCTTCAGGTATAAAGTTGAAAGGCATGCCCCAGAGGCGACCCTTAGGCATGTTGTACCGAGGATAATTCTCATGTGTCTCCAATATGGGTGTAGATGTAATCTCTGAGATCACAGTCCTTTGATGTTGCTGCTTCTGAGCTGCGGCAGCGTCGATTTCTTCTCTCAGCTCTCTATTCTCTTCCTCGAGATCATCCATTTTATTTTGTCGATTGGCCCGAGTATTGTATGAGTGAGACAATTTGACTCTAGAATTGTGACATATACGTGAGACTCAAAGATAAGAAAAAATGTGTTATGTGAGAATGATGAATGATATGCAAAGACATATTTTTTTAGTTTCTGTCTTATTCAAAAAGAAACTTCAACAAATAGATTGCAAATATCACACAGTGGGGGAGACCCTTTTTATTGAATTCGAAAGGTTGCAGTTATTTACAAAGAAAAGTACAGTATTTTACAAAGTGCTGTAAGGAGAATGTCTAAGCTCATGGATCCTGAGTTCTCTTTGAAGAGAGCTCAGATGCTGGTTCCTGTATTTTCCTTTTTGTTGACTGGTACTCTTCAGTCGTTGTCGGGTCGACGTCCCTTTGCCAAGTGAAAGGAGCGAGCAAATTTCTTCGGTCTTCCTGACTTTCTATAGCATGTTGCTCTAATATTTCAATCAGAGCATCGTTCTCTTTTAACAGTTCCTGAATCTTGATACATTCCAAATTAAGGATTTGGTATTTGTTCTTCCAAGAGCTCTTTTCACGTTGAACTTTGTTGAGAGCGACCTGGAGTTTTTTCGCATCAGACATGAAATAAAGGACAGACTCCTTTAAGGGAAAAACTTCTTATCGAGGGTAAGGCATCCTCAGCTTTAGGGCTCTAGTTTGCACCCAATGGAGATAAGGTTCCATGGAGGTACAGTTTGGTGTTCCCAAAGACTCTCTGTCTTTCTTGTGAATATATTGCTAGGCATGCACTATTTCCTTCTTTAGTGCCTTGTCATTTTCCCCTTCCTTGAAGAAAAGACCTTCCAGATGAACATTATGTGGGATATTCTTCATCGGGTATCCGAGTTGACGGCGAGCTAAAATTGAATGATAGTTGATTCCTCTTTTAGTTCCAATGAGGGGTACGTTAGGGAAATTTCCACATTTGTCGATGATCTCTATCCCTTCGTAAATCCGATTGTACCAGTCTATATCAGAATTGGTAAGAGACATAATCCTTTGTGACCAACGTAGAGTACTCTTGTGATCCCAAAAAGCACTAGACTTGGGCAAGTGGGAAATGAACCATTTGTAGAGTAAGGGTACACAACATGTGATCATTCCCCCGCTGTACAAATTCCTTAAGTGTACGGAATGATAAGCATCTGCGAGCAGAGTTGGCACGGGATTTCCTATCAAGAATATCTTAACAGCATTGGTATCGACGAAGTTGTCAATGTTGGGAAAGAGGGATAACCCATATATAAGAAGGATAAAGATGTCTTCGAAGGCGGTTATATGTCCTATACTGGAAAAGTATAGAGCTTTCTCCATCAGGAACTTAGCCGGTAAACCCTGGATTCCTCCTTTAGTGGTTATGTGAGTCCTAACTTCTGACTCATCCAAAGAGATTGCTCTTACAATGGCCCGATTCTTTGGAATTTCTTCCAGTCCAGAAAATGGAGCTTGATCAGTGATAGGTAAATCAATCAGGTGGGAGTACTCTTCCAATGTTGGTGCAAGTTGGTAATCTGGGAAAGTGAAGCAGTGGTAAATCGGATCGTAGAACTGTACCAGCGTAGATAGGATTCCTTCAACCATGTTGACCCTCAACAGAGACAACAGTCCTCTGTGCTTAGCTCTAAAAGCCTCGGGATTAGTAATCATCCTTCCCAATTTCCTTAAGTATTCTAGTTTCAGAGCCTTGAAGGTGTACTTGTGCGTCTTTTTTCTACTGAAATCCATAACGCAACCTCTGATATTTGCAATTATTATTTTTTAGTTCTTTTGGAAAAAAGATTTTTTTTCTTGTTTGTGTAGCGTGCGATTTTTGTCGGTGACGTGACCACCTTATCGTATTGGTTGGAATTGAGTGCTACTTTCTGATTTCTTATTTATCCTATGAAGCTAGAAAGGAAAGGGAAGCTATCTAAAAACCTTGCACGCAAATGTTTTCTTTAACAAATTCTAAGAGATTGGGGGTCCGGGGTCAGATTATACAAAGGGAAGTTGTCAATTACCCAGTGTATATATGGTTATCCATAGATCTTGTGTGGCATGTTTAAATACTTTTTGGTGTTTACTGTTATAGGTTGGGAATGTTGAGAGAGTGTTTTTGTTGTTTTTGGACTTTCCCTTGCTTTTGGTAAGGTACTGGACCTAAAGTTTTTGATTTGTGTGCTCGCTAAGATTTGGAAATCTTATGCCTACGTATTCCTGTAAAGATAATAGGGAAATTAGAGCAATCGTAGTTCCTCCTATTTCTATGGGAGGAAAGATGTTTTGTGTCTTGTTTAAAGCCCAAGATTGAAGCTAAAGGGTATTTATCTCTTGTTCAAAGCCCAAGACTGAAGCTAAAGGGTTTAACTGAGAGAGAATTTGTCATCTCTATAGGGAGATATCTCACTTATTCATCACAAAATGTTGGGTAACTGATTATAAAGGGGAATTACTTTAACTGGAATGTATGGAATAAACTTTAACTCAGTGTAGAGCAATGTCATTTTTCCTTAGGAATCTTTTATGCTAAGAGAGGGACATTGGCATAGATGTAAATAATCCGGAGTCTTGCCACTTACAGCAATTAGATGAAAGAGGAAGTTTACCAGGATCGAAGAGGGACCACAACATGGATTTTTGAATCAGCAAGTGTGCCACTTACAGCAGTTATTTGGGATTGGGTTTGTTTGTTTGTTTGTTTTAATGTGTGATGTACAGATGAATGTCTTCCTACAGAGAGAAATTTTGATTTCCTCTGAGGGGATTTTGGTTTTGTGTGACTTGATCAAAGCCCAAGGTTGAAGGTAAAAGGCTGACTCTACTAGGGGAGTTTTATATCTGTCTTGTACAAGGCCTAAGATTGAGGCTGAAGGGAATTGACTCTTCCGGGGAAAATTTTGTCTGTCTTGTACAAAGCCTAAGATTGAGGCTATAAGAAATTGACTCCACTAGAGAGAGGTTTTATATGTCTTGTACAAAGCCTAAGATTGAGGCTAAAAAGAATTTGACTCAGCTGGAGAATATGACCTGTCTTGTACAAAGCCCAAGATTGAGGCTAACTTTGCTGAGGAAAAATCATTATACAAAGCCTAAGAGGTGGCTGGTTGGGGAATTTCTTATATGAAGCCTAAGAGGAGGATGGCTTCTGCATAGGATTATTGAGATCCAGAGACAGGTCCAAATTGGGGAATCAACTCTTGTTGAGGATTGAAGAAGAGTTGTAATATCAGATGCTCTGAGGTTCTGATTCTATTAGGGTTTTATTGATGGTAAATTGACCCTGTTTGGGGATTTTTAAGGTGAAGGTTTACACTTTGAGTTTGAAAACCTATGGGGTTTTAACTCTGATGGAGATTGTGTAGTGATCAGGGTTTATCCTGTGCTTTTAGGAAACTTGAGGGTTTCTTTGAGATCCAAGAGAAGATGAGACTTTCCAAGTCTACTGGTATGAAGAAGTTAACTCTTAACTGGAGGATAATCTTTGTATGATGCCCAAGAGGAGGCTGATGTTTTAAGGGATGAGAATCAACCCTAAACTGGTCTGATGTTTTGGAACTCTGACTCTCTGGAGGATTGAACTAGTAGAGATGACTAAGTTCTGTCCTATACCTGTAGGAGGTCTTAAGGTCCTTGTACTAAGCCCAAGAGGAGGCTGAGAACTTATAAGAATCATGTGGGTCCCTGTACAAAGCCCAAGAGGAGGCTGGGATGCTTTTAGGAAGCCTGTGGGCCCATACCTGAGAAAAGTTCAAGAAAGGTTTCACCGGGAATAAGTCATTTCTTTGGTGAACAATTCTAGGGTTTGAAGAAGTTCAAAAGAGGTTTCACCGGGAATTAGTCCTCTTTGGGGAAATTAATTTCTTGTACAGATATTTCTAAGTTGTGACAGTCTTGAGAAATGTTTCTCCGGGAATAATGCATTTCTCTGTTCCATATTGTATAAGCCCAAGAGGAGGCAAGACTGTATCTGGAATTTTTTATGGGGGAACTAGTTTTGACTGTGTTAAAAGAGTAATCATTGGTTTGATCTAAAAGTAGACCTAATTGCTGGGGAAAATTCTAAGCAAGTATATACAAGCATACATATACAGATGAAATATATAAACCAACATGTAGAAGAAAATAGTAGAACTTACAATTGTATAAGATCCAGCATTGTAACCACAACTGTATGGTTAGTTATTCAAGAAATTGAAGAAAGTTTTGATAACACTTTGAATTTGAATCTAAATCAAATGAAAAGTTATTTTTAAAGGAAGTTTGGGGCTTATACTCAAGGAGAGGCCCAGATGAAAAACAATGATTCTACCGTCATTCTGAAAATTGTATCGGGACTTATACAATGACTGAGGCAAAAATTATTTATGTTCAAAGGAGGTTGGGTCTTACACTCTATTAGAGGCCCAAAAGTGTTTAAAAAAGAAGAGAAATGAGACTTACAACCAAAGGGAGGCCCAGATGAAAATTGTTTTGAAAACGGCGATTGCGCCAAGGTTTCTTAAAACGTATCGAGACTTATACAATGACTGAGGCCCAAAATGGTTTATTTACAAAGGGATGGGTCTTACACTCTATTAAGAGGCCCAAAAGTGTTTCAAATGAAGTTTGAAAAATTAAAATTGAGGGAAACCCTAATTTTAATTAATATAATATTATTTTCAAAGGAAATTAAATATAAAATACCAAATATATTTAAAAACAAGTGGTAAGCTTTGAAAAATATTTTGGAAAATCATGTTTAATCACATGAAGGCTTGAAATTCAATTGGTTTTGAAAGATCAAGGTGGAAATTTTATTTTTTAAATGTTTGAAAATAAATAAAATGAAATTAATTATAATAATTCAAACTATATTAAATAAATAATATAAATTCAATTTTTTTGTGGAATAAAATATTTCAACATTTTTGTGAATTTTCAAAAAAAGAACCAATAAAAAATAATTAAAATTGAGAGAGAAATTAATTTTGAGATTAATTAATAAAATCATGAAAAATGAGAAAAATAGCAAAATGAGAGAAATATAAAAAATGGTCTGGGTGGGTTTTGAACCCACGACCTCCAACCAAACACATGTACGCTGCTACCACTAGAGTAGTGATACATCCGTGTATCAAAACCACCCCATGAATACATAAGGGTGACCTGAATTCTAGGTCTGACCAAGGCAAAAAAAAGCCAAGTTTTGGTGAATTTGCATGAAGGCCTCAATTCTCCATGAAATTGGATGAAATTTAGATGGATCCTACCTAGAATTTCATGAGGAATCCAATGGTGCTGTTAAAATTTTCTAAATAAGCTTCTATTTTAAAACCGGATAGTGGTTTCAAAATAGGCCAAGATTTGTAAGTTCTATGCTATCTCATCATACAAGCAACAATAGCATGGTAAATTGGTTTAAAAATAACACATATGATATATATGACATGTCCATGATCTATGGACATCAAAGCAATGCATATTTTAAAGAGTTCAAGTTGTGATGCACTTACCTCTTGAAGCTCCTTGTGCTAACTATCAAGATACTTGTACCAAAAGTAATCCAATGCTTTAGACACTCTTGATTGATCCCTTAGAAGCTTTTAGGATGATCAAATCAGCTGGAAACCTCAAGAACAAGAATTGGCTCTTTCATGCAAAAGTGGCAAAAGTGACCAGAATGGTAACTCACTCAAATGGTGTTACAATTGAGGGAAACCTATTGGGGCAGTTTGAGGATGATATTTGGAGAGTATTTGAAGGGTTAGTTGGTCTTGAAAGTGATTGAATCAAGACATGACTTGAAAAATGCAGAAAAGTCAAAATTTGAGGTTTTGGAGGTTGACTTTCTGATTTTGATGTTGTACAATGAGAATGAAGGTTTGAACACCTCTAATGGATGATTTATGATGTGTTTGGATGGTTATTTGAGTGGTTTTTTCTCTGGTTTCAAGAATTCCCGAATTGCTCCAATGTGACTTGAAATTGAAGTAAGAGAGAGAGAGTGAGAAAACAAGGCTATGGTATTGTTTTGGGGTGGTTTGAAACATCATAAATGACCTCTATTTATAGTAGAGGAGTTTTGTTTTTGAAGGAATAGTGTTAGATGAGGGATCACTCTATTATCCAATGGATATGCCCATGTATCACTTTCTTAAATGCCAAGGTACCAAGTCTTCACTTGGCCATTGACTAGAGCTGATCTTTGTAGCTCTAGGTCTTCTGAGTTATGAGTCAATCTTGACTCAATTGGACTGATATGGCTTGGTTCATGGCAGCTCTATGCTCCACATCAATTCCAAATGACAAACTTGGAGTTTTGGATTTGAAACTTGAATGATCACATGCCAAAGGATGAGATTCTTGCCTTAGGGTCCAAGCTTGCAGGTTTTTCATGATTGACTGAGATTCTTGTTGAATTTGAATGAGGATCAGTCTTACATAGTCACCAAAATTGAACTCAAGAATCGTGTGCCACAAGTAATGCACAAAATTTGTCTTGGAAATTAGTTTGAGCAAGGCATGTTGTGAGGTTCATAACTCCTTGATTAAGTTGAATTAATGGGAGTTCTTGTACTCTTTGGATAGATCTCAAGACATACTTTAACTTTGATGTCCACCAATGGACATGGTTTAGCTTAGATAAAGGTTAAAAAAGGCCTCAAAGTTGGAAAAAATGAAACAGATTCTGACTTGAAAATTTCAGTAAGTGTTGGCAAAAAAGGGGTCATTTTCATTTTTTGTGATTTTGATCAATCCATAACTCAAAATCCATGAGGATTTGGAATCTCTTATAGTTGAAACTTTTGAAGTATGTCATGTGAACTTTCATTTTAGCTTTGGATGGAAGAAAAAGGCCTTAGGGTTTGGGAGTTATGACCTTTCAAAGTTGGTAACAAATCCATTTTGTTCCATAACTTGGAAAAAATTTAAGTTTCCTATGGTTGCCCCTTTTGTAAGAAACCTCACTTTTATTGATTTTTCTTGATGGATGATGATCAAAACCATGCATTAACATTGTTTTTGACTTAGGGGAGCCACATTTGTGAAAAATTCAAAAAGTCAAACTTGATTTTGGGCACAGTTGACTTTTTTTTGTCAGATGAATTCCAAACTCTGTGATCTTCTATGCAATCAAGTTCTTGACCTAATTCAAACCTAATGGATGGATTCCATAGGTGTTTTAGAGTGTCTTAAATGATTTCCCAAGGTTTGGGAATATGTCTCGGTCCAAAGTCAAAGGTACAGTTGACGTTTTCTTCAAAACCCTAATTGTGATCCAGATGAATTTGAAACTTGTGAATCAAGTTTCTTGGACAATCCATTATTTTAAATGGATCAATGTGGTGTATTTAAGGCCCTCAAATCATGTCTTGAGGTCTTGGCTCATGTCTTGCCTCAAAAGTCAACTTAGGGGTGAATTAGGTCAAGAAACCCTAATTCCTGATTTTTGCTGAATGCATCCCCTGAGGCTATTTTGACTTGATGATTAGATCCATGAGGTCCCTTGGAGCATTTTGGATAATGTTTTGAGGTATTGGCTCATGCCCAGATGAAAATTATCATCTGGAGGCCTTGGTCGACCAAAACCCTAATTTGGTGACACTGGCGATCTTGAGGCTCAATCCACTTGGATTGTTGCAATCTTGTGCTTGATTCTTGATATGGGAGACCTCTTTATCCTTCATGGATGTTTGAGAGGTTAAACAAGTTGAATATCATGTCATTTCTTGAATGGCCCTTTGTCTAAGTGCTCTGAGAGGGCTCAAAACCCTAATTCTTGATTGTAGTAAAGCTCAACAATCTTTGAGGGGATTGATGAGGTATGATGGTACATCCATATTGTGGCAATGTTTTTCACAATGATGGGAAATCTTGTGGTCAAAATTTGGGGTATGACAGTTTGAAAAGATTTTTTTAATGAACGCATGAATACAGCACACAAAAACATTTGAAAACATGGGTTCAAGGGTTCAACGTCACGAGCATGGAGTCATGGCTCTACCCATCCCCAAAGGTTGTACTATTTTGGTCAATTTTTGTACCTGTAGAATGGGTTCTAAAAGGTTCCCAAAGTCATTGACCTCTCCTAGGGATACCAACAACAAGCTGATTCACTCGAGCGAGCTGTAATATCCTAGGATGAATCTCATTTGAGTGTAGTATCACGTATCAACTATTCTCGATAGTCACCGCACTACCAAATGGCCATATGGTTAAATATCTACTAAATCCTCAGGGTCATGGGTACCGCACTGGGATAGACAATGCTTTCACGACAATCGGTCGTTCAACAATGATATTTCCGCATGGGTACCTCGACTGATTTGGTGGACTGCCAAGTTAGCCTGGTCGGGATTCACTCAATATAAGAGTTTCTTGGATATGCAACCACTTATCTTAATGTTCTCTCAAACTTTCCACATGCGTATTAATCGTATTCCCAGTTAACAGAAATTTAAACACGGGTATCAAGTAGTATAATAGTAAATGATTAATATTATATAGTAGAAAGTATAGAAAATGCCAAACAAAGCCTAGACCTCTTAGGAACTCTAATCCTAGGACTCCCCATCAGAGTCACCATTTTTCGGTAGCGTACGATTTTTGTCGGTGACGCGACCACCTTACTGCAATGGTTGGAATTGGGTGTTACTTTCTGATTTCTTATTTATCCTATGAAGCTAGAAAGGAAAGGGAAGCTATCTAAAAATAACCTTGCACGCAAATGTTTTCTTTAACAAATGCTAAGAGATTAGGGGGTCTGGGGTCAGATTATACAAAGGGAAGTTGTCAATTACCCAATGTATATATGGTTATCCATAGATCTTCTTTGGCATGTTTAAATACTTTCTAGTGTTTATCTGTTATGGGTTGGGAAAGTTTCTCATTTGGGAGTGTTGAGAGAGTGTTTTTGTTGTTTTCGGGTTTTCTGTTGTTTTTGGTAAGGTACTAGACCTAAAGTTTTGGATTTGTGTGCTCGCTAATATTTTGCAATCTTATGCCTACATATTCCCGTAAAGATAACAGGGAAATCAGAGAAATCATAGTTCCTCCTATTTCTATGGGAGGAAAATGTTTGGTGTCTTGTTTAAAGCCCAAGAATGAAGCTGGTTGAGTATTTGGTGTCTTGTTCAAAGCCCAAGATTGAAGCTAAAGGGTTTGACTGAGAGAGAATTTGTTATCTCTAAAAGGAGGTATCTCACCTGTTCATCACAATTGTTGGGTAACTGATCATAAAGGAGAATTACCTTAACTGGAATGTATGGAATCCAGCAATGCCATAATTTTCTTTATAAGAGAAATACCCTGAAGGAAGAAACTTTAACTCAGTGTAGAGCAATTACATTTTTCCTTAGGAATCTTCCAGGCTAAGAGAGGTACATTGGCTTGGATGTGAATAATCCAGAGGCTTGCTACTTATATCAATTAGATGAAAGAGGAAGTTTACCAGGATAAAAGAGGGACCACAACTTGGAATTTTGATTCAACAACAGTGTCACTTACAGCAGTTATCTAGAATTAGGGTTTTTTTGATTATTTGTCTTGATATGTGATATACAGAGAAATGTCTTCCTACAGAGAGAACACTTGATTTCCTCTGAGGGGATGTTGATTTTTGTGTGCCTTGATCCAAGCCCAAGGTTGAATCTAAAAGGTTGACTCTACTAGGGAGTTTTACATCTGTCTTGTATAAAGCCCAAGATTGAGGCTAAAAGGAGATTGACTCAGCTAGAGAGTATGAGCTTTCTTGTACAAAGTCCAAGATTGAGGCTAAAAAAAGATGGACTCTGTCAGGGAGTATTTTATCTGTCTTATACAAATCCCAAGATTGAGGCTAAAAGGAATTGACTCCAGTGAGGAGAGGTTTTATCTGTCTTGTACAAATCCAAAGATTAAGGCTAAATCTGTTGAGGAGAAATCATTATACAAAGCCTAAGAGGAGGGTGGCTTGGGAAATTCTTATACAAAGCCTAAGAAGAGGCTGACTTCTGTTGAGGATTATTGAGATCCAGAGACAGGTCCAAATTGGGGAATCAACTCTTGCTGAGGATTGAAGAAGAGTTGAAATATCAGATGCCCTGAGGTTCTGATCCTGTTAAGATTTTTTGGGTTGGTAAAGGTTTAAACTATGAGTATGAAAACCTATGGAGGTTTCAAACTCTGCTGGAGATTGATGAAGTAATTAGGGTTTTTCCTGTGCTTTAGGAAACTTGAGGGTTTCTTTAAGATCCAAGAGAAGATGAGACCTTCCAAGTCTACTGGTATGAAGAGGTTGACACATAGTTAGAGAGTGATCTTTGTATGATGCCGAAGAGGAGGTTGGTGTTTTAAAGGGATGAAGATCAACCCTAAAAATAAATGGATGTTCTGAAATTCCGACTCTCAGGAGGATTGAACTAGTAGAGATGACTAATTATGTCTTATACCTGTAAGAGGTCTTCAAGTCCTTGTACTAAGCCCAAGAGGAGGCTGAGAACTTCTAAGAAGCCTGTGGGTCCTTGTACTAAGCCCAAGAGGAGGCTGGGAATGCTTTTAGGAAGCATGTGGCTCCAAACCTAAGAAAAGTTCAAGAAAGGTTTCACCGGGAATTAATCCTTTCTTAGTTGAACAGTTCTAGGGTTTGAAGAAATTTTGAAGAGGTTTCACCAGGAATTAATCCTCTCTAGGGAAATGAATTTCTTGTACAAATACTTCTAAGTTTGGACAGTCTTGAAAAAGTTTCATCGGGAATAATGCTTTTCTCTGTTCCATATTGTATAAGCCCAAGAGGAGGCAAGATTGTATCTGGAATTTCCTATGGGGAACTAATTTTGACTCTGTTAAAAGAGTAACCACTGGTTTGATCTAGACCTAGACCTAATTGCTGGGGGAAACTCTAAGCAAGTGTGTACAAATATATATATATACTGTTTAAATATATAAACAAGTATGTGTTGAAAAGATAGTGGAACTTACAGTTGTGCAAGCCCAAGCATAGCAACTACAGCTGCATGGTTATTTATTCAAGAAATTGAAGAAAGTTTTCATAAAACTTAGAATTTGAATATAAATCAAAAGAAAGTTGTTGAAATGGGAAGTTTGGGGCTTATTCTTAAAGAGAGGCCCAGATGAATTCTTTTGAAAAGGCGATGATCGAGTCGTAGTTTTGAAAACCACAGAGGGACTTATACAATGAATGAGGCCTAAGTTATTATGTTTACAAAAAGGATGGGTCTTACACTCTATTAGAGGCCCAAGAGTTTATTTTTATACAAGAGATGGGGCTTACAACTCAAGGTGTTTCCCAGATGAAAAACAACGATCGCACCGTTATTTTGAAAATTGTACCGGGACTTATACAAATGACTGAGGCCCAAATTATTTATGTACAGAGAGGGTTGGGTCTTACACTCTATTAGAGGCCCAAAAGTGTTTGAAAAAAGAAGAAAAATGGGACATACAACACAAGGGGAGGCCCAGATGAAAATTGTTTTGAAAACGGCGATCGCGCCGAGATTTAAAAACGTATCGGGACTTATACAATGACTGGGGCCCAAAATGGTTTATTTACAAAGGGATGGGACTTACACTCTATTAAGAGGCCCAAAAGTTTTTCAAATGATGTTTGAAAAATTAAAATTGAGGGAAACCCTAATTTTAATTAAAATTAATATAATTTTCAAAGGAAATTAAATATCAAATATAAAATATATTTAAAAACAAGTGGTAAGCTTTGAAAAATATTTTGGAAAATCATGTTTAATCATATGAAGGCTTGAAATTCAATTGATTTTGAAAGATCAAGGTGGAAACCTCATTTTAAAAATGTTTTTTTTATTAATAAGAAATTATATTACCAAAAAACAATTCTGTACAAGCGCCGATCTTCACGATCCAGGCACACAACAACTAAATAGTACATAAACAAGGAAACCTAGTAGACATTGTTCAACCGTTGACAATACTCATACAACTTTGCATTTTTCTCCACCCTACGAAGCACCATAGTTCGGATTTCAGTGCCATCTAGCACGTGTCGGCCTTCAGTTTGAAATACGTTTTTATTTATGACAGACCACACATAGTAGATTGTCTCCGCCATCAGTGTTTTCAGCAGCCTAGCCTTTATACCTTTCCCTCGAGTGGCTCTAATGGCCCATTTCAACTCTTCCTCCCATCCATCAGGATCATGCATAACTGATATGGTATGTAGCAGACTTTTCCACACATGTTTAGTAGCAGCACACTCAAAGAATAGATGTTGAATTGTCTTAGGTCACCACAAAACACACAATTACCATCATTTGCAATCCCACACTTCGGCACCCTGTCCCTCGTCATTAATCGCTTGTGGTATGCCATCCACACTGTAAATATTGCTTTAGGCCTTGCTATGTTACCATACAATAAGAACCTTCAGTCAACTTTTGGTTTCACCTCTCGTATTGCATTGTACATCATGGTTGTTTTGTATTTCTTTGTTGATATAAAACTTTGCCAACAATCTGTATTTATCAAAGTCTCCCTATGCTTGCAAATCGCACGAATCACCCACGATGCATTTGGCCCTGGCATGAAAGAATGCACATCCGTCTATTTCATATAGTACTAGTGTATCCATTTAATCCAAAGAACATCTTTCTTGATCCAAATATTCCACAGCAGTTTGCCCAAAGTGGCTATATTCCATTCACAGATTGACACCATATTCATCCCTCCCATAGCAACTTGGTCACATACATGCTCCCAAGCAATGGGGATTTTCTACTCTTATCTTGCTTACTAGTCCACACAAATGTTCTGCACATAGATTCAATATGTTTTAGTACCTTTTTGGGCAGAGGAAAAATCTGTAGCCAGTAGTTACCTATGGCTAGTATCACACTTCTAATGAGTTGCATCCTTCCTGCATAAGACAGTAAGTGAGTGCTCCAATGTGTAATTCTTTTCATCATCTTTTCTATAAGTTGTTGACAAGCCTGAACCGTTAGTTTCTTGCTATCCAACGGATTTCCCACATATCTGACTGGTAAGGTACCTGCAGTGAGACTAGTCTGCTGATAAAAAGAGCTACTCACTTCATTTGACACACCTGCTGCAAAAAGGTTGCTTTTTGATTGGCTTACATATAGCCCAGTAGCCTCTGAAAAGCATTGGATCTTCTCCATTATAAGCCTCAAAGATGTGCAATCCCCTCGAGTAAATAATAGTATGTCATCTGCAAAAAACAAATTGATTATTCTCAGCCTTTCACACTTAGGATGATAATTAAAATCAGGTGTGAATTGCAAGGTTTGCAGGGTCCTATGAAGGTACTCCATGATGAGTACTGTTATGGACTGGACAAATGGCTAGAATTGGCCCAATCCGCTTCTGCTCCAGAGCGGCCCAAATTGCCTAAGCCCAATCCACAGAGGGGCAAAAGTGACATTTCTGCCCCTCCACCCGGGCAAGGAACGCAATGTTCCTCCCCAACTTTAGTGCCCGTTGCGCACAACTTCCTCGCTGCCCGAACGTCAACGGGAAGGTGTCCGCAACTGCGTCTATGCCCGACATAACGGCTAGTTCATGGCAACCTGCCCGTCACAACGGCTAGTTTGGGCAGTTACCTATTCTTTGGGAAAAACGGCTAGTTCGCCCCGAAAATAGGACCGTTGGCCACGCGCTGGGGGCTCTATATAAACCCTCTCACTTGAGAGGGTCAGGTATCACATTTTTCACCCTAAGCATACACTTTGTACTTGCCCCATTTTCTCTGACCCTTTCTTACTTGAGCGTCGGAGTACCTTGCAGGTACACCCCCTCCTCTCCTCATTCTCAAGCCGAGCACGTTGCACGCCTTACAACCAACGATCATCCGGGCACCTCACCTTCTGACGACCAGCTTACGTGGGCCAGTTCGAATACTTTGGATCAGTGGCGCCGTCTGTGGGAACTCCTTGTTCTCCCCTTCTTTCTTTCCTCCTCGGAAACTGAAAGATCAAAACATACTTTCTTTGATCCACCCACGAATGGCCGCTTAGAACTCCGCAAAAGGTGCTGACGCTACAGTTCTTGTCCCCGTCAACAAGATGGACGCTAATGGCAGTTCGTTGTTACTTTCTGATCCCCGTTTCCTTCGTGACGGGGCCACTGCGTCTCCAACTCCTCCTCCCACCGAGCAAGGAGGAAAATAATCACCGTTGGGGGAACGACCGATTCCTGGCCCCCCCAGCGCCGATCTGGCCGTTGCAACCCTCCTGGACGCTGTCAACCGCACGAACCTCCTTATCTTACAACAAGGAGAAAGGATCGGAACTCTCGAAGAAGCAGCTCTTCCAAGATCTTCCCCTGCCAAGAGGAAACACCAGAAATCAAGAAGCCCGCCACCTAGGCGCAGGGAAGACCGTATGACAAGGCGTTAGCCTGAACCACTGCGCGTTCGCAAGCGCGACCAGATCTCCCCGCGGGATCAGTCACCACTAAGACACAAGAGAACGAGGCAAGACGGGCATTCTCCATCGGCCAGACCTCGCGATCGGCCACGATCACCCTCACCTCGCAGAGACCGCCGCTGTGAGTGCAGACAACTGTCACCATCGACTTCAAGTTCGGACAGCGACGACAAGCCTCGCGGCCCGTTGTCCCGCAGGATCCTGGCCACCCATCTCCCCAAAAGGCTAGAAAAGCCTCCGTCTCTAGGGACTTATGATGGAACCACGGACCCAGACGAGCACATAGAAAACATAGATGCTCTTCTGGACTACAGAGGTGTACGAGGAGCCATCAAATGCCGCCTGTTCCCAACCATGCTCCGGAAGGGAGCAATGACCTGGTACAAACAGCTGCCAGAGGAATCCATCACCTCCTGGAGGCAGCTCAGGAGGATCTTCTCCCGACACTTTACCGCATCACGACGCCATCCAAAGACTGAGGCATCCCTTGGAGCTGTTGTACAGGGGAGAGATGAACCTCTTCAGGACTACATTGAGCGGTTCAACAAGGAAGCCGTCCAAGTGCCAACGACCGACGAGATGAAGAAGTTCCTGCTCGAGCAGGGATTACGTCCTGGCTCAGACTTCGCGAAAGCCATCGGCCTAGATCCACCAAGGAACCTCAACGCTCTCCTCCACCAAGCCCAGTCGCATATACAGTACGAGGAGAAGGTCGCCGCCCACTCTGTCCGGGCCTCCCGTCACCAAGAAGGTGCCCGGACATCCAGAGCTGAAGAGCCCTCGACATCCCGTCGAGGAGATAAAAGACGCGACGATCAGCCTCGCGATGCACGCGAACAGAAGGGACCTTCTGGACGATTCCATGAATATAACCCCCTCACTACTTCAAGGGAGAAAATCTTGTCCGAATGTGCCAACTCAGAGTTCAAGCAGGCGGGGGTCCGTTTCCCCAAACAGCTGCCGGCCAGGCCAGGTGTGGACAAATCCAAGTATTGCCGCTTCCACAAGAGTCACGGCCATACGACGGAAGAATGCATCCACCTCAGAGATGCCATAGAGATCCTCATTCGCGACGGCCATCTGAAGTAGTTCGCGAAGAAAAAAGAAGCTCCCCGACAAGAATCCCAGGAGAGCAAGAAGGCTGCTGAAGAGACTCCGCCCTCCGATGACACCAACGTACAGGTCGCTATGTCCGTGACTCGACCAGAAGACTTCTGTATCCCTGACAGTCTGCCCGCTTCCATGTTCCTCGGCGCTCACAGCCCGTGGGAAACCTTCCTGTCGGCCATGGTCATCTCCGGTGGTGGATTCAACAAAATCACGGTTGGTTCGGTCAAGAGGAAGTTCGATCAACTGATCAACAAGAGCTCCAACGAAGTCACCACGCTGGATACCACTCGCAAAGGATCCTCTCCCATTTCCTTCTACAAAGAAGAGCTCCTCGGCGGGTCACCAAACTCAAGCATCCCGCTTCTCATCCGGGCAAGGATGGCAAACTTCGACGTTCACAGAATACTCGCGGACCAGGGCAGTTCAGTTGATATAATGTACAACCACCTGTTCGAGACACTGTAGTTGGACGACTCTCACCTTACTCCATACGTTGGATCCGACCTGCAGGGATTCAACGGAGCAGTAACAAGGCCCCGAGGTTACATAGAGCTCATCGTGACCTTCGGTTCAGGAAAGACAACCCGAGCAATCAAAGCACAGTTTCTGGTAATCGACTGCCCGTCACTATATCAGTGCATTTTTGGAAGGCCAACCCTGGCAGAGTTGGTTGCAGTGCCTTCCACCGTACATCTCAAGATGAAGTACTACACTTCTGAAGGGATGATCGCCACCCTCCACGGTGACATCGAAGCTGCCCGTCGATGCTTTGAAGCGGCATCAAAAGGATTGAGCACAATCTCAGCAAAGCCGAGGACATCTGGATGCCCTCCTCTGCCCAGCAGCTCCGAGCAGCCAAAGCGCCTCCCCCAGGTTGAATCCATCGACTTGGACAGCCGTTTCAACGAGGAGGATCACGCCAAAGCCCTGACGACTTCGGGTAGCCAGTCCCACAACAACGACCATCTCCCGCGCCCCATACCAGATGGCAACTTCAAGATCGTCCCGTTCGGAGAAGACCCCCAATGGGGAGTGAAAATCGGAGCAGACCTCCCCGACCTGGCCAAGAGACAACTAAAAGCGTGCCTCAGGGAGAACGCAGACTTGTTCACATGGAGCGCTGCTGAAATGCCAGGATTGGACCCCTCCGTCGCTTGCCACCAACTTATAATTGATCCGGCCATCAAAGCCGTTGCCCAGCGCAGAAGGAAACAGTCCCCGGAGAAGATGGAAGCCGCGGAGAAAGCTGTTAAAGACCTTCTAGAAGCTAGGTTTATTTCCGAGGCCAAATACACTACATGGCTCTCAGATGTTGTACTTGTAAGAAAAAATAATGGCAAATGGAAAATGTGCGTTGATTATACCGATGTTAACAAGGCCTGTCCGAAGGACGCCTACCCCCTCCCCGATATAGATAAGCTCGTAGATAACTCAGTAGGTTTTAAGCTGTTATCGTTCCTAGATGTCTACTCGGGCTACAATCAAATCCCGATGGCCGCGAGCGATAAAACTTACAAGGCCTTCATGACCGAATCGGGCAATTATTACTACAACGTGATGCCTTTTGGTCTGAAGAACGCCGGCGCTACATACCAACGAATGATGAACAAAGTCTTCCAAGGACAAATAGGCGACATGCTCGAGGTATACATGGACGACATGATCGTCAAGTCCCACGAGGAACTAGACCATGTCGCCCATCTTCGAACAATTTTTGAGCAAGCGAGAAAATATCAAATGCGTTTTAACCCAGAGAAGTGCACGTTCGACGTACGGGCAGGTAAATTCCTTGGTTTCTACCTAACGGAACAAGGAATAGAGGCTAACCCCGACAAATGCCGGGCATTCTCTGAGTTCCCAACGCCCACGTCTAAGAAGAACATCCAGTCCCTCAACGGGGTACTTACCTTGTTGTCCTGCTTCGTCGCGAAATCCGCCCAACACGCCCTTCCTTTCTTCAAGCTCTTGAGAAAAGAAGCCGCGTTTGAATGGACCGAAGAATGCGAGGCGTCCCTCCTTCACTTAAAACAAGCTCTATCGAAACCACCTGTGTTGTCACGGCCAGATACCGAGGAAGTTTTGTTCCTATACCTCGCCGTCAATGCCGAGGCCATGAGCGCCGTTCTCATCCGCGAGAATCACGCCGGGCAAAAGCCCGTATACTTCACGAGCAAAGCGTTGCAGGACGCGGAGTTGCGATATCAGCAGATAGAGAAGGTAGCACTGGCCCTCATCAACGCTGCCAGACGACTGAGGCACTATTTCTTGGCCCACACGATCATGGTGAGGACGGATCAGCCCATCAAGCAGTTGCTGGGATGGCCAGACATGGCCAGTCGAATGCTCAAGTGGTCGTTGGAGCTGTCCGAATTTGACGTCCGGTATGAAAGCAGAAAAGCTCTCAAAGCACAGGCCCTGGCCGATTTCGTGGCAGAAGTAACCTTCTCAGACTCCTTGCCCCACGTAGCAAACAGATGGACCATCTACGTAGATGGAGCATCCAACTCGAGCGGCAGCGGGGCAGGAGTCATTCTGGAGAACGACGAAGGGACCATAGTAGAAGCGTCTCTCACTTTATCCTTTCCCACGTCGAACAACCAGGCCGAGTATGAAGCCTTCCTCGCTGGGTTACGCCTAGCCGAAGACCTAGGGGCAGAAGAAATCGTCATCTGCACGGACTCTCAGCTCGTAGTCCACCAGGTCTCCGGGGAGTATCAGGCCAGAAATGACAGTCTATCTGAATACCTCTCCCTAGTTAAGGAAAAGATGTCGAAGTTCAGGACTGTAACAGTAAGACATGTTCCCCGCGAACCTAACGTGCGAGCAGACGTCCTATCCAAACTAGCGAGCACCAAGAGGAAAGGCGAAAACAGGTCAGTCATCCAAGAGATACTTCCCCGGTCCAGCATCGATAAGGGGTCTTCGACCCTACACGTGCACGCATTCGGGGACACCGACTGCTGGATGACGCCCGTGTACAACTACCTCACCAGGGAAGAACTTCCGGATGACCCCAAAGAAGCCAGCACCATCAGACGAAGAGCTTGCTCGTACGTCATCCTCGAAAACAAACTTTACCGAAGGGGCTTCTCCATTCCGCTACTAAAGTGCATAGAGGAGGAGATTGTCCCCCACGTATTACGAGAAATCCACAAAGGCATTAACGCCCAGCACCTGGGGGGAAGGTCCCTTGCCCACAAGGCACTCCGGGCAGGATATTACTGGCCAACTATGCAGCAAGACGCCAAAGAGCATGTGAAGAAATGCGACAAATGCCAACGGCACGGGGATATGCACCTAGCTCCCCCTAACGAGCTGAAAAGCTTGACATCCCCGTGGCCATTCGCCTGGTGGGGCCTAGACATCCTAGGACCCTTCGTGACGGGGTCTAGCCAAAACAAATACCTGATAGTGGGCGTAGATTACTTCACAAAATGGATAGAAGCAGAAGCCTTAGCAAAGATAACAACACTTAACATTCTACGCTTCTACAAGCGGAATATCCTTTCCCGTTTTGGGATTCCCCAAGCAA
Organism: Lathyrus tuberosus; assembly: GCA_022829125.1. NCBI lineage: Eukaryota > Viridiplantae > Streptophyta > Magnoliopsida > Fabales > Fabaceae > Lathyrus > Lathyrus tuberosus. Next base: position 2,829,105 of record JALAZF010000081.1, read on the forward strand.
TCGTCACGGAAAATGGAACACAATTCACGGACAAGAAGTTCCAAGACTTCGTCGCCCATCTCGGAACAAAGCAACACTTCGCTTCGGTCGAGCACCCCCAGACCAACGGGCAGGCGGAAGCAGCCAACCGTGTCATCCTTCGTGGCCTCAAACGAAGACTGGACGAAACGAAGAAGCTCTGGGTCGAGGAGCTCCACAGCGTCTTATGGGCATATCGTACTACTCCCCAGTCCACCACCAGGGAGACGCCTTTCCGCTTAGCATATGGCATGGAGGCTATTTTACCCATCGAGATCCACGTACCGTCCAGAAGGACCGAGTCACCTCTAGAGGAGGAGATGAATAACGAAGCGATGAGAGAAGATCTCGACCTCGTTGAGGAAATTCGGACAGGAGCAGCCCTCCGCGAAGCGTCTCTTAAGCAAAAAATAGCAATCAGGCACAATGCCAAAGTCTTACGACGAGAATTCGACGTGGGCAGCCTTGTCCTGCGAAGAAACCACAAGGACTCTCGCGAAGGCAAACTAGCGGCCAACTGGGAAGGGCCATACAGAGTCCGTGCCAAAACGGGAAATGGTGTATACTTCCTCGAAAACCTCAACGGGGAGGCACTCCCCGACCATGGAACGCCGAGAAACTTAAGCAATACTACAGCTAAAAGTAACCATAGGCTTCCTCGTACCAAGAGACCACCTAGCGGTCATCATGCTCGTCCAGGTACAAACGACGCATGCACACAAAGTAGAATCCCGCTCAATCAAACAAGCCAGAACTCTGCTCGTCGGCAGTCCTCAACCGAGCACCGCCTTCGCCCAAGTACCATGATTGGCAGAACCCCAGCTCGCGATGGGACGTTCACCGCCGCGACCTCAGGCTTCAATCGCGACCTGAGATCCACAACCTCGCCAGGGACTTCCCCGGCTATTTGACCAGTTCCTTGCACTGGCGAATTCACACACAGCGAGCTATCTTTCAAAAGAAAGCTCCACTAACGGACACACCCTCCGACAGGCAGTCATACATGCACAACTAAGGTAAAGTACAACAATAATGTAAAGTACAACAAAAATTGTATAAATGTACCGGGCATTAAATAAAGAGGCCACAAGGGCCAAAAGACTGTGCGTATTACATAAAAAAGGGGGCCATGCCCCCCCAGAACCAAATAAATTACAAGTTAATCAATGGCACGTAGGCCGGACAATACACGATAACATCAAAACGACATGAATCCTCATCCTTCCACATGCTCGGTCACCTCGGGCTCGGTCTCCTGCTCCTCCGCTGGCTGATCTTCGGTCTGAGCTTTGGGGGTGTCGAGAACCAGGCCTGCGGGCAAGACAATGCGATCATCCTCCACTCGTGCAAGGTAGTGGATACCATCGGTCGAAATGTCAAGCCCGGGGTTCACCACCCGTAACTGGGCCACGGCACTTTCAAAAGACTCTGATGCCACAGTAATACCATCCTCCTCAGCCTGTAGTATGCTGGCGACCAGCTCAGCCCTAGTTTTCAACACTTTTATCTCGTCGGGTTCATCAGCACCCGGGGCACTGGCCGCCATCAGCTCCTTGTTCAAATCCTCCGCAGCCTTCTTTTCCGCCTTCATCCTGGTTACCTCCTCTTTCAGCTTGGCCGTCTCCTCCTCAACCTTCCTCCTAGCCTCGCGAGCACCCTTGACCTCTTCCTTCAAGGACGCCTCGGAGGCCCGGGCAGTAGTAAGTTCGGCCTCAAGCACAGAGTCCCCTTCCTCATAAACGGTCGCCATTTCCAGCATCCTCACCATGGCAGAAGCATCCTGGGCCACCATCGCCCTCTTGCTCGCTCGGTCCATGCTTCCGAGGTTGAGTGACTCTGCCCGTGGAACGACCAAAGTGTTGCCTTCAAAGAACCTCCGGTCAAGGACACACGGAGGAAGCTCAAACTTCCCTTTCTCGGGTGCCCGAGTCAGGTCCACGGCATCCGACGACCTTTGCCGCTTCGCTCGCCCAGCCAGAGCCAATGGAGAGTCTCGGGGAGTTGGAGTAGGAGAAGCAGAGGTTCCCACCGCAGCTTGAGCAAGGGGAAAAGCACGAGCACCACCAATAGGACGGGCCTTGGGAGGAGCCGCTCCAGCCTTGCCCCTCGACATGGCGTTCCTCACCACACGATCACGAGCCTGAGGCATCTCAACTGCACAAATGAAACAAACACGTTAGCAACGGGGAAGAAAAAGAAATAACAAATAAAGTCTAAGTATCTAAGACTACTGAGCAACTTCATGGCATCCGCGGGAGTCTTGCACTCCAGCAGAGCCTTCACATTGATAAACCTGCGCTCGACTCTCTGGCTCTCGTCGTCCTCGTAGATAGGGGCACCCTTGCTCGTCCAGCAGGTCGCAAGATCGAAGGAGTTTACCCACTTCACCAACGCCTCATAGGACACAGCATCCTGCCCGTGCAACGTGCTCGGCTCAAAGACGTAGGCACTGGGCTTCTTTGAGAAGTGTTCGGGTGTCCAGCGGATCGGGAACTTGTACACTCTCTCCCCAATATATTTCCCTTCCTCGGTAAGCATCTCATCTCCGTTCTCATCATACTCTACCTCCCAGACATACACACTGTCCTGTGCAGCTTCGGACAAGGGCTCGACGATATAATACCGTCCCTTAAACGTTCGGATGGACTCCGAGAACGGCTTAAACAGCTTTCTGAGCTGCTTCAAAGAGACCCAACCATACCTCTTCCCCGTCAGCTGCCGTTGTAGGTTGAAGACAGCAAAGAACAAAGGAAGGGTGGTCCCCAGAGAAAGGTGCTCGCACACCAACTCAAAAGCCCGTATGAAGGCCAACGAATTGGGATGGAGCTGAGAAGGAGCCAACTTCAGGTGCTCAAACACCGACCGCTGGAAGTCGGTAAAGGGCAACCTCAACCCCAATTCCTTGAAAGCATATTCGTACATGGAAAAGCAGTCCCCGAAGTTCGAGCAGATCCGCTCGTCCAAATTAGGCATAAGCACTCTCCATTCACCCGCTGGCCCCACCTCAGTAAAAACGTCTGCCGCAGACCGGGCAAACGTGGAAATATGGCCGGAAGGTTCGGCCACCTCCCACTCTTCCGGGCAGAACACATCAACGTCCTCTTCCATCGCGTCCTCCTCCACGACCTCTAAATCCTCTCCCTCCTCAGCATCGCTCTCCTCCCCCTCGACTTCGCTCGAGGAGTTCGAAGCCGACGAGCTCGAGGACGCAGAGCTCAAAGCCGTTGCACTACTGCTCTCCTCGGACACAGTCTCCTCCTCGGATGTAACAGGGATAACTTCCCTCTCTGGCTCCATCACCCCTACGATCACCTGAAAAAGCAGAGAAAGACGGTGAATTTGACAGAAAATCAAATCCACCCTTCCACCGCTAAGTCAAGTGAAAGGGCGCGTAGAAGGCTAAGGACAACGTCCCTGGCCTAAGCCCTAACATCAAACGAAGAAAGAAAAAAACCTCCCCGCGAGGAGATGACCGAGATAGACCATCCTCCAACGAGGAACCTCCCCGCGCTCGTGCCCAAACTCCGGTTGAAGTTCCACCGAAATCTGGAAACGTTCCACAGGAAAGTTCACCACTCCACCAGAAGATGGTAAGACGCGGTGGTCACGACTCGCAACCACGACATGGACCACCACGTGCACCGAACGCACTACCTACTCTGACGAGATACTTGATGCAGCATATGGGCGGAACCGCCGCCCACCACCAACACTCGCCAGAAATCTACCTACTTTGTCACCTAAAACTAACCCTAGCCGCATGCAATCTACCATTGACAATGAGAGGAAGTAAAACAAGCTGGAAACCAGAAAACTTACTTGTTTTTTAGTAGAAGAGAAAGGCTGCTCGAAACTTGACACGGTGGTCGGTTGCTCTGAAGACGGTACGGGCAGGAACGCTGATGACGACGAAGAAGGATCAGAAGGGAAAAAGTGTAAAATAGGATAACCTTCCCCCTTTTATACTGAGGGGCACGTGCACACACGCGCCCGTAGGTAATAATGACTGCCCACTAGCCATAATTACCTATTAACTGCTACGCAGAGCTCGATGCACACGTGGCAGCCCAACGTTTCCCATTCTGTCTGACGCTTTATCTTCCCGAATACCGGGCAGCAAAGTCACGACCACAAACATCACGAACACAGAGGGCCACAGGCACCTCGAGACAATTTTCCTCGTCTCCAAACGACGACTCTGCGCGACGAGAAGTCCTTAAATTATCACTCCCATGCTCGGGAGCAACGACTTGGGGGGCTCCTGTTCTGGACTGGACCAATGGCTAGAATTGGCCCAATCCGCTTCTGCTCCAGAGCGGCCCAAATTGCCTAAGCCCAATCCACAGAGGGGCAAAAGTGACATTTCTGCCCCTCCACCCGGGCAAGGAACGCAATGTTCCTCCCCGACTTTAGTGCCCGTTGCACACAGCTTCCTCGCTGCCCCGAACGTCAACGGGCAGGTGTCCGCAACTGCGTCTATGCACGACATAACGGCTAGTTCATGGCAACCTACCCGTCACAACGGCTAGTTTGGGCAGTTACCTATTCTTTGGGAAAAACGGCTAGTTCGCCCCGAAAATAGGACCGTTGGCCACGCGCTGGGGGCTCTATATAAACCCTCTCACTTGAGAGGGCCAGGTATCACATTTTTCACCCTAAGCATACACTTTGTACTTGCCCCTTTTTCTCTGACCCTTTCTTACTTGAGCGTCGGAGTACCTTGCAGGTACACCCCCTCCTCTCCTCATTCTCAAGCCGAGCACGTTGCACGCCTTACAACCAACGATCATCCGGGCACCTCACCTTCTGATGACCAGCTTACGTGGGCCAGTTCGAATACTTCGGATCAAGTACAAAGAGCAGGGGGGATATGGGATCCCCCTGTCTCAATCCTTTTTTCGCCTTTAGTAATTTGGTAAGGGTACCATTAACAGAAATCTATAAGAAACAGTGCACACACATGCCATAAACCATTGAATAAACACCATAGGAAAACCTAGTTCCACCATAATTTAATTTAAAGCTTGCCACTGCACCGTATCATAGGCTTTTTGAATATCCAATTGTATCATACACCTATGGGCCACATGCTTCCTTCCATATCCTTTCACCAGTTCCTGCGCAAGAATCACATTATCTTGGATATTTCTTCCAGGCACAAAAGCTAACTGGGAGTCTTCCACAACCTTACCAATAACCTTATCAAGTCTAGAAGTCAAAATCTTAGAGATCACCTTGTAAATATTGCTGTAGCAGGCTATTGGCCTCATGTCCCTAATTGTTTTTGCATTTGGGCCTTTGGGAATAAGAGTGACTAGGGTGCAGTTCACTGCTGGATACATAGTACTAGTCTGGAAGAAGTCACTTATGGAAGCCTTCATGTCATGTTTCACTATATTCCAAGCCACTTTGAAGAAGTAAGCATTATATCCATCTATCCCAGGAGCTTTATGATTGCCTATACTATTGAGAGCATCCCAAATTTCTTTATCCCTTATATCATATATAAGCCTCTGAGCATCTTCTCTTGGCAGGATTCTCCCCTTCCTTATAGTAGGGATGTCAACACCTCTCATGTTTTGAGTTTTGGTTCCAACCAGGTTACTGTAGAACTCTAAGATTTCTGCTTCAAGCTCATCATGTTCATTCAGATCATTCCTATTAAGACCCTGCATTCTTGTTAAATTTTTCTGCCTGTTTTTCTCTCTCAGCAAAGTATGGAAGTAAGCATTGTTCTGATCTCCAAGTTGTATCCAGGTGACTTTAGATTTTAGCTTCATAATGTCCTATTCCACTTGGTTCAGGTGAATAAGCTTATCAGTCTTCTCTTTAATCTGCCTCACAATTTGGTCATTGAGGGCATCCTCTTGTAAGTTTGTTTGAGCCTGATGTAGCTCCTCCCTGGTTGCATTAATTTGCTCCTGTATCCCTGTGTATCTTCTGTTCAGTGGCTACAACTTAGGCTGGAGCCTCTTCAGTTTCTCCCACAATATGTACATAGGTGATCCTTGTATTTCCATTCTCCAGTTATCTTCAACAATTTTTAAAAAGTCATTTTCTTTAGTCACACAATTCAGGAACTTAAAAACTGCTTTCCTTCTAGGCTGTTGAACATGGTAGCTGACTTTAACAGGTGTGTGGTCTGAGATGTTGGGAGGTAGGTTCTCCACAATAGCATCTTGGAATGCTTGGTACCATAGGGCATTCCCTAAAGCTCTATCAATTCTTGATTGAATAAAGCCTGTTGCATGTTTGTTATTCCAAGTAAAGTGAGTGCCTATTGTATTTGCCTCAAATAAACCAGTTTTTTGCATCATCTCCACCAGATCCTTGTATTCTGCCTCAGTAATCTCTCTCCCTCCAATCCTGTCTTGGCTTGTTCTCACGTTATTGAAATCCCCAATAACAAGCCAAGGATCATTGATGGTCTCACAAATATCCTTAATAGCTTTCCATAGTCCTCTTCTGCAATCAATTTGGTTAGCTGCATACACCACAATCAAGATATACCTGTAAGCTTGATTCATTTCAGTGACCTCCATGTGAATAAATTGATCATGTGACTGAAGAATTATGACATAAACCTTAGATGGGTTCCAAAGCACCCAAATCCTGTCGTTATCCTGTTGCTCATAATTATCTATATATTTCCAATAGGTACCAAGTTTCCTTCTAATTCTATCAGCATTGTGCTTCTTAACCCTTGTCTCTAATAATGCACAAATGGGCACATTGAAAGTAGAGTGATAGGAGCGGATCTCACTGTGCCTAGCCTCCTTATTTATGCCCCTAACGTTCCAGCTAACTAACATGGATCCCCCAATTTATCTTCACTTGGACAGTCTCCAATCCTAAGAGGAGTAAATGAGTTTGCATACCTTATAAATGAACTTTGTTGGTTATGCTCCAAGTTCGTTCTACCCTTGTCTACTTTGTTTGGTGTGATCCAGTCATCTCCTTTATCCTTGTTCTGTGAAGCTTGTATGTTGTTCTGTACAGGTTGGCCAGTCATATGCTCTTGTGTTGTGTCCCTTGTCTGCACAACTGGTTCCTCTTCCGACTCTTTACTTGCTTGATCTTTCACAACAGGTTTCCAGACTTTCTTTTCCTTATCCACCCTGTGAATATTCACACAGTCATGTCCAATTCTAAGACACTTATGGCAATAAGAGGGCTTCCATTCATACTCAATTGGCTGTTCAATCAATCTCCCTTGGGGGTCTCGTATCTTGACAGACTGCTTCAATTTCTTGGTAACATCCACTTCTACCAAAACTCTTGCATAAGAAACTCTCAGTTTCTTCACCGTGCACTCGTCTGTGGTAATCGGTTTGCCAATTTGAAAACAAATAAAATGAAATTAATTACAAAAATTCAAACTATATTAAATAAATAATATAAATTCAATTTTTTTGTGGAATAAAATATTTCAACATTTTTGTGAATTTTCAAAAAAAGAACCAATAAAAAATAATTAAAATTGAGAGAGAAATTAATTTTGAGATTAATTAAGAAAATCATGAAAAATATGAAAAAAAATAGCAAAATGAGAAGGAAATAAAAATGGTCTGGGTGGGTGTTGAACCTAGGCCCTCCAACCAAACACATGCGTGCTGCTACCATTGGGGTGGTGATACATCCGTGTATCAAAACCACCCCATAAACATATATGGGTAGCCTAAATTCAGGTCAGGCAAAGGCAAAAACCAAGTTTTGCGTGATTTACAAGAAGGATCATATCTCCCTCATTTCTCCATGAAATTGGATGAAATTTTGATGGATCCTGCCTAGAATTTCATGAGGAACCGAATGGTGGTCTCAGAATTTTCTAAAGATGCTTTTATTTTAAAACCTGACAGTGGTTTCAAAATAGGCCAAGATTTTCAAGTTCTATGCTACCACATCATACAAGCAATAATAGCTTGGTAAATTGGTTCAAACACAACACATATGATATATATGACATGTTCATGATCAATGGACATCAAGGCAATGCATATTTTAAAGAGTTCAAGTTGTTATGCACTTACCTCTTGAAACTCCTTGTGCTAACTTTCAAGATGCTTGTGCCAGAAGTAATCCAATGCTTTAGACACTCTTGATTGATCCCTTAGATGCTTTTAGGATGATCAAAACCAGCTGGAAACCTCAGGAACAAGAATTGGCTCTTTCATACAAAAGTTACAAAAGTGACCAAAATAGTATCCCACTCAAATGGTGTTACAGTTGAAGGAAACTTGTTGGGATAATTTGAGGATGATATTTGGAGAGTATTTGAAGGGTTAATTGGTTTTGAAAGTGATTGGATCAAGACATGGCTTGAAAAATGCAGAAAAGTCAAAATTTGAGGTTTTGGAGATTGACTTTCTGATTTTGATGTTGTATAATAAGGATGAAGGTTTGAACACCTCCAATGGATGATTTATGATGTGTTTGGATAGTTATTTGAGTAGTTTTTTTGCTCTGGTTTCAAGAATTCCCAAATTGCTCCAATGTGACTTGAAATTGAAGTAAGAGAGGGAGAGTGAGAAAAGAAGGATTTGGTATTGTTTTGGTGTGGTTTAAAACATCAGAAATGACCTCTATTATAATATTTATAATAGAGGAAGTTTGTCTTTGAAGGAATAGTGAATGACAACTGGTTCACTCTATTATCCAATGGATATGCCCATGTATCACTTTCTTAAATGCCAAGGTACCAAGTCTTCTCTTGGCCATTGACTTGAGCTGGTCTTGGTAGCTCTAGGTCTTTTGAATTTTGAGTCAATCTTGACTCAATTGGACTGATATGGCTTGGTTCATGACAGCTTTATGTTCCACATCAATGCCAAATGACAAAGTTGAAGTTTTGGATTTGAAACTTGAATGATCACATGCCAAAAGATTGGATCCTTGACTCAATGGCTTAAGTTTGAAAATATTAAGTGATTCATTAAGATTCCCTCTTGTAGCATGCAATTTTTGTCGGTGACGCGACCACCTTACCGGATTGGTTGGAATTGGTTGCTACTTTCTGATTTCTTATTTATCCTGTGAAGCTGGAAAGGAAAGGGAAGCTATCTAAAACTAACCTTGCACGCAAATGTTTTTTTAACAAAAATGTTAAGAGATTGGGGGGTCCGGGGCCAGGTTATACAAAGGGAAGTTATTAATTACCCAGCGTATATATGGTTATCCATAGATCGTTTCTGGCATATTTCTCTATTATCTACTTACTAGTGTTATAAAGGGGAATTTCTTTAACTGGGATATGAGAATCCAACAATTCCATAATTTCCCTTACAAGGGAGATGTCCTGAAGGATGAAACTTCAACTCAGTGTTGAGCAATGCCATTTTTCCTTCGGAATCTTTACATGCTAAGAAAGGGACATGGGCTTGGATGTAAATAATCCAGAGGCTTGCCACTTACATCAATTAGATGAAAGAAGAAGTTTACTAGGATAAAAGAGGGATCACAGCTTGGATTTTTGAATCAACAAGTGTGCCACTTACAGCAGTTATCTGGGATTAGGGTTTTTTTATTGTCTGTTTTGATGTGTGATGTACAGAGAAATGCCTTCCTACAGAGAGTAATTTTGATTTCATCTGAGGGGATGATGGTTTTATGTGTGCCTTGATCAAAGCCCAAGGTTGAAGCTAAAAGGTTGACTCTCCTTAAGGAGTTATATATCTGTCTTGTACAAAGCCCAAGATTGAGGCTGAAAAGAATTGACTCCACTGGGGAAAGTTTTTTTTTGTCTGTCTTGTACAAAGCCCAAGATTGAGGCTAAAAGAAAGATTGACTCTACTGGGGAGAGGTTTTATCTGTCTTGTACAAATCCCAAGATTGAGGCTAAAAGATTTCATTGGCTCAGCTTGGAGAATATGATTTGTAAAGCCCAAGATTGAGACTAACTCAGTTGAGGAAAAAATTATTATACAAAGCCTAAGAGGAGGCTGGTTGGGGAATTTCTTATATAAAGCCTAAGAGGAGGCTAGCTTCTGCTGAGGATTATTGAGATCCTGAGGCAAGTCCAAAGTGGGGAATCAACTCTTGCTGAGGATTACAGAAGAGTTGAAATATCAGAGACCATGAGGTTTTGATTCTGTTAGTGTTGTATTGATGGTAAGTTGACCATAGCTGGGGAAATTAGAATAAAAGGTTTAAAGATTGAATTTTTAAACCTATGGAGGTTTTAACTCTGCTGGAGATTGATGAAGCCTTCAGGGTTTTTCCTGTTCTTTTAGGAAACTTGAGGGTTTCTTTGACATCCAAGGGGAGATGAGACTTTCCAAGTATATTATTGTTAAAAGGTTTTCTCTTAACTGGAGAATGATCTTTGTATGAAGCCCAAGAGGAGGCTGATGTTTTAAGGGATGAGAATTAACCCTAAACTGGTCTAATGTTCTGACTCTCTGGAGGATTGAACTAGCAAAAGATGACTAGGTTCTGTCCTATACCTGTAAGAGGTCTTCAGATCCTTGTACTAAGCTCAATAGGAGGCTGATAACTTCTAAGAAGCCCGAGGGTCCCTGTACAAAGCCCAAGAGGAGGCTGTGGATGCTTTTAGGAAGCCTGTGGGTCCAAGCCTAAGAAAAGTTCAAGAAAGGTTTTACCGGGAATAATCCTTTCTTTAGTGAACAGTTCTACGGTTTGAAGAAATTCAAAAGAGGTTTCGCCGGGAATAATCCTCTTTGGGGAAGTGAATTTCTTGTACAGATATTTCTAAGTTGTGACAATCTTGAGAAAAGTTGCACTGGGAATAATGCCTTTCTCTGTTCCATATTGTATAAGCCCAAGAAGAGGCAAGACTGTATCTGGAATTTCCTATGGGGAACTAGTTTTGACTGTGTTGCAAGGGTAACCACTGGTTTGATCTAAACCTAGACCTAATTGTTGGGGAAAACTCTAAGCAAGTATATACAAGTATACATATACATATGAAACATATAAACCAGTATGAATATAAAAAAATAGTAGAACTTACAGGTGTGCAAGCTCCAGCATTGTAACCACAGCTGTATGGTTAGTTATTCAAGAAATTGAAGAAAGTTTTGATAACACTTTGAATTTGAATCTGAATCAAAAAAGAAAGTTGTTTTAAAATGAAGTTTGGGGCTTATACTCAAGGAGAGGCCCCGATGAATTCTTTCGAAAAGGCGACGATTGCGTCGTAGTTTTGAAAACCACAGAGGGACTTATACAATGTCTGAGGCCCAAATTGTTGTATTTACAAAAAGGATGGGTCTTACACTCTATTAGAGGCCCAAAGGTTTATTTTTATACAAGAGATGGGGCTTACAACTTAAGGAGAGGCCCAGATAAAAAAACAGTAATCGTACCGTTATTTTGAAAATTGTATCGGACTTATACAATGACTGAAGCCCAAAAATGGTTTATTTACAAAGGGATGGGACTTAAACTCTATTAAGAGGCCCAAGAATGGTTTTTTTAAAAAAGAAGGAAGATGAGACTTAAAACCAAAGGGAGGCCCAAATGATTTTTGTTTAAAAAGCGACGATCGCGCCGCAGTTTCGGAAAATACAGTGGGACTTATACAATGATTGAGGCCCAAAATTTATTTATGTGACAAGGGATGGGCCTTACACTCTATTAGAAGCCCAAAGGTGTTTTGAAAAATAAATTGAATTTGAAAGATCAAGAGAAAGAATTTTTAAAATGTTTAAAAAATAATTAAAAGGAATTCTTTTCAAAAAAATCAAAATATATTAAATAAATAATATCTTTTTGAGTTTTTTTATGGAATAAAATACTTTAACATATTTGTGAATTTAAGAAAAAAAGAATCATTCAAAATGATTGAAATTGAAAGAGAAATTAATTTTTGAAGTTATTAAGAAATTGTGAAGAAAATGAAGGAATTAAGTGGTAAAAATATGGGATGGTCCTCCCAAGGTTTTAGCCCACGCCCTTGGGGTGGAGGGTTTAAACTCTTACCAACTGAGCCAGGCGCGTTGGCTGATAGAGAATGGGAAGAGTGAATAATATAGGAAACCTTCTTTTGAAAATGGTTCAAAAAAATACCAAAAGGTCTGTGGCGAGGGGGTTTCGAACCCCAGACCTCTCGTTCGCTACACACACACAAATACTAGTGTTTCCACTAGGGCGCAATGCCAATTCAAACATATATTGGCAAGGGAAGAATATATAGTAAAACTAAGTTTGATTCTGAAGAATGGCGCCATGGCCACCACCTTCATCTTCATCATCTTCCTCAAATTTTTGAAATCGTATCTCCATCAATACGCAACCATTTTGGATAATTCAAAAATGAAACTTGTCTATTTTTGAACGAGGAATTGAATGGCATTACTCAATTTTATTTAAATTCAAAGAATTGAAAGAAAATGGTTTGAAATCGTATGAACCCTAAAAATATAATTTAAAATGAAATTTCATATGTACAAGATATGAAGCAATTTATTGAGGGAAAATGATCTATAAACTATCAGAAATGCATTGGTAACTTGAAAGGATGTTTATGATGCATGAATTAATGAGTTCAGTTTTGAGGAAGCTAACCTTGCAAGTGAGAATCGAATTCTCTTGTAGAGGTGTTACATATGTGTTCTGATGATCTGGATAGCTTCCTTGACCCTCAAGGATGGTGTTCCAATGTTGAGACTGAATCGAAACCTCCTGGATCACTTGACACGACTCAATCTGTAACTTTGAGGCAAAATTGAGCAAAAGGATGGTGACTTGAAGATTTTGATGTTACAGATGGAATGTAAGTGTTTAGATCACTTCTATATGTTGTATATGAGGTGTGTGAACCATTGGTTTGAGTTGCATTGGTCTCCAACTCAAAATCCGATAGTGTCTTCTCAAGAAAAATGGAGTTTTATGTTTAAGAAGGAAATGAGAGAAATCTATGTTGTAAGTTACTTTGGTGTGTTTGTAAACATCATAAGAGAGCTCTATTTATAGGTGAATCGATTTGTCAAGCATGAACAGTTGGAACTTGAAGGATAAGAACTGGATTCAATGGTCTTGGCTTGACATAATTGCTTCTTACACAAGGTACAATAGCATTCCCAAATAGCTCAGCTATGTGTTGACTCAATCCACATTCTGTAGACCTCTTAAATGTTGTTTATTAGAGCATATTGACTACAAGGGCTAGGAATCTTGAATATGCACTATTTGCTCATAATTGTCTTTGAAATTCAAGGCTTCCATGACAAAACTTCATCATTCTCATGAGATTTTTCCTTGGCTCTTTGGCACTATCCTGCAGGTTTGTGAGGAGTCATTCTGATCACAATGAATTGGTTTGGCATAGTGATCATTACATTTGACTCAAAAATCATGGCTTGCAAGAAAACATCCAAACTGTCATGAAAATAGTTGCAACAATGCCTCTTGTGGCAGCCATAACTCTTGGCTCAAGTTAAGTTGTTTATGCTAATGATCTCTTTGGATTATTGGCAACATGTATAACAACTTTGATGTTTACATTTGAGATTGATTCTTCTTGTAACTAGGTGTAAACATCTCCCAAGTTTTGGTGTTTTACCTAAAATCCGTCTTGGACAGAATTTTCTCTAAGTGTTGGAAAAAGAAGCATTTTCATGTTCTATTGATTTTGATTCAACCATAACTCAGAATCCATGATGATTTCGAATGAGATGTAGTTGACATATTTGAAGTATGTCATGTGACCTTCCATTTGAGCTTTGGATGGAAGCAAATGGCTTTGTGGTTTGGGAGTTATGCCCTTGTAAAGTTGGTACCAAATCACTTTTGTTCCATAACTTAGAAAATTTTAAGTTTTCTATGGTTGCCCATTTTACAAGAAACCTCACTTTTCTTGATGAATTATGATTAAAACCATACATTAACATTGTTCTTGACTTAGGGGAACCACATTTGTGAAAAAATCCAAAAAGTCAAACTTGATTTTAGGCCCAGTTGACTTTTTTGTCAAATGAAAATCAAACTGTGTGATCCTTTGTACAATCAAGTTCTTGACCTAATTCAAACCTAATTGTCATACCCCAAATTTTGGCCACCCAGATTTCCCATCATTGTGCAAATCATTACCACAATATGGATGAACTATCATGCCTCATCAATATCCTCAGAGATGTTTGAGCATTCACCATAATCAAGAATTAGGGTTTCAAGCCCTCTTAAAGCACTTAGACAAAGGATCAATCAAGAAATGACATGATCTTCAACTTGTATATCCTTTTAAACACACATAAAGGATCAAGAGGATTCCCATATCAAGAATCAAGCACAAAGTTGTAACATTCCAAGTGGATCAGGCCTCAATATCGCCAGTGTCACCAAATTAGGGTTTTGGTCGACCAAGGCCTCCAGATGGAAATTTTGCTCTAGGCATGAGTCAATGCTTCAAAGCACAACCCAAGATACTCCAAGGGACCTCATGGACCCAATCATCAAGTTAATTTAGCCTTAGGGGATGCATTTACCAAAAATCAGGAATTAGGGTTTCTTGACCTAATTCACCCCTAAGTTGACTTTTGGGACAACGCATGAGCCAAGACCTCAAGACATGATTTGAGGGTATCCAATACACTACATTGATCCATTTACAATAATGAATTAATCCAAGAAGCTTGATTCACAAGTTTCAATTTCATCAGGACCACTGTTAGGGTTTCGAGGAAAAAGTCAACTATGCCTTTGACTTTTGACCAGGACATGCTCCCAAACCTTGGGGCATGATTCAATACACCCTATAACACCTATGGAATCCATCCATTAGTTTTGATTTAGGACAAGGGCTTCATTTCACAAAGGATCACACAGTTTGGATTTCGTCCAATAAAAAGTCAACTGTACAAAAATCCGAAGTTTGACTTTTTGAATTTTTGGTCAACCAAGGTTCTTTAACCCTAAAACAAGTTAATATGTGATTTGAATCATCATTCATCAAGAAAAATCAAAGAAAGTAAGTTAATTTGTAAAAGGGGTAACCATAAAAAACTTAGAATTTTTCTAAGTTATGGAACAAAGTGGCTAGGGTACCAACTTCCAAGGACCATAACTTGAGATCCAAGCAACCATTTTGGATGGTCCAAAGCTGGATTTGTAGCTCTCATTACATACTTCAAAAGTGTCAACTACATCTCATTCTAATTCTTCATGGATTTTTAGTTATGGAGTGATCAAAATGGCTAAAAACATGAAAATGACATTTTTCCAACACTTAGTGAAATTTTCACTAAGTCAGAATCTGCCTTACATTTTCCAAAATGTAGGGACATTTTTCACCTTGATCCAAGTCAAACCATGTCGAGGGGTGAACATCAAAGTTAAAGTATGCCATAAGGGCTTTCCAACAAGTACCAGATCATCTCCAACTTCCATTTGAGCAAGGAGATACAACCCTTGAAACATGGCATCATGAACTGGTTTTTACAAGGCAGAATTTGTGCATTTTGCTCGATTTGTCCAAATCTAATAAATCTAAGCCTTGTCATCCATTTGGACACATCTGAGGATAAAACAAGAAGGGAATGATCTGATCCCCAAGCCTCCAAAGTCCAAGAATCTACAAGTAGCCATGCCAAACCTAAAAGGGCTAAAAAGTGCCAAGACTCCAATTTTGTTTCCAAGCCTTTAATGAATACATCAAGGTAGCTTGAACTGAGCCTATTCCAACTGAATTCAGTCCAAACTTATCCCTGAACCAAAGCTACAAAGCCTGTGCTCTAATCTCAAGTCAATGGTTAGAGGAGGCTTAAGATTCCTTTTGCTTAACATAGGCCAAAGGCCTGCTGCAGCCTCCATTCACTATTGATGCCAAAACAAACTTGACACACTATAAATAGACATCAATTGTGATCAGTTTGAGTACACCAAAGCACCCAAACTGATGCTTTCCTCAAAATCCCTCTCTTTAGGCCAAAATACCTTCTTTTGCAAGGTATCTCTGAGTTTTTGAGTTAGAGAGCAATTCCATCATAGCTCATGATCCAAACACCTCTAATATGTTGTATCTAAGTTGTCCAAACACTAACATGTGACATATAAGACCAAAATCTCAAAATCCACTCCCAAAACCTAAAAATTGGACTTTTTTGCATTTTTTTAAGCCATGTCTTGATTCAGTCACTTTCAAAACCAGATAAAACCTCAAACACACTCCAAATATCATCCTTGAACTGTCCCAAATGGTTCCCCACATCTGGAACACCATTTGAGAGAGTTGCCATATTGGTCACTTTTGCCCTTTTTGCAAGAAAGAGCTCAAACTTGTTCCTGAAGATTCCAGCTAGTGGTGATCATTCTAAAAGCTTCTAAGGGATCAATTGAGAGTGTCCAAAGCATCAAGTTACTTCTGGCACAAGAAACTTGGCAGATAACACAAAAAGCTCCCAAAGAGGTAAGCATCACAACTTGAACTCTTTGAATTATGCATTGCTTTGAAGTCCACTGATCATAAACATCTCATACATGTTGTATATGTTGTGTTTGAACCAATTTGCCATGTAATTCTTGCCTATACCATGAGGTAGCATAGAAAATGCAAATATAGGCCTATTTCAAAACCACCATCGGGTTTTTAAATAGGGACCTCATCTGAAAAAACCATGACCACCATTAGATTTCTTGGGAAATTCTAGGCCAGAAGCATATAAATTTTGTTCCAATCCATGGAGAAATGAGAAAGTTAGAGGCTTCACGTAAATGGCCCAAAAACTGGCCTTGTCTTGCCTTGCCTAGGCCTAAAACAAGGCATCCCTTATGTATTTATGGGGTGGTTTTAATATCCGGATGTATCACCACTCCAGTGGTAGAAGGCGCGCGCTGTAACTTGGAGGTATGGGGTTCGAATCCCCCTCGCCTAGACCCTTTTTTACCATTTTTTTCCATTTTTTAAATATTTGTCATATAATTTTAAATGATTTGGAAAATTAATTTCTCTCTCAATTTTAATTATTTTTTATTGGTTCTTTTTTGCAAAAAATCACAAAAATGTTAAAATATTTTATTTCACAAAAAATCAAATTTATATTATTTATTTAATATAGTTGATATTTTTGTAAATAAATTCATTTTTATTGTTTTTAAACATTTCAAAAATGAATATTCATCTTGAAAATCAAAAACAAATGAGTCCTAAATCATCTTGTGATTAAAACCTCATTTTTAAAACCTTAATAAAAAATCACAAGTAGTTTATTTAGACTTATTTGGCATTTTTGTCATTTTTATTCATTTTATTAAAAGGTTTACTTTTAAAAGAAAATGAAATTAGGGTTTCTTTGGTTCTTGATCTTTATTAAACCTTTTAAAACACTTTGGGCCTCTAATAGAGTGTAAGACCCAACCCTTGTTGTACATAAACCATTTTTGGGCCTCAGATATTGTATAAGTCCCGACACGATAAAAAATCTCGGCGCGATCGCCATGTTTAAATAGAAATCCTTTGGGCCTCCCCTCGTGTTGTAAGTCCCATCTTTCTTTTTTTCAAAACATCTTTGGGCCTATCCTTGAGTTGTAAGACCCAGCCCTTTTTTAAATAAACCTTTTTGGGCCTCAGTCGTTGTATAAGTCCCGATACGATCTTCAAAATAACGGTGCGATCACTGTTGAACCTTGGGCCTCTCCTTGAGTATAAGCCCCAACAATCTTTCCAAAAACAACTTCCCTTTTAATTTAAGTTCAAATATATGTTGTTATCAAAACTTTCTTTAATTTCTTTGAACAACTATCAATACAGCATGGAAGCTTGCTCACCTGTAAGTTTTAATAATTTTCATTTACTCGCTTTCATATATATAACTGTATTGTGGGAAACTGCGCACTGTAAGTCCTTCTTTCATATCCTTTTACATACTTGTCATATATCAACTGTATATATACTAGTATATCTATTTAGAGTTTTCCCCGACAACTAGGTCTAGAACTAAGTAAAGCCCGTTGGTCACTCTTTAAAACTAGATCCCCATAGGATTTCCAGATACAGTCTTGCCTTCTTTCGGGCTTAAACAATATGGAACAAAGAGAAAGGTAGTATTCTCGGTGAACCTTTTCTCAGACTGTCACTATTAGAACTTGTCAAAGAAATTCAATTTCCCTAGAGAGGATTAATTCCCGGCGAAACTTCTCTTGAATTTCTTCAAACCCTAGAACTGTTCATTAAAGAAACGATTATTCTCGGTGAAACTTTTCTTGAACTCTTCTTAAGTTTGGACCCACGGGTTTCCTAAAAGCATCCCCGTCTCCTCTTGGGCTTTGTACAAGGACCCTCCGGCTTCTTAGACGTTCTCATGCCTTCTCTTGGGCTTAATACAAGGACCCTAAAGACCTCATAAAGGTATAAGACAGAACTTAGTCATCCTTTGCTAGAGCGGTATTTCCAGTGTCAAATCTCAGACCAATTTAGGGTTGATTCTTATCCCTTAAAACACCTGCCTCCTCTTAGGCATCATACAAAAGATAAAACTCTTCCACACTAGTAGACTTGGACAGTCTAAATCTCCTCTTGAGTCTCAAATACATTCTCAAGTTCCCTATGAACATAGGGGAAACCCTAGTCATTCTTGATCAATCTCCAACAGGGTTAAAACCCTTGGGCTATAAAACCCAGTCTCTCTCCTAAAAACCCCCAAGCCATGGTCAGTTTATCATCGGTATAACACTATCCCAAATCAGAACCTCAAGGTATCTAATACCTTAACTTTTCTGGAACCCTCAGCAGGAATTGATTCCCCATTTGGACCTGCCTCGGGATCTCGATAATTCCCAGCAGAAGTTAGCCTCCTCTTAGGCTTTGTATAATGATATTCCCTCAGGATAGCCAGCCTCCTCTTGGGCTTTGTACAAATGATTCTCCCCAGCGGAGCTAACCTTTTCAGACTCCTTGTTAAGTCAATCACTTTTCAGACTCTCTTGTTGAGTCAATCACTTTTCAGACTCTCTTGTTGAGTCAATCACTTTTAAGACTCTCTTGTTGGGTCAATCACCTTTCAGGACTCTCTTGTTGACTCAAACTTTTTAGCCTCAATCTTGGGCTTTATACAAGACAGATAAAAACACTCTCTTGTTGAGTCAATCTTTTCCAGCCTCCTCTTAGGCTGGGTACAAAGGATTTCCCCTAGCAGAAGCCAGCCTCCTCTTAGGCTTTGTATAATGATTTCTCCAACTTGTTCAGCCGCAATCCTGGGTTTCATACAGGATATATAAAAACACTCTCTTGTTGAGTCGAACCCTTTAGCCTCAATCTTGTTCTTTGTATAAGACATAAATCTTCATAACCTTCTCTTAAGCTTGGGACAAATATCTTTCCCATCGGAGTCAATTCCTCCTAGCCTTATTTAGGCTCCGAGAAATAATTTCCTAAGCTGAGTCAAAATCTTTTTAGCCTCAATCTTGGGCTTTGTACAAGACAGGTAAATACTCTCCCGCAGAGTCAAACTCAGTTCAGCCTCAATCTTGGGCTTTGAACAAAACACATAAAAATATCCTCATCCCAGTCAGTTAAATTTCCCATTTCAGCCTCAATCTTGGGCTTTGTACAAGACACATACAAACCTCCCCGGCGGAGTCAAAATCCCTTTTTTAAGCCTCAATCTTGGGCTTTGTACAAGACAGATAGCACATTTTCCCCGGAAAAGTCAAACTTTTAGCCTCCTCTTAGGCTTTGTATAATGACATCCCCAAAGAGCCAAATCTCTTTCAGTCTCCTCTTAGGCTTTGTATAAAGACTTCCCTAGGGGAGTCAATCAACCTCTTAACTTCAACCTTGGGCTTTGATCAAGGCATGCAAAAATCAACAATCCCCTCAGAGGAAGTCCAATCGCTCTTTAGAGATGACAAGATCTCTCTCAGTCAAACCTTTTAGCTTCAATCTTGGGCTTTGAACAAGACATAAATACTCATTTAGCTTTAATCTTGGGCTTTGAACAAGACACCAAAACATCTCTTTCCTCCCATAGAATAGGAGGAACTACGATTGCTCTGATTTCCCTGTTTTATTTAAATGGGAATACGTAGGCATAAGATTGCGAAATCTTAGCGAGCATACTAATCAAAAACTCTAGGTCTAGTACCTTCATAACAATCAAAACTTAGGTCCAATACCTTACCAAAAACACCCGAACATCAACAAAAACTCACTCTCTCTCTCTCTCTCATACTTCCCAAGAAACTTTCCCAACCCCTTAACGGATAAACACCATCAAGTATAAAACGAAACCTAAAGCTAACTTCCTGTGGATAACCACATATAGGATGGGTAATTGACAACTCCCCATTGTATAACCTGACCCCGGACCCCTCAATCTCTTTAAAAGTGTTTGTTTAGTTAAACAATTGTGTGCAAGGTTAGTTTTAGATAGCTTTCCTTTCCCTTCCAGCTTCACGGGATAAATAAGAAATCAGAAAGTAGCACCCCCTCCTCATTGTGGGGAGAAACCCAAAAACCAGCGATAAGGTGGTCGCGTCACCGACAAAAATCGCTCGCTACAGTAAAATGGCGACTCTGTTGGGGAAGTCATTGTCTGTATAGGACTAGGATTAGCTCTTAAGAGGTCTAGGATGTTAGTTTTAACAATGAATATATATATATATATATCGCTTTTCCTACTTGATATCCGTGTTTATTTTTCTGCTAATGGGACTGCGGGTGATGCTGCATCTGGAAAGTTTCAGTGATACCTAAGATAAGTGATGGCATTAGACGGGTAATCTTACAGGGAGTGACTCCCAAATAAGAGACCCCTGTAGACCATCGAATCAGTGGAGATACCCTTTGTGGATTCAATGTCTAAACGACTTTGGTTGTTGAAAGCAGATTGTTCGATTGTGGTATCCGTGAAACTGAGGATTTAGTAGGCTAAGACCATGTTACTATTTTGTAGTACGGTAGCTATCGAAAATAGTTGTCATGCAACACTACCCTCATTTGAGATTACTCTAAGATACTACAGCTCGCTCGGGTGAACCAGCCTGCTGTTGTTATCCCAAGGGGGGTCAATGATTTTGAGGACAGGTACAAAAAATCACCAGTACAACCTTTGGGGATGGGTAGAGCCATGACTTCATGACACTGAACCTTTGACCCCATGTTTTCTCTATGTTTTTGTATGCTGCATTTATGCATTCATTTCATTAACAAACGTTAAACAAAGAAAAAAAATCTTTTTTCCTACTCTCTCTTTTTCAAATTAAACTAAGACAATGATTGCAAATACTAGAGAGAAAGATTGCGTTATGGATTTTGGTAGAAGGAAGACTCATAAGTACACCTTCAAGGTTCCAAAACTAGAGGATTTGAGAGGGTTGGCAAGGATGATCACCAACCCTGATGCTTTCAGAGCTAAGTATGGAGGACTGCTGTCTCTGTTAAGGGTCCATGTAAATGAAGGAATCCTATCTACGCTGATTCAGTTTTACGATCCGGTCTATCACTGTTTCACATTCCCGGATTATCAGCTAGCACCAACACTGGAGGAATACTCTCACCTGACTGATTTACCCATCACTGACCAAGCTCCCTTTTTCGGACTGGAAGAAATTCCAAAGGATCAATCCATTGTAAGAGCTATATATTTGGACGAGTCATAAGTCAGGACTCACATGACCATTAAGGGTGGAATCCAAGGTTTACCAGCCAAGTTTTTGATAAAGAAAGCTCTGTACTTTGCTAGTATAGGGAACGTGACTGCTTTCGAGAGCATCTTTGTTCTGCTCACGTATGGGTTATTTCTGTTTCCCAACATTGATGACTTCGTTGATATCAATGCCATTAAGATATTTCTAATTGGAAACCCTGTACCGACCTTGCTTGCAGATGCTTATCATTCTGTACACTTAATGAATTTGTACAACGGAGGAATGATCACATGTTGTTGTAGTACGATTTTTGTGGTCTTGAAGCACTATCGCTCGGGTACTACAGTTTGATTCAGTTTTTATCCTGTTAAGCTGATTAAGGAGGGGAAATAGATGTCTCCAATTAACCCTGCTTGCAAACTGAGGTTAAACAGTCAAAACTGTTGGTTTACAGATGCTATTAAGACGTGGGCCACTCTTCGGTTATTTTATTAAGAACACAGTGTCTGGACTATTTGTGAGGTTTTTGGTAATGTGTTTAATTTTGATGCTTTTGGGTTGATTTGACGGAGATACTGGATTTTAGGTTTTTGGTTAGTATGCTCGCTAAGATTTTTCAATCTTATGCCTACGTATTCCCATTTAACGAAACAGGGAAATCAGAGCGATCGTAGTTCCTCCTATTCTATGGGAGGAAAAAGGTTGTTTTGGTGTCTTGTTCAAAGTCCAAGACATGAAGCTAAAGGTGATTTGTATCTTGTTCAAAGCCCAAGATGTGAAGCTAAAAGGGTTTTGGATGAGAGAGAATTTGTCATCTCTAAAGAGGAGTTGTTGATGTTTGTATGCTGTGAGCAAGGCACAGGTTTGATGTTAAAAGGTTGATTGACTCAACTGAAGTTTCCTTATACAAAGCCTAAAAGGAGGCAACTGACCCAACAAGAGGATGCTTGTACGAAGCCTGAGATATAGGCTAAAAGGGTTGACTCAACCAGAAAGTCTTTTATCTGTCTTATATGAAGCCTAAGGCGGAGGCTAAAAAGGTTTGACTCAACAAGAGAGTCTTTTATACTCAATAAGAGAGTGATTTAGTGTCTCGTTTGAAGCCCGAGATGGAGGCTAAAAGGGAAGTGACCCAACAAGAGAGTCTTTTATACTCAACAAGAGAGTGATTTTACTGTCTCGTACAAAGCCTGAGATAGAGGCTAAAAAGGGATTGACTCAACAAGAGAGTATTTTATACTCAACAAGATAGTGATTTTATCTGTCTTATACGAAGCCTAAGACGGAGGCTAAAAGGAGATTGACTCAACAAGAGAGTCTTTTATACTCAACAAGAGAGTGTTTTGTTATCTCGTACGAAGCCTGAGATAGAGGCTAAAAGGAGATTGACTCAACAAGAGAGTTTTTTATACTCAACAAGAGAGTGTTTTGTTGTCTCGTATGAAGTCCGAGATAGAGGCTAAAAGGGAATTGACTCAACAAGAGAGTCTAAAAAGGTTAGCTCTACTGGGGAGAAACATTGTACAAAGCCCAAGAGGAGGCTATCTTACCGCTGTGGATTCTGGAGATCCTGAAGCGGGTCCAAGTGTGGGGAACTCTCATGAGAGAGAATGAGGTTTCTTCCTATGTTAGAAAGGAGCTTGAGAATGTCTTTGAGACTCAAGGGTCTTAGACTGTCCAAGTCTAGAGTTTTATCTTTTGTATAATGCCCAAGAGGAGGCACGTGTATTAAGGGATGTGTATCAACCCTACAACGACCGGAGTTTTGACGCTGGAAAGACTGCTCTAGCAAAGGTTGACTAAGTTCTTTCTTATACCTTTTAAGAGATCGTCAGGGTCCTTGTATTAAGCCCAAGAGAAGGCATAAGAACTTCTAAGAAGCTGAAGGGTCCTTGTACACTGCCCAAGAGGAGGGGGGATGCTTTTAGGAAGCCTGTGGGTCCCCAAACCAAGAGAAGTTCACGACATGCTATTCACAGAGAATAGATCAAGCCAGGAAAGTTTGAGAATTTGGAAGAAACTCAAGAGATGCCATTCACGGAGAAAAGATCATCTCTGGGGAGTAGAATTTCTTTGACAATTTCTAAGAGTGACAGTCTGAGAAAGGGTTCACCGAGAATGCTGCCTTTCACGTTTCCATATTGTTTAACCCCAAGAGGAGGGAAGACTGTGTCTGGTAATCCTATGGGGGATCTAGTTTTGTTTGTATTTAAGAGTGACCAACAGGCTTTACCTAGTTCTAGACGTAGTTGCCGGGGAAAACTTTAAATAACTATACTAGTGTTACACAGTGGATATATGACAAGTATACAAAGGATGTGTAAGAAGACTTACAATGAAGCCGCCCCACAATACAGTTATATACATATGAAAGCGATAAATGAAAGCGGATAAACACTTACCCGTTGTAGTGCTTCCATGTTTTTTTGTTAGTTTTTCAACAAAGAAAGCTTTGACAACAATATTATATTCAAAATCAAAGGAGAAAGTGCTTTGAAAAGTTTATTTGGGCTTACAGCTCAAGGAGAGGCCCAAGGTTTTAACGATGATCGCACCGCTGTTTTGAAAATTGTATAGAGGGACTTATGCAATATGTGAGGCCCACAAAGTTTTATGTACAAGGGGATTGGGTCTTACACTCTATTAGAATCCCAAGAGTTATTTTTGTACAAGAGATGAGACTTACAACTCAAGGAGAGGCCCAGGGTTATTTGAAAAGGCGACGATCGCGCCGTTGTTTTTAAAAATACAGCGGGACTTATACAGTGACTGAGGCCCAAAAAGTGGT
This sequence comes from Lathyrus tuberosus, assembly GCA_022829125.1. Classification (NCBI taxonomy): domain Eukaryota; kingdom Viridiplantae; phylum Streptophyta; class Magnoliopsida; order Fabales; family Fabaceae; genus Lathyrus; species Lathyrus tuberosus. The sequence goes on from JALAZF010000081.1 coordinate 2,853,451, forward strand.
GTATTTACAAAGGGGTTGGGTCTTACACTCTATTAGACGCCCATAAGTGTTTGAAAAAGAAAAGAAATGGGACTTACAACACAAGGGTAGGCCCAGATGATTTTTATTTTGAAATGGCGATCGCGCCGAGATTTTTGAAAACGCAGTGGGTCTTATACAATGACTAAGGCCCAAAATGTTTTGGTTTTCAAAGGAGGGTTGGGTCTTACACTCTATTAGAGGTCCAAGTGTTTTTAAAAAGATTTTTGAGGGTGAAAATCAAAGAAACCCTAATTTTGTTTTCCTTAAAAAGTAAATATTTAAAGAAAATCAATAAAAATGATAAAAATACCAAATAAGTTTGAATAAACCACTTGTGATTTTTGTTTAAGGTTTGAAAAATGAGGTTTTAATCACAAGATGATTTAGAACTCATTTGGTTTTGATTTTTAAAATGAATATTCACTTTTAAATGTTTAAAAATAATTAAAAATGAATTTATTCACAAAAATACTAACTATTTAAATAAGTAATATAATTTTTTTTGTGCAATAAAATATTTCAACATTTTTTTGATTTTTTGCAAAAAGAACCAATAAAAAATAATTAAAATTGAGGGAGTTATTAATTTTTCACATCATTAAAAATAATACGAAAAATAATAAAAAAAGTGAAAAAACATTAAAAAGGGGTCTGGGCGAGGGGGATTCGAACCCCAGACCTCTTGTGTGCAGCATGCGGGCCTTACCGCTGAGGTGGTGATACATCCCTGTATCAAACCCCAGCCATAAATATACAAGGCTTGCCTTGTTCTTGGCCTGGCCAAGGCAAGGCAAGGCAAGGTTTTTGGTCAGAAACGTGAAGGTCATAACTTCTTCATTTCTCCATGGATGGAGACAAAATTTATGTGCATCTGGCCTAGAATTTCACAAGGAATCCAATGGTGGTGGTGGTTTTTTCCAGAAAATCAATCCTCCTCAAAACCTGATAGTGGTTTTGAAATAGGCCATAATGTGCATTTTCTGTGCTACCTCTTGGTACAACCATGAATTACATGAGGAATTGGTTCAAACAGAACACATATAACATGTATAAGAGATGCATGATCAGTGGACCTCAAAGCAAGACATATTTTAAAGAGTTCAAGTTGAGATGCTTACCTTCTTTAGAGCTTTTTGGGCAATCTGCCAAGTGCTTTGTTCTAGAAATTCTTTAATGCTTTGAACACTCTCAAATGATCCCTTAGAAGCTTTTAGGATGATTGGAATCAGCTGGAAACCTCAGGAATGGAAATTGGCCATTTCTTGCAAAAGGGGCAAAAGTGCCCAAAATAGCAACTCTCTCAAATGATGTTTCAGATGTGTGGAACCATTTGGGACAGTTCAAGGATGATATTTGGAGTGTGTTTGAGGCTTTATTTGGTTTTGAAAGTGACTGAATCAAGACATGGCTTGAAAAATGCAAAAAGGCCCTATTTTGAGGTTTTGAGAGGGGACTTTGTGATTTTGGAGTTACAAGTCACTTGTGAGTGTTTGGATCACTTCTATATGATGTTTATGAGGTGTGTGTGTGATTGGTTTGGTTGTAATTTCTCTCAAACTCAAAACCCGATAGTGACTTGCTTTGGAAGGCAAATTTGGAAGTGAGAAGGTGATTTTGAGGAAAGCATCTGTTTGATGGCTTTGGTGTACTCAAACTGGGCACAAATGAGCTCTATTTATAGTAGAGCAAGTTTGTTTTGCAAGCAATAGTGAATGGCAACTGCAGCAGAGGTTTGGCCAATGGTTGCATTTTGGAATCTCAAGTCTCCTCTAGCCATTGACTAGAGGCTAGAGCACAGGCTGCTGGTTCCCTAGTTCTTGGATATGTCTTGACTGAATTCAGTTGGAAATGGTTCAGTCCATGCCACCTTGGTGCATCCATTAAATGCTTCAAACCAAAATTGGAGTCTTGTCCCCCTTTAGGGATTTCTAGGTTTGACATGCTATTTTTAGTTCCAAAGACTTGGGAGGCTTATGGATCAGTGTTTGTCCCTCCTTGGTCTCCCCCTGAGGTGTTCAGATGGATAGACATGTTTGTCATTTGCACAAATTTGGAAAATCGAGCAAAATGAACAAATCTGCCTTGCCATGATAGTTTGCAGCAAGGCATATTGGCATGGTCATATCTCATGGCTCAAGTGGAATTCCATGGAGTTCTTGGCCATTTTGGAGAGCTCTCATATGATACAACATATGTGTGATCATATTTTGTTTTGATACCTTTTGGATCCAAGTGAAAAATGGCCCTAAATTTTGAAAAAAGTGAAGGCAGATTCTGACTTAGTGAAAATTTCAGTAAGTGTTGGAAAAAAGTGACATTTTCACTTTTTGTGATTTTGGCCATTCCATAACTTGAAATCCATGAGGAGTTGGAATGAGGTGTAGTTGACACTTTTAAAGTATGCCATGAGAGCTACAAATCCATCTTTGGATCAACCCATATGGTTGCTTGGATCTCAAGTTATGATCCTTGGAAGTTGGTACCCTAGCCACTTTGTTCCATAACTTAGAAAATTTCTGTTTTTTATGGTTACCCCTTTTACAAGTTATCCCACTTTTCTTGATTTTTTTTTTATGAATGATGATTCCATTCACACATTAACATCATTTTAGGGTCAAAGAACCATATTTGTGAAAAATCTCTAAAAGTCAAAGTTGACTTTTGTGCACAGTTGACTTTTTGTCAAATGAATTCCAAACTGTGCGATCCTCTATGAAATCAAGTCCTTGACCTAAATCAAACTTAATGGATTGATTTCATATATGTTATAGGGTGTGTTGAATCATGTCCCAAGGTTTGGGAGCATGCCTGGGTCAAAAGTCAAAGGCACAGTTGACTTTTCCCGCGAAACCCTAATTGTGGTTCTGATGAACTTGAACCTTGTTGATCAAGCTTCTTGGACCAATCCATTGTTGCAAATGGATCAATGTAGTGGGTTAGAGACCCTCAAATCATGTATTGAGGTCTTGGCTCATGTTTTGTCCCAAAAGTCAACTTATGGGTGAATTAGGTCAAGAAACCCTAATTCCTGATTTTGGATGAATACCTCCCTTGAGGCTAAATTGACTTGATGATTGGGTTCATGAGGTCCCATGGAGTATCTTAGGTTATTATTTGAAGCATCGGCTCATGCCTAGAGGAAAATTTCCATCTGGAGGCCCTGGTCGACTAAACCCTAATTTGGTGACACTAGCGATCCTAAGGCTTGAGCCACTTAGAATGCTGCAACCTTGTGCTTGATTTTTGCTGTGGGAGTCCTCTTGATCCATTGTGGATGTTTGAGAGGCTTAGAAAAGTTGAAGATTATGTCATTTCTTGATTGATCCTTTGTCTAAGAGCTCTGAGAGGGCTTGAAACCCTAAATTTGATTGTAGTGGATGCTCACCCATCTTTGGGGAAACTAATGAGGTATGAGGGTCCATCCATATTGTGATGATGATTTGCACAATGATGGGGAATCTTAGTGGTCAAATTTTGGGGTATGACGGATGCCCCTATTTAATCTTCTTGGACCCGAAGGTGTGAATGGCGAAGGTATTCGGGCATTCGGGGTGCAAGAGGATTAAATATCCGAATACCCAAAATTTTGATGGTGATTAAGAATGGAAGTTCAAGCATCCTTTTTCTTTTGATAAGCAATGATGCTTAGAAAAGGTAAACTTCCCCTCGATCCTGGTCTTCAGCCAAGGAACTGGTCTAAGTTTCTGATGTAAACTTCCCCTCGATCCTGGTTTCCTATCAAGGAACTGGTCTAAGTTTCTGAAATAAACTTCCCCTCGATCCTGTTTTCCTACCAAGGAACTGGTCTAAGTTTCTGAAATGAACTTCCCCTCGATCCTGGTTTCCTACCAAGGAACTGGTCTCAGTTTCTGATATAAACTTCCCCTCGATCCTGGCCTTCAGCCAAGGAACTGGTCTCAGTTTCTTTTGTCAATAAACTTTCTTGACAAGGGACGTTATTCGTAGCGGTTTTTCCTCAAACTTCTCGCCGAATTTTCCTGGGGAGATGCCATTTGATGGAAAAAATTCTGATTGTAGAGGTGCATAAACTTCTCTGTTGGAGATGCCATTTGATGACTCTACTGGGGGAAAACGAGTCTCTTGAGAGACTGCTTTCGCTTGGGGTATTACATCATACTTTTCTCAGGATATTCTCGGAGAAATGCCATATGATGTGATCCAATTTTGAGGTGCTGATGACCTTTTCGTCAGCGGATTTTTCAAAGAAAAACTGTTGTATTACCGAATCTCTGATTAAGAGGCTTTCTCTGGGGTTAATCCTGGAAAGCGAGGATATCATCTTCAATGGCGAAGAGTGATGTTTGTCGAAAGTTCTCTGGTCTTTCAGAGGTTCAAGTTATCAAAGTGGTCAAGGGCCAACTTCATTCCAGAAATAAACTGGAGGAGAGAGATTGTTCAGACGCAACATTTCCTGACGAGAAAAGGTATGACAACTCGATTGAGAGAACTGTTATCACTAGGGGACAAGACCAACTAGAGTGATAGTGATGCAATATGAATGCAAATAAATAATGCATGATGTATGTATGTTTATGCTGACAAAACTGACGCGACATACAGACTAGTAGATGAACACGACTGGATACTCGGCCACAGTGGGGGATGTAAAGGATCACTGGTTCACGATAGCAATTCTGCCCTGCTTAGGAGAAATAGTCCTCGCGGAGAACAACCGTTGGTCGGGCTTAGGAGGTAAGAACTCTGTCGGGGGGTGTCAGATGAAACATGGTCTCTGACACAACTGATCCTTCACTCAGGCGTACTGGTCTAAAAGGAGTACTTTGATTCTGCATTTTGAAGTTCGATTACTTCGGGAGAAGAGATCGATGTTCTTTCGATGTTCAACAGTCAAAAGAAATTGCCATCTTTATTTTAAAAGCAGACAAGTAAATTCATTTTTGTTTTATTTCAAGAATCGTTGATCATGTTAAAAAAACGTCGTTCTGTAAAGCTAAAACAAATAAGAATTGCAAACAAAAGCACAAAGGCTCAAATTTTATTGATAGGATGGAAATCAGCCAAGCGCGTGATTGCATGGAGTATTTAAAAATTTAGAAAATGGTAATTTAAGGGAAAAGGGCTTGGATGATTTCCATGGAATCACGTGACTTTGAAATCAGCCAAGCGCGTGACACCTCCTCATGTACTTGTAGCATTCGGATTCCATGGTCAACCAGTAGTACCCTGCTCTCAAAGTTTTTCTCGCCAATGTGTGTCAGTTGGCATGAGTGCCAAAGGATCCTTCGTGAATTTCTTTTATCAGCATGTTTGCTTCTGGTCTGTCTATGCATCGAAGCAAGACCATGTCGAAATTTCTCTTATAGAGTGTATCACCGCTCAGAAAGAAGTTGCATGCCAACCTTCTTAGGGTCTTTCTGTCTTTCCTTAGTGCCCCAGGTGGTTACTCTCATTTCTAAAGGAAGCATTTGATATCGTTGTTAGTTCTTGTATTGGCTGGAATTTTGGTAAAACAAAGTTGAACAATGTTGATGTCATATGTCTGATGTCATAACATTGGTTCCTAACATTAGTTGTTGCAGGGTTGAAGTTTTATATGTTGATGTTAAACTTGATGTCTTGACATCAGTTATCAGAACATCTGAACATCAGATTGTGATGTTTTTGGGTTGCGCGTGTTAGTTTGTTTTGAGATCTGTTAGAGAGATTGGATGCGAATTTCTTGGAGAAGATATTTATATTTTCAATCAGATATGGAGCAGATCATGTAACTAACATTAGGGCTGATTTGAAAAGATTTAAAAAGATTAGAAGATCAAATCTGTTTTAAATTATGATTAATAACAAATCAAATCAGAGTTTTTTTGGAACAGGTCCAAGCCCGAGTCAGAATTCTATAAAAAGCAGCCTCAACCCTTGTTGGAGGTGAACGAAGACGAGAGCATAAACTGAGAGTCAATTTGAGTTTTCGTGTGTGTGTTTTTGTAAACCATTCATGTTTGAATTGGTGTTACTATTTTGAGTTGTAAGTGTATTCACTCTAGAGCTTTTAAGCAAGAGTGTGTTGTTCTTGATCAAAGCTGTTAAGCAGGATCAAGGTGGGTTTTAAAGTGTATTCATTGGATTGTATCACTGAGGTGATTTAGGGAGTGAGTGGTTTCTCATACCTAAGTGGTTTCTTAGGTAGAAGTGTCATTGAGTAGTGATTAAGATTAGTAGATGTCAACTGGGATTGTTGAGTCTGTAATTTAATACTACTAATAGTGAATTTCCTCCCTGGCTTGGTAGCCTCAGACGTAGGTAGTTAGACCGAACTGGGTGAACAATTCATTGTGTTTATTACTGCTTGTTATTGCCTTGTTCATATTAGCAGATTGTGTTGTTGTGACATCACACTTAACATCACACATCTGATACCAAAATTTCAATTGGTATCAGAGCAGGCATCCTGCTCTGCATCAGGGTGAGATCTAGGGCTGATGCTTTCTGGTGCAATGGACAAGGAGAGTGGTGGATTTGTGAATAGACCCCCTATTCTAGATGGCTCTAATTATGACTATTGGAAACCACAGATGGTTACCTTCTTGAAGTCATTAGACAGTAGGGCTTGGAAGTCTGTCTTAAAAGAATGGAAAACACCTGTTATTATTGAAAAGGATGGTACAACAAAGCTAAAACCTGAGGAAGATTGGACAAAGGAAGAAGATGAGCTTGCACTTGGAAATTCTAAAGCCTTGAATTCCATCTTTAATGGTATTGACATGAACATCTTTAGGCTGGTAAACACTTGTGAAATAGCTAAGGAAGCATGGGATATCTTGAAGACTACTCATGAAGGAACCTCCAAAGTCAAGATGTCAAGACTTCAACTTTTGACAACAAAGTTTGAAAATCTGAAGATGAAGGATGATGAAACCATTCATGATTTTCACATGAATATTCTTGAGTTGTCCAATGCTTCTAGTGCTTTAGGAGAAAGAATGACTGAAGAGAAGCTGGTAAGGAAGATTCTTAGATCCCTTCCCAAGAGATATAAAATGAAGGTGACTACTATTGAAGAAGCTCAAGACATTAGCAAGATGAGGGTTGATGAGTTGATTGGTTCTCTTTAAACTTTTGAGTTGGGATTGAATGAGGAGCCTGAAAAGAAGACCAAAAGCATAGCTTTGGTGTCTAATACTGAAGATGGTAAGAAGGAGTGTAATTTTGAAACTCAGGAGGAACTGTCAAATGCTGTTGTGATGCTTGGGAGACAGTTTAATAAGGTGTTAAAGAGAATGGACAAAAACTATAGACCTAATGTTAAGAACATCACATCTGACAACAACAGGTCTAGTGATCAAGTGAAGAAAACAAGAGATGAAGAAAAGTCCAATCATGACAAAGGAGTTCAATGCTATGAGTGTGAAGGTTATGGTCATGTCAAGAAAGAATGTCCTACATACCTCAAAAAGCAGAAAAAGGGGTTATCTGTTTCCTGGTCTGATACAGATAGTGAAAGTGAAGAAGAGAATGCCAAGCATGTTAAGGCATTGACTGGACTATGTGCCTCTGATGGAGAGTCTAGTGATGGTGAATTGGCCTTTGAAGAGCTGGCATCTTCTTATCAAGAGTTGTGTCTGAAAAGTGAAGAGGTCCTTCAAGAAGGGGAGAATCAGAAGAAGATTATTGTTCAGCTTGAGACTGAGAAAGCTGAACTTAAGAATGAAGTTTTGTTGTTAAAATCTCAGCTTGATCAAATGTCAAAATCCATCAGAATGTTAAATAGTGGAACTGACACTCTGGATAAAATACTTGAAGCTGGAAAAAGGGCAAGTGATAAGACTGGTCTAGGATATGAGGGTGAGAAGAAGATATATACAGAGGCTAGTTCTTCTGGGGTTAAACAAAACATTCCTCATCAGCATGAAAAAGGACATGGTTCTGGAATTAAGAAGGGTGTTCCTCACCTTGGGCCACAAAATAATGGAAAGGGCTATGGTCCTGTACCTAAGAAGTTTATGCCTCAGCCTCAAGGAAAGCCTCAGGTTTCTGGAGCTAGACAGTATATGCCTCCCCAATACCATAGGAGTATGCAGGCTTCTGGTCTCAAACATAACATGTTCCATCTGATGTCTCAACATCAAGGGAAAATGTATGGTTTTGGACCTAATAATGTTGTGCCTCATGGTTATGGCAGAAGAAGGCCGCATCATCATGGTAAAAGACATCCTAATCACTACAGAAGACAGCCTAATTATGGGCGAAGACAACATCAATATTTTGACAGATGGCAGCCTCAACATTATGACAGAAATCATCATCAAGGTGGGAGACATTTCAATCACTTCAGAGAAGAGATTCAAAGAGTGAGATGTTACTATTGTGGAAGATTTGGCCATATATAATCTTCTTGCTTTAAACTACATGGTTATCCCAAATCTGTTCCTCAACCTAGACAGAAGCAGAACAGGTCTCAGGCTGTTAAACAATGGGTTCCTAAAGCTGCTGTCACATGTCTGTTAGCTCACTCATCTGTTAGAACCCCAGCTATGGATGGTTGGTATTTTGACAGTGGTTGCTCAAAGCATATGACAGGTTTCAAGAATCATTTGGTGGATATCAGGACTTACTCCACAAATGATGTAACTTTTGGCAATGGAGAAAAAGGGGAAGCTAAAGGAGTTGGAAAATTGAATTGTGAGGTTGGACCTAATCTTGAAAATGTACTTCTTGTCAAAGGATTGACTGCTAATTTAATTAGCATCAGTCAGTTATGTGATGAAGGATTCAAGGTTAGCTACACTAAAGATGAATGTTTAGTGACTAATGAGAAAAGTGAAGTCGTTATGAGGGGAGTTAGATCCATAGATAACTGTTATTTATGGGTTCCTCAAGAGTCCAGCTTATCAAGTAATGTCAAGGATGATGTTATGACATCTGAATGTGACATTAGAATGATCACCAAACAACCTAGTGTTATGCAACTATTCAGAGGAAATATTGAAGAAACCAAGGTCGTAGAGGTTGATCAGTCAGGTATGAAGGGTAATGACGATTTCCCTAAAGATATGTATGCTGAAATTTGTGAAGTCTTAAGTAGAAAATTGGGCATGTGGAAAAGGCTTCAAAGGTTAGTGAATTATGGTGTGCATTTATTAAATTTCAAAAATTTAAAAGGAAATTTGTTTTGGTGGGGAAAATACATTTATTGGCTTTTAAGTGACCAACAAAAGCAGTCCCCTTACCTTAGGCTATCATTCCCTATTGTTACACGCTACATCAATCTCCACACTCCAAGTCTGTTCATCTTCTCACCAAAGATCGGAAGACACAACACATCCTTGTACATTAACTGTTTCAAAGGAACAATGTCTCAACATGGGTCATCTCCCTCCAAGGAATCTGCTTCAAAGAGCTCTTTGTATGCAACATCTAGGGTTTCGAGGAAAGAAGTTTCGATGGATGAAGCCTTGAACATAGCGCCTCTCTCTATGATTCCAGGTTCAGAAAAGACAAGACCTGAGAAGTATCAACCTAAGAGGCCTTCAAAGGGTAATACTTCTGAACAATCTACAGGTAAGAAATTTGATGATAGCAAAAGTAGGGCGTTTGTCACTAGTGTTTTGTTTGGAGACAAACCTACTCCTAAGACTACCACCCCTCTTCCTCAAGCTATTGAAGAAAGGGCAGATGTGGACAAAAGTATTGATCAGATTGTCACAAAAATATTTGAGAAAGGGATTTCTGTGAAGGGAATATCTAGACCTCTGAGTCTAATGCCTGCTGATCAATCTGTTAGAGAAAAGGGTGACATGCAAACTTCTGAAACCAATCTTCACAGATTGGCTGTTTCAGTCATTGAAGATGCTGAGATTGAAGATGAAGTTGAAGCTGAAGCTGAAAGAGAAAGGGATACTCATGTTGAAGATGAGGTGATGTTGAACATGATGTTGGAACATCACCTGTTAGGGATGTTACTCCTAGTCCTAGAGGGAAGAAGAATGCTGATGTGGTGGATGTTGTTGACTTATCTGATAATGAAGTAATTGGTAATGATGTTCCTGGTATTGCCAATAGATTAAAGACTAGAAAAGGAAAGACTGTGGAATCTTCTCCTAAGATGACAGCTGAAGGCAAGAAGAAAAAGACATCTATAGTTGGTCCAACTAAATCTTGGAGCAAGGTTGCTGTGACTTCCAAAAAGAGAAAGATTAGAGAAGAATCTGAATCTGAGTATGATGTTGAGGAAGATGTTCAAGACATCACCCCTGTCAGAAAGTCCATTTTGAAGAGAATTTCTGATAAGGTTCCTGAAGTGCCAGTGGACAACATATCCTTTCATTATGCTAGCAGTGCTCCAATGTGGAAATTTGTATGTCAAAGGAGATTAGCTCTGGAAAGAGAGCTTGGAAAAGATGCATTGGAGATGAAAGAAATTATGGAGCTCATTCATGTTGCTGGCCTGTTGAAGACTGTGACAAAATTCTCTAAGTGCTATGGTGGACTTGTTAAGGAATTTGTTGTTAACATTCCTATAGACATTTCTGATAAAAGAAGTGTGGACTTCATGAAGGTGTTTATTAGGAGTAAGTGTATTAACTTCTCTCCTAGTACCATCAATAAGTATCTGGGAAGAGATGATCAAGAGGGTTGTGAACTAGAAGTGACTGATAATGATGTGTGTAAAGAGATCACAGCCACTCAAGTGAAGGTTTGGCCACTGAAAGGTAAATTGACAGCTAGCAAACTCAGTATCAAGTATGCTATTTTGCACAGAATTAGAGCTGCTAACTGGGTACCTACTAATCACAAAACCACCATAGCTGTGGGATTAGGAAGGTTTATTTATGCTGTTGGGAAAAAGTTCAAGTTCAATTATGGAAATTACATATTTGATCAAGTTGTGAAGCATGGTGCCACTAATGCTATCAAGATGCCTATAGCATTCCCTTCCCTTGTCTGTGGAATGATCTTAGATCAACATCCTAAAATTTTAACTAGTTCAGATATAGCATGTAAGAGGGAGTCCGCTTTGTCCTTGCATCCCAAGCTGTTTGATAGGAATCATGTTCCAGACATTGTTGTAACATCAAGTTCTGGTGTTAAGAAGACCAGTACTAAAACTGAGTTGATTGAAGAATTGAAGGCTGCCTGCAAGGATCTTGATATGGTGATCTGTACTAGCACTGCTAGGAAGATGAAAATTGAGCAGATGATCAAATCCTTGGAACAGGGTAAAGATGATGTGGGTGTCAATGCTGAAGAGTCAGGTTCAGAGGAAGGTGATGAGGATGCTACAGATGGTTCTGATGCTAATGAAGATTGAATTGTTGTTTCTGTTGTTTATTGCTTTTGTAGTTTGTAGTTTTTTTTTTTGTTTTCTGCTCATTGTGAGCATGTTGTGTAATTTGGATAAAAGTACTTTTATGCTTATCTGGTTTGTGTTCTATGATTTGTCTTATCATGTGGTGCTGACTTTTGACTAACAAGGAGAGCTAGTAGGACTAACTGTTGTAAATGTTAGGTTGTGAGGGCATAACTTGTAGAAGTTGTCCAATTGTGGCTAAAAAGGGGGAGAGTTAGCCTATGTGCCTATGTGTTGACTGACGTGGTTCTAAGTTTGAGGGGGAGTGTGTAGGTTTGAACAGCTGGTATGCTGGTTCTTGTTTTGAGGGGGAGTTTAGCTGTGTGCAGATTCTGGCTGTGTTTTGGAATGTTAAGAGTATGAAGTTTTTCCGCTGCAGGTACCTCTCTGATGTTGGCAGAGATTGTTTTAGCCAAAATTAGCCAAAGGGGGAGATTGTTAGTTCTTGTATTGGCTGGAATTTTGGTAAAACAAAGTTGAACAATGTTGATGTCATATGTCTGATGTCATAACATTGGTTCCTAACATTAGTTGTTACATCAGTTATCAGAACATCAGAACATCAGAACATCAGATTGTGATGTTTTAGGGTTGCGCATGTTAGTTTGTTTTGAGGAGATCTGTTAGAGAGATTGGATGCGAATTTCTTGGAGAAGATGTTTATATTTTCAATCAGATATGGAGCAGATCATGTAACTAACATTAGGGCTGATTTGAAAAGATTTAAAAAGATTAGATGATCAAATCTGTTTTAAATTATGATTAATAACAAATCAAATCAGAGTTTTTTTGGAACAGGTCCAAGCCCAAGTCAGAATTCTATAAAAAGCAGCCTCAACCCTTGTTGGAGGTGAACAAAGACAGGGAGCATAGACTGAGAGTCAATTTGAGTTTTCATGTGTGTGTTTTTGTAAACCATTCATGTTTGAATTGGTGTTACTATTTTGAGTTGTAAGTGTATTCACTCTAGAGCTTTTAAGCAAGAGTGTGTTGTTCTTGATCAAAGTTGTTAAGCATGATCAAGGTGGGTTTTAAAGTGTATTCATTGGATTGTATCACTGAGGTGATTTAGGGAGGGAGTGGTTTCTCATACCTAAGTGGTTTCTTAGGTAGAAGTGTCATTGGGTAGTGATTAAGATTAGTAGATGTTAATTGGGATTGTTGAGTCTGTAATTTAATACTACTAATAGTGAATTTTCTCCCTGGCTTGGTAGCCCCTAGACGTAGGTAGTTAGACCGAACTGGGTGAACAATTCATTGTGTTTATTACTGCTTGTTATTGCCTTGTTCATATTAGCAGATTGTGTTGTTGTGACATCACACTTAACATCACACATCTGATACCATAATTTCAATCGTGATACCACGGTTTGTCGTCTATGACTGCTTCAATTGTGAAGACGTAAGCGGGCCTCTCAAGGCGCATTATGTCAATCTTAGGCAAGTCGTTCCATTGACCTACACTAATCATTGAAGGGAGGGTGGCTAATGCATCAGCCATGTGATTCTCTTCACGAGGGATATGATGAAACTCGATTCTGTTGAAGAATGGTAACAACCTTCTTGCGTAATCTTTGTAAGGAATCAGTCCTGATTGGTATGTGTTCCAATCTCTTTTGATCTGATTGATGACCAGGGCTGAGTCGCCATATACATCCAAGTTTTTGATCCTTAAGTCGATCGCTTCTTCGAGACCCATGATGCAAGCTTCGTATTCGGCCTCGTTGTTTGTGCACTTGAATGTTAGTCGGGCGGTGAAAGGAATATGGGTACCCTGAGGTGTTATGATGATTGCCCCAATTCTGTTTCCATAATGATTGACAGCTCCATCAAAGATTAGTCCCCACTGGGAACCTGGTTCTGGCCCTTCACTGGGTAGCGGTTCATCGCAATCTTTCATTTTTAGCTACATGTCATCTTCGTCTGGGAAGTCAAATCGGACTGATTCCTGATCGTCAATCGGTTGATGAGCCAAATGATCGACTAAAATACTTCCTTTGACGGCTTTTTGAGCGTGGTACTCAATGTCATATTCTGATAACAACATCTTCCAACAGGTAATTCTTCCCGTGAGAGCAGGTTTTTCAAATACATACTTGATTGGATCCATTTCGGAGACCAGCCAAGTAGTGTGACGAATCATATACTGGCGGAGACGTTTGTCTGCCCAAGCCAGAGCACAGCAAGTTTTCTCAAGCATAGTGTACCGAGTCTCGCAGTTGGTGAATTTCTTGCTCAGATAGTAGACGACAGACTCCTTCCTTTTGGTTTCGTCTTGCTGGCAAAGTACACAACCCATTGAGTCCTCTAGGACTGTTAAGTAGATGATCAGTGGTCTTCCTTCCACTGGAGGTAATAGAATCGGTGGATTCAACAGATATTCCTTAATACTGTCGAAGGCGGTTTGGCAGTCTTCTGTCCAAACGCAATCCTGGTTCTTTTTGAGTAATTTGAAAATCGGCGTGCACGTCGCGGTCATGAGGAATATGAATCTGGAAATGTAGTTCAAACGTCCCAGGAATCCTCTGACTTGTTTTTCAGTTTTTGGAGAAGGCATTTCTTGAATGGCCTTGATCTTGTCAGGATCAACCTCAATTCCTTTCTGGGTGACGATGAACCCTAAGAATTTCCCTGAACGGACACCGAATGTGCACTTGTTGGGATTCAAGCGGAGTTTATACTTTCTCAGACGCTCGAATAGTTTTAACAGGTGGGTCACATGCTCCTCTTCTGTTTTAGATTTGGCAATCATATCATCGACATACACTTCGATCTCTTTGTGTATCATGTCATGAAACAGAGTAGTCATGGCCCTTTGATAGGTTGCCCCGACGTTCTTCAAACCGAATGGCATTACCTTGTAACAAAAGGTACCCCATGGGGTAATGAATGAAGTTTTCTCCATGTCTTTCGGCACCATTTTGATTTGATTATAGCCCGAGAATCCATCCATGAAGGAGAAAACTTTGAACTTTACTGTACTGTCTACCAGCATGTCAATGTATGGTAAAGGAAAGCCATCCTTCGGACTAGCCTTGTTTAGATCTCTGTAATCGACAAACATTCTGACCTTTCCGTCCTTTTTCGGAACGGGTACAAAGTTGGCTAACCAATGAGGATATTCTGACGTGGCGAGGAAACCCGTGTCAATCTGTTTCTATACCTCCTCTTTGATTTTGATGGCCATGTCCGGGTGAGTCTGTCTCAACCTCTGTTTTACTGGTGGATATTCTGACTGTAACGGTAAATGATGTTCCACGATGCTGGTATCCAACCCTGGCATGTCTTGGTAGGACCAAGGAAATACATCGGGAAATTCTTTGAGTAGCTTTGTCAAACTCTCTTTGGCAGTTGCACTGAGCAGTGCCCCAATCCTGACTTCTTTTCTCTCTTTTTTCGAACCCAAGTTTACTGTTTCCAAATGCTCTTTGTGAGGTTCAATGGACCTTTCCTCTTGTTTGAGTAATCGGGAGATCTCTTCTGGAATTTCGTCGTCAACTTCTTCTTCAGCCCCAAATACCGGGAATTCAAAGTTAGGAGAAGGCATTGGATCGTATGTTTCAATGGGGTTTAAAATAAGCAATCTGCATAACGTGATAATTTGTTTTAGAAGAGATAGAGAGAACGCAAGAGTTTGTGCAGTGTTTTTCTGAGAACTGCTTGTTTTTATTATTTGAATTGTTTTTTAGGATTACCATTTTCTGAAAAAGCAAAAAGAGAAAACAGCAATTAATGCGGAAATTACAGAACGACGTTATTTTATTTATGAACTAGTCGATTCTTGAAACTAAAGCCCTATAAAACAAAACTCTGTCGCTTTGGGCGAAGCAAAGAGGGATATTTACAGAAATCGAGCCCTATCAAAACATCTGTTTCACCTGGGCAGGTGAAAGGTTAAAGACGGCAATTACTTTGACTTATGAGCAATCTTCAGAACATCGACATCAACCCATTGGCGGCGAACTCCTCGGTGAATCACAAAGTCTGGTACCTTCCTTGATTTGTCTTCAGAAATAACACTGATTTCTAGTGGAGCAGGATCTTTGGAACGTATCTCCCAGGCAGAGTTGTCGTAGGAGGATTCCTCAGTTGTATTTTGTATAGTATTTGTGTTCTCAGGTGAATCTCCCCATCCAGTTGGCTGGATGTCTTTGAGCCTGATACGAGAGCTATCAGGAGCAGTGTACTTCACCAAGAAGTCATATTTTCCACTTGGTTGTCCTAAGGTATCCCACACTTCTATGGAACTGGAGGAGTCATCCCTTTCGATGACGTTCACCTCAGGAGAAGCATAGTTGATGAATTCTAGTCCGACAAGCTTTGCCAATTCATCATCGTACTGGATGTTTTCTGAATGCCCTGAGTAATGATCCCATGACATGGTGGGGACACAGGTATTCTTTTCATTGATGCTCGGCTAATTTTCATCGTTTAGTTTATCCTCTTGTCCTGAGTTTCCTGGGTACGGCTGCCAAACAGGCAGGCCATCCATCGGGCCATAATAGTCGTGGTCAAAGTTGTCTTTCATCAGAGTGTCCTCCTCTAATGAATTTGGTGGAGCACGACATCCTTCAGGATCACAATCTCCGTATATTGTTCTGACATCTGACCTGGGCATAAATCTCGGACTCTATGCGGGATAGCGAAATGGCGTAGGCACCTCTTCTTGAGACATATAACCGTCCTCGTTAAGATAGGATTTCCACTCTTCATCTGTATCGAAGGGATCTCCCTCGTTGATGGTATGAACTGCTTGAGGCACTGGGTGAAGGAAACCTCCACTGTGGAAGAAGTCCTGAATGGGATAAAGACTTTCATCATTAGTAGCAGTCTGGGCATAGATTGAAGAAAAACCAAGACCCTTCTTTGTTTTGTTATCAGTAGGAATGACAAGCTGTCCACATCCCTTTGTATTGTTACTTTTGATCACTTCGAGAGCATCTCTGTATGAGGAAATAGAGGTTCCTTTCTCTGATTGATTCTCATTGCTCACCGAAAGTGCTTGGAACTGAGTTCTAACAACCTCCTCTGGTTCTACACAAGTAGATAATGACAGGTTACTCACGATCAAGGCTTGTTCTCCACAGACCGTGACGAGTTGATTGTTCTTGATGAACTTCAGTTTTTGGTGCAGTGTCGAAGTGACTGCCCCAGCCTGGTGTATCTAAGGTCTTCCTAATAAACAGCTGTACGCTGCCCAGACGTCCATGACCTGGAAAGTGATTAGGAAAGTGTGAGGACCGATAGTTATGGGAAGGTCGACTTCGCCGATAACTGCTTTCTGAGATCCGTCAAAGGCTTTGACGATGACCTCACTGCCCCTCATCGGGGATCCTTTGAATGATAGTCGCATTGAAGTGGACTTTGGCATAACATTGATGGTCGATCCTATGTCTACCAGTACGCTAGCTAAAGCATCGTCCTGGCAGTTGACTGTAATATTGAGCGCCATGTTGTGACTTTTGCCTTCTTCTGGAAATTCCTCATCACTGAATCCTAAATTGTTGCAGGAAGTGATGTTAGAGATGATGCTGTCGAACTGTCGTATTGACACATCCTGTTCCATAAAGGTCTGCTCTAAGACTTTCTGTAGAGCCTCTCTGTGGGCTTCGAAACTGAGTAAAAGTGATAGCACAGAGATCCTTGAAGGAGTTTGCAACAGTTGATCAACAATGTTGTACTCGCTCTTCTGGATGAGCTTCAGCATCTCATCATCATTCTTTGAAAGGTCGGGATCACTAGATGGACCAAATGGTGGATTAGGAACTTCTGTTGGAGGTTCCTTTCTCTGTTAGGTTCTCCAATGCCTCTGTTGAAGATTCGACCGCTCCGTGTTACTCGACTGATGTCTGCAATATTCACGACGGAGGGTAATGGAATTTCTTTTCCATTCTCAATTATTTTTGCTCTGTATTTGTAAGGGATCGCCTTAGCTGATTCATACGGTAATGGTCCCAGTAGATAGATAACTACAGGAGCCTTCTGATTTTTCTGACTGTCGTAAGTAACTTCAATCAGTTCTTGGCTAAGAGCCTTTGATTCGTCTGGTAGAGGGATGATGGCACAGACATCCTTGGTCCTCTCGCGATCAGAGATTACAACCACATCTTTGATTTGATCAGTGAAGTAGTCTGGCGTCCAGTTAATGGACCCCGAAACTGGATATTGTTAAATCTCTTTGCGGTCCAACTGACCTTGAAGGGCTGCTCGCATGAGGTAACATCCTTGGTTATTTTCCGAGCAAACTCTACAGCGTTCATATTTATGTGGTGGCACATGGCCACGTCCGCTTTGAATACAGTGTAACCTTACTAGATCTGTTTCCATTGATCGAGCATCCTGACTTTGATGCCTAGTAGGGTTCCAATTAACCACACTGACTTGTTACGTGTCTTCGTCCATATAGATCGGAAGCCACCCGTGGTTTAACAAGTGTTGTAAAGTTCTTTGAACGAGAGCATATCCCTGGTCACTCTCACAACATCCTTTACAGTTCTGATAATTATGCGAAGTTAGAAAACTGAGCTAGACTTGCTTAGCGTGTAATTCTACCAAGCTGGTATTCATCAAGCGAATATCGAAGATCTGAATCCTGTTGATCTGATAAAGATTCACCCAAGATCCATCTAACGCTGGAGGGCCTCTTGTACAAAAGAGCATCCCTGATTGTTTATCGAGCAAATCAGACAGGAATCATAATCGTCCCGGGGCAGATCATGATGTTGGCTTTGTCTTGAGTGCATTGCCACCAGGTTGGCATTCATTGCACAGATGTCGTGGCTCTGAATGATGTTGGAATTCGTATATGTCATGTTGACCCCACGAATTCGGTGCTCTTGGATCCACCCGAGATCCAATTGTTCCTGTAGAGCTGATTGCACCACAGAACATCCTTGATTGTTCTTAGAGCAGATATCACACTAGTGATAGTTATGAGGTGGTACATGGCCATACCCGCTCTGTCTGCGATGCATCTTGACCAGATTGGTCCTCAATAAGAGTACATCATAAATTTGATAACTATCGTTAGACTCTCCTTCTATCAAATTGACTGCAGCTTTCTCGTGTTGAGGTAATGGGTTCGTGAGATCATTTGGATTCGTATCTTTGAAAGATAAGACCCCGCTCCTAAAAAGCTTTTGTACGTCGGATTTGAAACTGAGACATTTTTCTATGTTATGCCCTGGTCCTCCTTGATGGTAAGGGCAAGTCTGATCCACTTTGAACCAAAAAGTCGGATTTTCCAGTACTGTAAGAGGAGACTTGGTTTGGACATGCCCCTTGACCAGTGGTAACGGAAATAGTTCTGCATACAACATTGGTATTGGGTCAAACCCTGGTGGTCGCGTTGTACGGTTGTTATTATACGGAGCACGAGCCTGCTGAAGAAGTTGTTGTGTCCTTTGCTGATATTGCTGTTGATTAGGTTGGCTCTGCGCAACTTGAGGTTGATACGTAGGAATAGGCGCAGGGTTGATAGTAGGGATTACAGCTGCTACTGGTTGGTAACGTCGCCTTTGCTTTTCGAGAGAGATATTCCCAATATCCTGCTCTTTTTTCTTAGGGAGAGCACTACCGTATCATTTTGTATTACTTGATGGTCCAGCGTCTTTAACCAGATGTCCTTCTCAGACGGCTTCCTCAAGACGAACTCCCATGCCCACCATCTCGGTGAAGTCACTGGACGCACTGGTGACCATTCTGTCGTAGTAAAATGAGCTTAAGGTTTTCAAGAAGATCTTTGTCATCTCTTTTTCCTCGAAAGGTGGACAAATATGGGCGGAAATTTCACGCCATCTCTGAGCGTACTCCTTAAAGGTTTCCTTGTCCTTTTATGACATCAATCTGAGTTGATCCCTGTCTGGTACCATGTCCAGGTTATACTTATATTTTTGAATAAAGGCAGCGCCAAGATCTTTGAAAGTAGCGATCTTAGTGCGGTTTAAACCCATGTACCATTTGAGTGCGGCACCAGTTAAACTATCCTGAAAGTAGTGAATTAGTAGCTCCTGGTTCTTTGTCTGAGCTGAAATTCGCCGAGCGTACATCACCAAATGACTTTGAGGGCAAGAGTTACCCTTGTATTTTTCAAAATCAGGTACCTGGAACTTGTACGAAACTTTCACATTGGGGACCAAGCAAAGGTCTGCGGCGTCTTTTCCAAATAGATCCTGACCGCGAATGGCCTGCAGTTCTTTCTGCATCTCCTGGAATTGTTCTTGGAACTCATTCATTATGTCGAACATACTTTCGTTTCCACCAGACAGTATCTGTGGAATCTGTCCTTCTGGGACAGTGTGTACCATGGGTGGTGGTATAGTTATTACGGCAGAGACTCTTGGTGCCTCCCGAAGTTTGTAACCTTCAGAAGTTGTTGTCATGCCCCTGGCATCTTCCCTTTCCCGAAGTTTGTAACCTTCAGGTCCAACGGTTCCTGCTGCATCTTCCAGATCTTCCATGATCGGTGGAATATATCCTTCCAGGATATAGTTGAGTGGCATGCCCTAGGGACGATCTTTTGACATTTTGTACCTAGGATCAGACTTCTCCACTATGGGCATTGATGTGGTCTCTGAGATCACAGTCCGTTGTTGTTGCATCTGAGCTTCTGCTAGAGCTTGCATGCTGTTATGAACCTTTCTCAGATCCTCTTTCAGAGTGTCGATTTCTTCTCTCAATTCTCTGTTCTCCTTCTCGAGATCATCCATTTTCTTTTGTCGATTGGCCCAAGTATTGTACGAATGAGACAGTTTGACTCTAGAATCGAGACACAAATGTGATATACATAGGGAAGAAGAATGCGTTTATGTGAGAATGATGAATGATATGCAATGATTTTATTAATTATTATTTTTTGTTTAATTAAAATAAGCATCAACAATTTGGATTGCAAATATCATACAGTGGGGAAACCCCGTTTTATTGAATTCAAAGATTACGGAAATGGAAATACAGTAGATTACAAAGTGCTGAAAAAGGAAATGTCTAAACTAATGTATCTTGAGTCCTCTCTGAAGAGAGCTCAGGTGCTGGTTCTGGTGCTTTCCTTTTCTTTGACCGGGGCTCTTCAGCCGTTGTTGGGTTGTCATCCCTTTGCCAAGTGAAAGGAGCGAGCAAGTTCATTTGGTCTTCTTGATTCTCTATAGCATGTTGCTCTAAAATCTCAATCAGAGCATCCTTATCTTTCAATAGCTGCTGTAGTTTCTTACACTCTACATTGAGAATATGATACTTGTTCCTCCAAGACCTCCTCTCCTGTTAAACTTTTTTGAGAGTAACTTGAAGTTTTTTCGTGTCGGACATGAAATAAAGGACAGAGTCCCTTAACGGAAGAACTTCCTGACGAGGGTAAGGCATCCTCAGCTTGAGAGCTCTAGTTTGTACCCAGTGGAGATAAGGCTCCACCGAGACACAGTTCGGTTTCCCTGGAGACTCTCTTCCTTTCCTATGAACGTGTTTCCAGGCATGCACTATTTCTGTCTTTAGTGCCCTGTCGTTTTCTCCTTCCTTGAAGAAAAGACCTTCCAGATGAGCACTTCGCGGGACATGCCTCATTGGGTATCCAAATTGACGACGGACTAACACCGGATGATAGTTGATTCCTCCCTTAGTTCCTATAAGGGGTACATTTGGGAAATTCCCACAACGTTCAATGATTCTAATCCCGTC
This sequence comes from Lathyrus tuberosus, assembly GCA_022829125.1. Taxonomy (NCBI): domain Eukaryota; kingdom Viridiplantae; phylum Streptophyta; class Magnoliopsida; order Fabales; family Fabaceae; genus Lathyrus; species Lathyrus tuberosus. Next base: position 2,874,467 of record JALAZF010000081.1, read on the forward strand.
GTAGATTCGATTGTACCAATCTATGTCAGAGTTGGTAAGAGACATGACTCTCTGCGACCAACGTAAAGTATTCTTTTGATCCCAAAATGCAGCAGACTTGGGCAAATGGGAAATGAACCATTTGTAAAACAAGGGTACATAGCACGTGATCATTCCTCCTCTGTATAAATTCCTTAAGTGTACCGAATGATACGCATCTGCGAGTAAGGTTGGTACGGGATTTCCAATCAGACATATCTTAATGGCATTGATATCTACAAAGTTATCGATGTTGGGAAACAAAAATAACCCGTAGGTGAGCAAAACAAAGATGCTCTTGAAAGCGGCCACGTTCCCCATACTGGCAAAGTACAGGGCTTTCTTTATCAACAATTGGGCTGGCAAACCTTGGATGCCACCCTTAGTGGTCATGTTAGTCCTGACTTCTGACTCGTCCAAATAAATTGCTCTTGCAATGGTTTGATCCATTGGAATTTCTTCCAGTCCAGAAAAGGGAGCTTAATCAGTGATATGCAGATCAGTCAAGTGAGAATACTCCTCTAGTGTTGGTGCTAGCTGATAATCCGGGAATGTGAAACAGTGATAGACCGGATCGTAGAACTGAATTAGTGTGCACATGATTCCCTCAATTACATGGACCCTTAAATGAGATAGCAGTCCTCCATACTTGGCTTTGAAAGCCTCAAGGTTGGTGATCATCCTCGCCAACCCTCTCAAATCCTCTAACTTTGGAACCTTGAAGGTATACTTATGAGTCTTTCTTCTACCGAAATCCATAACGCAATCTCTTTATCTGACATTTGCAATCATTGTCTTAGTTTAATTTGAAAAGAGAGACTAGAAGAGAAGAATTTCTTTTTTTAGTGTTTTTTAAATGAATGTATGAATGCAACACGCAAAAACATATAAAAAACATGGGGGTCAAAGGGTCGGTGTCATGAAGTCAAGGCTCTACCCCCCCCCCCCCCCAAAGGTTTATACTAGAGATTTTTTGTACCTGTCCGCAAGATCATTGATCCCTCTTGGGATAACAACAGCAAGCGGATCTCCAGCGAGCTGATGTATCCTAGAGTGATCTCAAATGAGGGTAGTATCGCATGACAACTATTTTTGATAGCTTCCGCACTACAAAATGGTTTCAGTCTGCTAAAAACCTCAGCTTCTCAGATATCCCAATCGACCACACTACTTTCAACAACCGAAGTCGTATAGGTAATGTATCTACAAAGGGAGTCTCCACTGAGTTTGATGGTCGATTGGGGACTCTTAACTGGGATTCACTCCCCGTAAGATTACCCGTATTTCCATCACCTATCTTAGGTGTATACTCAATCTTTCCACATGCGACATCACACGCATTCCCATTAGTAGAAAAATAAACACATATATCAATTAGGAAAAGCAGTATATATATTTGTCTTAATCATCTTAGACCTCTAGTCTTATGATCCTATACAGACAATGACTCCCTAGCAGAGTCGCCATTTCTGTGATACTTTGTGAACTCAGGGTTTTCTACCTAAGATTGTGAACTTAAGGTTTCTACCGAAGATTGTAAGAAAGAGAATAGTGCCCCACGGTGGGAGCCATTTTTTTCTGTAGCGTGATTTTTGTGGTCTTGAACCACTATCGCTCGAGTACTACAGTTTGGTTCATTTTTTATCCTGTTAAGCTGATTAAGGAAGGGAAATAGATGTCTTCAATTAACCCTGCTTGCAAACTGAGGTTAAACAGTCAAAACTGTTGGTTTACAGATGCTATTAAGATGTGGGCCACTCTTCGGTTATTTTGTTAAGAACACAGTGTCTGGACTATTTGTGAGGTTTTTGGTAATGTGTTTAGATTTGATGCTTTTGGGTTGATTTGACGGAGATACTGGATTTTGGGTTTTTGGTTAGTATGCTCGCTAAGATTTTTCAATCTTATGCCTACGTATTCCCGTTTAACGAAACAGGGAAATCAGAGTGATCGTAGTTCCTCCTATTCTATGGGAGGAAAAAGGTTGTTTTGGTGTCTTGTTCATAGCCCAAGACATGAAGCTAAAGGTGATTTATATCTTGTTCAAAGCCCAAGATGTGAAGCTAAAAGGGTTTTGGATGAGAGAGAATTTGTCATCTCTAAAGAGGAGTTGTTGATGTTTGTATGCTGTGAGCAAGGCACAAGTTTGATGCTAAAAGGTTGATTGACTCAATCGAGGTTTCCTTATACAAATCCTAAGAGGAGGCGACTGACCCAACAAGAGGATGCTCGTACGAAGCCCAAGATATAGGCTAAAAGGGTTGACTCAACAAGATAGTCTTTTATCTGTCTTATATGAAGCTAAGACGCAGGCTAAAAAGGTTTGACTCAACAAGAGAGTCTTTTATACTCAACAAGAGAGTGATTTAGTGTCTCGTACGAAGCCCGAGATGGAGGCTAAAAGGGAAGTGACCCAACAAGAGAGTCTTTTATACTCAACAAGAGAGTGATTTTACTGTCTCGTATAAAGCCCGAGATAGAGGCTAAAAGGGGATTGACTCAATAAGAGAATCTTTTATACTCAACAAGAGAGTGATTTTATCTGTCTTATACAAAGCCTAAGACTGAGGCTAAAAGGAGATTGACTTAACAAGACAGTCTTTTATACTCAATAAGAGAGTGTTTTGCTGTCTCGTATGAAGCCCGAGATAGAGGCTAAAAGGAGATTGACTCAACAAGAAAGTCTTTTATACTCAACAAGAGAGTGTTTTGCTGTCTCGTACGAAGCCTGAGATAGAGGCTAAAAGGGAATTGACTCAACAAGAGAGTCTGAAAAGGTTAGCTCTGCTGGGGAGAATCATTGTACAAAGCCCAAGAGGAGGCTATCTTACCGCTGTTGATTCTGGAGATCCTGAAGCAGGTCCAAGTGTGGGGAACTCTCATGAGAGAGACCAAGGTTTCTTCCTATGTTAGAAAGGAGCTTGAGAATGTCTTTGAGACTCAAGGGTCTTAGACTTTCCAAGTCTAGAGTTTTATCTTTTGTATAATGCCCAAGAGGAGGCACTGGTATTAAGGGATGGATATCAACCATACAACGGCCAGAGTTTTGACGCTGGAAAGATTGCTCTAGCAACGGATGACTAAGTTCTGTCTTATACCTTTTAAGAGGTCGTCAGGGTCCTTGTATTAAGCCCAAGAGAAGGCATAAGAACTTCAAAGAAGCCGAAGGGTCCTTGTACAATGCCCATGAGGAGGCGGGGATGCTTTTAGGAAACCTGTGGGTCCCCAAACCAAGAGAAGTTCAAGACATGCTATTCACAGAGAATAGATCAAGCCAGGAAAGTTCGAGAATTTGGAAGAAACTCAAGAGATGCCATTCACGGAGAAAAGATCATCTCTGGGGAGTAGAATTTCTTTGACAATTTCTAAGAGTGACAGTCTGAGAAAGAGTTCACCGAGAATGCTGCCTTTCACGTTTCCATATTGTTTAACCCCAAGAGGAGGGAAGACTGTGTCTGGTAATCCTATGGGGGATCTAGTTTTGTTTGTATTTAAGAGTGACCAACAGGCTTTACCTAGTTCTAGACGTAGTTGCCGGGGAAAACTTTAAATAACTATACTAGTGTTACACAGTGGATATATGACAAGTATATAAAGGATGTGAAAGAAGACTTACAGTGAAGCCGCCCCACAATACAGCTATATACACATGAAAGCGATAAATGAAAACGGATAAACACTTACCCGTTGTAGAGCTTCCATGTTGTTTTGTTAGTTGTTCAACAAAGAAAGCTTTGATAACAATATTATATTCAAAATCAAAGGAGAAAGTGCTTTGAAAAGTTTGTTGGGGCTTACAGCTCAAGGAGAGGCCCAAGGTTTTAACGATGATCGCACCGCTGTTTTGAAAACTGTATAGAGAGAATTATGCAATATGTGAGGCCCACAAAGTTTTATGTACAAGTGGATTGGGTCTTACACTCTATTAGAGGCCCAAGAGTTATTTTTGTACAAGAGATGAGACTTACAACTCAAGGAGAGGCCCAGGGTTATTTGAAAAGGCGACGATCGCGCCGTTGTTTTTGAAAAAACAGCGGGACTTATACAATGACTGAGGCCCAAAAAGTGGTGTATTTACAAAGGGGTTGGGTCTTACACTCTACTAGAGGCCCATAAGTGTTTGAAAAAGAAAAGAGATGGGACTTACAACACAAGGGTAGGCCCAGATGATTTTTGTTTTGAAATGGCGATCGCGCCGAGATTTTTGAAAATGCAGTGGGTCTTATACAATGACTGAGGCCCAAAAATGTTTTGGTTTTCAAAGGAGGGTTGGGTCTTACACTCTATTAGAGGCCCAAGTGTTTTTAAAAAGATTTTTAAGGGTGAAAATCAAAGAAACCCTAATTTTGTTTTCCTTAAAAAGTAAATATTTAAAGAAAATCAATAAAAATGATAAAAATACCAAATAAGTTTGAATAAACCACTTGTGATCTTTGTTTAAGGTTTGAAAAATTAGGTTTTAATCACAAGATGATTTAGAACTCATTTGGTTTTGATTTTCAAAATGAATATTCACTTTTAAATGTTTAAAAACAATTAAAAATGAATTTATTCACAAAAATACTAACTATATTAAATAAATAATATAAATTTATATTTTTGTGGAATAAAATATTTCAACATTTTTGTGATTTTTTGCAAAAAGAACCAATCTAAAATAATTAAAATTGAGGGAGTTATTAATTTTTCAAATCATTAAAAATAATAAAAAAGTGAAAAACATTAAAAAGGGGTCTGGGCGAGGGGGATTCGAACCCTAGACCTCTTGTGTGCAGCATGTGCGACTTACCACTGGGGTGGTGATACATCCGTGTATCAAACCCCAACCATAAATATACAAGGCTTGCCTTGTTCTTGGCCTGGCCAAGGCAAGGCAAGGCAAGGTTTTTGGTCAGAAACGTGAAGGTCATAACTTCTTCATTTCTCCATGGATGGAGACAAAATTTATATGCATCTGGCCTAGAATTTCACAAGGAATCCAACAGTGATGGTGGTTTTTCCAGAAAATCAATCCTCCTCAAAACCCGATAGTGGTTTTGAAATAGGTCATAATGTGCATTTTCTGTGCTACTTCTTGGTACAGCCATGAATTACATGAGGAATTGGTTCAAACACAACACATATAACATGTATAAGAGATGCATGATCAGTGGACCTCAAAGCAAGGCATATTTTAAAGAATTCAAGTTGAGATGCTTACCTCCTTTGGAGCTTTTTGGGCTATCTGCCAAGTGCTTTGTTCCATAAATGTTTTGATGCTTTGAACACTCTTAAATGATCCCTTAGAAGCTTTTAGGATGATTGGAATCAGCTGGAAACCTCAGGAATGGAAATTGGCCTTTTCTTGCAAAAGGGGCAAAAGTGGCCAAAATATCAACTCTCTCAAATGATGTTCCAGATGTGTGGAACCATTTGGGACAGTTCAAGGACGATATTTAGAGTGTGTTTGAGGCTTTATCTGGTTTTGAAAGTGACTGAATCAAGACATGGCTTGAAAATGCAAAAAGGCCCTATTTTGAGGTTTTGAGAGGGGACTTTGTGATTTTGGTGTTACATGTCACTTATGAGTGTTTGGATAACTTCTATATGATGTTTATGTGGTGTGTGTGTGTGTGTGTGTGTGATTGGTTTGGTTGGAATTTCTCTCAAACTCAAAACCCAATAGTGACTTGCTTTGGAAGGCAAGTTTGGAAGTGAGAAGGTGATTTTGAGGAAAGCATCTGTTTGATGGCTTTGGTGTACTCAAACTGAGCATAAATGAGCTCTATTTATAGTAGAGCAAGTTTTTTTGCAAGTAATAGTGAATGGCAACTGCAGCAGAGGTTTGGCCAATGGTTGCATTTTGGAATCTCAAGTCTCCTCTAGCCATTGACTAGGGGTTAGAGCACAGTCTGCTGGTTCCCTAGTTCTTGGATATGTCTTAACTGAATTCAGTTGGAAATGGTTCAGTCCATGCCACCTTGGTGCATCCATTAAATGCTCCAAACCAAAATTGGAGTCTTGCCCCATCTTTAGGGATTTATAGGTTTGGCATGCTATTTTTAGTTCCAAAGACTTGAGAGGCTTATGGATCAGTGTTTGTCCCTCCTTGGTCTCCCCCTGAGGTGTTCAGATGGATAGGCATGTTTGTCATTTGCACAAATTTGGAAAATCGAACAAAATGCACAAATCTTCCTTGCCATGACAGTTTGCAGCAAGGCATATTGGCATGATCATATCTCATGGCTCAAGTGGAATTCCATGGAGTTCTTGGCCATTTTGGAGAGCTCTATTATGATACAACATATGTGTGATCATAGTTTATTTTGATACCTTTTGGATCCAAGTGAAAAATGCCCCTACATTTTGGCCATTCCATAACTTGAAATCCATGAGGAATTGGAATGAGGTGTAGTTGACACCTTTAAAGTATGCCATGAGAGCTGCAAATCCATCTTTGGATCAGCCCAAATGGTTACCCCTTTTACAAGTTATCCCACTTTTCTTATTTTTCTTGATGAATGATGATTCCAATCACACATTAACATTATTTTAAGGTCAAAGAACCATATTCGTGAAAAATCTCAAAAAGTCAAAGTTGACTTTTGTGCACAGTTGACTTTTTGTCAGATGAATTCCAAATTGTGCGATCCTCTATGAAATCAAGTACTTGACCTAAATCAAACTTAATGGATTGATTTCATGGTGTTATAGGGTGTATTGAATCATGTACCAAGGTTTGGGAGCATGCCTGGGTCAAAAGTTAAAGGCACAGTTGACTTTTCCCGCGAAACCCTAATTGTGGTTCTGATGAACTTGAACCTTGTTGGTCAAGCTTCCTGGACCAATCCATTATTGCAAATGGATCAATGTAGTGGGTTAGAGACCCTCAAATCATGTCTTGAGGTCTTGGCTCATGTTTTGTCCCAAAAGTCAACTTAGGGGTGAATTAGGTCAAGAAACCCTAATTCCTGATTTTTTATGAATGCCTCCCCTGACGCTAAATTGACTTGATGATTGGATTTATGAGGTCCCATGGAGTATCTTAGGTTATGCTTTGAAGCATTGGCTCATTCCCAGAGGAAAATTTCCATCTGGAGGCCCTGATCGACCAAACCCTAATTTGGTGACACTGATGATCCTGAGGCTTGATCCACTTAGAATGCTGCAACCTTGTGCTTGATTCTTGCTGTGGGAGTCCTCTTGATCCATTGTGGATGTTTGAAAGGCTTAGAAAAGTTGAAGATCATGTCATTCCTTGATTGATCCTTTATCTAGGAGCTCTGAGAGGGCTTGAAACCCTAAATTTGATTGTAGTGGATGCTCACCCATCTTTGGGGAGACTAATGAGGTATGAGGGTCCATCCATATTGTGATGATGATTTGCACAATGATGGGGAATCTTAGTGGTTAAAATTTGGGGTATGACAGCTGTGTACCCCTGTGTCGCTCCCAGGATTTTCATCCAGGTACAAACGCGAAAGTGGCGCGGAACACAGAGTCGTCAGCAATGTATATTTATCCTGAGAGAGGGAAAGGGAACACCGCATAAACCTGAGGAAGAGGGAAAGGAATGGTCATCACAACCATAACCTGGGTTCAGGAGTCGATTACGCGAGGGGAAGGTGTTAGCACCCCATGTGTCCATCGTACTCGATGGGATCCACGCTTGTTGTCTATTCTAAGGGTGAGTTATCCTAAAATCTATGGCTACACTAAAACGGGGGAGGGGAAAACAAAGACAGACTCGGTAGGACGTCGATGTCCTAGGCCTACGTACCCCCTTTGTGCAATGGGGAATTCAGAGTCAACGTAGTTCAGACCAAGTTCTTTTTGTGTTTTTTATGAGCGACGTTAAGCTCGCGTCCGGCAGTTAGAGTCGATGCATGTTTGCGACTCAGATGGAAAGTAACGTGCCCTTTTTGAAAATAGCCTTTAGTTTGACGATCCCGAAGGATAAAAAGGTTTGAAGTTTGTTTGTGTTTTTTAGGACAGAAGTGACTTGAGTTAGTTCATAACTCAACTTGAACCAAAGTCTATGACACGGGAACGAATGCATCGCATGGTCGCCCCCAATGGGACGTATGCTCAACACTCTAGAAGAGAGAAGGGGGACCCCTCGATCTTCATTTCCTATGTTTAAGGCTTGTGTGCAAGACAAGTTGACCTTATTAAGTATCTTAGAGATGTTATGAGATGAGGAGAGGGACTCAAAAGAAAAGAAAAACACTACGGGGAGAATCTATCCTAATGTTATCATGCAAAGGTGGCCCTAAGGGGAGGCTTGACAACAACCTAAGCCTTAGGAAAATAAAAGATGAGAGGAATAAAGAATGAGAGTGAGCATGGATAACTATCCACACTCTCAAATTACTTACCTCTACCTCTGCATAAAAGGTTAGTACAAAACAGACATAAGTAAAAATAAGACAAATGAAACCCCAAGCAAGTCACAAAACAAAGGGAAGTGGTTACAAACCAAATGAAACTCATCCAAGCCAGAATATACACCTTAGAGGTGACCCCCAATGTTTATCAAACAAGATCAAGCAAAGAGAATGCAAACAAGTGGCAAAACATACAAAAAAGTCATCAAAGAAGGAGTAGAAGAAAGAAGAGTGGATATACAAGGTGATCATGCAAGAGTGCTTCATATAATATCCAAGTCAGAATTTGGATAACCTAAACATGAATTATGAAGTCAAAGAAGCAAACCCAAATGATGGCACAAGTGCCTTCTCGAACAAGTAGTCAGACATGATCAAGGATGTGCATACAAGAAGATCTCAAACAAAGAGCAATCTCATAATTAGCAAAACATCTTCTAAAATTACCAGATTAAAACTTAACACACCTCAACCAGTGGCAAACTACATATTAATAACTCATGCAAAAATTCACAAGATAGGTCACCCAAACAATTATGCAAAGTTCAGACAAGAAACATGGTTCAATATGCAAAATAAAAGGACTAAAATGCAATATGAAATGATTTTAAAAATGAGAGAAAAATATTTTAATGCAATTCAATGTGTTGATAAAATAATACAAAAAGAATGGGCTCTAAATGTTATGTATACTATGAGAACAAAATTCTACAAGTTTAGGTATGCATGATATAAACAATTCAAAAGGAAAATAAACAAATAATTATTTCAGTCACTAAAAATAAAATAAAATAATAAAATAAATTTGGAAAAATTTTATAAAACTATAAAAATGCTTCATGAATTTTTTGGGAATTTTTTAATGCAAGTATCTATTTTTTTAAAATGAAGAATGGAATAATGCAATTAAAATGAAAAATAAAAAGGAAAAAAGCAAAGGGGGTGTGAGCAGCAATCCATACGCGTTGAAAAATGAAACTGGGCTTAAATGGGGGTGTGAAAAGCAAGCCCCAAACCACAACTGTCCATCAGCGAAAATAAAATAAAAAAGAGAACACAAGGACTTAGTCAACTGATTTGACTCAACACTCACCATTGGATGCATCTAACGTATGGCATCAAGTCAACCAATACAACATGTAATCATGATGAACGTTCAGGATCATAAGACACACCATAAACACGTACACACGCGCACACTAAATTATCAGAAATTAAAAAAATTACATGTGATCATCACATGGTATCATTAATGTGCTGGCATTATTACAGCCATCAGATTCAATCAACGCACACGAACAATTCATCAAATCAAAATTTAATAAAATGAGTGGATCAGATTTATGGAACATGGTAGTTATCATAGGACGTCACACACGCAAACCATAAAATAAAAACAAAAATTAAATGATGTGGCGCGCTGTGGACCACACGATCAAGCCCATGGACGGTCACGATTGCGTCCCTTACCTCCAAACCCTAACCTCGCCGGAGACTGCACCAGACGCCGGAGCCCTAGCTCCGGTCGTCACTTCCGGCCACCTGCAACCAAGATTTCTCTAGAAAACGCAAAGGAGTACGCTATTCTGACCAGAATTTAATGAGGATCAGGAATATCAAATTATTTTTCACAAACAACCATCACATAAAGAGATTCGAACGAAACAAGTTAGGGTTCAAAAAATTCAAACTCATTATACAAACAATATAAATGTCCAAACTCAAAACAAACTATATCAGGATTATCAGTGAATGTCACACATCATTATGCGCATCAAAAAGAGGAGTTTTGAGAGCATGGAAATTATCACTAACCTGAGATCAAGCAATCTGTATCCTTGCCTTTAGCTTCCATCGATGGGTGGTTTGTGCTCTATGGATTCCAAGGATGAAGACTGTGAAAGAATTTCGCCCAAAGCCTTTGTGGATTATGAGATTCGAATGAGAGAAGGATTAGGGTTCACACTTGAAAATCTCCACCAAATAACGTGTCTTCTCTCTAACCAGTGCATGAGTTAGCTTAAATACTTAGGGTTAATCCACTGATAATCACTTGGGCCTTGTTAATTCCTCACTTAATGAGTTTTGGGTGATTTTGGAAATTTGCATAATGTGAAATAGACCCTCCTCCATGCATGCACACACAAGCCTTTTATGATGGATCACTTATTTAACAATTGCTAATCACACCTGAATTGGATTTGGGCCTTGAGATGTCTTGGTTCATGAGTTTTGAATGATCTTGCAATTTTGCATAATGGAAAATAAGTGATGAATAAACCATGGATCCACTTGATTCAAAGGCCAAAAATGATCCTTATCGAATGTACCTTGATGTTATAATGTGCCTTGAAGCAATGGAACCAAATATAGGTCACTATGTCCCAAAATGCAAAAGTTGTGAAAATGGAACCATGAGAAAACCCTAAAAACCACTTTGCCTTCTTTTGATCATAACTTGAGTTTCACAAATGATATGGAGACCATCTAGTACTTGTTGGAAAGGGGAGAAAAAGATATTCAACTTTAATGTTTGAGAAAAATTCATTTGAAGCTCCCTTGATGATGAAAAGTCAAGTTGAATGTAGTGTAAGAACTTGCCCAAAAAGGAAACTTTCAAATTATAGGTCATTTCCATATTTAGTAACTTTTGTACCAACCCTTGATTCTTGATAAATGGTATGAGACTTGACTCTTGAAGACCATATGAGGATGTGAGACCTTGAAAACCTTGAAGAGAATTTCAAAATTTCACAGTTGACTTCCCCTCTCACTGTTGACTTTTCCCCTAATTCTCCTGATTCCCAATCCATTGGCCAATTGAATCTCTCATGAACCACACTGATGGACCATCTTCCATTCCTGGATACTTAGGGACCCAAGGAAAACCATGGAATCAAGTCTTGCCCAAAAAATCAGAAATAAATTGACTTTATAGCAAACCCTAATTTTGGTACCCTCAGTCTAGGAGGAAATAGCACAGTCTCCAAATCCAAATTCCTCTGAATATGATGTGTATCCTCTCCAACAAAGATAAGATATGCCATTTGGTGATGATAAAAACCCAAGAAGCTTGCCCATTGGAGCAATAAACCCAATAATCTCAAAACCCTAATTTCTGCACTGGTTAGGAGAGAGTGGTCCACCTGAGATCTCTGGGACAATATAAGGGCTCTTGCTTGCCCCTTTGAAGAACATCTTCTCCTCTTGAACTGCCTCAGGCACCTTGACCCCATGCTAAGAACCAATGGTAATGCAAAAATGAAATGAAACATAAGCCAGTTAGTACTAAAGGTAGAAGAGAAAATTTTGGGGTGCTACAGCTACCCCTATTCAATCAACTTGGTCCTGAAGGTATGATAGCGACGACTCTCAGACATTCCAGGATGCACGGGGATTGAATACCGAAAGAGCCTCGAAAATTTGCTAATGGTGAGAATAACGAAATGGAGCGTGCTGAAAAATAAGGAGTATGACCTCAACCATACCCACAAAAATAAGACGAATACTACCTCAATCGTACCCACAAAGGAAGACTGACTCAATGACTCCCACAAAGAAAAAAGACGAATACGACCTCAATCGTACCCGCAAAGGAAGACTGACCTCAATCACTCTACCCACAACGAAAATATGAATACGACCTCAATCGCACCCACAAAACGAATACAACCTCAATTGTACCCGCAAAGGAAGACTGACCTCAATCACTCTACCCACAAAGAAAATATGAATACGACCTCAATCGCACCCACAAAATGAATACAACCTTAATTGTACCCTCAAAGGAAGACTAACCTCAATCACCCTACCCACAAAGAAAATATGAATACGACCTTAATCGCACCCACAAAACGAATACAACCTCAATTGTACCCTCAAAGAAAGACTGACCTCAATCACTCTACCCACAAAGAAAACATGAATACGACCTCAATCGCACCCACAAAACGAATACAACCTTAATTGTACCCTCAAAGGAATACTGACCTCAATCACTCTACCCACAAAGAAAATATGAATACGACCTCAATCGCACCCACAAAACGAATACAACCTCAATTGTACCCTCAAAGGAAGACTGACCTCAATCACCCTACCCACAAAGAAACTATGAATACGACCTCAATCGCACCCACAAAACGAATACAACCTCAATTGTACCCTCAAAGGAAGACTGACCTCAATCACTCTACCCACGAAGAAAACATGAATACGACCTCAATCGCACCCACAAAATGAATACAACCTCAATTGTACCCTCAAAGGAAGACTGACCTCAATCACTCTACCCATAAAGAAAATATGAATACGACCTCAATCGCACCCACAAAACGAACACAACCTCAATTGTATCCGCAAAGGATAACCAACATACAGTGGACTTTGCTGGGGATAACGTGAAACAAAACTTCTGGTTTAAACCACCCTTGCTGAGAAAGGGAAACTGGCAAACAAAATATGTTAAGCGAGAACTGACTACCAGGCGAGAATTGGATTTCACAAAAGAGAAAGGCCAAACAAAGGCAAACTTCTAACTGACTCACGATCCACAGATAAGATGACTCCATTGGGGAAAGGAGAAGTCTAAATAAAAGATCCTGCCGGGGAGCACAGTATGAGGAACGCATCCATCCAAAATCTCCTGAGTTATGCCATCTCTTCTGGGAAAGAGAACTGGCAAGGAAAGCATCAAATCTGGCTTATGCTTCGAATGCAAATGTTTGAATTTTGCTGTAATGCTCCACACGAAGTGGAAATGCTGCGCGTTTGAGGATGCAATGCAAATGCTTATGATATGCAAAAGGGGTCCCTCCAGCAAAATAAATGCTGGAGAGAAAAGACCAATTTAGCTGGGTATGACAAAAATAAATTGTCCTCTGAATCCAAGAACTCTGCTGAGAAGGATCACGCTGACCGACCCTTTGGATCCACAACTTCTGCCGGGGATGAAATCCAAAAGCATATACACTCTACCGGGGATTACACATGTCCTTTACTGAAGGTGACATTGAACCTGTGATTCCTCCTCTGCTGGGGGAGTTGAGAATGAATGCCAATAATGGAACCGGAAGTCTGTTACTGAGGATTGCCAATAACAGATGGGCTTAGGACCTGCTTGGGGAAACTAGCCCATAATACCATCCTGCTTGGGGAAAACTGCTGAACTTAGCCTGCTGATGGGGAGAATGACTTTGCTCTCACCTTGCTGGGGACTAGAATATGACATCGTCGGTGAAAGCACGCTTCCTGACTGGATGGGGAAGGTGAACACCCTGATTCTGTGGGGAAATAACGTCTTGATCCAGAGAAAGTACTTCCCAAGTCTCCTGCTGGGGAAGGTCTGCTCTGCTGAGGAAAGGTCCAATCTCAATGCTGGGGAGAGCCACCCTACTGGGGAGTACAATCCTGTGCCCTGCAAGTCAAATAACAACAAATAGAATACGCCACAACATGACTATCACCATGAATGCCTAAGTAATTTCTATTGCTTTTCGTTATGCTCCGCAAAGCTCGAAGTTTTATATGCAATGTTTACCAAAGATATCGGACGTTTTTGTAAACAAAACAGTAAAAGTAAAGAAAACAACGGAAAACTCTCTGAGTGAAATGAAAATTTTATTGAGAAAAGTGGCCTGTAAATAGGCATTTACAATAGGAAGCAATTCCTAAAAAGAGGTAATTGCGCAAAAGCAAAAAGAAAATACACATGTCGGCAATGTGGGAACAGATATCCACCATGATTCAACTCAGCTATGACCCATATGTCTCGCTTATCCATAAACATCTTGACCTTTGAAGAGACTAACTGTACTGATTCCTTCCTTTCAGAATTTCCAGGTATTGAAAGTACTCACAGATCGAACGCAGACCATAGTCTTTCGCTTATAAATCCCTAACTTTTGCCTGGATCGCCCTTTTCGGGTTTTCAATCCATCGGGATACCCATTTTTTCCAAAGTTGCCTTTTCCGGTTTTCAACTTTGCGGGTTTACACGTTTCTTTTTTACATTTTATCCCTACTTTTTGCCCGAACCTTTTCCTTTTTATGGTTCGCCAGGATGCCCCTTTTTTCCTGGACTTTCTTTTTATGTCCAGCGGGTCTCTTTTATGCGAAGTATTTTTTGACTACGTCTGCGTTCACAGGGGACATAAAATCTTCGCCATCCATAGTTGAAAGTAGTAAGGCTCCACCAGAGAAAACCTTTCTTACTACATATGGCCCTTCGTAGTTTGGAGTCCATTTGCCCCTGTGATCTGTCTGAGGAGGAAGGATCCTTTTCAAAACCAATTCACCTGTCTGAAAGTTCCGAGGACGCACTTTATGGTCAAAGGCGTGCTTCATCCTGCTCTGATACAAACGACCATGTGCGATGGCTGCCAATCTCTTTTCTTCAATAAGGTTCAACTGATCCAACCTGGAACGTACCCATTCAGCTTCATCAAGCTTCACATCTGCCATAATTCTCAAAGACGGAATCTCGACCTCTAAGGGTAAAACTGCTTCCATACCATATACCAATGAGAAAGGGGTTGCCCCAGTTGACGTACGCACCAAAGTACGATAACCATGTAGGGCATAAGGTAGCATCTCATGCCAGTCCTTATATGTTACCACCATCTTCTGCACTATCTTCTTGATATTCTTATTTGCCGCCTCAACAGCACCATTCATCTCCGGACGATATGGAGAAGAATTGTGATGCTCGATCTTGAAACTCTGACATAGCTCCTTCATCATCTTATTGTTCAAATTCAAGCCATTATCAGTGATGATTCTCACCGGGACCCCATAACGACATATGATGTCCTTCTTTATAAACCGGGCTACCACTTGCTTGGTGACGTTGGCGTACGAGGCTGCCTCCACCCACTTTATTAAATAATCAATGGCAACCAAAATGAAACGATGCCCATTGGAAGCAGTGGGCTCAATCTTCCCAATCATATCTATGCCCCACATTGCAAAAGGCCAAGGAGATGATAACACGTTTAGAGGCGTAGGCGGTACATGCATCTTATCTGCATAAATCTGGCGTTTATGGCACTTTCGAGCGTATTTGAAACAATCAGACTCCATAGTCATCCAATAATATCCTACCCTCAACAACTTTCTAGCCATGGTGTGTCGACTGGAATGAGTACCGAAAGAACCCTCGTGAACTTCCTCCATCAATAAGCCTGCCTCGTGTTCATCAACACAACGTAGCAAGACCATATCGAAGTTCCTCTTATATAACACATCATCCTTGTTCAGAAAGAAGTTTCCTACCAATCTTCTCAGAGTCTTCTTATCCTTGGTGGAGGCACCCTCTGGATACTCCTGTCTCTTCAGAAAAACCTTAATATCATGATACCACAGTTTGCCATCAGACACATCTTCAATTGCAAACACAAAAGCTGGTCTGTCCAGACGCATGATTCTAATCGAAGGAGTTTCATTCCAACGGTTCACCTTATACATGGATGCCAATGTTACCAATGCATCAGCCATCTGATTCTCAGCTCGGGGCACATGATGAAAATCCACCCTGTCAAAGAAAGGTAACAACCTTCTGGCATAATTGTTATAAGGTACCAAATTTGCCTGACGAGTCTCCCATTCTCCTGTAATCTGATTAACTACTAACACGGTATCACCATAGACATCGAGGTTCTTAATTCTCAAATCAATTGCTTCTTCTAACCCCATGATGCATGCTTCATACTCCGCCTCGTTGTTGGTACACACGAATGCTAACCGGGCAGTGAAGGGTATATGAAAATCCTTTGGGGTTGTAATGATTGCCCAAATTCCATTACCATATGAGTTGACAGCCCCATCAAAAATCATCTTCCACTGAGACCCAATCTCAGGCCCTTCGTCAGGCAGAGGCTCTTCACACTCTTTCATTTTCAGAAACATAACATGCTCGTCCGGAAACTCAAACTTCATTGGCTGATAATCCTCTACCGGCTGTTCAGCAAGATATTCTGACAGAACACTTCCCTTAATAGCCTTCTGAGAAAAATACTAAATATCGTACTCTGTCAAAACCATCTGCCAACGGGCTATCCTTCCAGAAAGTGCTTGCTTCTCAAACACGTACTTAATCGGATCCATCTTCGAAATCAACAAGGTTGTGTGGTTTAACATATACTGCCTTAGGTGCTTGGCTGCCCAAGCGAATGTACAACATGTCTTTTCCAACATAGAGTATCTTGATTCGCAATCAGTGAACTTCTTACTCAGGTAGTAAATGGCGTGCTCCTTCCTACCTGTCTCGTTGTGTTGACCGAGCACACAACCCATCGAATTCTCAAGAACCGTAAGATACATAATTAATGGTCTCCCGGGCACCGGTGGCATAAGGACAGGAGGTTCCTGCAAATACGTCTTTATCCTTTCAAATGCCTCTCGACAATTTTCATTCCACCTGACCTCTTGATCCTTTCTTAGCAACTTGAAAATTGGTTCACACGTGGTTGTCAGATGAGAGATGAACCTAGAAATGTAATTCAACCTCCCCAAGAAACCACAAACCTCTTTCTCTGTCCTTGGCTCAGGCATCTCTTGTATGGCTCTTATTTTTGCAGGATCAACCTCGATACCTCTTTCACTAACAATGAATCCCAGCAATTTACCAGACCCCACACCGAAAGTGCACTTGTTCGGATTCAATCTCAGTCTGAACTTCCTCAACCTTTCAAACAACTTTTGGAGGTTTACCAAGTGTTCTTCCTCTGTCTGTGACTTCGCAATCATGTCATCAACATAGACTTCAATCTCCTTGTGAATCATATCATGAAAGAGAGTCACCATTGCCCGCTGATAGGTTGCCCCAGCATTCTTCAGTCCAAAGGGCATTACCTTGTAGCAAAATGTTCCCCACAGTGTTATGAACGTAGTCTTCTCCATGTCCTCTAGGGCCATTTTGATTTGGTTATATCCATAGAAGCCATCCATGAAGGAAAACACAGAATATTGAGCAGTATTGTCTACTAACACGTCAATGTGGGGGAGCGGGAAATCATCCTTCGGGCTTGCCCTATTCAGATCTCGGTAATCAACACACATCCTGACTTTCCCATCCTTCTTAGGTACAGGTACGATATTAGCAACCCACGGAGGGTAATTTGTCACAACAAGAAATCCGGCGTCCAACTGTTTCTGAACCTCTTCCTTGATCTTGACAGCCATATCTGGTTTTGTCCTTCTCAGTTTCTGCTTGACTGGAATATAACCCTCTTTAAGCGGCAACCGGTGTGCAACAATGTCAGTGTCAAGCCCGGGCATGTCTTGGTAAGACCAGCGAAGATGTCCACATACTTCGGAGCAATTCAACTAATCTTCCTTTAAAAGTGTCTTCTAAGGCAGTCCTGTAATACCCCAAAATTTGCTCTCCCCTTTTGGCATCATAGCATGGCATTATCATTTATCATATCATATCCATCTCATTAGTATTGCATTGCATTTAACATAGAAAAATGAAGCATGGCATCCTTCTTACCATCAGGGCATGTGGTCAGGTGGGAGATGGACAATCAAGAGATCATTCAAAGCACAAAAAGGTCAATCAAGTTGGCTCTAGGCAAGCCAAGAGGTCTTTCATGTCTCATACTACCTCAATTAATCATCCACTATCTCAAGAGAGTGAGATCCAATGAGAGATTGAAGCACTACATCTTTCATCATGCAAGAGGTTCAAAAATTGAAGGAAAACCCTCAAAAGGGATAGCTCATTGATCCAAAATCATCCTCAAATGGTATATCTCATCATCCTTTAAGAGGATACACAACATACTCTGAGGAATTTGAAATTTGAGACTGCACTTTTACCTCCTAACCAGAGGGGGCCAAGATTAGGGTTTCCATTTAAATCAAGGAATCTTTGCTTCCTTGGGCAAGACTTGATGTCATGTTTTCCTATATGTCCCTAGGTGTATGGATGTGGAAGATTGCATCTCAATTGGTTTTAGAAGTGATTCAATTGGAAGAAAGATCAAAAATCAGGGAATTTGGGGCCAAGTCAAATAATCAGAGGAAAAAGTCAACTCTTGACTTTTTAAAGCCAAATTCATGAAATTCATGTTATATGTGACCAATGTACAAAATTTGATCAAGAAACTCCAAAGGAATCATAAAAAATCAAGATTTGGAAAGTTGCCATTTTTGGATGAAGTAGGGTTACTAAAAATAGCAGGTTTTGGCCATTTTGCATCATAATTGGAACCAAGGCCATTCAAAATTAAAGCATCAAATGAAAATTCCACTCTGCCTCAATGAAAGATCTTGCTTTAAGCTTCAAATCCATGGGTATAACATCTCCATTAGACAAAAATTGAGGGAGATATGATTAATCAAAGTTGGAGGAAAGTAGGCCAAAAACCATGTCTTGACCAAGCTTGGCCAGGTCTGCGCGCAGTCATTTTCTCAAACAGTTGGTGAGCAAGATGTGTAGATCAATTACTCATGGTTAAAGGTTTCAAATGAAAAATCTTGCAACATCAAAGTTGTTCCCCTATGTGAGATCTTCAAGATTGATGTTCATGGATTTTTCATTTGATCAAAGGATAAGGAGTTATGATGGCTCAAAGATTGGTCAATGCAACTGAAAATCCATGCCAAGCATGCCTTGCCAACCAACCTCATTATCTCGCCCATGCACCAGTTGGTGTTTCTTCTGTTACAAGCCACATTTGGTCATGTTCCAAACTTCAATTCAACCAACTTTCAACACCAATATTGTTCCCTAATGTATCATCTTTCTAATGCCACCAACATTGGATTGTTTCATTCATTGACAAGTGAGAAATTCCTCCTCAAACACTTGCTGTCACAATGAAGATTTGCTGCATAATTTTGGTTCAAACACACATCAAGTACATGACAGAAGTCCTATGTGTACTGCTCTATTCTTTGCTTCATTTGGCCAAACACATTTCACATTATGCAGACGAGCTTGAGCCTTGCATGAAAGAGGAAGTGAGAAACTTGCACCACAAGATTCCTGTTGCTACATCAGAACAACATAACATCACTTTCCTTCTCCTACACACCACCATAACTCCATGAACCTCACCCTCACTCTAACAGAACTTCCCCAACTCGTGCCATTAACCACCTAACTCAGTTAGTTAACTCAAACTCAGTTAACTAACTCAGTTTAACTAGAGTTCTAACTGTTAACTGAACTGGTTGGGAGTTAACCTTGGATATATAAGCTGAAACTCTCACAATTTCAGGGGAGGATTCTCATTTTTCACTCTCACTCCAAATTGCTCTCACTTTTCTCTCAGAGTTCTCTCCATTCTCTCTCTGATTTCACACGAGTTCTTCACACGTTCTCACCTTGATCTCCATCAATTGTTCATCATCAAGCACTTCTGATCAAGAACAAGCTGAAGTAAGAGCAAGCTATCGAGAGCAGCAACTTCTCCAATTGGAATCTCAGTTCATTGTCTTCAAAATCCAAAGGTTCAGAGCATTTATTTTGCTCTTAGGAAGCTCAAGATCAATCTCTCATCTCTGGTTTTCTGTTGATTCAAGAGTTCTCCAATTTCAGGTTTCAAAATTTCTCAAACTTTAATTGCACGATTTTATCCTGTTTTGACTTGTTGATGTGTTGTTTGAGCTTATTAGAAGCTATGTGAAGCTGGCTAGTTGATAGAGCTCTTTAGGAGCTTAGAACTGAAAATTAGGGCAAATTTATCCTCTTCGATTCTCCTTATTCATGCTTGATCTATGAATTTTCTTGTTGGATTTGTGTTCCTCATGAGCTTAGATTTCGTTTGGTATATGGCTTGTGAATTTCTGGAGAAAATGTGAGTTGCAGGTGGTGGCTGCTGGCCGGAGAAGATGACCGGAGGTCATCTCCGGCCGGTGACTTTAACTGTTAGGGTTTATGTGTGTTTTAATCCTGTCCGTTCATGTTTTCTGATCGTGTGATCCTTGTCTTGCCAGCACATTAAAAATCACATGCTCCTCACGTGTATCTTTTCTGAATTCATTTAAACACGTTGCAGTGTAGTGCATGGTAACTTGTGTGTGTCCTCACGCATGTACATTGATCCTGATTACTTTGACCACGCATTGACCTTGACTTGATCCATTGGCTGAGAATGAGTCAATTCCTGTTGACTGAAGTGCATGATTGTTATGGTGTTTTGCGCAGACTTGGACTTATCCAGATTGATATTTGCACCCTCCCTGTTTTAAGGCCCAAATGATTTTGAACTGTCCAATTGCTATGTTCATACCCCCCTGCATTTTGCATTTATTTTTCATTTTTATTTCTTTCTACACGTTTGATTTCTAATTTTTAAAAATACCAAAACATATTGGAAAATTCCACAAAAATTCATGTGTATTCTTAAAACATTTAGGAAATTTTCTATGATTTTATTTTCTGATTTTATGACCATTTTGCCCCTGTTCCATTATTTCTTTTGAATTTCCATTTGTATGCATACTTAATGTGACATATGATTTTGTGCATTTTTGTTCTTGATCATAAAAAATGATTTTGATGCCTTTCTTTTTGCATTGTGGTCACAATATGTTGAGGTATGTTTGAGATTTATGAGATGATTTTTAAGTCTTTTTTGGATGACTTTTGATGTGTTGCTTTGAGCATGAATGCATGAAACTTCCATGAGACTTTGACCTAATTGTTGAGTGACTTTGGTTCTGATTCATTGCTTGTGGACTTGATATGTTAATGGCATGTGTTTAAGGTGTTTGATTGGTGAAAGTCATAATTTTTGAAGCATGTTTGCTATTTGTTTGAAGCATGAAGTTTAACTTGTTCATTTTGTGAATGCATGCCTCATGTTTGGTTTGCTTGATCATGAAGGCACTTGTGCCATGAGTTGTGGTTTTGTTTGAGGATGTATAGCATGTTAATTGACTTCTGATTGTGACATTTGGGTTTCATCTTTGCATGTTTGATGTTTATCTTGCACCTTAAGTCACTTGTTTCACAAGTATGAACCACATTCACATCACTTCACCTTTTCTTCTTTGCTTCTTGTTGGATTGAGATTTTGTTTGCATGATTTGGTATGCTCATTTAGGATAACATTAGGTTGTGTAAATATGAGTTACATTCTGACTTGGAAGCATGTATAGCATTCAATCTCATTTTACTTTGTTTGTCAACTTGTTTGAGTTTGATCGGTTCATTATATTTTCTTACTTTACTTGTAAGTAATTGTGCTAACCATGTAGGGGCTTTGGTAAGTGTCAATTGAGTGTGGATAAGGAATCCACATTCAACTTCTATCCTTTCTCTTTTACAATTCCATTTTGTGTTTTGCTAAGCACTTATGTGCTTTCTTTTAATAACTCATTACTTTCCCTTTTTGAATTACAATTCATCTTCTACTTTGGAAGTGAATTGTTTAATTCTTTCTTTCTTTAGACTTTAGGTTGAAACCTCACAAACCTTTAGGATCACTCTCTTTAATCTTCAATTAGGATTGAGTCTTAGTCCATATAGGTTTTACCTTTTCTCCTCTCTTGAGTCACTTTTCTCATCTCAAAGAAAATTCAAAATATCTAATAAAGGTAGGCATTTATTGCATTTAGGCCTTTCATATAAAGAAAAGATTATAAGGGGTCTTCTCTTGTAATCTTAGAATGTGTAGCATATAGCCCATCTTGGGTCAATGTGTTAAACATTTGATCTTGTATGAGGGACTTAAATACAATACTTGTTGAAGGTGCAAATAATAAAAAACACTTCTTCACTTCATAATCAACAAAACATTTAATAAACACAAGTATGCTAGTGTGTTTGAACCTTGATAATTGGAACTAAGTGTGAGGGTCTTCTTCACCCCTAGTGTGCTTTCTTACCCATTCCATCTTGGAATGTGAGAAGGTACACATTCCAATGACTAAGATCCAGATACACTGTCGTATGCAAACAAATCCAAAACACTTCCTTCTAAAAGACAAAAACAAACAATAACGTCTTTCCTTCGGGAATTCTTTTCTCATCTCATTCATTCTCAACGCACGAACGCGCTTCTACTCGTTCTCTTGCAAGATGGTAACGTACTCGGACCAGCGAGCCTGCAACACCTGAGCTAGAACGTAAGCCGTTCTCTAAAAAATGCAATCCATCCCCAGTGAGGGGAACTACGTCGCTCTGATTCTCATGCTCCCGATGAGATACGTAGGCAGTGGGGTAGGGCCCATGCGAGCACTTCTTTTATTTTCCCTACATTTGTTTCCCGTTCCTTCTCTTTTCTTTCTCCTTTCTTTCTTTCAGTTTCTTTCTCAGTTTTCTTTTCTTACACCCTTTGATCGAGCAAGCAAGCGTGGATCCCATCGGGTACGATGGACGCGTGGGGGTGCTAATACCTTCCCCTCGCGTAACCGACTCCCGAACCCATTTCTCTTGGTCGTAAGACCATGCTTTTCCTTTCTCTCAGGTTTACGCGGTGTTTCCTTTCCCTCTCTTGGGATAAATACACATTGCTGGCGACTCTGTTTCGGTGCCACTTTCGCGTTTATACTAGGATGAAAATCCCGGGAGCGACAGCTGGCGACTCTGCTGGGGACCGAACCCAGAATCTCTGGTTTTCCTTAGCGAGTCATTCCTAGCGCTTGTTTGCTTTTCTTTCATTGGGTGTTTACTGTTGTGCTATATTTACCGTTTTATTGTATGGTTACTTACTGCTTTACTGTACATTACTGTATTTATCGCATTTACTGCATTACATATCATTATTGTGTTGCACTGTTTTGTCTGTTTGGCGGGATGGGTGTTCTGAGAGATAAGCTCACTACACAGGCTTGAGTACACCCATAGGTATTAGAGTGGATAGTCATGACGCTTGCGTGGTGGTGACCACGTATTGTTGTTCATGAGACCCACAACCAGACGAGGTTCTATCAGGAGCTTTCTGCTACTGCATGTTATGCAGGCCAGTGGTTATTCTCTTGAGGAACTGTCGACTCTGGTGACCATTCCCGAGGACTCAGTTGCGGCACTCCTCCCGAGTTGTGACAGTGGCAGACCACATTCCGTGGCAAACCCATTGCACATTCTCGATCCGAGGACCCAATGCTGGGAACTTGCTATAGGACATCCCTGTTTGAAAGAGAATCAGCGGAGGCACTCCTCGATTGGCGGTAGTACTGTACCCTGAGGGATGAATGTACTATTGCTTCTCGACCTCAGTGCCAGAAGCTGAGGACCTTTTTGTTTTGGAGAATCAGTTGAGGCCTCCTCGATTGATGATGATGCCAAACCAGAAATGGTGAACGTATCATCATTTCTCGACCTGAGAGCCCGGGATACTGAACATCCTAGTACCCACATGTGAGAAGGGCGGGTTGTTTACAGGTTTGCAGGTAACCATGACCTCCTACATACCCGGTTTTCTATCATCATTGCACAAAAAGGAAGTTTCATCCTATTGTATTCAGATGGTTCTTATCTATGGTTCTATATTAGTCTCAGAGCTACACTGACACCGTTCACAGTTCAGCACAGACACCTGATTACCTGATCACATTGCCCTTTGCATTGCATTATCATATCCTAACATACATGTTTATTCATTTCCAGGTGCATATATTACCCTTGATTCCAGTCATCAGGTCCCTGCAAAGATGAACACTAAAGAGAGGAAGAATATCATCAGCTATAAGTTCCTTACGCCTACTTTGGGCCCTATTGTTGTGCTGAAGGGAATGGCGAGACCGGCAGCACGAGAAGCTTTTGAAGAGAAATATGGGTGGATTTTATCTATGGTTCGTAATGTCAGTGATTATGAAGCCAGAGGTCTCCATACGTTGATGCAGTTCTATGATCCGCCTCTGAGATGTTTTGTATTTCCAGATTATGTGTTGGTTCCTACCCTCGAGGAGTATTCCAACATGTTGGGGATTGCTATCAAGGAGGAGCCCCCTTTCTTTGGATCGGTGGGGGATCTTGACTTTGGGAAGTTGGCTGGTGCTCTTTATTTGAGCAAATCAGAGCTAAGTGACAATGTCTCCAACAAAGGAAAGATTCGTGGTTACAAGCTGGAATATCTGATTAAGAAGGCCCAGGAAGCAGCTAAAGGCGAGAATTGGCTTGTTTTTAATGCTTTGCTAGCCCTTTGTATATACGGCATAGTGTTGTTTCCCAACGAGCCGGATTTTATTGATACGGACGCTATACGAATATTCATGATGAAGAACCCGGTGCCAACGCTACTGGGAGATCTTCACTACTCATTGTACAACCGAAACGAAAAGAAAAGAGGAGGGATAATTCGCTGTTGTGCACCCTTGTTCTATAAGTGGTTTGCGGGCCGTTTACCACAATCAGGGGCTTTTGTGGATTCCAAAGATTCTCTAGAGTGGAAACAGCGTTTAATGGGATTGGTGGCCAAGGACATCGTATGGGTAGATCATGGGCTGATTGGCAAGAATATTATCCACAGCTGTGGTAAGTTCCCTAACGTTCCACTGATAGGAAGACTGGGTGGGATTAACTACAATCCTTCTTTGGCCATTCGACAATTTGGGTATGCCCTGACAGGTCTGCCTATTAAGAGAGATGTGGAGGAGTCCCTCTATTTTCATACATCAGAAGGATGGGAAGCAGCACAGAAAGCTTCTGAAAGCTGGGGTAGCATACTGAAAAAGGGGAAAGTTACTCTAGGAAAGCCTAACAACCGGGTTTATCCAGCATATGAAGAGTGGGTGAAGAAAAGAGTTGAAGATTTTCTCTTGCCTTTTGGTAAGGCACCCCTTTTGTATCCGGAGAATGAGAAAGCAAGAAGCACTGCTACGGTGGAAGAAGTTGACAAGTTGCAAGCCTTGGTGAAAAAGCTCCAAGGAGAGAATTCCGAGTTGAGTAGCCGTCTTCAGAATGCTCTACATGCCAACAAAGAGCTGGAGCGGAAAGCCCAAGATGCTGAACAAATCCTAACTGCAAAAGAAAAAGACTTTGCTGGAAGAGCCCAACATTTCCGGAAGATTAGTAAAGGTGCTGATGATGCTACTCAAGCCCACAAGCAAACCAAACAGGCGTTAGCACAGACCAAAGAAAAGTTAACAAAATTTCAGCACGCTTGGGACGAAGTTAGGATAGAGAATGCTGAATTACAGGAACAGTTGCAGATTAAGGACGAAGAGCTTGAAAAGGCGCATGAGCAGAGGAGAAAGTATCGGGAAAGCCTCGGTAAGAGTCAAGAACAGCTAGAAGAAGCTAGAGGTGAGCTGAGGAACACCAAGAAAGAGCTTGAAGAAGTCATGATAGAAAGGGAGATACTCAAGACGCAAGCCGGCATAAAGAGACACAAAGGAGTGTGTGATGACGAGGCTCTGATGCTGCATATGGGTTCTTTAAATGAAGCTCTTGAGAAAAGGGATGTCTTGATCAAAGAAATGATTGAAAAGCCGAATCACCAGCGTACCCGTATACTTTTTGAGGAGATCAAATACTCAAGTGATAAGCTGAAGGATGTGGAATTGTCAGACTGATGTTCTTTTCCTTATATTTTGTTATTAATGGTTACCATCAGGCTTGTTGATGGATCCATTTTTCCTTGTATTGCATTTGCGGATGAGCCTTTCTTAAATGTACTGGAACACTTTGTTGAATGAGTATGAGCAGTTTTATTCAGATTCATTCCTTATCAGATAGCTGCACACAAGCACATGACCACGACACGTCTCTTTATATCACAATTTCTGGTCTTCAGATTTCTGTGGTTGGATTGGAATCAGGGTATAAAGCACCTCGGAAATGACAAACATGGCATTGCATGGCATTGCATATCATTTTGCATTTTTTGTTACTTGCTTTTCAGGTACTCGTTGCGGGGTCTCTAACCTTTATTTGGTTTCAGGCAGTATAGCGGAGAGTCATATTCACCGATATTCGACGCGAAGGAATCAAGTAAGAATCATGGATCAAGTGCAAAGTGATTTGGCGGAAATGAGGGCGCGTATGGACCAGTTCATGACCCTCATGACTGGCATGGCGCAAAATCAGGAGAGACTGAGGCTTCTGGTAGAGCGTCCCGACAATGGGCCCGAAGGTGATCATCATGACAATTCACAGGGACATGGCATTCCTCCTCCCGGTGGCAACCCTCCTCCTGGTGGTAACAATCGGGGTAATGGAAATGGTAGGCATGCTGGTGTTACTCTTGAAGATACTCTGGAAGACCAATTTACTTTGCTGGATGCTGATGTGGGTAATCAAGGGGATCGAAGGTATGATGAGTTAGCAGAGAAGATCAGGGCCATAGAATGCAAGAACTCTATGGGTATTGATGTTACCAGCTTAGGGCTGGTCTCAGGAGTCAGAATTCCCCCTAAATTCAAACCTCCCACTTTTGATAAGTATCACGGCAATGCGTGTCCCCAAACGCATCTTCAAGCTTACTTTGGGAAGATTTCAGCCCATACGGATGACGAGAAGCTATGGATGCACTATTTTCAGGACAGTCTGGCTGGGGCGTCTTTGACCTGGTACATGAAGTTGAATAGAGCTGCTGTGAAGAATTGGAAAGATCTGGCAGAAGCATTCCTGAAGCAATACCAATATAATATTGACATGGCGCCCAACCGCACCCAATTGCAGGGATTGTCCCAGAATGCCAAGGAGAGTTTCAAAGAATATGCACAGAGGTGGAGGGAAATGGCTGCCCAGGTTCAACCTCCCTTGTCAGACAGAGAAATGGCAGATATATTCATGGGCACCTTGCAAGGGGCCTATCTTGACAGATTAGTTGCTTGTCCGTCGACTGGATTTGCTGATATTGTGATTGCGGGAGAAAGAATAGAAAGTCTGTTAAAGCTTGGAAAGATCCAGGATGTGAGTGGGGCTGGCTCTTCGGGGACGAAGAAACCGTTCGCTAGTAACCAGAAAAGAAGAGAAGGTGATACGAATGCTGTGTTTAGAGGACGAGGCAGAGGGCGTTCTCGAGCTTATTATCAGGTAGATGCTGTGACAATCCCCACACCGTCTGTTCAGAAACAACAACCCCAACAACAAGTTCAACAGCAACAACCTTTTTTCCAGCAAAGGTCTAGACAGAGGGATCGTAAGATGGATCCTCTCCCTATGACTTATGCCGCGCTGTTGCCCCGGCTACTCGAGTTAAAGTTGGTAGAACTCCGTACTATGAAAGCTCCGGTTGCTGGAAACCTGCCACCTAACTTCGATGCTAATGCTCGTTGTGAGTTCCACTCAGGTGCTCAGGGGCACTCCATTGAAAAATGCTGGGCTTTCCATCATAAAGTACAAGACTTGATTGATGCTAAAGCCATCAATTTCTCTCCCGCTCCTAATATTACTCAGCATCCCATGCCTGATCATAGTGCAGCAAATGTGTACGTTATTGAAGATGGGAGGAGATTGAATCTGGTGTTAGACGTTCATCAAGTGAAAACTTCTTTGTTGGTTGTGAAAGATCGTTTATTGAAGGGACAGGTGTTCCCGGGCTGTAATCAAGATTGCTCTGAGTGTATGAATCAGGAGAACGGTTGTGATAAGTTGAAGATGGGTTTACAGAATCTGATCGATGAAGGATGTCTACAGTTCGACAGAGTCGTGAAAGACACTGATGAGATATCAACCGTGACCATCTATTACACTCCCGCTAAGATTCAAATGCCGGTCAATGCAGTTCCCGTGGCGAGTGTTGCGCCAGAAAGGCCCAGTCCTGTCACTATCACGGTGCCAGGACCAATTCCGTTCACGTCTACGAAGGCTATCCCATGGCACTATGGGGCAGATGTATATTACGAAGGTAAAAAGCAGGAAGTTGAGCCGTCAGTCAGCCCAAATATTGATAATGTAGGGGGTGTAGGGGGCTTTACAAGGAGTGGAAGGTTGTTCGCTCCCCAAACCTTGAGAAGTGATAAGGAGGTAGAAGCTGCAGCAAAGGATAAGGGTAAACAGGTGTTTGAAAGTGCGCCTACACCTGAAGCAGAGACAAAGATTACTTTTGATAAGGAAATGGAAGAATTTATGAAGATAATCAAGAAAAGCGATTATAAGATTGTGGACCAACTGAATCAGACCCCTTCAAAGATTTCAATCTTGTCACTATTGATGTGCTCTGATGCGCACCGGCAGGCGTTGTTGAAAGTGTTGAAGAGTGCGTACGTGCCACAAGAAATTACTGTTAATCAGCTCGAGGGCGTAATCTCCAATGTTAATGTTAGCCATGGCTTGGGCTTTACAAGTAGAGATTTGACTGTTGAAGGAAGAAACCATAATAAGGCTTTGCATATCACGATGGAGTGTAAGGGCGCAGTGTTATCTCATGTACTGGTAGACACTGGTTCATCACTTAATGTCTTGCCCAAGAAGGCATTGATGAAGCTGGAAGTTGATGGTTTGATCTTAAGGCCTAGTGAATTGGTGGTCAGAGCATTCGATGGGACCAGACGATCTGTGTTTGGTGAGGTGGAATTGCCCGTACAAATTGGACCACAGGTATTCAAATCCACGTTCCATGTAATGGACATACAACCTGCATATAGCTGCCTATTGGGACGCCCTTGGATTCACGGAGCCGGGGCTGTTACTTCTACTCTACATCAAAAGCTGAAGTATGAGTTTGAAGGGCAGGTTGTGACAGTATGTGGGGAGGAAGACATCTTTGTGAGTCACTTGTCCACATTCAAGTACATTGAAATGGATGGGGAAATTCATGAGATGCTGTGCCAATCATTTGAAGCAGTCAATATTGACGATGCACCTGAGTCTTCTTCTGTGCCAGTTGGGGCTGGTACCTCCATTTCATCTTACAAACAAGCTGTCGAAGTCGTCAGGGCAGGCAACGCCCAAGGTTGGGGCAGGTTGATAGAGACCCCAATGAAGGAAGACAAATTTGGTATTGGTTATCATCCTTCTACAACTTCAGATGCGGGGAGCAGGGGACCCATTACTTTCAATAGTGGGGGAATTATCTACACGGACCAGTCTTGTGCAGCCACAGAGGATAGTGTTGACAGTAATTGTGACCTGGACAACTGGGTACGCCCTCATGCTCCGGGACAACAAGTGCAGAATTGGTCCGTTGAAGAAGTCATCCGGGTTACTCTTCAGACAGAGTAATTTTTCTTTGTTTTTTCTAACCATAATGCATGTCAAAATCTTGCGCTCTGCCCAAGGCGTATAGATTCATTTGTAGGGCCACCATGGTTGCATTTGCAATGTTTAATCATTAATAAAGGACGTTTTGCAATCAAATTTTGTTCTCTGTCTTTCAGTTTTTATTTTTGCACAAAAAATATAAAATGGCAATGTTTCATTTTCTTTTGTTTTGCTTAAAAATAAATTCTAAAATAAGGCATGAACCCGTTCATGCAGACTTGATCCTCCGGATACCACTGATAACGATTTTGATATGGCCATGTATGACTTTGACAATCCGATTTATCAAGCCGAAGAAGGGGATGAGAAAGATTGTGAACTTTCTGCAGAACTGGCCAGATTGTTGAAACAAGAGGAAAGGGTCATCCAGCCTCATCAGGAGACTGTAGAAATCATCAATATTGGTACCAAGGACGCCAAGAAAGAGATCAGGATTGGTGCCAGCTTGCAAGCAGATGTGAAGCAAACTTTGACGGAAATGTTGCGCGAGTATGTTGACATCTTCGCCTGGTCGTATCAAGACATGCCGGGGTTGGATACAGATATTGTTGTGCACAGGCTGCCATTAAGAGAAGAATGTCCGCCAGTCAAGCAGAAACTTCGTCGGACTCACCCCGACATGGCCTTAAAGATTAAGGAGGAAGTCCAGAAGCAGTGGGACGCTGGTTTTCTTGCTGTGACAAAGTATCCTCCATGGGTAGCCAACATCGTGCCAGTACCGAAGAAAGATGGAAAAGTGAGAATGTGTGTGGATTATCGAGATCTTAATAAAGCTAGCCCGAAAGATGATTTTCCACTACCTCATATTGATGTGCTGGTCGATAATACAGCTCAATTTTCAGTGTTCTCATTTATGGACGGTTTCTCCGGGTACAACCAGATCAAGATGGCACCTGAAGATATGGAGAAAACCACGTTCATTACTCCGTGGGGTACATATTGTTATAAAGTAATGCCTTTTGGGTTGAAAAACGCAGGGGCAACGTACCAGCGGGCGATGGTGACATTGTTTCATGACTTGATTCATAAGGAGATCGAATGTTATGTAGATGATATGATTGCCAAGTCGAGAACCGAAGAGGAACATCTGACTAACCTGAAAAAGCTGTTTGAAAGGTTGAGAAAGTTCCGTCTGAGATTAAACCCAAACAAGTGCACGTTTGGGGTACGTTCTGGAAAGTTACTGGGTTTCATTGTGAGCGAAAGAGGAATCGAGGTTGATCCTGCCAAGGTGAAAGCAATACAAGAAATGCCTGAACCGAGAACAGAAAAAGAGGTTCGTGGTTTCTTGGGTAGATTGAACTACATTGCGAGGTTCATATCTCACCTAACAGCCACGTGTGAACCAATATTTAAATTGTTGAGGAAAGATCAAACGGTCAGGTGGAATGACGATTGCCAATTGGCATTCGATAAGATAAAAGAATACTTGCAGGAACCTCCGATTTTAATGCCTCCAGTTGAAGGGAGACCGCTGATAATGTATCTGACAGTGCTTGAAGGTTCCATGGGTTGTGTTCTCGGTCAACATGACGAGACAGGTAGGAAGGAGCATGCTATTTACTACCTGAGCAAAAAGTTCAATGATTGTGAGTCCCGATACTCAATGCTTGAAAAGACATGCTGTGCGCTTGCATGGGCCGCTAAGCGATTGAGGCAATATATGGTTAGGCACACGACCTTGTTGATTTCAAAAATGGATCCTATCAAGTATATTTTCGAGAAACC
The DNA here is from genome assembly GCA_022829125.1 of Lathyrus tuberosus. Lineage (NCBI taxonomy): Eukaryota > Viridiplantae > Streptophyta > Magnoliopsida > Fabales > Fabaceae > Lathyrus > Lathyrus tuberosus. The sequence goes on from JALAZF010000081.1 coordinate 2,905,682, forward strand.
AGCATTGACAGGCAGAGTTGCACGGTGGCAAATGGTCTTGACAGAGTATGACATTCAGTACACTTCACAAAAAGCCATCAAAGGAAGTATCTTGTCTGACTATCTTGCGCAACAGCCAATGGATGATTACCAACCCATGAAGTTTGACTTCCCTGATGAGGACATCATGTTTCTCAAAGCTAAAGACTGCGAGGAACCACTTCCGGAGGAGGGGCCAGACCCTGAATCCAAATGGAGTCTGATGTTTGATGGGGCTGTCAATATGAATGGGTGCGGAGTTGGAGCAGTTCTTTTCACGCCGGAAGGTGTTCATATGCCTTTCACTGCACGAATAACTTTCGGATGCACCAACAATGAAGCAGAGTACGAAGCTTGTATAATGGGGATCGAGGAGGCGATTAATCTACGGATTAAAACCCTTGATATATTCGGTGATTCAGCTTTGGTAATCAATCAAGTGAAAGGGAGTTGGTACACGCACCAAGCAAATCTAATGCCGTATAGAGATTATACGAGGAGATTGCTGACATTTTTCACAACAGTGAAACTGTACCATATTCCTCGAGATGAGAATAGGTTCGCTGATGCCTTGGCCACTTTGTCTTCCATGATCAAAGTGCAAGGATGGAACCATGTACCTAAGATTGAGGTATCCCGCCTTGACAGACCAGCATTTGTGTTTGCGGTAGATGCAACGTCTGATGACAAGCCATGGTTTCATGACATTAAGTGTTTCTTGAAAAGTCAAGAGTACCCGCCCGGGGCATCGTCCAAAGACAGGAAGACGTTGAGAAGGTTAGCTGGTAGTTTCTTCCTGAACAAAGATGGCGTGCTGTATAAAAGAAATTTTGACACGGTCCTGCTTAGATGTGTGGATAGACATGAAGCAGACTTGTTGATGATTGAAGTGCACGAAGGCTCTTTCGGTACCCATGCTGGAGGGCAGGCAATGGCTAAAAAGTTGTTAAGGTCGGGATATTATTGGTTGACTATGGAGTCAGATTGTTGCAAATATGCCCGCAAATGCCATAAATGCCAGATCTATGCAGACAAGGTGCATGTGCCTCCAAATCCGTTGAGCATCATGTCGTCGCCTTGGCCGTTTGCCATGTGGGGCATTGATATGATCGGAAAGATTGAGCCTACAGCTTCCAATGGTCATCGTTTCATCTTGGTGGCAATTGATTACTTCACCAAATGGGTTGAAGCCGCATCCTATGCCAATGTTACAAAACAAGTGGTCGCTCGTTTCTTAAAACGGGATATCATTTGCCGATATGGAGTTCCCGAAAGAATCATTACTGATAATGGTTCTAATTTGAATAATAAGATGATGGCTGAGTTATGCCGGGACTTCAAAATCGAACACCACAATTCTTCTCCGTACCGCCCAAAGATGAATGGCGCGGTCGAAGCGGCCAACAAAAATATCAAGAAGATTGTACAGAAGATGGTTGTCACGTACAAAGACTGGCATGAGATGTTACCATTTGCTTTGCATGGGTATCGAACGTCGGTACGCACGTCCACTGGGGCAACCCTATTCTCACTTGTATATGGTATGGAGGCAGTGCTACCGGTTGAAGTAGAGATTCCGTCCCTCAGAGTCATGATGGATGTTAAGCTAGATGAAGCTGAATGGGTACGAGCCAGATTTGATCAGTTGAGCCTTATTGAGGAAAAGCGATTGGCGGCTGTATGCCATGGGCAACTATATCAGCGCAGAATGAAGCAGGCATTTGACCAAAAGGTGCGTCCTCGGGTTTACAAAGTCGGAGATGTGGTACTCAAAAGGATCCTTCCTCCCAATACAGACCACAGGGGCAAATGGACTCCTAATTATGAAGGTCCATTCGTGGTTAAAAAGGTCTTTTCGGGCGGAGCTTTATTGCTTACAACCATGGATGGCGAAGACTTTTCATCCCCTGTCAACTCGGACGTAGTCAAAAAATACTTCGCATAAATAGACCCGCTGGATAATAAAAATAAAAAAATCCAGGCAAAAAAGGGCATCCCGGCGAACCAAAAACAGAATAAGGTTCGGGCAAAAATTAGGGATATAATTGAAAAAAATTTTTGTACACCCGGTAAGTTGAAAACCCGAAAGGGCAACTTAGGCAAAAAAGGGTATCCTGGTGGATCGAAAACCTGAAAGGGCGGTCCACACAAAAGAGGGATTTAAGCGAATGACTACGGTTTGAGTTATCTGTACCGTTTGAACAACTGACGTTCTGAAAGATAGGAATCGGTCTGATCATTCCTCAGAAGGCAAGGTCGGGGAGTTTTGAAGACATACTGGTCATAACAGAATGGAAACTCAGTGGAATTCCGTTTTCACATTGCCATTAGGATAGTTTCTTTTCTCAATTTTCAGCGATCACCTCTTTCCAGGGATTGCTTCCAGATGTAATTGCCTATTCTGGGCTCTCAGTCAATAAATTGAATTTCAGTAAAAAGCTTGCCATTTTTGTTTTATTGCTTTGTTTGCAAAAACGTCCTAATTTTTGATAAAACATTGCATTTGAAAACATGACAGCCTTGCAATAACATGCGCAGAAAAAACATTTGAAATTACTTCGAATGTTGAATACTCCCGGATGGTGGATTCTAGCCACGCAATATTCGGGGCATGTGGGCATATTCTTTTGTTGCAGGTAGCAGGTGCAGATGATTTTGAGCACAAGACTAGCAATAAATCACCCCACGCAAAAGACTGGGGCAATTATGGGTAAGGAGATCGGCGTTCATCGGGTCGATCTCAGTGAATTAAGTTCAACTGGGTACCGTTGTATCTTATTAAGTCGATTCTCTCATTCAGTACTTCCAACAACTACAAGCTTTTCTGTGTCGATAACGGTCACAGGTTCCCCAAAAGGGTGGTCTCGTCGACACCGAAACTGATGGTCATTATCCCCAGCGAAGTCACAAGAGTTTGAAGAGGCTAGATCTTCTGTAAAATCCTCTTATGACATCCTCTTCGGGGACGAATTGTTGTTTTGTCCAAGCATGAGGCATGTTTGTTTCCCCAGCATGAAGTGTTGATCATCCCCAGTAGAGTTTGAGGACAGTTGGTCTTCTGTAAAATCTTCTCAAAAGGCATTCTCCAGCACGAGACATTTTAAAGCAGTTTCCGCCAGCAGAGTTTGTTATAAACTCGTCATCCCTAACGGAATTGTCTAAAGGGAAGCTCGCCTAACATGGGGCATTGTAGTACTTATCCTAAGCTCGACAATCACATTCTTCAGCAGACTACTGTGGATTTGCTTTGGGTTTCCCCAACAGATCTCTAAGGACTCTTTCCTAGCAAGTTGCAGTGGAATGTTCTAACCAGGATTTGCATATCCCTGGCAGAGTAGCCCTGATATCCAGCAAGATCGTATCTCTGGTCATGGTATCCCCACAGAGGTCAGCATCGAATCTTGTCAGCAATACTCCCCAGCTGAGTTGTCGTTCTCCCCGCAGAGGTTTATAAGATCGGCAGAATCTATTCTTCAACAAGGATGGTACAGCCTTTCCCCAGCCGGGTCAGAAGGTTGATAATCCCTATAAAGGATTTTGGGTTGAATAAATCCCCAAGCAGAGTTTTAATGGCTCATTTCCCCAGCAAGACGCCATGCAAAGAAATTCTCATCCCCAACGGAGTCGCTGTGACCAGAATTCATTCCCCCAGCAGATGAAGTGATTACTGGCAGATCTATTATTCTTCAAGTCTAATTTATTTTTGGCAAACTTGACAATTCGGAGCAGACGGATTGTTTATTCATTATCCAGCAGAGATGCTATCCTCTCAGGAACCTCTAAAGTCAAGTCATTGATCATTGTTCCTCAGCAAAGTCGGCAGAGATGTCTGACACGGATGCAGAGTGTAATCCAGTATTGGAATTTTGCGAAAGTCCACCCGTAGTGTGGCAAGCCAGTAGTCGTCTGGCATTGTTAAAAGACGTTAGCAAAGTCCAACAGTGGATTGGCAAAAGTCCGTCTTCGGGTGGCAAAAGTCCAACAGTGGATTGGCAAAAGTCCGTCTTCGGGTGGCAAAAGTCCAACAGTGGATTGGCAAAAGTCCGTCTTCAGGTGGCAAAAGTCCAACAGTGGATTGGAAAAAGTCCGTCTTCGGGTGGCAAAAGTCCAACAGTGGATTGGCAAAAGTCCGTCTTCGGGTGGCAAAAGTCCAACAGTGGATTGGCGAAAGGTCCATCTAAGGGTGGCATATTCTAAAAGTCCAACAGTGGATTGGCAAAAGTCCGTCTTCGGGTGGCAAAGCAGCTAAAAGTCCAACAGTGGATTGGCAAAAGTCCGTCTTCGGGTGGCAAAAGTCCAACAGTGGATTGGCAAAAGTCCGTCTTCGGGTGGCAAAAGTCCAACAGTGGATTGGCGAAAGGTCCATCTAAGGGTGGCATATTCTAAAAGTCCAACAGTGGATTGGCAAAAGTCCGTCTTCGGGTGGCAAAAGTCCAACAGTGGATTGGCAAAAGTCCATCTTCGGGTGGCACGAAGCTGCAAAGTCCACCAGTAGTGTGGCAGGCCAGTAGTCGTCTGGAGTTGCATAAAAGACATTATTAAAGTCCACCAGTAGTGTGGCAGGCCAGTAGTCGTCTGGAGTTGCATAAAAGACATTATTAAAGTCCACCAGTAGTGTGGCAAGCCAGTAGTCGTCTGGCGTCATTCAAAAAGACATTTCTAAAGTCCACCAGCAGTATGGCAGGCCAGTAGTCGTCTGGAATTGCATAAAAGACATTTCTAAAGTCCACCAGCAGTGTGGCAAGCCAGTAGTCATCTGGCGTCGTTTAAAAAGACATTTGTCAAAGTCCACCAGCAGTATGGCAAGCCAGTAGTCGTCTGGCGTCGTTCAAAAGACAGATCTCTCCGATGTTTCATCGAGGATTCAATCCGGCAGTCTTGTTGGGTTTATATCCCTTTTCTTCTACACCCAGAGCAAATTTTTGGTTATTTTTGGTATTCAATCACTATATACCTTGAAAGTCCGAAAGCATTTGCTTTCAGGCATTCAGGTCTACAGCGCTTGAATAGGGGCAGCTGTAATACCCCAAAATTTGCTCTCCCCTTTTGGCATCATAGCATGGCATTATCATTTATCATATCATATCCATCTCATTAGTATTGCATTGCATTTAACATAGAAAAATGAAGCATGGCATCCTTCTTACCATCAGGGCATGTGGTCAGGTGGGAGATGGACAATCAAGAGATCATTCAAAGCACAAAAAGGTCAATCAAGTTGGCTCTAGGCAAGCCAAGAGGTCTTTCATGTCTCATACTACCTCAATTAATCATCCACTATCTCAAGAGAGTGAGATCCAATGAGAGATTGAAGCACTACATCTTTCATCATGCAAGAGGTTCAAAAATTGAAGGAAAACCCTCAAAAGGGATAGCTCATTGATCCAAAATCATCCTCAAATGGTATATCTCATCATCCTTTAAGAGGATACACAACATACTCTGAGGAATTTGAAATTTGAGACTGCACTTTTACCTCCTAACCAGAGGGGGCCAAGATTAGGGTTTCCATTTAAATCAAGGAATCTTTGCTTCCTTGGGCAAGACTTGATGTCATGTTTTCCTATATGTCCCTAGGTGTATGGATGTGGAAGATTGCATCTCAATTGGTTTTAGAAGTGATTCAATTGGAAGAAAGATCAAAAATCAGGGAATTTGGGGCCAAGTCAAATAATCAGAGGAAAAAGTCAACTCTTGACTTTTTAAAGCCAAATTCATGAAATTCATGTTATATGTGACCAATGTACAAAATTTGATCAAGAAACTCCAAAGGAATCATAAAAAATCAAGATTTGGAAAGTTGCCATTTTTGGATGAAGTAGGGTTACTAAAAATAGCAGGTTTTGGCCATTTTGCATCATAATTGGAACCAAGGCCATTCAAAATTAAAGCATCAAATGAAAATTCCACTCTGCCTCAATGAAAGATCTTGCTTTAAGCTTCAAATCCATGGGTATAACATCTCCATTAGACAAAAATTGAGGGAGATATGATTAATCAAAGTTGGAGGAAAGTAGGCCAAAAACCATGTCTTGACCAAGCTTGGCCAGGTCTGCGCGCAGTCATTTTCTCAAACAGTTGGTGAGCAAGATGTGTAGATCAATTACTCATGGTTAAAGGTTTCAAATGAAAAATCTTGCAACATCAAAGTTGTTCCCCTATGTGAGATCTTCAAGATTGATGTTCATGGATTTTTCATTTGATCAAAGGATAAGGAGTTATGATGGCTCAAAGATTGGTCAATGCAACTGAAAATCCATGCCAAGCATGCCTTGCCAACCAACCTCATTATCTCGCCCATGCACCAGTTGGTGTTTCTTCTGTTACAAGCCACATTTGGTCATGTTCCAAACTTCAATTCAACCAACTTTCAACACCAATATTGTTCCCTAATGTATCATCTTTCTAATGCCACCAACATTGGATTGTTTCATTCATTGACAAGTGAGAAATTCCTCCTCAAACACTTGCTGTCACAATGAAGATTTGCTGCATAATTTTGGTTCAAACACACATCAAGTACATGACAGAAGTCCTATGTGTACTGCTCTATTCTTTGCTTCATTTGGCCAAACACATTTCACATTATGCAGACGAGCTTGAGCCTTGCATGAAAGAGGAAGTGAGAAACTTGCACCACAAGATTCCTGTTGCTACATCAGAACAACATAACATCACTTTCCTTCTCCTACACACCACCATAACTCCATGAACCTCACCCTCACTCTAACAGAACTTCCCCAACTCGTGCCATTAACCACCTAACTCAGTTAGTTAACTCAAACTCAGTTAACTAACTCAGTTTAACTAGAGTTCTAACTGTTAACTGAACTGGTTGGGAGTTAACCTTGGATATATAAGCTGAAACTCTCACAATTTCAGGGGAGGATTCTCATTTTTCACTCTCACTCCAAATTGCTCTCACTTTTCTCTCAGAGTTCTCTCCATTCTCTCTCTGATTTCACACGAGTTCTTCACACGTTCTCACCTTGATCTCCATCAATTGTTCATCATCAAGCACTTCTGATCAAGAACAAGCTGAAGTAAGAGCAAGCTATCGAGAGCAGCAACTTCTCCAATTGGAATCTCAGTTCATTGTCTTCAAAATCCAAAGGTTCAGAGCATTTATTTTGCTCTTAGGAAGCTCAAGATCAATCTCTCATCTCTGGTTTTCTGTTGATTCAAGAGTTCTCCAATTTCAGGTTTCAAAATTTCTCAAACTTTAATTGCACGATTTTATCCTGTTTTGACTTGTTGATGTGTTGTTTGAGCTTATTAGAAGCTATGTGAAGCTGGCTAGTTGATAGAGCTCTTTAGGAGCTTAGAACTGAAAATTAGGGCAAATTTATCCTCTTCGATTCTCCTTATTCATGCTTGATCTATGAATTTTCTTGTTGGATTTGTGTTCCTCATGAGCTTAGCTTTCGTTTGGTATATGGCTTGTGAATTTCTGGAGAAAATGTGAGTTGCAGGTGGTGGCTGCTGGCCGGAGAAGATGACCGGAGGTCATCTCCGGCCGGTGACTTTAACTGTTAGGGTTTATGTGTGTTTTAATCCTGTCCGTTCATGTTTTCTGATCGTGTGATCCTTGTCTTGCCAGCACATTAAAAATCACATGCTCCTCACGTGTATCTTTTCTGAATTCATTTAAACACGTTGCAGTGTAGTGCATGGTAACTTGTGTGTGTCCTCACGCATGTACATTGATCCTGATTACTTTGACCACGCATTGACCTTGACTTGATCCATTGGCTGAGAATGAGTCAATTCCTGTTGACTGAAGTGCATGATTGTTATGGTGTTTTGCGCAGACTTGGACTTATCCAGATTGATATTTGCACCCTCCCTGTTTTAAGGCCCAAATGATTTTGAACTGTCCAATTGCTATGTTCATACCCCCCTGCATTTTGCATTTATTTTTCATTTTTATTTCTTTCTACACGTTTGATTTCTAATTTTTAAAAATACCAAAACATATTGGAAAATTCCACAAAAATTCATGTGTATTCTTAAAACATTTAGGAAATTTTCTATGATTTTATTTTCTGATTTTATGACCATTTTGCCCCTGTTCCATTATTTCTTTTGAATTTCCATTTGTATGCATACTTAATGTGACATATGATTTTGTGCATTTTTGTTCTTGATCATAAAAAATGATTTTGATGCCTTTATTTTTGCATTGTGGTCACAATATGTTGAGGTATGTTTGAGATTTATGAGATGATTTTTAAGTCTTTTTTGGATGACTTTTGATGTGTTGCTTTGAGCATGAATGCATGAAACTTCCATGAGACTTTGACCTAATTGTTGAGTGACTTTGGTTCTGATTCATTGCTTGTGGACTTGATATGTTAATGGCATGTGTTTAAGGTGTTTGATTGGTGAAAGTCATAATTTTTGAAGCATGTTTGCTATTTGTTTGAAGCATGAAGTTTAACTTGTTCATTTTGTGAATGCATGCCTCATGTTTGGTTTGCTTGATCATGAAGGCACTTGTGCCATGAGTTGTGGTTTTGTTTGAGGATGTATAGCATGTTAATTGACTTCTGATTGTGACATTTGGGTTTCATCTTTGCATGTTTGATGTTTATCTTGCACCTTAAGTCACTTGTTTCACAAGTATGAACCACATTCACATCACTTCACCTTTTCTTCTTTGCTTCTTGTTGGATTGAGATTTTGTTTGCATGATTTGGTATGCTCATTTAGGATAACATTAGGTTGTGTAAATATGAGTTACATTCTGACTTGGAAGCATGTATAGCATTCAATCTCATTTTACTTTGTTTGTCAACTTGTTTGAGTTTGATCGGTTCATTATATTTTCTTACTTTACTTGTAAGTAATTGTGCTAACCATGTAGGGGCTTTGGTAAGTGTCAATTGAGTGTGGATAAGGAATCCACATTCAACTTCTATCCTTTCTCTTTTACAATTCCATTTTGTGTTTTGCTAAGCACTTATGTGCTTTCTTTTAATAACTCATTACTTTCCCTTTTTGAATTACAATTCATCTTCTACTTTGGAAGTGAATTGTTTAATTCTTTCTTTCTTTAGACTTTAGGTTGAAACCTCACAAACCTTTAGGATCACTCTCTTTAATCTTCAATTAGGATTGAGTCTTAGTCCATATAGGTTTTACCTTTTCTCCTCTCTTGAGTCACTTTTCTCATCTCAAAGAAAATTCAAAATATCTAATAAAGGTAGGCATTTATTGCATTTAGGCCTTTCATATAAAGAAAAGATTATAAGGGGTCTTCTCTTGTAATCTTAGAATGTGTAGCATATAGCCCATCTTGGGTCAATGTGTTAAACATTTGATCTTGTATGAGGGACTTAAATACAATACTTGTTGAAGGTGCAAATAATAAAAAACACTTCTTCACTTCATAATCAACAAAACATTTAATAAACACAAGTATGCTAGTGTGTTTGAACCTTGATAATTGGAACTAAGTGTGAGGGTCTTCTTCACCCCTAGTGTGCTTTCTTACCCATTCCATCTTGGAATGTGAGAAGGTACACATTCCAATGACTAAGATCCAGATACACTGTCGTATGCAAACAAATCCAAAACACTTCCTTCTAAAAGACAAAAACAAACAATAACGTCTTTCCTTCGGGAATTCTTTTCTCATCTCATTCATTCTCAACGCACGAACGCGCTTCTACTCGTTCTCTTGCAAGATGGTAACGCACTCGGACCAGCGAGCCTGCAACACCTGAGCTAGAACGTAAGCCGTTCTCTAAAAAATGCAATCCATCCCCAGTGAGGGGAACTACGTCGCTCTGATTCTCATGCTCCCGATGAGATACGTAGGCAGTGGGGTAGGGCCCATGCGAGCACTTCTTTTATTTTCCCTACATTTGTTTCCCGTTCCTTCTCTTTTCTTTCTCCTTTCTTTCTTTCAGTTTCTTTCTCAGTTTTCTTTTCTTACACCCTTTGATCGAGCAAGCAAGCGTGGATCCCATCGGGTACGATGGACGCGTGGGGGTGCTAATACCTTCCCCTCGCGTAACCGACTCCCGAACCCATTTCTCTTGGTCGTAAGACCATGCTTTTCCTTTCTCTCAGGTTTACGCGGTGTTTCCTTTCCCTCTCTTGGGATAAATACACATTGCTGGCGACTCTGTTTCGGTGCCACTTTCGCGTTTGTACTAGGATGAAAATCCCGGGAGCGACAAGTCCCAACCCTTACTTCTCATTTAACATCCTCGGTTCCCAGATTAACAGTCTCAACTTCCTCCTGATAAGGTAGAATGACCCTTTCCTCTTGTTTCAGTAGCCTGGCTAATTCTTCTGGTATGTCACAGTCTTCGTCAGTCTCTTCTTCGGCCTGATAGATGGGATTGTCGAAGTCATATCGAGCCATAGCTAAGTCATAATGGGTGGAATCTGAACAAAGGAACCTGCATGATGGATGTTTTATGTTTATTATGAGTGCAACAAACAAGAAAACACATTGCCATTTTGATGTGGGTTAATGCAAAAAGAAAAAAACAGAAAGACAGGGATCAAAATATTTGAATGAAAAACGTCCTTTATTGATGATAAAAGTAGCAAATAAAACATCCATGCCCTACAAATAAATATCACTACGTCTTGGGCAGAACATAGGATTCAACATAACAGAAAACAAAAGTAAATTACTCCGGGCGCGTCACTTGGATGACTTTCTCAGAAGACCAGTTGCCTAAAATCTGACCAGGGGTGCAGGGACGGATCCATTCATCCATGTCACAGTCACTATCTCCTTCATCCTCAATAGCATTAACCTGATTAAAGAAAACCCTAGCACTTGTGAACCGAATTGGACCAGCATACTTGGGAGGCTCTTGAGCTCGTCGGGGTGGCTTGTACCCTAGTCCATGGGTATCCTGCTTTATTTGAACATCAATGACACTGCCCCACTTCTGAGAACCACCAGCTTCAACTATAGAGCGCGCTTCTTTGAAAGAGGACATCGGAACCTCTGGTTGTCTGACGACTTCAGGTTGGGCAACCACCTCAGGCTGACTGACTGCCTTTGGGGGTTCCTCTGGAATTTTCACAGCTTCAAAGGCTTGGCACAAAGATTCTTGTACTTCACCATCTACCTCTACATATTTGAAGGTCGATAAGTGACTCACCATGATCTCTTCCTCACCACAAACAGTCACAACGTGGCCATCCACCATATACTTCAACTTCTGGTGCAGCGTAGAAGTTACTGCCCCACCACCCTGGATCCAAGGGCGACCCAGCAAACAACTATAGGCAGGCTGAATATCCATTATGTAAAAGGTGGCGTTAAAGATCTCAGGACCCACCTTGATTGGCAGAACTAACTCTCTAAAAACTGACCTCTTGGAGCCATCAAAAGCACGTACCACTAAGTCACTTGGTGTACAAATCAACCCACGAGTATCCAATTTCATCAAAGCCTTCTTCGGCAGCACATTCAAAGACGACTCAGTATCAACTAACAAATGCGACATTAAGGAACCACGACATTCCACTGAAATATGAAGAGCGTTGTTGTGATTCCTCTCAGCCGGAGTCAGATCTAAATCGGTGAAACCCAAACCATTACCAGCATTCACATGAGCCACAACCCCTTCTAACTGGTTGACAGATATTTCCTGTGGTACATAAGCCATGTTCAAAACCTTCAGCAATGCATTTCGGTGTGCCTCAGAGCACAACAGTAAGGATAGGATGGAAATCTTCGATGGAGTTTGGTGAAGTTGATCAACAATCTTGTAATCAATTTTCCTGATCAACCTCATAAACTCTTCTACGTCTTCTGAGAAAGTATCCCCAACTGGCTTTGTCATAGAATTATTTGCTTCCTGCCTCTGTACAGACTCATCCATCATCTGTTTACCTTTGTCTTGTTTTGAACTGCCAACTTGATCCTCGGACGGAATAAAGACTCTACCACTCCTAGTGATAGCCCCTGCTTCAACAAAATTTTCAACCCCTGTATTCACAGCTGATGTCTCTACCAATTCCTGCTTCTTACCATCAACAAATACCTCAGCCCCATAGTTCCATGGGATGGCCTTGATACTCTCATATGGGACTGGTCCAGGAACAGTGATAATGACCGACGCTGGTCTCGCCGGCGCTAATATATTTATTGTCTTGAACGGAATTGTTATTGTGGCAACATCAATCTCTATGTCATTAACATTACTCTGCCTACAACCCCTGTCAAACTATAATATCCCTTCACTGATCATTCTCTGAATACATGCTTTCAATAAATCACAACCGCCTGGCTGCGACACACATCCTACACAACCTTCATTACAACCAGGAAATACCCCTCCCTTCAACATTCTTTCCTTCACCACACCCAAGGGAGTTTAGACTTCGTTCACATCTGAAATCAAACTCAAGTCTTCATAGTCTTTAATAATAGCATTGACCCTCGGCTCACCGTGATTCGACATCGGGTTCTGATTCACATTTGGAACATCATTGGAGAAATTGATGGCTTTGGAATCCACTAGATCTTGAACCTGATGCTTAAAAGCTTTACAGTTCTCAATATAATGTCCGGGTGCCCCGCAATGAAACTCACAGTGGGCGTTGGCGTCATAGCCGGGAGGTGGATTACCAGTAGGTGGAGCCAATGTTCTCTTCTGAATTAACTGTAGCTTTAACAAGTGCTGAAATAATTGAGAGTAGGGAAGAGGTGGAGTGTCAAAATGCATATCCCGCCTAGTCAGAGGCTGCGATCGGTGAGGATCCTGATTTTGTTGTTGAGACACTGCTGGCTGCTGAGGTGCTGCTGGGATGGTTACAGAAGCCACCTACTAATTGAAGTTCTGACGAGGTCCTTCTCTACCACGATATGATGACACAGAGTTTGTATATCCCTTCTTCTTCTTGTAACCACTGGCATAAGGCTTCTTACTTCCTCCAGATGAGGACCCATCACCGCCTGATATTTTTCCCGCCTTAATTCTGGTTTCCACCATCTCTCCTACTAAGATCAAATCAGCAAACTTTCCAGTCATACACGGTACCAGCTTTTCATAGTAATAACCCTGCAAGGTGGCCATAAACATAGTTATAATTTCTCGCTCCAACATGGGAGGTTGAACCCTCGCTGCCAGTTCTCGCCACCTCTGAGCGTATTCCTTGAAACTCTCATTGTTCTTCTGTGACAAATTCTGCAGCTGTGTTCTGTTCGGAGCCATGTCTGTGTTATATTGATAGTGTTTGATAAATGCCCCTGCCAGATCTCTCCAACTACGCACATCTTTCCTTTCTAGTTGCATATACCACTCTAGGGATGCCCCAGATAAGCTATCCTGGAAGCAATGCATCATCAATTTTTCATTCTTCGCATGCGCATCCATTTTACTCGCGTATGCCCTGACGTGAGTCCTTGGGTAAGTCATACCACTATATTTCTCAAAAGTGGGAGTCTGAAACTTGTGCGGGATAACAACGCCTGGAACCAGCCCCAAATCCTCCAGATCCATACCCAAAGCATCTTGATTTACAACACCCCTCAGTTGTTCCTCAATTAACCTGAACCTCTGATCATTGTCAATCTGGGGACTAGCATCCCCACCTGGCACAGAGAATGCATCTTCCTGAAGATCATCATACTGACGGCCATGAATTACGCCGACATTGTTACCTCTCCCCACTACAGTGAGAACCATAACATTTTCTCCTCCGCCCGAAGGGATCACAACACCAGTAACAGGAATACCTCCGCCCGGAGGGCCATTCTGAACATTATTACCAGTAACACCAGTATGAAGTCCTCCATGAAGGACACCCTCTTCATCAATTCTCGCAATCAGTGGCTGAACGAGAGTCCTTAACTGCTCTTGGCCTTCAGCAACCCCTTGCATTAAATCCATGAATTGGTTCATGCAAGTCCGCATCTCAGTCATCTCATTTTGTAGCTGATCCATGAGTCTCTTCTAATTTTTCTGGTAGAATACTGATGAATGCGCTGATCTGTAATCCTGTACTGCAGAGGAGAACAAAGTAAGAACACAAGAGATAAACACCTGTCATGCAAAATGATTATGCAAAATGATTATGAATATTCAAATGAACATGTTTGAATATTCGCAGGGCGATCCACCCCTTGATTCCAGTTTAACAACAAGATAGAACGGAACTTCTGCTCATATATTAAGAAAACCAGAGGAAACCCAAATGTCAACAATCACAAATCCAAGATAACAAGTCTGAACACAATAATTATAGATCCCAACCAACAAGCCTGGCGGTGGTCCAAATAATGAAAGAAAATAGAAAACTACGGCATGTCATCAAAGTCCACAAGTGTCAATCCCCCCCATCCATTATGCTTTTTGCTCCAGTCTTGAATTTCCTTGAACAGCTTTTTGGTGTCGGGATGCTTCGGTCTCTGAATTAGCTCTTGAATGAGAACGTCTCTCCTATGCATGATCCCTTCCAAGTATCGGCAATGCAACTCCCAAGAGTCTTCCCCAGAAACACCATCCATGCTAGGACCCTCATTTCTAGGTCTCTTCACTTTAGCTTGGATCTTCAGTTCCTCTATGGAGGCTATGGCTTCATTGAGTCGACCCTCGATTGCTTGTCTCTGGAATACCCCTGATAGGATCTCAGCGTCTTTCTTCTTGAGCTTCAACTTCAATTGATCAATCTGAGCTAGATAATCGTCTTTCTTTCGCTTATTTTCAGGCATTGCAGTGTCTCGGTGAGCATTGAACCTGTGAATTTTCAACAAAGCCTTGTCTAATTCCTCCTTTTTAGACTCGAGAACCTTACTGATACCATCTAGAGCTTGCTTCATCCTTTGTCTGGATGTGACCTTGTCAGCTAACTCCTTTTCTGCCCTAGCGAGAAGCTCTGTCTTCAACTTGGCGATATGAACAGCTTCACCCCGCTCATGTTTCAACTGATAAATCTCTCTTTGTAGCTCACTGTTTTCTTCTCGCAGCTTTTCCTTTTCAGCCCACAACTTGTTAAACTTCTCTATCTCAACTGTGGTAGGAGGCTCAATCAGCAAGGGGTAAGATGGTGGTTCCTTGGAGAATGGCAAAAGCTCCATCTCTACCCTTTTCTGAATTCAAGCTTCATATGCAGGAAATGTTCTATTGTTGTTCTTCCAAAAAGAAATCTTCCCCTTCTTATGACGATCTCCCCAAGTAATTGCAGCTTCTTTTAACAGTTCTGGATTGATTTCCTCACTCAGATATAAAGATTCTTGGACCTCCTCGTCTTTTGGTGGCTCTTTCAAGGCATACCCGAATTGCCTAATAGCAAGAATAGGGTTGTAGTTAATTCCCCCTTTCCTTCCTATTAGAGGCACATTTGGGAGACCTCCACAACTAATCATGATATCTTGGCCCAACAAGTCACGGTTAACCCAAATTAGATTATTTGCCCTCAAGCCCATCAATCTTTTGGACCAATCCAATGTTCCTTGAGTGTCTACAAATGCCCCAGATTTGGGAAGACGATCAGCAAACCATTTGTAGAAGACTGGCGCACAAAAATAAAGGGGTCCTCCCCTCCTCTTCTCATTTTTATAATGCACTGAATAATACAGATCCCCAAGCAAAGTAGGTACCGGATTCTTCATGGTAAATATCTGGACAGCGTGCATGTCCACAAAATCCTTCATATTTGGAAACAACATCGTTCCATAGACACACATAGCCAAGATGGCGTTGAAAACTGACCAACATCTAGCCTTAGCATACACAGCAGCCTGTTCTATCAAAAATTTCACATGAAAGCCTTTACACCCTCCCTTGCTGGCAACGTTATTTTTCAACAAAGATAAATCCAAATGCAAAGCCTCGGAAACTTTTCCCAAATCAGGAAGTTCTTTAGAAGGATAGAAAGGAGCCTCTTTTTTAATGTCAACATCCAGAATGAGAGCAAATTCCTCCAATGTCAGAACCAAAAGATAATCAGTGAATAGAAAACAACGCAGGTGAGGGTCATAGAATCGCACCTGAGTGTACAAAGCCCTATACTCGTATTCAGTGATGTTGCGAGCAAAATCCAGAATTCTTCCATACTCTCCTCTAAAGTCTGCCAATACCCCATGTTCTGCCATAGACACAATCTTGTGAACAGGATCCAGAATAAGTGATGGGAACTTGTACATTATGATGTTCTTTTTCTTCTCAGTACTTATCCTTAATAGTCTTCAAAAACCAGAATCAAAGTTAGGATGCAGCCCTGCAAATGAATAAACATGTTAGGATGCAAAAATGATGATGCAAATGCACACATGGGATCAAGGATGCCACACAGACTGGACAACTGCTGCACTGAACCACTGTATAATCTCAAGGATCTACCCAAATACCCAGAATACCAGAATAACCATAGTACCACACTGATAAATCTACTGATCAGAAAACCGGGTATGCTGAAGGTCAACGTTACCTGAAAACCTGTAAACACCCTGCCCTCTCACATGTGGGTACTAGAAAGCCGAGGATCCTCAATATCACGGGCTATCAGGTCGAGAAATGATGATACGTTCACCATTTCTGGTTTGGCATCATCATCAATCGAGGAGGCCTCAACTGATTCCCCTCAAAAGAAAACATCCCATGGCAAGTCCTCAACTTCGGCACTGAGGTCGAGAAGCAATAGCACATTCATCCCTTGGGGTACAGTACTATCGCCAAACGAGGAGTGCTTCCACCGATTCTTTTCCAAAAGGACACCCTATAGCAAGTTCCCAGCATTGGGTCCTCGGATCGACATGTGTAATGGGTTTGCCATTTCTGGTCTGCCATTATCATGTCTCAGGAGGAGTGCCATTACTGAGTTCTCGGGAATGGTCGCCAGAGTCGACAGTTTGCCAGGTTACATTCAATCATTTGCACCAATGCGCAGGATAGAACATTACCAAATAAAACCTCGTCTAGATGTGGAGTTTTCATGTATACTACGTCTGGCCAAATTCCACACAAGTCACACTACTTGCCACGCTAATCCTACGTGTATGCTCAAGCCTGGGTATTGGGCTTACCTCTCAGAACTCCCAACCCGCCAAACAGAAAAACAGTGCAGCAGCTGATAATTAAATGCAATGCAGAAAATGCGGTAAAAATAAAATACAATAAATAAAGCAAAACAAAGCAAAAAATGAAAACACCCAAAGAGAACAAAAACAAACAAGCGCTAGGACTGACTCGCTAAAGGGGATGGACCAGCATAGGTCAACCAGAGTCCCCAGCAGAGTCGCCAGCTGTCGCTCCCAGGATTTTCATCCAGGTACAAACGCGAAAGTGGCGTGGAACACAAAGTCGCCAGCAATGTATATTTATCCCGAGAGAGGGAAAGGGAACACCGCATAAGCCTGAGAAAGAGGGAAAGGAATGGTCATCGCAACCATAACCTGGGTTCGGGAGTCGGTTACGCAAGGGGAAGGTGTTAGCACCCCACGCGTCCATCGTACTCGATGGGATCCACGCTTGTTGTCTATTCTAAGGGTGAGTTATCCTAAAATCTATGGCTACACTAAAACGGGGGAGGGGAAAACAAAGACAGGCTCGGTAGGACGTCGACGTCCTAGGCCTACGTACCCCCTTTGTGCAATGGGGAATTCAGAGTCAACATAGTTCGGACCAAGTTCTTTTTGTGTTTTTTATGAGCGACGTTAAGCTCGCGTCCGGCAGTTAGGGTCGATGCCTGTTTGCGACTCAGATGGAAAGTAACGTGCCCTTTTTGAAAATAGCCTTTAGTTTGACGATCCCGAAGGATAAAAAGGTTTGAAGTTTGTTTGTGTTTTTTAGGACAGAAGTGACTTGAGTTAGTTCATAACTCAACTTGAACCAAAGTCTATGACACGGGAACGAATGCGTCGCATGGTCGCCCCCAATGGGACGTATGCTCAACACTCTAGAAGAGAGAAGGGGGACCCCTCGATCTTCATTTCCTATGTTTAAGGCTTGTGTGCTAGGCAAGTTGACCTTATTAAGTATCCTAGAGATGTTATGAGATGAGGAAAGGGACTCAAAAGAAAAGAAAAACACTACAGGGAGAATCTATCCTAATGTTATCATGCAAAGGTGGCCCTAAGGGGAGGCTTGACAACAACATAAGCCTAAGGAAAATAAAAGATGAGAGAAAGAAAGAATGAGAGTGAGCATGGATAACTATCCACACTCTCAAATTACTTATCTCTACCTCTGCATAAAAGGTTAGTACAAAACAGACATAAGTAAAAATAAGACAAATGAAACCCCAAGCAAGTCACAAACCAAAGGGAAGTGGTTACAAACCAAATGAAACTCATCCAAGCCAGAATATAAACCTTAGAGGTGACCCCCAATGTTTATCAAACAAGATCAAGCAAAGAGAATGCAAACAAGTGGCAAAACATACAAAAAAGTCATCAAAGAAAGAGTAGAAGAAAGAAGAGTGGATATGCAAGGTGATCATGCAAGATTGCTTCAAATAATATCCAAGTCAGAATTTGGATGACCTAAACATGAATTATGAAGTCAAAGAAGCAAACCCAAATGATGGCACAAGTGCCTTCTCAAACAAGTAGTCAGACATGATCAAGGATGTGCATACAAGAAGATCTCAAACAAAGAGCAATCTCATAATTAGCAAAACGTCTTCTAAAATTAGTAGATTAAAACTTAACACACCTCAACCAGTGGCAAACAACATATGAAAAACTCATGCAAAAATTCACAAGATAGGTCACCCAAACAATTATGCAAAGTTTAGACAAGAAACATGGTTCAATATGCAAAAGAAAAGGACTAAAATGAAATATGAAATGATTTTAAAAATGAGAGAAAAATATTTTAATACAATTCAATGTGTTGACAAAATAATGCAAAAAGAATGGGCTCTAAATGTTATGTATGCTATAAGAACAAAATTCTACAAGATTAGGTATGCATGATATGAACAATTCAAAAGGAAAATAAACAAATAATTATTTCAGTCACTAAAAATAAAATAAAATAATAAAATAAATTTGGGAAAATTTTATAAAACTATAAATATGCTTCATAAATTTTTTGGGAATTTTTTAATGCAAGTATCTATTTTTTAAAAATGAAGAATGGAATAATGCAATTAAAATGAAAAATAAAAAGGAAAAAAGCAAAGGGGGTGTGAGCAGCAATCCATACGTGTTGAAAATTGAAACTGGGCTTAAATGGGGGTGTGAAAAGCAAGGCCCAAACCACAACAGTCCATCAACGAAAATAAAATAAAGAAGAGAACACAAGGACTTAGTCAACTGATTTAACTCAACACTCACCATTGGATGCATCTAACGTATGGCATCAAGTCAACCAATACAACATGTAATCATGATGAACGTTCAGGATCATAAGACACACCATAAACACATACACACGCGCACACTAAATTATCAGAAATTAAAAAAATTACACGTGATCAGCACATGGTATCATTAATGTGCTGGCATTATTACAGCCATCAGATTCAATCAACGCACACTAATAATTCATCAAATCAAAATTTAATAAAATGAGTGGATCAGATTTATGGAACATGGTAGTTATCATAGGATGTCACGCACGCAAACCATAAAATAAAAACAAAAACTAAATGATGTGGCACGCTGTGGACCACACGATCAAGCCCATGGACGGTCACGATTGTGTCCCTTACCTCCAAACCCTAACCTCGCCGGAGACTGCACCAGACGCCGGAGCCCTAGCTCCGGTCGTCACTTCCGGCCACCTGCAACCAAGATTTCTCCAGAAAACGCAAAGGAGTACGCTATTTTGACCAGAATTTAAAGAGGATCACGAATATTAAATTATTTTTCACAAACAACCATCACATAAAGAGATTCGAACGAAACAAGTTAGGGTTCAAAAAATTCAAACTCATCATACAAACAATATAAATGTCCAAACTCAAAACAAACTATATCAGGATTATCAGTGAATGTCACACGTCATTATGCGCATCAAAAAGAGGAGTTTTGAGAGCATGGAAATTATCACTAACCTGAGATCAAGCAATCTGTATCCTTGCCTTTAGCTTCCATCGATGGGTGGTTTGTGCTCTATGGATTCCAAGGATGAAGACTGTGAAAGAATTTCGCCCAAAGCCTTTGTGGATTATGAGATTCGAATGAGAGAAGGATTAGGGTTCACACTTGAAAATCTCCACCAAATAACGTGTCTTCTCTCTAACCAGTGCATGAGTTAGCTTAAATACTTAGGGTTAATCCACTGATAATCACTTGGGCCTTGTTAATTCCTCACTTAATGAGTTTTGGGTGATTTTGGAAATTTGCATAATGTGAAATACACCCTCCTCCATGCATGCACACACAAGCCTTTTATGATGGATCACTTATTTAACAATTGCTAATCACACCTGAATTGGATTTGGGCCTTGAGATGTCTTGGTTCATGAGTTTTGAATGATCTTGCAATTTTGCATAATGGAAAATAAGTGATGAATAAACCATGGATCCACTTGATTCAAAGGCCAAAAATGATCCTTATGGAATGTACCTTGATGTTATAATGTGCCTTGAAGCAATGGAACCAAATATAGGTCACTATGTCCCAAAATGCAAAAGTTGTGAAAATGGAACCATGAGAAAACCCTAAAAACCACTTTGCCTTCTTTTGATCATAACTTGAGTTTCACAAATGATATGGAGACCATTTAGTACTTGTTGGAAAGGGGAGAAAAATATCTTCAACTTTCATGTTTGAGAAAAAATCATTTGAAGCTCCCTTGATGATGAAAAGTCAAGTTGAATGTAGTGTAAGAACTTGCCCAAAAAGGAAACTTTTAAATTATAGGTCATTTCCATATTTAGTAACTTTTGTACCAACCCTTGATTCTTGATAAATGGTATGAGACTTGACTCTCGAAGATCATATGAGGATGTGAGACCTTGAAAACCTTGAAGAGAACTTCAAAATTTCACAGTTGACTTCCCCTCTCACTGTTGACTTTTCCCCTAATTCTCCTGATTCCCAATCCATTGGCCAATTGAATCTCTCATGAACCACACTGATGGACCATCTTCCATTCTTGGATACTTAGGGACCCAAGGAATACCATGGAATCAAGTCTTGCCCAAAAAATCAGAAATAAACCGACTTTATAGCAAACCCTAATATTGGTACCCTCAGTCTAGGAGGAAATAACACAGTCTCCAAATCCAAATTCCTCTGAATATGATGTGTATCCTCTCCAACAAAGATAAGATATGCCATTTGGTGATGATAAAAACCCAAGAAGCTTTCCCATTGGAGCAATAAACCCAAGAATCTCAAAACCCTAATTTCTGCACTGGTTTGGAGAGAGTGGTCCACCTGAGATCTCTGGGACAATATAAGGGCTCTTGCATGGCTCTTTCTTGCCCCTTTGAAGAAATCTTCTCCTCTTAAATTGCCTCAGGCACCTTGACCCCATGCTAAGAACCAATGATAATGCAAAAATGAAATGAAACATAAGCCAGTTAGTACTAAAGGTAGGAGAGCAAATTTTGGGGTGCTACACCCTGCTATACAAATGGTTCACTTCTCACTTGCCCAAGTCTGATGCTTTTTGGGATCATAAGAGTACTCTACGTTGGTCACAAAGAATCATGTCTCTTACCAACTCTGACATAGATTGGTATAATCAGATCTATGATGGGATAAGAATCATTGACCGTTGTGGGAACTTCCCTAATGTACCCCTCATAGGAACTAAAGGAGGAATCAATTATCATCCAGTTTTAGTTCGTCGTCAATTCAGATACCCGATGAGACATATCCCGCGTAATGTTCATCTGGAAGGTGTTTTCTTCAAGGAAGGAGAAAGTGACAGGGCACTAAAGACAGAAATAGTGCATGCCTGGAAACATGTTCATAGGAAAGGAAGAGAGTCTCTAGGAAAACCAAATTGTGTGTCCGTGGAACCTTATCTCCACTGGGTACAAACTAGAGCTCTCAAACTAAGGATGCCTTACCCTCATCAAGAAGTTCTTCTGATAAAGGAATCTGTCCTTTATTTTATGTCTGATACTGAAAATCTCCAGGTCACCCTCAACAAAGTTCAACAGGAGAAGAAATCTTGGAAGAACAAGTACCGCATTCTCAATGTAGAGTGTAATAAAATACAGCAACTGTTAAAAGAAAAGGATGCCCTGATCGATATTTTAGAGCAACATGCTGTAGAAAATCATGAAGACCAAAGGAATTTGCTCGCTCCTTTCACTTAGCAAAGGAATGACAACCCGACAATGGCTCAAGAGCCCCGGTCAAAGAAAAGGAAAATACCAACACTAGCACCTGAGCCCTCCTCGGAGAGGACTCAGGATCCATAAGTTTAGACATTTCCTTTTATAGTACTTTGTAAATCACTGTATTTCCATTTCCGCAATCTTTGAATTCAATAAAATGGGGATTCCCCATTGTATGATATTTGCAATCCATTTGTTGAAGTTTCTTTTGATTAAACAAAAAAAATTAATATAATCATTGCATATCATTCATCATTCTCACATAACACATTCTTCTTCCCTATGAATCTCACGATTGTGTCTCGATTCTAGAGTCAAACTGTCTCATTCCTACAATACTCGGGCCAATCGACAAAAGAAAATGGATGATCTCGAGGAAGAGAACAGAGAGTTGAGAGAAGAAATCGACACTCTGAAAGAAGATCTGAGGAAACTTAACAATGACATGCAATCTCTGGCAGCAGCTCAGAGACAACAACAAAGGACTGTGATCTCAGAGATCACATCTACGCCTATAGTGGAAAAGTATGATCCTCGGTATAACATGCCTAAGGCTCGTCCCTGGGGCATACCACTCAACTATATCCAGGAAGGATATATCCCGCCGATCACGGAAGATCCGGAAACTGCAGCAGGAACCACTGGGCCTGAAGGTTACAAACTTTGGGAAAGCAAAGATGCAAGGGGCATGACAGCAACTCCTGAAGGTTACAAACTTAGGAAGAGAGAAGCACCAAGAGTCACCGCCATAATGACTATACCACCACCCGCGGTACACACTGTCCCAGAAGGACAGATTCCACAAATACCTTCTGGTGGAAACGAAAGTATGTACAACAGAATGAATGAGTTCCAAGAACAATTCCTGGAGATACAGAAGGAACTGCATGCCATTCGCGGTCAGGATCTATTCCGAAAGTACGCCACCGACCTTTGTTTGGTCCTCAATGTGAAAATTCCGCAAAAATTCAAGGTGCCCGAATTTGAAAAATACAAGGGAAACTCTTGCCCTCAAAGTCATTTGGTGATGTACGCTAGAAAGATGTCAACTCAGATAGAGAACCAACAGGTACTGATCCACTATTTCCAAGACAGTTTAACCGGTGCCGCAATAAAATGGTACATGGGTTTGAACCGCACTAAGATCATCACTTTTAGGGATCTTGGTACTGCCTTCGTTCAACAATATAAATATAACCTGGACATGGCACCGGATAGAGATCAACTCAGAGCCATGTCACAGAAAGACAAGGAAACCTTCAAGGAATATGCTCAAAGATGGCGTGAAATTTCCGCCCAGATTTGTCCACCTCTTGAGGAAAAAGAGATGACAAAAATCTTCTTGAAAACCTTGATCTCCTTCTACTATGACCGAATGGTCGCCAGTGCGCCCAGCGACTTTACTGAAATGGTGGGCATGGGAGTTCTTCTTGAAGAAGCAGTCCGAGAAGGACTTCTGGTCAAAGATGCTGGACCATCAAGTGTAGCGAGTGATTTTTGGATGTGGTTGCGAAGCACAATCGCTCTGTTACTATAACTCGATTCATTTTTTATCCTATTGAAGCTGATGAAGGAAGGGAAATAGATGTCTCCAACTAACCCTGCTTGCATACTGAGGTTAAACAGTCAAAACTGTTGGTTTACAGATGCTACAAAGATTAGGGGTCTCTCCTAGGTTATTTTGTTGAAAAGGGGTGCTTTAGGCTATCGGTTAGGATGTTAGGACAGATATATGAAAGTATGGGATTTTGGGTTTTTGTTTAGTGTGCTCGCTAAGATTTTTCTTTCAATCTTATGCCTACGTATTCCCGTTTTTTCCGAAATAGGGAAATCAGAGCGATCGTAGTTCCTCCTATTCTACGGGAGGAAATGGTGTTTTGGTGTCTTGTTCAAAGCCCAAGACGTGAAGCTAAAGGTGGTTTGTATCTTGTTCAAAGCCCAAGATGTGAAGCTGAAGGTAGTTTGTATCTTGTTCAAAGCCCAAGACGTGAAGCTAAAAGGGTTTGACTTTAGAGAGAATTTGTCATCTCTAAAGAGGGGTTTGTCCGTCACAACTGTTTATAAAGGAGAATTACTTTAACCAGGATTTGTGAATCCGGCAATGCCATAATTTCCTTTAAAGGGGATTTTAACCTGAAGGAGAAGACTTTAACTCAGTGTAGAGCAATGCTATCTTTCCTTAGGAATTTCTCATACTAAAAGAGGGACAGTGGCATGGATGTAGATGATCCAGAGGCTTGCCGCTTACAGCGATTAGATGGAGGGGAAGGAGTTGTTGATGTTTGTGTACTGTGAATGAGGCACAGTTTTGATGCTAAAAGGTTGATTAGATCAACCAGTGGTTTTCTTATACAAAGCCTAAGAGGAGGCTAATATGTGTCTCATACAAAGCCCGAGAGAGAGGCTAAAAGGTTTTGATTCAATGAGGGAATCTTTTGGTATCTTGTATAAAGCCCGAGATGGAGGCTATTTGACTCAACAAGAGAGTTTTTTTGTATCTCGTACGAAGCCTGAGATGGAGGCTGTTGTTTGTTTGGCTCAATAAGAACCTTTTTGTATCTCGTATAAAGCCTGAGATGGAGGCAAACGGGGTGATTGACTCGACGAGGGAGTCTCTTATGTGTCTCGTACAACGCCCGAGAGAGAGGCTGAACATTGTTTGACTCCACTGGGGAGGATCATTGTACAAAGCCCAAGAGGAGGCTATGGTGCTGTTTCAGTTGAGTGACAGGTCCAGTATACTGATTTTGAAAGAGAAAATTAGTTCTTATATGAGCAACATTGTACTCAAGGATTTGATTCGAGGATCCGGGTTATTCCTGTTCTTTAAGGAAGTGGGAAATCCGAAGGGTATTGAGACTGTCTGAGTCTACAGGTTTTCTTCCTATTTAAAGAAGGGGTCACTTGAGAATGTCTTTGAGACTCAAGGAGATTAGACTGTCCAAGTCTAGAGTTTCATCTTTTATACTATGCTTTGAGAAACAGTAGTAGACTCTTTGAAAGGACTGTTCTATGCAGATGACTAGGTTCTGTTCCTATACCTCTAGGAGGTCATCGGGACAATTTGTACGAAGCCCAAGAGGAGGTTGGAAGCTTTTAAGAAGTCGACGGGTCCTTGTACGATGCCCAAGAGGAGGCTATCATTCTCGGAGGAAGAGCTCATTATACGAAGCCTAAGAGGAGGCTGTGAATACTTCTAAGAAGCCGATAGGTCCTTGTACTAAGCCCAAGAGGAGGCGAGGTTGCTTTTAGGAAGCCTGTGGGTCCTTGTACGATGCCCAAGAGGAGGCCGATGCTTTTAAGAAGCCCGTGGGTCCCCAAACCCCGAGAAATTCAAGACAGGCTATTCACAAGGAATAGATCAAGCCAGGAAAGTTCGAGAATTTGGAAGAAACTCAAAGAGGCCATTCACGGAGAATACATTCATCTCTGGGAGTAGAGTTTCTTGACAATTCCTAATGAGGACAGCCGAAGAGAAGACTGTATCTGGTGGTCCTATTGGGGATCTAGTTGTCTATTTCTACGAATAAACGAAACGGCGTTTCCTAGTTCTAGACGTAGTTTCCGGGGAAACTCTAAATATCTATACTATTATTACACAGTTGATATGAGTTTATGAAAAAAGACTTACAGCGAAACAGTCCCACAATACAGTTTATGTATATGAAAGCGGTAAATGAAAGCGTATAAACACTTACTCAGTTGTAGAGCTTCCATGTTGTTTAGTTAGTTGTTCAACAAAGAAAGATTGAAAACAACAGTATATTTCAAAATCAAAGGAGAATGTGCTTTGAAAAAGAAAGATTTGGGGCTTACAGCTCAAGGAGAGGCCCAGGGTTTTATCAGTGAGCGCACTGTTGAATTCGTACAGAGGGACTTATACAAGTGACTGAGGCCCAAAAAGGTTTTCTGTACAAAGGGATGGGTCTTACACTCTCTCAAGAGGCCCAAAAAGTTTTAAAGAAAAAGAGTGGGGCTTATAACACGAGGGTAGGCCCAATTGATTTTTTTGCTTAAAAATGGTGATCGCGCCGAGGTTTTCTTTTAACGCCGAGGGACTTATACAATAAGTGAGGCCCAAAAATTGTTTTGGTTAAAAGGGGGTGGGTCTTACACTCTATTAGAGGCCCAAAAGTTTTGAATGGGTCTTATAGCTCAAGGAGAGGCCCAGATGGTTTATTTTTAAATTGGTGACGATCGTGCCGAATTTAAAAAATGTACAGAGGGACTTATACAATAAGTGAGGCCCAAAATTGTTTCTGTACAAGTGGGTTGGGTCTTACACTCTAATAGAGGCCCAAAAGTTTTAAGAAAAGAAATGGGTCTTACTACTCGAGGGTAGGCCCAAGGTTTTTTTGTTTTGAAAAGGCGACGATCGCGCCGTTTATTTTTGATGGTATCGGGACTTATACAATATACTGAGGCCCAAAAATGATTTGGTCAAAAAATGATTGGGTCTTACACTCTATTAGAGGCCCATGAATGTTTGAAGAAGTTTGATGAGGGTTGAATTAATCAAAAACCCTAATTTCATTTTTTAAAGGACATTTTTCAAAGAAAAATCAAGTAAAAAATGATAAAAAATATCAAATAAAATCATTAATCATGTTATAAACAGTGATTAAGGTTTATGAAAAAGTATTTTATCCACATGAATATTTAAAATCATTTTGGTTTTAAAAATCAAGAAAAAGAAATCATTTTAAAAGCATTTAAAACAATTTAAAACAATATTTTTGAATATATTAAAAATATATCAAATAATAATATTTTTTGTGATTTTTTGGTGGATTAAAATATTATGGAATATGAATAAGAAGTGTGTAAAACAGATTTGGAAAATGATAATTTTTGCTATGTGAAATAATTGGTTGAGTTTTGAAGATAAACTAAGAAAAAGAGGAATGCGATGTCACAACATCACATTCGACATCACTCATGAGTTTTGAAGATAAGAGAACAAGGGAATATGTCACAACATCACATTCGACATCAGACAAAAACCACAATTGCACCTTGATTTTCAACATCTTTTTATCAAACTTTAAACATTCATAACTCTCTCAATTTTTAACGGAATTAAGATCCGGAAGAGCCTATCTTGACCAATTTTTCGCAAGGAATCCAATGTTATCACTCATACATACTGAAACTTAATGTACAGTGCACACAAGGCAAAAAACCAGATCTGCACCTTAAGTTTAAACATCTTTGCTTATCAAATTTTCAAACATTCATAACTCTCTCAGTTTTTAACGAAATTGAAATCCGTAAGAACCTATCTTGACCAATTTTTCGCAAGGAATCCAATGGTATTACTCATACATACTGAAACTTAATGTACAACACACACAAGGAAAAAAATAGAATCTGCACCTTAAGTTTAAAACAACATAAACTCCACATATAAACATGTTAAAGTGCAAACAGTAGGAGGATCATAACATACACATTAAGGACTAAATTTTTGCTTCAAGAATTGTTCAATATGATGCATGTATGTGGACATTAAAGGAAAGCATGATTCAAAGAATTCAAGTTATGAATTTTACCTCTTTTTTTTGGAGATTTTGTGCAACCTACCAAGTGCTTTGTTCCAGAAATGATTTGACGCTTTGGACACCCTCAAATGACCACTTAGAAGCTTTTAGGATGGTTGGAATCAGCTGGTACCTGCAAAAACACAAACTGTCCCTTTCTTGCAAAAGGGGTTAAAAGTGACCAAAATAACAACTCTCTCAAACGGTGTTCTAGATGTTGGGAACCATTTGGGATAGTTCAAGGATGATATTTGGAGTGTGTTTGAGGTTTTATCTGGTTTGGTAAGTGACTGAATCAAGACATGGCTTGAAAAATGCAAAAAAGTGCCATTTTGAGGTTTTGAGAAGTGACTTTGTGATTTTGTGATTACAGGTCACTTGTGATAGTTTGCACAGCTTACATATGATATATATGAGGTGTGTGTGTGATTGATTGTGATGGAAAAGCTCTCAAGCTCAAAAACTCATAATTACTTGCTTTGGAAGGCAAATTTGAGGTGAAAGAAGAGATTTTGAGGAAAGCATCTGTTTGATGGCTTTGGTGTACTCAAACTGAGCACAAATTAGCTCTATTTATAGTAGAGCAAGTTTGTTTTCGCAGCAATAGTGAATGGCAACTGCAGCAGAGGTTTGTTCAATGTTGGCCAATGAGAATCCAAGTCTCCTCTAGCCATTGACTAGAGGTTAGGGCACAGGGCTGTGGTTCCCTTGGTCTTGGATAAGTCTTGACTGAATTCAGTTGAGAATGGCTCAGTCCATGCCACCTTGATGCTTCCATTGAATGCTCCAATCCAAAATTGGAGTCTTGTCCCTCTTTTAGGGATTTTTAGGAATAACATGCTACTTCTTGTTCCAAGGACTTTGGAGGCTTGGCTCAGTGATTGTCCCCTTTAGATTTTATCCTCAGATGTGTCCAAGATGATGACAAGGCTTGGAAATTCGTGTGGCACAAGAAATGTGCAAATCTGTCCCATGAAAAATTCAGCTGCAGCAAGCCTTTTTGTAAAATCCATAACTCCCTGCTCGAGTATGCTACATGGACGTTCTAGGACTTTCTGGAAATCTGAGATGATGTACTTCAACTTTGATGTTCAAGGTTTGGCTTGAATCAACTTGGATCATGAAGAAAAACATCCTTGAAGTTGGGACATTCTTGCTGGAAAAAAATATTAGTGATGTCCTATGCAATGTTGGAACATCAGACATTAAGAACATTAATAATTCCAAACTTCAATCACTTGTCTCTTTTAATCCACTATGATATTTTGAGTTGAAGTGAATTGCCTCTTTGATGCTTGTCTTGCATGGTGACAAAGCTTGAAAATTGGGTGGCACAAGAAAAGTGCACAAAATCTGTCCTAAAAAATCAGCTCGAGCAAGGCCTGTTGTGATGTTCATAAATCCTTGCTCAAGTTGAATTAATGGGAGTTCTTATACATTTTGGAAAGCCCTATTGACATACTTTAACTTTGATGTTTGACTTTGGTCTCGGTTCAGCTTGCAAAGTCATAAAAAATGGTCTTGAACTTGTGTAGTCAAATCTGTCCTAAAAGCTGTCATGAAAATTCTGCTTTATCAATGCTTTTTGCAAAAATCATATCTCCTTGCTTGAGTATGCTACAAGGATGTTCTACAACTTTCTGGAAAGCTGAGATAACGTACTTCAACTTTGATGTTCAAGGTTTGGCTTGAATCAACTTGGATCATGGAGAAAAACATCCTTGAAGTTGGGACATTCTTGCTGGAAAAATGTTAGCGATGTCTTATGCAATGTCAGAACATCAGACATTAAGAATTCCAAACTTTGATCACTTATATCTTTCAATCCTTATGATATTTTGAGTTGATTCCTTCTACAATGTTGAAGTATCAAATACCCTCTTTAAAAGTAGCTCTTACTCAAAATCAATGGATGCTTGGATCAATAGTTACAGCCTTGAAAAGTTGTGCACTTGAACGTGATTTTAACTTAGAAAAAATTTCTAAGTTTCTTTCAATTTGATCAATTTTGCAATTTTGCATGATTTCTTGATTTAAATTTGATCAAATTAAATCATCCATCATATTTTCTTGAGTAATGGCTTGTGAAGCTCAAAGTTGACCAAAAGGTCAAACTTTGACTTTCTGCGTCAGTTGACTTTGTATTAGATGAACTTGAGGCTTGATCCACTTGAAATGTTGCACTCTTGTGCTTAATTCTTGATGTGGGAGTCCTCTTGATCCTTTGTGAATGTTTGAGAGGTTTAGACAAGTTGAAGATCATGTCATTCCTTGATTGATCCTTTGTCTAAGCACTCAGAGAGGGCTTGAAACCCTAATTTTGATTGTAGTGAATGCTCAACAACCCTTGAGGCATTTGATGAGGCATGATGGTTCATCCATATTGTGATGATGATTTTCACAATGATGGGAAACCTTAGTGGTCAAAATTTGGGGTATGACATCAAGCAGTACCAAAAGATACGGTAGTGCTCTCCCTAATAAAAAGGAGCAAGATATTGGCAATATCTCTCTCGAAAAGCAAAGACGACAGTACCAACCAGTAGCAACCGTAACTCCTGCTATCAACCCTGCGCCTGTTCCAACGTATCAACCCCAGGTTGCTCAAATCCAACCGAATCAACAACAATATCAGCAAAGGACACAACAACCTCTTTCAACAGGCTCTTCCTCAATACAACAACAATCGAACAACGCGACCACCAGGGTTCGACCCTATACCAATGTTGTACGCAGAACTGTTTCCGTTACTATTGGTCAAGGGGCACGTCCAAACCAGGTCTCCTCTTACAGTACTGGAAAATCCTTCTTTTTGGTTCAAAGCGGATCAAACTTGCCCTTACCATCAAGGAGGACCAGGGCATAACATAGAAAACTGTCCCAGCTTCAAATCCGATGTGCAAAAGCTTGTCAGGAGCGGGGTCTTATCCTTCAAGGATACAAATCCAAATGTTCAGACAAACTCGTTGCCTCAACACGAAAAAGTGGTGGTAAATTTGATAGAGGAAGAGTCTAAGCACAGCTATCAAATTCAAGATGTACTCTTATTGGGGACCAACCTGGTCAAGATGCATTGCAAACAAAGCAGGTACGGTCATGTACCATCTCATAACTATCACCAGTGTGATATCTGCTTTAAAGACAATCAAGGATGTTCTGTGGTGCAATCATCTCTACAGGAACAGATGGATCTCGGATGGATCCAAGATCACCAAATTCATGAGGTCAACATGACTTATACAAATTCCAATATCATCCAAAACCACGACATCCGTGCGATGAATGTCAACTTGGTGGCAATGCACTCAAGGGAAAGCCAACATCATAATCTACCATGACACGATTATGATTCCTGTCTGGTCTGCTCGGTAAATAATCAGGGATGCTCTTTTGTACAAGCACTACAACAAAAGTAAGTTATAACATCGCACCTTAGACAGCGCTTTAATACAAAAGCGCTGCTATAAGTTAAAAACAAGGAAACTAGCCATTTAAAAAAGTAAAAGCGCAAAAAAATATAAGACCTTAGACAACGCTTTGGTCAAAAGCGCTTTATAAGGTCTTATAAATTTAAAAAAAAAATTTAATGGAAAATATTAGACAGCGCTTTAGTTAAAAGCGCTTTCTAAGGTCTTAAAAATTTAAAAAAATAAAATCAAAAGCGCTGTCTAAGGCCAACCTTTGAAAGCGCTTTTAAAAGCGCTGTCTAAGGTCCAGCTTAGAAAGCGCTTTTATTAAAAGCGCTGTCTAAGGTCTAATAAAATTAAAATATATGAATAGTCAGTATTCATTTTCATATTTCCACTCTTTCTTCTCCCCTGCATGCGAACAGAGCTCAAAACCCTTCACCGAAAAACCTTCACCGTCAACCGTAAACCTTCACCGAAAAACCTTGCCGTCCGTCCGTTTCTGCTCATTTTCGTCGTCGTTCATTTCTGCTCATTGCCGTCGTCCGTCAGTTTCTGCTCTTTGATACATTTCGTTCTTGCATTACCGTTGTTACCTTCGTTAAAGGTACGTCGTTGTTGTGTTTTGTTAAGTTTTGTTAATGAAGTTAATGAAAATGAGTTTTCGTTCTTTCTGCTCTTTGATGAGTTTTGTTAATGAAGTTATGTTGGACTGTTTTATTAATGAAGTTTTGTAGTGAATGAGTATGTTTGAAGTTTTGTTAATGAAGTTTTGTAGTGAATGAGTATATTTGATGAGTTTGTTAATGAGTTTTGTTAATGAAGATTTGTTAATGAAGTTTTGTAGTGAATGTGTATGTTTGATGAGTTTTGTTAATGAAGTTATTGTTTAGGTCGAAATTAGTTGGACTGTTGTTGGAATTTGAATTGTTAACATGCTAGTTTAGGTTAGTTTTAGTGAGCTAACTCCAAGTATTTTTGTTTAAAACATATTTTATTATATTTGTTAAATCGTTTAGTTTAGTTTAGTTTAGTTTAGTTTAATGAAGTTTTGTTTAAAACATCTTCTAAATAGTTTAGTTTAATGAAGTTTAGTTTAATGAAGTTTTGTTTAATGAAGTTTTGTTTAAAACATCTTCTAAATAGTTTAGTTTATTTTTATTAAATCTTCTAAAAAACTTTTATTTTAAAACATATCCAACTCTTTAGCCATTATAGCTAAAGAGGTAATATTTGTTATATACTTGATTTCTTTCTTATATTTGTTATATATTATGTCATATTTGTTATATTTGATATCCTTGATTTCTTTATTATATTTGTTATATATTATATTTGATATCCTTGATTTATTTATTACAGGTTAGATGGCTACTAACAATGATCACCCACATGATGATGATCACCCACATGATGATGATCACCTACATGATGATGATCCCGATATTCAGGTTGGAAGTAACAGATCTATGGAAGCAGAGATTAGAAGAGGAATAACCATTATGAAGAGAGTGATTCGTGCTAGAGATCAAGGCATCACTTATAATGTGCATTGGAGCGCCCAGAATACACTTATTGAGCCTAACGGTCATACTTTGACAAGTTTCATTGGTGCACTTGTAAGGAATGCGGTTCCTATTACTTGTGATGATTGGAGATCCAAACAGTTGAAGGAAACCAAAGAAAAAATTTGGAATGAGATAAAGGTACCATAATTATGTCTTTAATTATGCCAACTAATTATGTCCTTCAAATTATTTGTACTAACCAATGTGTATGGTTTTTTTAGAGGTGCTTCAACGTCGAGGAAGAAAGAAAAGCTTTTTTGATGAGATTGGAAGGGAAGCTCCTAAGAGGGTTTAGGACATATTTAAACCGCACCTATCTTAGGGATGCTGACGATAACTTTGTTGATGGAGAGTATCCATCTAAATATGCAAGTTTGATTTCACCACAAGAATGGGTAACGTTTAAATCCAAACGACAAACCCCAGAATTTACGGGATTAAGTGCAATTAATCGGGAAAGAGCATCAGCTCCCAAGTATAAATACAAGAAAGGACGTGTTGGATATGGACGTTTGGAGCAATCTTTGGTAAGTATCAATATATTGCAATGCTATAATAATTGTCCATCATGAGTTATAGTTGATCATATTATTTGGCTTTATATGTAGTTACAACAGGCGAATAGCTCTGAAACATCTCTTCCTGTACATGTCTTGTGGAAGGAAGCCCGTGTGGGCAAGTCTGGAGTTGTTGCAGTAGAGGTTCTACAAGTATTTGAGAAATGTGTAAGTATAACAATATTTCTTTAATTAAATCAAAACTTTATTAACAAATATTTGACAAATATTCGATATTCATCTGATTTTTAGGAGGCGTTATCTCAGTCTGTATCTCCAGACGAAACCAGGAGCATACTTAGTCGGGCATTAGATGTCCCTGAGTATTCTGGTCGGGTGAGGGGTAAGGCATTTGGGATCACCCCGACCTCCTTGAGTATTAAAAAGGGAAAGGTTGCTAGTAATGCAGAACTTCAAGCTAAATTGGAAGCACTAGAAGCTGAGGTTCGGGAATTACGAAAGGAAAAAGAAAGGGATAACGCTTCATGTGTTAGAGATGAATCGGAGAAAGATAGTATCAACTGCAGCTTTCATCCGATTATTCCAGAGGTATTTATATATATATTTATGAAATTAAATTAGTAGCTTAAATTATTTAAATGACATATATACACATTGACAATGGCATATTTATTTTTGGTTTTAGGGCGTTTCCCAATGTCAGCTCTTCTTATCTTCACCAACTTATCGGAATGTTGCAAAGGGAAAAGTGTATAACAATGGGGTACAATTACTTCACAATAAATCCCTCCCTACTGGAAGTTTGAAAGTATCAGTTGATATTGCTATAGAGGAGGAAGCACCATTACCCTATCCTGACGATGATTCGGATGTAACATTGGTGCGAGATGCTATAGGGTCGTATGTTGCATGGCCGTCAAACCTCATACTCGTAGGATATGAGGTATGATTAAAACCGTTATAAACCTTTGTTAACCTTAATGTGTAGATTCAAAGATTTTACGAGCATTTTATTTTCATTTTTTACATGGTAATGTTATTTAGACTCCAACAAAATCCAAAACAAAGGATAAGCGGATTCCGGAGCATACCGAGTCCATTGTTTCAAAAAAATAGGTACATCACAATTATATGATATTTATGCATAGAAAATGTTAAATTGGATATCTTATACTTCATCTAACAAATTATATGATATATAGCTGCCTGGTAAACAGATTAGCAACATTTCAATGCAAAAAAATGTTGGTGCTAAGAAGAGCAGGGGTAGAAAACAACCTATCTCCAAGTTTAGGTCGTGCCTCCAGACGTATCTACAAGTGACAGATATTATCACCGGAGGTGTTCGTCTTATACATATGGAGAAAGGTATCTATGGCTTTGAACATGACCAAATTATTAGTAATGAAGACTTCGAGCAAGTTTTCAATCATGAAGAATTGGGCGGCACTGTTGTCAATACATACGTGAGGTATATATCCGATCTACTTTGGTATATTAATTGAACAACTTATTTACTTTATGTTTCAAATGAATAGTCTAATGTTAATGATGTTTTTATTTAAGGTTTCTGTATGACAGAGTTATGCACCCACACGGATTGCAGCAAAGATTTGCATTCCTATGCCCGGCGTCTGTCAACTTAACCTTAATAATCAATAAACCAGATGAGGTCCTGGCGTATATACGCGACGTCTTTATGGACAACCAAGAAACGGAAAAGTTGTTCTTTTTACCGTTTAATACTAGGTTAGATTTTCATTCTAAATTCATCTATTATAGTTTTTTTTGTATTTTGACGTCGTGTAGAAAGTTTCCATCTAACACTTGTTTAATCTTACAGTGGACATTGGTTGTTGGTCGCAATTAATCCTAGCAGAGCAATTGTGTATTATCTGGATTTGTTAGGAAATGATTGGACAACATACCCGGATTTGAAGAAGTGTATTGACACGCAAGTGAGATTGTTCTAAATATGATTGTGTATATTTATTTGTTTGTTTATTTATTTATGTGAATTTTTCTAAATATTCACTTATATTTTATTAGCGCTATACAAGCTTTCCTAGCACTACGAGCTAGCCATCTACCACAACGGAGAGTCAACCCCATTATTACATGGAATACAGTGAAGGTATATTAATTATCACATGTGTTATTATATTAGTGATGCTACTTGATAAAACTTAGGATTTATCCATATTTTCTTTTCATTTGTTGTGTCATCGGCAACGCAATCAAATAGATTGCGGCTATTTCATGTTGAGGTTTATGAGAGACACTCTTTTGTTGGATCGAATAGAGATTCCATCCGATGTATGTATTTCTAACTTATGAGTTATTTTAATATTAACACATATCTCTCATGTCTAATGAAATAGTTAAAACTAAATCAAACTATGTTATATTATTATGTAGTACTTTGAAGAATGCAAGTGTGCTCATTACTCAATTTCTCAATTGGATGAAATTAAAGAGGATTGGTGTCAATTCATTATGGAGCTCGGAATTTTACAAGGTATAATATTGTACTCTTACTTTAATTGATGAGAATTTAAATATGTGTAACTTTGTTTATGTATTCTTTTAATTGAATTACAATCTTTGTGTTTTCAGGACCTATAATGTAGATTTGAAGCATACCTTTGGTTGGATGCAAAAGTACTAGTATAAGTGATATGTACATTTGTACTAGTATATAATTTTGGTTTGTAATTTTAAATATATATATTGGTTTGAATTGCCAATTGTTTTGGATATATAATTTTGGTGTAAATTGGTACATTTAAATAGGATAAATTGGATTGATTTGAATCTCCAAATTGTGGTATTTTTCTGAACAGGTCAAAAACAGGTTGAAAAAACAGGTCAAATTCTGGTTGAAAAAACCTGGTAAAAATTGAGGTTTTAAAAAATTTATATAAAATTTTTCGTATACCTTAGACAGCGCTTTTACCAAAAGCGCTGTCTAAGGTATACCTTAGACAGTGCTTTGGGTGAAAGCGCTGTCTAAGGTATACCAAAAAAAGTCAAACAAGGTAGGGCTTAGACAGCGCTTTCACCAAAAGCGCTGTCTAAGGTATACGAAAAATTTTATATAAAGGTACCATAGACAGCGCTTTTCATTAAATATACCCTCCTTTAGACAGCGCTTTTGGTATTAACCAAAGCGCTGTCTAAACCTATAGCAGCGCAGGTTTATACAGCGCTTAAAAGCGCTGTCTAAGGGCAAAAAAAGCGCTGTCTAAGGTCTTATCTGTTGTAGTGAAGAGGCCCTCCAGCGTCAGATGAATCTTGGATGGATTCAAGACTACCGTGATAGAAGTCATTATCAGGTTAATATGATTCAAATATTTGATATTCGTTTGATGAATACCAGTCTGGTGGAATTACACGCTAAGCAAGTCCAACTCGGTTTTCTGACTTCGCACGATTATCAGAACTGTAAGGTATGTCGTGAGAGTAACCAAGGATGTGCACTTATTCAAAGAACGCTTCAACACTTGTTGAACCACTGGTGGCTTCTGATCTATATGGACGAAGCTACACAACAGGTCAGTATGACTGACAGAAACCCTACTAGGAATCAAAGTCAGGATGTTCAATCAATGGAAATAGATCTAGTAAGGTTTCACTGCATACAAAAGGACGTGGCCGAATGCCACCACACAACTATAAGTGCTATAGAGTTTTCTCAGAGGATAACCAAGGATGCTACCTTATGCGAGCAACCCTTCAAAGTTAGTTGGACCACAAAGAGATTCGACCATGTTCAAGCTCTAGTCCAATTAACATAATGTTAGACTATTTTCCCAATCGAGGCAAAGAAGTTGTCTTAATCCCTAAACAGGAAGTGACCAAAGATGTATGCGCCATAATCCCTTTACTCCATGAATCAAGAGTTCCTCTTGATAGTGGAAAGATTCTCAACCTCGAACCAATTGAGGCCGGCTATAATGGTCAGAAAAATCAAAAGGCTCATATAGTTATCTATCTGCCGGGACTAGTATCGTACAAATCTGATAAAGCTATCCCTTACAAATACGGTGCAACAACAATTGAGAATGGAAAGGAAACTCCATTACCCTCTGTCGTGAATATTGCAGACATCAGTCGAGTAACACGGAGCGGTCGAATCTTTAACCGAGGAGTTGGAGAACCCACCAAAGAAAAGGAACCTCAAACAGAAGTTCCTAACTAACCAGTCGGTCAATTCAGTAGTCCCGACCTTTCAAAAAACAACGATGAGATGCTGAAGCTCATCCAGAAGAGTGAATACAACATCGTTGATCAACTGTTGCAAACTCCTTCAAAAATCTCTGTGCTATCTCTTTTACCCAGCTCCGAAGCCCACAGGGAAGCTCTTCAGAAAGTCTTAGAGCAAGCCTTCATGGAACAAGATGTGACGATAAGACAATTCGACAGCATCATCTCCAACATCACTTCCTGCAACAACTTAGGATTAAGTGATGAAGAACTGCCGGAAGAAGTCCAAAATCATAATATGGCACTCAACATTACAGTCAACTGCCAGGACGACACTTTAGCCAGCGTATTGGTAGACACCAGATCAGCTCTGAATGTTATACCGAAGTCTACTCTAATGCGACTATCATTTAAAGGATCTCCGATGAGAGGCAGTGAGGTCATCGTCAAAGCATTTGACGGATCCCGAAAAACAGTTATCGGCGAAGTCGAACTTCCCATAACTATCGGTCCTCACACTTTCCAAGTCACTTTCCAGGTCATGGACATCCGGGCGGCATACAACTATTTGTTAGGAAGACCTTGGATACACGAGGCTGGGGCAGTCACTTCAACACTTCACCAGAAACTGAAGTTCGTCAAGAACGACCAACTAGTCACAGTCTGCAGAGAGCAATCCTTGATTGTCACCAACTTATCGTCGTCCACTTGTGTAGAACCAGAGGAGGTTATGGGAACCCAGTTCCAAGCACATTCAGTGAGCAATGACAACCAATCAGAAAAGGGAACGTCGATTTCCTCGAACAAAGATGCTCTCGAAGTGATCAAAAGTAACAAAGCAAATGGATGGGGATAGCTTGCCATTCCTACGGATAACAAGACGAGGAAAGGTCTTGAGACTGCTACTAACAATGAAAGTCTTCATTCCATTCAGGACTTCTTCCACAGTGGAGGTTTCCTCCACCCAGTATCTCAAGAAGTACATACCAGCAACAAGGGTGATTCCTCCAATACCGATAAAGAGTAGAAGTCCTATCTTAACGAGGACGGTTATATGTCTCAGGGAGAGGTGCCTACTCCATTTTGCTATCCCGCATAGAGTCCGAGATATATACCGAGGTCATATGTCAAAATGATATATGGAGATTGTGATCCGGAAGGATGTCGTGCTCCACCCAACTCATTAGAGGAGGACACTCTGATGAAAGACAACTTTAACCATGACTATTATGGCCCAATGGATGGCCTGCCTATCTGGCAGCCGTACCCGGGAGACTTAGGGAAAAAGAGTCAGCCCAACGATACATATCAGCTGAGCATCATTGAAAAGAATACATGTGTCCCCACCGAATCATGGGATCATTACTCAGGGCATTCAGAAAATATCCAGCACGACGATGAATTTGCAAAAATTGCAGGACAAGAGCTCCTTAACTATGCTTTTCCCGAGGTCAACGTCATCGAAAGGGATGGCTCCTCCAGTTCCAAGGAAGTGTGGGATACCTTAGGAGAACCGAGTGGTAAATACGACTTCATGGTCAAGTACACCGCTCCTAAAAGCTCTCGTATCAGGCTCAAAGACATCCAGCCAACTGGATGGGGAGATCTGCCTAAGTGCAAACACTGTGCAAGATACAACTGAAGAATCCTCTTACGACAAATCTGCCTGGGAGACAGATTCCAATGATCCTGCTCCACCAGAAATCAGCATCATCTCCGAAGACAAGCCAAGAAGGAAGGTACCATGACTACTCTGTTTCATGACATGATACACAAAGAAATAGAAGTGTATGTCGATGATATAATTACCAAATCTAAAACAGAAGAGGAACATGTGACCCACCTGTCAAAACTATTCGAGCGTCTGAGAAAATACAAACTCCGCTTGAATCCTAATAAGTGCACATTCGGTGTCCGCTCAGGGAAACTTTTAAGGTTCATCGTTACCCAGAAAGGAATTGAGGTTGATCCTGACAAGGTCAAGGCCATTCAAGAAATGCCTTCTCCAAAGACTGAAAAGCAAGTCAGGGGATTCCTGGGACGTTTGAATTACATTTCCAGATTTATGTTCCTCATGACTGCGACATGCGCGTCAATCTTCAAATTACTCAAAAAGAATCATGACTGCATATGGACAGAAGACTGCCAAACCGCCTTCGACAGTATCAAGGAATACCTGTTGAACCCACCGATTCTACCACCTCCAGTGGAAGGAAGACCACTGATCATATACCTAACAGTCTTGGAAGAGTCAATGGGTTGTGTACTTGGCCAACAGAACGAAACAAAAAGAAAAAAATCTCCAAATTTACTATTTAAGCAAGAAATTCACCGACTGCGAGACTCGGTACACGATGCTTGAGAAAACCTGCTGTGCTCTGGCTTGGGCAGCCAAACGTCTCCGCCAGTACATGATTTGTCACACTACTTGGTTAATCTCCAAAATGGATCCGATCAAGTACGTCATTGAAAAGCCTGCTCTCACGGGAAGAATCTCCCGTTGGCAGATGTTGTTATCAAAATACGACATCGAGTACCATGCTCAGAAATCCGTCAAAGGAAGTATTTTAGCCGATCATTTAGCTCATCAACCGATTAACGATCAAGAATCAGTCAGATTTTACTTCCCAGACAAAGATGTCATGTATCTAAAAATGAAAGATTGCGATGAACCGCTACCCAGTGAGGGGCCAGAACCAGGTTCCCAATGGGGACTTATCTTTGATGGAGCTGTCAATCATTACGGAAAAGGAATTGGGGCAATCATCATAACACCTCAGGGTACCCACATTCCTTTCACAGCCCGAGTGACGTTCAAATGTACAAACAACGAGGCCGAATACGAAGCTTGTATCATGGGTCTCGAAGAAGCAATTGATTTAAGGATTAAGAACTTGGATGTGTATGGAGACTCAACCCTGGTTATCAATCAGATCAAAGGAGATTGGAACACATACCAATCAAGACTGATTCCTTACAAAGACTACGCGAGAAGGTTGTTACCATTCTTTAACAGAATTGAGTTTCACCATATCCCTCGTGAAGAAAATCACATGGCTGATGCATTAGGCACTTTCTCTTCCATGATTAGTGTAGGTCAATGGAATGACACACCTAAGACTGACATAATGCGCCTTGAGCGGCCCGCTTACATCTTCGCGATTGAAGCATTCATAGATGACAAACCTTGGTATCACGACATCAAGTGCTTCCTTAAAAAATAAGAGTACCCACATGGGGCATCCAGAAAGGACAGAAAGACCCTCAGGAGATTGACAGGTAGTTTCTTCCTGAGCGGTGATACACTCTATAAGAGAAACTTTGACATGGTCTTGTTTCGATGCGTAGGAGACCAGAAGCAAACATGCTGATGAAAGAAATTCACGAAGGATCCTTTGGCACTCATGCCAACGGACTTACAATGGCGAGAAAAATTCTGAGAACAGGGTACTATTGGTTGACAACGGAATCTGATTGCTACAAGTACATGAGGAGGTGTCATAAGTGTCAGATATACTCAGATAAAATCCATGTAGCACCAACACATCTCAAAGTTCTCTCTTCCCCATGGCCTTTTTCCATATGGGGAATCGACATGATTGGCATGATCGAACCCAAAGCTTCAAACGGACATCGGTTCATCTTAGTAGCCATTGACAAATTCACGAAGTGGGTCGAAGCAGCATCATACACTAATGTAACCCGACAAGTGGTAGTCCGATTTATCAAGAACAATCTCATCTGCCGTTATGGTGTTCCAAGCCAGATCATTACCGATAATGGATCTAAATTGAACAAAAAATGATGAAATAGTTGTGCGTTGAGTTCAAGATCGAACACCATAACTCCTCTCCCTACCGACCTAAGACGAACGGAGTGGTAGAAGCAGCTAACAAGAACATCAAGAAGATTGTTCAGAAGATGGTTGTAACCTATAAATACTGGCATGAGATGCTACTCTTTGCTCTTCACAGTTATCGCACATCTGTCCGCACTTCAACAGGGGCAACCCCTTTCCTCTAGTATATGGCATGGAGGCAGTGCTTCCCATAGAAGTAAAGATCCAATCAATCTGGGTATTGATGGAAGCTAAGCTAACAGAGGATGAATGGTGTCGAAGTCGACACGACGAACTGAATCTGATCGAAGAAAAGTAAATAACGGCTTTATGCCATGGTCAGTTGTATCAGCAAAGAATGAAGAAGGTGTTTGACAAAAAGGTCCGACCTCGCGTCTTTAGGAAAGGAGACCTCATGCTCAAAAAGATACAATCATTCTTCACTGATTCCCGGGGCAAGTGGACTCCAAATTATGACGGCCCATACGTGGTCAAGAAAGCTTTCTCAGGCAGCGCCTTGAGACTTGCAACCATGGATGGAGAGGAATTTGCCTACCCCATAAATGTTGATGTAGTCAAGAAATACTTCGCCTAAATTAAATAAATAAATAAACGTCTCGGTGGATTGAAAACCCGAAAGGGCGGTCCAGGCAAAAATTAGAGACATAATCAAAAATTATCCCAATGGATTGGAAATCTCAAAATACAATCTAGGCAAAAGTTAGGGATTCATGGCAAGTAACTACGTCCGACAAAGGGGCAAATCCCTCAGCAGCAGCCATGCCTTCCGTCAGGAAAACTCCAGTCAAAGTCATCTTCGACGGAAGCTCAGGATGTCCAGAATTCAAAGTTGGTAGAAGGACAGCGGTCGTTATGTTTCAATGTAGCCCTTTTCCCTTAAATTACCATTTTCTAAACTTTGTATATACTCCATGGAATCACGCGTTTGGCTGATTTCCATCCTATCAATAAAATTTGAGCCCTTGTGCTTTTGTTTGCAATTCTGATTTGTTTTAGCTTTACAAAACGACATTTTAACATGATTAACGATTCTTGAAATAAAATAAAAATGAATTTACTTGTCAACATTTTTCTGCCTTTAAAATAAAGATGGCAATTCTTTTGACTGTTGAACATCGAAAGAACATCGATCGCTTTTCCAAAGGCGATTAAGCTTCAAAGTGCAGAATCAAAGTACTCCTTCTAAGCCAGTACGCCTGAATGAAGGATCAGTTATGTCAGATGCGAATATTCTGTTCGACATC
Organism: Lathyrus tuberosus; assembly: GCA_022829125.1. NCBI lineage: Eukaryota > Viridiplantae > Streptophyta > Magnoliopsida > Fabales > Fabaceae > Lathyrus > Lathyrus tuberosus. The sequence goes on from JALAZF010000081.1 coordinate 2,948,270, forward strand.
CCCGACAGAGTTCTTATCTCTTAAGCCCGACAACCGTTGTTCCCCACAAGAACTATTTCTCCTAAGCAAGGCAGAATTGCTATCTTGAACCGAAGATACTTCTTCGTCCCCTACAGTGGCCGAGTATCCAATCGTGTTCATCCACTAGTCTGTATGTCGTGTCAGTTTTGTCAGCATATACATACATACATCATGCATTATTGAATTACATTCATATTCATATTGCATCACTATCACTTTAGTTGGTCTTATCCTCTAGTGATAAAAAGTCCTCACTCGAGTTGTCAGTTATTTCCTCGTCAGGGAATGTTTTGTCTGAACCACCTTTCTCCCCAGTTTATTTATAGGATGACGACGATCTTCGACCACTTTGATAACTTGAACCTCTGAAAAGTAAGAAAAATTTTGACGAACGTCACTCTCCGCCATTAGAGATGATATCTCCTCTTTCCCGAATTAAGGAAAATCATCAGAGAAAGCCTTTTAATCAAAAATTCGGCAATACAATAGTTTTTCTCCAGAAAATTCGCTGACGAAAAGGTCATCAGCACCTCCAAGTTGGATTGCATCACATGGAATTTCTCCGAGAAGATCTCGAAGAAAAGTATGATGTAATATCCCTAAGCAGGAAATAGTCTCTCAAAAGACTCATTTTCATTAGTAGAGCCAACAAATGGTGTCTTCAACAGAGAAATTTGTACACCTTTACAACTCAGATGAATGGGTTCCCCAACAAGTCTGACATCAAAACTTTTTTCCGTCAAATGGCGTCTCCCCAGGAAAATTCGGCGAGAAGTTTGAGGAAAAACCGCTACAAATAGCGTTCCTTGTAAAAAAAAAAATTTATTGACAAAAGAAACTGAGACCAGTTCCGTGGCTAAAAACCAGGATCGAGGGGAAGTTTATATCAGAAACTGAGACCAGTTCCGTGGCTAAAGACCAGGATCGAGGGGAAGTTTATAGACGAAAGAAACTAAGACCAGCTTCTTGGCTAAAAACCAGGATCGAGGGGAAGTTTATTTTAGAAACTTAGACCAGTTCCATGGCTAAAAACCAGGATCGAGGGGAAGTTTTTACCTTTTCTAAGCATCATTGTTTAGCAAAAGAAGATGGATGAGCAAGCAGCCATTCATAATCACCATCAAAATTTCGGGTATTCCGATATTTAATCCTCTTGCACCCTGAATGCCCAAATACCTTTGCCATTCACACATTCGGATCCAAGAAGATTAAATAGGGGCATCTATCATGCCCTAAATTTTGACCACCCAGATTTCCCATCATTATGCAAATCATTACCACATTATGGATGAACTATCATGCCTCATCAATATCCTCAGAGATGTTTGAGCATTCACCATAATCAAGAATTAGGGTTTTAAGCCCTCTCAAAGCACTTAGACAAAGGATCAATCAAGAAATGCATTATCTTCAACTTGTCTAGACTTTTAAACACACATAAAGGATCAAGAGGACTCCCATATCAAGAATCAAGCACAAAGTTGCAACATTCCAAGTGGATCAGGCCTCAAGATCGCCAGTGTCACCAAATTAGGGTTTTGGTCGACCAAGGCCTCCAGATGGAAATTTTCCTCTGGGCATGAGTCAATGCTTCAAAGCACAACCCAAGATACTCCAAGGGACCTCATGGACCCAATCATCAAGTCAATTTAGCCTCAGGGGATGCATTTACCAAAAATCAAGAATTAAGGTTTCTTGACCTAATTCACTCCTAAGTTGACTTTTGGGACAAAGCATGAGCCAAGACCTCAAGACATGATTTGAGGGTCTCCAATACACTTCATTGATCCATTTACAACAATGGATTGATCCAAGAAGCTTGATTCACAAGTTTCAATTTCATCAAGACCACAGTTAGGGATTCGAGGAAAAAGTCAATTGTGCCTTTGACTTTTGACCAGGACATGCTCCCAAACCTTGGGGCATGATTCAATACACCCTATAACACCTATGGAATCCATCCATTAGTTTTGATTTAGGTCAAGGGCTTTATTTCACAAAGGATCACACAGTTTGGATTTCGTCTGATAAAAAGTCAATTGTACAAAAATCCAAAGTTTGAATTTTTGAATTTTTAGTCAACCAAGGTTCTTTAACCCTAAAACAATGTTAATATGTGATTTGAATCATTATTCATCAAGAAAAATCAAAGAAAGTAAGTTAACTTGTAAAAGGGGTAACCATAAAAAACTTAGAATTTTTCTAAGTTATGGAAAAAGTGGCTAGGGTACCAACTTCCAAGGACCATAACTTGAGATCCAAGCAACCATTTTGGATGGTCCAAAGCTGGATTTGTAGTTCTCATTAAATACTTCAAAAGTGTCAACTACATCTCATTCCAATTCTTCATGGATTTTTAGTTATGGAGTGATCAAAATGGCTAAAAATATGAAAATGACATTTTCCCAACACTTAGTGAAATTTTCACTAAGTCAGAATCTGCCTTACTTTTTCCAAAATGTAGGGACAGTTTTCACCTTGATCCAAGTCAAACCAGGTCTAGAGGTGAACATCAAAGTTAAAGTATGCCACAAGGGCTTTCCAACAAGTACCAGATCATCTCCAAATTCTATTTGAGCAAGGAGATACAGCCCTTGAAACATGGCATCATGAACTGGTTTTTACAAGGCAGAATTTGTTCATTTTGCTCGATTTGTCCAAATTTGATAAATCCAAGCCTTGTCATCCATTTGGACACATCTGAGGATAAAACAAGAAGGGAATGATCTGATCCCCAAGCCTCCAAAGTCCAAAAATCTACAAGTAGCCATGCCAAACCTAAAAGGGCTAAAAAGTGCCAAGACTCCAATTTTGTTTCCAAGCCTTTAATGAATGCATCAAGGTGGCATATACTGAGCCTATTCCAACTGAATTCAGTCCAAACTTATCCCTGAACCAAAGCTACAAAGCCTATGCTCTAATCTCAAGTCAATGGCTAGAGGAGACTTGAGATTTCTTTTGCTTAACAATGGCCAAAGGCCTACTGCAGCCTCCATTCACTATTGATGCCAAAACAAACTTGACATACTATAAATAGACATCAATTGTGATTAGTTTGAGTACACCAAAGCACCCAAACTGATGCTTTCCTCAAAATCTCTCTCTTTAGGCCAAAATGCCTTCTTTTGCAAGGTATCTCTGAGTTTTTGAGTTAGAGAGCAATTCCATCATAGATCATGATCCAAACACCTCTAATATGTTGTATTTAAGCTGTCCAAACACTAACATGTGACCTGTAACACCAAAATCTCAAAGTCCACTTCCAAAACCTCAAAATTGAACTTTTTTGCATTTTTCAAGTCATGTCTGAATTTAGTTTCTTTCAAAACCAGATAAAACCTCAAACACACTCCAAATATCATCCTTGAACTGTCCAAAATGGTTCCCCACATCTGGAACACCATTTGAGAGAGTTGCCATATTGGTCACTTTTGCCCTTTTTGCAAGAAAGAGCTCAAACTTGTTCCTGAAGATTCTAGTTGGTGGTGGTCATTCTAAAAGCTTCTAAGGGATCAATTGAGAGTGTCCAAAGCATCAAATTACTTCTGGCACAAGAAACATGGTAGATAGCACAAAAAGCTCCCAAAGAGGTAAGCATCACAACTTGAACTCTTTGAATTATTCATTGCTTTGAAGTCCACTGATCATAAACATCTCATACATGTTGTATATGTTGTGTTTGAACCAATTTGCCATGTAATTCTTGCCTATACCATGAGGTAGCATAGAAAATGCAAATATAGGCCTATTTCAAAACCACCATCGGGTTTTAAAATAGGGACCTCATTTGAAAAAAACCATGACCACCATTGGATTCCTTGGGAAATTATAGGCCAGATCCATATAAATTTTGTCCCAATCCATGGAAAAATGAGAAAGTTAGAGGCTTCACGTAAATGGCCCAAAAACTGGCCTTGCCTTGCCTTGCCCAGGCCTAAAACAAGGCATCCCTTATGTATTTATGAGGTGGTTTTGATACACGGATGTATCACCACCCCAGTGGTAGAAGGCGCGCAATGTAACTTGGAGGTCTGGGGTTCGAACCCCCCTCGCCCTAGACCCTTTCTTACCACTTTTTCCATTTTTTTTTAATATTTGTCATATAATTTTAAATGATTTGGAAAATTAATTTCTCTCTCAACTTTAATTATTTTTTATTAGTTCTTTTTGCAAAAAATCACAAAAATGTTAAAATATTTTATTTATCAAAAAAATCAAATTTATATTATTTATTTAATATAGTTGATATTTTTGTAAATAAATTCATTTTTATTATTTTTAAACATTTCAAAAATGAATATTCATCTTGAAAATCAAAATCAAGTGAGTCCTAAATCATCTTGCGATTAAAACCTCATTTTTCAAACCTTAATAAAAAAATCACAAGTAGTTTATTTAGACTTATTTGGTATTTTTGTCATTTTTATTCATTTTATTAAAATGTTTACTTTTAAAAGAAAATGAAATTAGGGTTTCTTTGGTTCTTGATCTTTATCAAACCTTTTAAAACACTTTGGGCCTCTAATAGAGTGTAAGACCCAACCCTTGTTGTACATAAACCATTTTTGGGCCTCAGATATTGTATAAGTCCCGACACGATAAAAAATCTTGGCGCGATCGCCATGTTTTAATAGAAATCCTTTGGGCCTCCCCTCGTGTTGTAAGTCTCATCTTTATTTTTTTCAAAACACCTTTGGGCTTCTCCTTGAGTTGTAAGACCCAACCCATTTGTAAATAAACCTTTTTGGGCCTCAGTCGTTGTATAAGTCCCGATACGATCTTCAAAACAACGGTGCGATCACTGTTGAACCTTGGGCCTCTCCTTGAGTATAAGCCATAATAATCTTTCCAAAAACAACTTCCCTTTTTATTTAAGTTCAAATATATGTTGTTATCAAAACTTTCTTTAATTTCTTTGAACAACTAACAATACAGCATGGAAGCTTGCTCACCTATAAGTTTTAACAACTTTCATTTACTCGCTTTCATATATATAACTGTATTGTGGGAAGTTGCACACTGTAAGTCCTTCTTTCATATCCTTTTACATACTTGTCATATATCAACTGTATATATACTAGTATATCTATTTAGAGTTTTTCCCGGCAACTAGGTCTACAACTAGGTAAAGCCCGTTGGTCACTCTTTAAAACTAGATCCCCATAGGATTTCCAGATACAGTCTTGCCTTCTCTTGGGCTTAAACAATATGGAACAAAGAGAAAGGCAGTATTCTCGGTGAACCTTTTCTCAGACTGTCACTATTAGAACTTGTCAAAGAAATTCAGTTTCCCCATAGAGGATTAATTCCCGGTGAAACTTCTCTTGAATTTCTGCAAATCCTAGAACTGTTCATTAAAGAAAAGATTATTCTCGGTGAAAATTTTCTTGAACTCTTCTTAAGTTTGGACCCACAGGCTTCCTAAAAGCATCCCCGCCTCCTCTTGGACTTTGTACAAGGACCCTCTGACTTCTTAGAAGTTCTCATGCCTTCTCTTGGGCTTAATACAAGGACCCTAAAGACCTCCTAAAGGTATAAGACAGAACTTAGTCATCCTTTGCTAGAGCGGTCTTTCCAGTGTCAAATCTCAGACAAAAGATAAAACTCTTCCACATCAGTAGACTTGGACAGTCTAAATCTCCTCTTGAGTCTCAAAGACATTCTCAAGTTCCCTACGAACATAGGGGAAACCCCAGTCATTCTTGATCAATCTCCAACAGAGTTAAAACCCTTGGGTTCTAAAACCCAGTCACTCTCCTAAAAACCCCCAAGCCAGGGTCAGTTTATCATCGGTATAACACTATCCCAAATCAGAACCTCAAGGTATCTAATACCTCAACTTTTCTGGAACCCTCAGCAGGAGTTGATTCCCCATTTGGACCTGCCTCAGGATCTCGATAATTCCCAGCAGAAGTTAGCCTCCTCTTAGGCATAGTATAATGATCTTCCCTCAGGATAGCCAACCTCCTCTTGGGCTTTGTACAAATGATTCTCCCCAGCAGAGCTAACCTTTTCAGACTCTCTTGTTGAGTCAATCACTTTTCAGACTCTCTTGTTGAGTCAATCACTTTTAAGACTCTCTTGTTGGGTCAATCACCTTTCAGGACTCTCTTGTTGAGTCAACCTTTTTAGCCTCAATCTTGGGATTTGTACAAGACAGATAAAAACACTCTCTTGTTGAGTCAATCTTTTCCAGCCTCCTCTTAGGCTGGGTACAAAGGATTTCCCCTAGCAGAAGCCAGCCTCCTTTTAGGCTTTGTATAATGATTACTCTAGCTTGTTCAGCCACAATCCTGGGCTTCATACAGGACATATAAAAGCACTCTCTTGTTGATTCGAACCCTTTTAGCCTCAATCTTGGGCTTTGTACAAGACATAAATCTTCATAACCTTCTCTTAAGCTTGGGACAAATATCTTACCCATCGGAGTCAATTCCTCCTAGCCTTCTTTAGGCTTCGAGAAATAATTTCCTAAGCTGAGTCAAAATCTTTTCAGCCTCAATCTTGGGCTTTGTACTAGACAGATAAATACTCTCCCGCGGAGTCAAACTCAGTTCAGCCTCAATCTTGGGCTTTGCACAAGACACATAAAAATATCCTCATCCTAGTCAGTTAAATTTCCCATTTCAGCCTCAATCTTGGGCTTTGTACAAGACACATACAAACCTCCCCGGCAGAGTCAAAATCCCTTTTTTAAGCCTCAATCTTGGGCTTTGTACAAGACAGATAACACATTTTCCCCGAAAAAGTTAAACTTTTAGCCTCCTCTTAGGCTTTGTATAATGACATCCCCAAAGAGCCAAATCTCTTTCAGTCTCCTCTTAGGCTTTGTATAAAGACTTCCCTAGGGGAGTCAATCAACCTCTTAGCTTCAACCTTGGGCTTTGATCAAGGCACGCAAAAATCAACAATCCCCTCAGAGGAAGTCCAATCCCTCTTTAGAGATGACAAGTTCTCTCTCAGTCAAACCTTTTAGCTTCAATCTTGGGATTTGAACAAGACATAAATACTCATTTAGCTTCAATCTTGGGCTTTGAACAAGACACTAAAACATCTCTTTCCTCCCATAGAATAGGAGGAACTACGATTGCTCTGATTTCCCTGTTTCATTTAAACGGGAATACGTAGGCATAAGATTGCGAAATTTTAGCGAGCATACTAATAAAAAACTCTAGGTCCAGTACCTTCATACAAATCAAAACTTAGGTCCAGTACCTTACCAAAAACACCCAAACATCAACAAAAACTCACTCTCTCTCATACTTCCCAAGAAACTTTCCCAACCCATTAACGGATAAACACCATCAAGTATAAAGCAAAACCTAAAGCTAACGTCCTGTGGATAACCACATATAGGATGGGTAATTGACAACTCCCAATTGTATAACCTGACCCTGGACCCCCCAATCTCTTTAAAAGCGTTTGTTCAGTTAAACAATTACGTGCAAGGTTAGTTTTAGATAGCTTCCCTTTCCCTTCCAGCTTCACGGGATAAATAAGAAATCAGAAAGTAGCACCCCTCCTCATTATGGGGAGAAACCCAAAAACCAGCGATAAGGTTGTCGCATCACTGACAAAAATCGCTCACTACACTAATGGATGGATTCCATAGGTATTTTAGGGTGTCTTGAACCATGTCCCAAGGTTTGAGAACATGTCTTGGTCAAAAGTCAAAGATACAGTTCACTTTTTCTTCAAAACCCTAATTGTGGTCCAGATGGAATTGAAACTTATGAATCAAGCTTCTTGGGTCAATCCATTGTTGCAAATGGATCAATGTGGTGTATTTAAGGCCCTTAAATCATGTCTTGAGGTCTTGGCCCATGTCTTGTCTCAAAAGTCAACTTAGGGCTGAATTAGGTCAAGAAACCCTAATTCCTAATTTTTGATGAATGCTTCCTCTGAGGTCATTTTGACTTGATGATTGGATCCATGAGGTCCCTTTGAGTATCTTGGGTCATGCTTTGAAGCATTGGCTCATGCCCAGATGAAAATTTTCATCTGGCGGCCTTGGTCGACCAAAACCCTAATTTGGTGACACTGGTGATCTTGAGGCTTGATCCACTTGGAATGTTGTAACCTTGTGCTTGATCCTTGATGTGGGAGACCTCTTGATCCTTTATGGGTGTTTGAGAGGCTAGACAAGTTGAAGATCCTGTCCATTCTTGATTGATCCTTTGTCTGAGTACTCTGAGAAGGCTCAAAACCCTAATTCTTAGTTGTAGTGAATGCTCAACAATCCTTGAGGAGACTGATGAGGCATGAAGGTACATCCATATTGTGGTAATAATTTGCACAATGATGGGAAATCTTGTGGTCAAAATTTAGGGTATGACAGATGCCCCTATTTAATCTTCTTGGACCCGAAGGTGTGAATGGCGAAGATATTTGGACATTCAGGGTGCAAGAGGATTAAATATCAGAATACCCGAAATTTTGATGGTGGTTATGAATAGTAGTTTGCTCATCCATCTTCTTCTGCTAAGAAATGTTACTTAGAAAAGGGTAAAACTTCCGCTCGATCCTGGTTTTCAGCCACGAAATTGGTCTTAGTTTCTGAAATAAACTTCCCCTCGATCCTGGTCTTTAGCCACGGAACTGGTCTTAGTTTCTTTTGAAATAAACTTCTCCTCGATCCTGGTCTTTAGCCACGGAACTGGTCTTAGTTTCTTTTGAAATAAACTTCCCCTCGATCGTGGTTTTTAGCCACGAAACTGGTCTTAGTTTCTTCTTGTCGAGTTACTTCCTCGACAAGGAACGCTATGTTTAGCGGTTTTTATCAAACTTCTCACCGAGCTATACTAGGGAGATGCCATTTGATGGAAAAAATATTTGATGTTAGACTTGCTGGGGAAACCCATTTTGTCTGAACTGCAGAGGTATGCAAACTTCTTTGTTAGAGATGCCATTTGTCGACCCTACTAGGGGAAACGAGTCTCTCGAGAGGTCGCGCTTTGGGGATATTACATCCTACTTTTCTTCGAGATTCTTTTTGGAGAAATACCATGTGATGTAATCCAACTTTGAGGTGCCGATGACTTTCTTGAAGGCAATTTTTTGGGGAGAAATTGCCATATTGCCAAGAGTCTTCTGTTGAGAGGCTTTCTCTAGGGATTCTCTTTAATCTGGGAAAGCGAAGAAACATCATCTTCAATTGTGAAGAGTGATGTTCCAGAGGTGTCTGTTGAATGTCCTCTTGCCCTTCGGAGGTTCAAGTTATCAAAGTGGTCAAGGACAGGCTCCAATCCAGGAATGCATTAGAGAAAGATTGTTTAGACGATACATTTCTGGATGAGGAAAGAACTGACAACCTTATTGGAGGGAGGACATTATCACTTGGGGATGAATATGACCAAAGTGATTGTAATGCAATATGAATATGAATATGAATCAATCATGCATGATGTATGTATGTTTATGCTGACAAAACAGACGCGACATACAGACTAGTGAATGAACACGACTGGATACTCGGCCACTGCGGGGGATGAAAAGTACCCTTGGTTTAAGATAGCAATCCTGCCTTGCTTAGGAGAGGTAGACCCTGTTGGGGGTGAAAGAAACATCAATTGGTCCTCAGAGGTAAGAACTCTGTCAGGGATATCAGATGGGACATTACATCTGAAATAGTTGATCCTTCATTCAGGCGTACCGGCTTAGACAGAGTACTTTGATTCTGCATTTTGAGGTTTAATCACTTCTGGAGATGCCATCAATGTTCCTTTTTGTGTTCAGTTAGTCAAAAAGAATTATCATCTTTATTTTAAAAGCAGAAGAAAATTTGACTAGTAAATTCATTTTTTTGTTCAAGAATCGTTGATCATATTTAAAATGTCATTCTATAAAGCAAAATAAATGAGAATTGCAAACAAAAGCACTAGGGCTCAAACTTTATTGATAGAATGGAAATCAGCCAAGCGCGTGATCTCATAGAGCATTTATAGAGTTTAGGAAATGGTAATTTATAGGAAAAGGGCTACATTAAAACATAACAACTGTTATCCTTCTACCAACTTTGAATTCTAGACATCCTGAGCTTCTGTCAAAAGTGACCTTGACTGAAGTCTTTCGACGGATGGTGTTACCGCTGGGGGATTTAACCTTGTCGGACGTAGTTACTTGCCATGAATCCCTAACTTTTGCCTGGATTGTCTTTTGAGGTTTCCAATCCATTGGGATGATTTTTTCTTATGTCTTTAATTTTTGCCTGGACCGCCTTTTCAGGTTTTCAATCAGCCGAGACGTTTATTTTTTTTATTTAGGAGAAGTATTTCTTGACTACATCAACATTCATGAGGTAGGTAAACTCCTCTCCATCCATGGTTGCGAGTCTCCAGGCGCCGCCTGAAAAGGTTTTCTTGACCACATAGGGGCCTTCATAGTTCGGAGTCCATTTGCTCCCGGAATCAGTGAGAAATGATTGTATCTTCTTGAGCACAAGGTCTCCTTTTCTGAAGACATGGGGTCAGACCTTTTTGTCGAATGTTTTCTTCATTCTTTTCTGATATAACTGACCATGGCATAGAGCCGTTATTCGCTTTTCTTTGATTAGGTTCAGTTTATCGTGTCGACTTTGACACCATTCAGCTTTTGTTAGCTTAGCTTCCATCAATACCCAGATTGATGGGATCTCTACTTCTATGCGAAGCAGGGCCTCCAAGCCATATACTAGAGAGAAAGGGGTTGCCCCTGTTGAAGTGCAGATAGATGTACGATAACCGTGAAGAGCAAAAGGTAGCATCTCGTGCCAGTCTTTGTAGGTTACAACCATCTTTTGAATGATCTTCTTGATATTCTTGTTAGTCGCTTCTACTGCGACGTTCATCTTAGGCCAGTAGGGAGATGAGTTATGGTGTTCGATCTTGAACTCAGCACACAACTCTTTCATCATCTTGTTGTTCAAGTTAGATCCATTATCTGTATGATCTGGCTTGGAACACCATAACGGCAGATGAGATTGTTCTTGATAAATTGGACCACCACTTGTCTGGTCACATTGGTGTATGACGCTGCTTCGACCCATTTGGTGAAGTAGTCAATAGCTACTAGGATGAATCGATGTCCATTTGAAGCTTTGGGTTCAATCATGCCAATCATGTTGATTCCCCATATGGAAAAAGGCCATGGAGAAGAAAGTACTTTGAGATACGTTGGCGGTACATGGATTTTGTCAGCGTATATCTGACATTTGTGACACCTCCTCATGTACTTATAGAAATCAGATTCCATTATCAACCAATAATATCGTGCTTTCAGAATTTTCCTTGCCATTGTATGTAAATTGACATGAGTGCCAAAGGATCCTTCGTGAATCTCTTTCATCAACATGTTTGTTTCTTGTCCGTCTACGCATCTGAGCAAAACCATGTCAAAGTTTCTCTTATAGAGTGTATGACCGCTCAGGAAGAAGTTTCCAGCTAGTCTTCTGAGAGTCTTCCTGTCTTTTCTTGATGCCCCAGACGGGTATTCCTGTCTTTGAAGGAAGCATTTGATATCGTGATACCAGGATTTGTCATCTATGACTGCTTCAATCGCGAAGATGTAAGCGGGCCTTTCAAGGTACATTATGTCAATCTTAGGTACGTCGTTCCATTGATCTACACTTATCATGGAGGAGAGAGTGGCTAGTGCATCAGCCATGTGATTTTCTTCATGAGGGATATGATGAAACTCGATTCTGTTGAAGAATGGTAACAACCATCTTGCGTAATCTTTGTAAGGAATCAGTCTTGATTGGTATGTATTCCACTCTCCTTTGATCTGATTGATAACCAGGGCCGAGTCTCCATACACATCCAAATTTTTATCATTAAGTCAATAGCTTCTTCGAGACCCATGATACAAGCTTCGTATTCGGCTTCGTTGTTTTACATTTGAATGTCAGTCGGGCAGTGCAAGGAATGTGGGTACACCCTGAGGTGTTACGATGATTGCCCTAATTCCGCTTCCGTAATTGTTGACAGCTCCGTCAAAAATTAGTCCCCATTGGGAACTTGGTTCTGGCCCTTCACTGGGTAGCGGTTCATCGCAATCTTTCATTTTCAAGTACATGACATCTTCTTCTGGGAAGTCAAATCCGACTGATTCCTGATCGTCAATCGGTTGATGGGCCAAATGATCGGCTAAAATACTTCCTTTGACGGCTTTCTGAGCATGGTACTCGATGTCGTACTCTGATAACAACATCTGCCAACGGGAGATCCTTCCTGTGAGAGCAGTTTTTCAAAGACGTACTTGATCGGATCCATTTCAGAGATTAACCAAGTAGTGTGGAAAATCATGTACTGGCGAAGACGTTTGGCTGCCCAATTAAGAACGCAACAATTTTTCTTGAGCATAGTGTACCGAGTTTAACAGTCTGTGAATTTCTTGCTTAAGTAGTAAATGGCAGACTCTTTTCTTTTTGTCTCGTCTTGTTGGCCAAGAACACAACCCATGGAGTCCTCCAAGATAGTTAGGTAGATAATCAGTGGTCTTCCCTCCACCAGAGGAGACAGAATCGGCGGATTCAATAGATACTCTTTGATATTGTCGAAAGCTTTTTGGCAATCTTTTATCCTTACGCAGCTTTGATTCTTTTTGAGTAGTTTGAAGATTGGCACGCACATCGCAGTCACAAGGAATATAAATCTTGAGATGTAATTCATACGTCCCAGAAATCCCCTGACCTATTTTTCAGTCTTTGGCGAAGGCATTTCTTTAATGGCCTTGACCTTGTCAGGATCAACCTCGATTCTTTTCTAGCTGACGATGAATCCCAAAAGTTTCCCTGAGCGGACACCAAACGTGCACTTATTGGGATTCAAGCAGAGTTTGTATTTTCTAAAATGCTCGAATAAATTTGATAGGTGTGTCACATGCTTTTCTTCTGTTTTAGATTTGCCAATCATGTCATCGACATACACCTCAATTTCTTTGTGCATCATGTCATGAAACAGAGTTGGCATGGCCCTTTGATAGGTTTCCCCGGCGTTCTTCAGACCGAACGACATTACCTGGTAACAAAAGATGCCCCATGGGGTGTGATGAATGAAGTTTTCTCCATATCTTCTAGCGCCATTTTGATTTGATTATAGCCCGAGAATCCATCCATGAAGGAGAAGACTTTGAACTTTGTTGTACTGTCAACCAACATGTCTATGTGTGGTAAGGGGAAGTCGTCCTTTGGACTTGCTTTGTTCAGATCCCTGTAGTCTACGGACATTCTGAATTTTCCGTCCTTTTTCAAAACAGGCACTATGTTGGCCAACCATTAAGGATATTCTAAAGTGGCGAGGAAACCTGCGTCGATCTGCTTCTGCACTTTCTCTTTAATTTTGATGGCCATATCTGGATGAGTTCGTCTCAGTCTTTGTTTTATTGAAGGACATTCTGATTTCAATGGTAAGAGTTGTTCCATGATGCTGGTATCCAACCCTAGCATGTCCTGATAGGACCAAGCAAACACATATGGAAACTCTTTGAGAAGTTTTATCAAGTCTTCTCTAACAGTTGGACTGAGCAGTGCCTCAATCTTAACTTCTTTCCTTTCTTCTTCTGAACCTAAATTGACTGTTTCCAATGGCTCTTTGTGAGGCTCAATAGAACTTTCCTCCTGTCTGAGTAGTCGGGAGATCTCTTCTAGAATTTCTTCGTCCTCTTCTCCTTCAGCCTCAAATATCGGGATTTCAAAGTTGGGAGAAGGCATTGGATCGTATGTTTCAATGGGGTTTACAACAATCAATCTGCATGACGTGATGATTCATTTTTTAGCAAAGACAGAGAGAATGCAAGAGTGTATGCAGTGTATTTTCTGAAAAATGCTTGTTTTTATTTTGGGTTGTTTTTCCAGGATTACCATTTTCTGAAAAACAAAAAGTGAAAACAGCAATAAATTCGGGAATGACAGAATGACATTATTTAATTATGATTTGTCGATTCTTGAAACACAACCTTATAAAATAAATTTCTGTTGCTTTGGGCGAAGCGAAGAGGGACATTTACAGAAAAGCGAGCCCTATAAAACATCCACTCAACCTGGGCAAGGTGAAAGGTTTAAAACAAAGATGGAAATTACTTAGACTTATGGACGACTTTTGGGACATTGACCGCAACCCAACGGCGGTGAACTCCTCTATGAATCACAAAGTCTGGTACTTTCCTTCTTGGTTTGTCTTCACAAATAACGCTGATTTCTGGCGGAGTAGGATCATTGGAGTCTTCCTCCCATGCAAAGTTGTCATAAATGAACTCTTCTGTTGTATCTTACTTAGTGTTTTTATTCTCAAACAGATATCCCTATCCAGTTGGTTGGATGTCCTCGTATCTGATGCGAGCTTTCAGGAGCAGTGTACTTGACTAAGAAGTCGTACTTGCCACTCGGCTGTCCTAAAGTGTCCCATATTTCTGTGGGAGTGAACGAGTCATCTTCCTCAATGACGTTGACCTCGGGAAAAACATAGTTGATGAACTCTTGTCCTGCAATCTTTGTAGATTCATCACCATGGCGTCGGACATTTTCGGAATGTCCTGAGTAATGATTCCATGACTCGGTGGGGACATGGGTATTCTTTTCAATATTACTTAGTTGATAGGCTTTATCAGGCGGACTCTTTTTCCCCAAGTCTTCTGGGCACGGTCTCTAGATAGGCAAGTCATCCAAGGGATCATAATAATCTTGGTTAAAGCTGTCTTTCATTAGATCATCCTCTAATGAATTAGGTGGAGCACGACATCCTTCAGGATCATAATCTCCATAGATCATCCAGGCGTCTAATCTCGGTATATATCTTGGGCTCTGCTTGGGAAAACAGAATGGCATGTGTGTTTCTTCTGGAGATATATAACCGTCATGGTTAAGGTAAGATTTCCACTCCTCCTCTCATTGATGGTGTGTACTTCTTGAGACACTGGGTGGAGGAAGCCTCCACTGTGGAAGAAATCCTGAATGGGACGAAAACTTTCATCCTTCTTAGTAGTCTAGGTACAGGCTAAAGAGAAACCAAGACCTTTCTTTGTCTTGTTATCAGTAGGAATTACAAGTTGTCCCCATCCTTTTATGTTGTTACTCCCTACTACTTTGAGAGCGTCCTTGTATGAGGAAATCGATGTCCCTCTTTCTGATCGATTCTCATTCCTCACCGAGAGTGCTTGGAACTGAGTTCCAATAACCTCCTCGAGTTCTACACAGGATAATGATGATGAGTTGCTCACGATTAAGTCCTGCTCTCCGCATATTGTGACTAACTTGTCATTCTTGACGAACTTCAGCTTCTGGTGAAGTGTCGAAGTGACTGCCCCAACTTCGTGTATCCAAGGTCTTCCTAATAAACAGTTGTATACTGCCCGGATATCCATGACCTGGAAAGTGACTTGGAAAGTGTGAGTATCGATGGGTATGGGAAGATCGACTTCGTCGATGACTGTTTTTCTATATTCGTCAAAGGCTTTGACGATGATCTCACTATCTCTCATTAGAGCTCCTTGAAATGATAGTCGTATCCGAGTTGATTTTGGTATAACATTCAAAGATGATCTTGTGTCCACCAGAACGCTGGCTAAAGTATCGTCTTGGCAGTTGACTGTAATGTTAAGCGCCATATTATGATTCTTGCCTTCTTCCGGCAGTTCTTCACACTGAATCCTAAGTTGTTGCAGGAAGTGATGTTAGAGATGATTCTGTCAAATTGTCCTACCGTCACGTCTTTTTCCACAAAGGCTTTCTCTAAGACTTTTTGTAGAGCTTCCCTGTGAGCTTCTGAACTAAGCAGGAGAGATAGTACAGAGATTCGAGACGGAGTTTGCAACAATTGATCCACAATGTTGTACTCACTTTTCTGGATGAGCTTCAGCATCTCACGTTGTTCTTCACCAGTTCTGGATTAAAGGATTTACCGTCTGGTGGGTTAGGAACTTCTGTTTGAGTTTCCTTTTATTTGGTAGGTTCTCCAACTCCTCTGTTGAAGATCCAACCGCTCCGTGTGACTCGACTGATGTCGGTAATGTTTACAACGGATGGTAATGGAGTTTCCTTTCCACTTTCGATGGTCGTTGCACCATACTTGTAAGGGATAGCCTTATCCGACTTGTACGGTATTGGTCCTGGCAGGTAGATAACCACAAGAGCTTTTTGATTTCTCTGACCGTTATAGGCAACCTCAATCAGTTCCTGGTTGGGAACTTTTCAATCTTCAAGAGGGATTCTTTATTCATTGAGTAGAGGGATTATAGCGCAAATGTCCTTGGTTATTCCATGATCGGAGATTATGACAACGTTTTTGTTCTGACCAAGGAGGTAGTCATGTATTATGTTGATCGACCCAGAACTTGAACATGGTCGAATCTCCTTCTGGTTTAACTGATTTTGGAGGGTTTCTCGCACGAGATAACATCCTTGGTTATTTTTTGACCATACCCTACAACGCTCATAGTTGTGAGGTGGTACCGACCACACCCGTTTTGTATGCAATGCATCTTTACTAGATCTGTTTCCATTAAGCAGATATCACGACTTTGATGTCTATCAGGATTCTCATCAGTTATGCTAATCCGTTGTGTAACTTCATCCATGTAAATTGGAAGCCACCAGTGGTCCAAAATATGTTGAAGGGTTCTTTGCACAAACGCACGAGATAACATCCTTGGTTATTTTTTGACCATACCCTACAGCGCTCATAGTTGTGAGGTGGTACCGACCACACCCGCTTTGTATGCAATGCATCTTTACTAGATCTGTTTCCATTAAGCGGATATCACGACTTTGATGTCTATCAGGATTCTCATCAGTTATGCTAATCCGTTGTGTAACTTCATCCATGTAAATTGAAAGCCACCCAGTGCTCCAAAAAATCAAGCCTGACTTGCTTAGCATGCAATTCTACTAGACTGGTATTCATCAAGTGTATGTCAAAGATCTGGACCTTATTGACTTGATGGTCATTTCTTTCGCGGTAGTCTTGGATCCATCCGAGATCCATCTGACGTTGGAGGGCCTCTTGTACAAAAGCGCATCCCTGATTGTCTGTTGAGCAGACTGGACAAGCACTATAATCGTGCCATGGCAGATTATAATACTGACTTTGTCTTGAATGCATCGCCACCAAATTAACGCTCATTTCACTGATGTCGTGGTTCTGAACAATATTGGGATATGCATGGGCCATGTTTACTTCATGGATCCTGTGATCCTGAATCCAGCCCAGATCCATTTGTTCTTGTAAAGCCGCTTGCACTACGGAACACCCTTGATCGTTTTTTGTGCACATATCACACTGGTGATAATTGTGAGAGGGTACGTGGCCATACCCGCTCTGTCTGCAATGCATCCTCACCAGATTGGTTCCCAATAGGAGTACATCATGAATTTGATAACTGCGGCTAAATTCCCCCTCTATCAAATTCACTGTAGCCTTCTTATGTTGCATCAACGGGTTCGTCTGAACATTCGAATTATTATCTTTGAAATATAAGATCCCATTCCTGACAAGCTTCTGTACATCAGACTTGAAGCTGAGACAATTCTCAATGTTGTGTCCAGTTCCTCCTTGATGGTAAGGGTAAATTTGATCTGCTTTGAACCAAAAAGGTGGATTTTTTGGTATTGTAAGAGGAGTCCTGGTTTGGACGTGCCCCTTGGCCAGTAGAAGTGGAAATAAATCTGTGTACAACATTGGTATAGGGTCAAAACCTGATGGTCGTGTCGTACGATTGTTGTTATTGTACTGTGGACGAGCATGCTGAAAAGGCTGTTGCGGCCTTTGCTGATACTGTTGTTGATTTGGTTGGCTTTGAGCAACCTGAGGTTGATAAGTCGGAGCCAGCGTGGGGTTGATAGCAGGATTTATTTCCGCTACTGGTTGATACCTTCGCCTTTGCTTTCCCATAGAGATATACTGATCTCCTATTCTTTCTTCTTTTAGAAAGCACTACCGTATCTTTTAGTACTGCTAGATGGCTCTGCATCTTTGACCAATCGTCCTTCTCGGACTGCTTCTTCAAGGTGTACTCCCATATTCACCATTTCAGTGAAGTCACTAGGTGCACTGGCAACCATTCGGTCATAATAGAATGAGCTCAAGGTTTTCAGGAAAATATTTGTCATTTCCTTTTCCTCAAAAGGGGGACAGATCTGAGCGGCAATTTCACGCCATCTCTGAGCATATTCTTTAAAAGTTTCTTTGTCCTTTTGTGACATTGCTCTGAGCTGATCCTTATCCGGTGCCATGTCCAAATTGTATTTATACTGGTGAATGAAGGCTGCCCCAAGATCTCTGAAAGTACTGATCTTGGTGCGGTTTAAACCTATGTACCATTTGAGTGCGGCACCGGTTAAACTGTCTTGGAAATAATGGATCAGTAGCTCTTGATTTTCTGTCTGAGTGGACATTTTTCGAGCGTACATCACCAAATGACTTTGAGGGCAAGAGTTGCCTTTGTATTTTTCAAAGTCAGGCACCTTGAATTTGTGTGTTATCTTTACATTAGGGACCAAACAATGGTCGACGACGTCCTTTCCGAATAAGTCTTGACCGCGAATGGTATGCAGTTCCTTCTGCATTTCCAAGAATTGCTCTTGGAACTCATTCATCCTTTCGTACATGTCTTCATTTCCACCAGAAATTGCTTGCGGAATCTGTCCTTCTGAGATAGTGTGTACCACTGGTTGTGGTATAGACATTATAGCGGTGACTCTTGGAGCTTCAGTGCCCTGAAGTTTGTAACCTTCAGGAGTTGCTGTTGTAACCCTTGCATCTTCACTTTCCCGAAGTTTTTAACCTTCAGGTCCAATGGTTCTTGCTGCGGTTTCTGGGTCTTCACTGATCGGTGGGATGTATCCCTCAGGTATAAAGTTGAAAGGCATGCCCCAGAGGCGCCCTTTAAGCATGTTGTACCGAGGATCATATGTCTCCATTACAGGTGTAGATGTAATCTCTGAGATCACGGTCCTTTGATGCTGTTGTAGGTTATTGTGAAGTTTTTCCAAACTTTCCTTTAGAGCGTCGATTTCTTCTCTCAGCTCTCTGTTATCTTCCTCGAGATCGTCCATTTTCTTTTGTCGATTGGCCCGAGTATTGTATGAGTGAGACAGTTTGACTCTAGAATTGTGATACATACGTGAGACTCAAAGATAAGAAAAAATGCGTTATGTGAGAATGGTGAATGATATGCAAAGACATATTTTTTAGTTTTTGTTTTAATTAAAAAGAAACTTCAACAAATAGATTGCAAATATCACACAGTGGGGGAGACCCCTTTTGTTGAATTCGAAAGATTGCAGTATTTTACAAGGAAAAGTACAGTATTTTACAAAGTGCTGCAAGGAAATGTCTAAGCTCATGGATCCAGAGTCCTTTTTGAAGAGAGCTCAGATGTCGGATCCTGTATTTTTCTTTTTATTGATCGGGGCTCTTCAGCTTGTAAGTTAGAAGTGTGCCTAAGAGGGGGGTGAATTAGGTACTTAGTCAATTTTCCAGATTTTTGACGGTTTTTAAGTTTTACTTTCCTAAAGATTACTAAGTGATGAAAAGCTGCAACTTACGGAAACTAAAAAACACCAGGAAGTATAATGGTTTCCCTCACAGGTCGAGAGTACTCCAGTCCCCTTTCAACTTGAAAGAGATTTCACTATTGTTAGGACAAGACAAGACTCTTCCTAGTCTTTCTATACAAGACACTAACAATAAACCACCAAGAACACCCTCTTGGATTTTTCAACTTAGTCCAATTGAGAACAATCCTCTCACAATGGACCTCTTGTATCCACAATCCGAATAACAAGGGATACAACTTCACAATCTTATTTTTAACAATCCTAAAAATAAGATGTGACAAAGAGATATAATTCTGAATTTTGTATGAATGTAAAAGATAGAATTTTGACACTTATCAATCACAAGATTGATCTTTTCCTTTGTAACACTTAATTCTCACAACAATTATACAAGTGTTATTTATATGGAATGAAACTATAATGCTCAATATGAAGGTTTATGCAAAGTTTCACTCTTAGAAAAATTCTGGATGAACACTTAGAAAAATTTAAAGTTTGAAAGAATATGAGTAATTGATTTGAAATTTTGTAAGGAGGTAAGTTTAAAATCTAACAAAATGATGTTTATATAGCCCTAAGATACCTTTACAGATGGGTATATTTCATGAAGGGATGCCATGATACAATAGAAGAAAAATTTAAAAAGTTTCAGTGAAAAGGTGCAACAAATCTAGCCACTGTCCCAGTGGTAACCGATTACTCTATAATGGTAACCGGTTACTTTCCTACAACGTATATATATTTTTTGAAAGATTTCAAAGGGTAATCGGTTACCTTATATAGAGTAACCGGTTACTCTAGCCCAGTACTGAAAAAAATGTTTAAAAACAGAGGTAAAAAGATTTTCTATGATTCAAAAACTTGTTCTAATGATCATGACATGAAAGAGGAATATTTTGAACACTTGTATAATCACATAGAGGTTAAGTGTTATACTTATTCCTTTGAGTAATTAATTCTTCATAAAGTTCATAAAGCCTTGATAATAGTTGAGACTTGATTCTTGAGGAAGAGACTTGATCAATCGATCTTTGACTTGAAGTGATTCTTTGAAGAAAGTGTGTCGTCATCAAAACCTTTGAGAAGCCATGTCTTCACACAGTCGTTGTCAGGTTGTCAGTCCTTTGCCAAGTGAAAGGAGTGAGCAAATTTCTTCGGTCTTCCTGACCTTCTATAGCATGCTATTCTAATATCTTAATCAGAGCATCCTTCTCTTTTAACAGTTCCTAAATCTTGGTACATTCCAAATTAAGGATTTGGTACTTGTTTTTCCAAGAGCTCTTCTCACGTTGAACTTTGTTGAGAGCTACCTGGAGTTTTTCCACATCAGACATGAAATAAAGGACAAAATCCTTTAATGGAAAAAATTCTTGGCAAGTGTAAGGTATCCTCAGCTTGAGGGCTCTAGTTTTCACCCGGTGGAGATAAGGTTCCATGAAGGTACAGTTTGGTCTTCCCAGAGACTCTCTGCCTTTCTTGTGAATATGTTGCCAGGCATGCACTATTTCTTTCTTTAGTGCCCTGTCATTTTCCCCTTCCATGAAGAAAAGAGCTTCTAGATGAACATTATGTGGGATATTCTTCATCGGGTATCCGAGTTGACGGCGAGCTAAAATTGGATGATAGTTGATTCCTCCTTTAGTTCCATGAGGGGTACGTTAAGGAAATTTCCACAGCTGTCGATGATCTTTATCCCTTCGTAAATCCTATTGTACCAATCTATGTCAGAGTTGGTAAGGGACATAATCCTTTGTGACCAACGTAGAGTACTCTTATGATCCCAAAAAGCAGTAGACTTGGGCAAATGGGAAATGAACCATTTGTAGAGTAAGGGTACACAGTATGTGATCATTCCTACACTGTACAAATTCCTTAAATGTACAGAATGATAAGCATCTGCGAGCAAGGTTGGTACGAGGTTTCCTATCAAGAATATCTTAACAGCGTTGGTATCGACAAAGTTGTCGGTGTTGGGAAAGAGGAATAACCCATATATGAGCAAAACAAAGACGTCTTTGAAGGCAGTTATGTTTCCTATACTAGCAAAGTACAGAGCTTTCTCCATCAGGAATTTAGCCTGTAAACCCTGGATTCCTCCTTTGGTGGTCATGTGAGTCCTAACTTCTGACTCGTCCAAAGAGATTGCTCTTGCAATGGCCAGATCCTTTGGAATTTCTTTCAGTCCAGAAAATGGAGCTTGATCAGTGATAGATAAATCAATCAGGTGGGAGTACTCTTCCAGTGTTGGTGCCAGTTGGTAATTCGGGAATGTGAAGCAGTGGTAAACCAGATCGTAGAACTGAATCAGCGTAGACAGGATTCCTTCAACTACGTTGACCCTTAACAGAGACAATAACCTTCAGTGCTTAGCTCTGAAAGCCTCGGGGTTGGCAATTATCCTCGCTAATTTCCTTAAGTCCTCTAGTTTCGGAGCCTTGAAGGTGCACTTGTGCGTCTTTCTTCTACCGAAATCCATAATGCAACCTCTGATATTTGCAATTATTGTTTTAGTTTATTTTGAAAAAAAGATTTTTTCTTGTTTAAAAAGAGTTTTTTATATGAATGCATGAATGCAGTACACAAAAACATTTGAAAACATGGGTTCAAGGGTTCAACATCACGAGCATTATGTCATGGCTCTACCCATCCCCAAAGGTTGTACTATTTTAGTCAATTTTTGTACCTGTAGAATGGGTTCTAAGGTTCCCAAAGTCATTGACCCCTCCTAGGGATACCAACAGGAAGCTGATTCACTCGAGCGAGCTGTAATATCCTAGGATGAATCTCATTTGAGTGGAGTATCACATATCAACTATTCCCGATAGTCACCGCACTACCAAATGGTCATATGGTTAATGTCTACTAAATCCTCAGTGTCATGGGTACCACACTGGGAAAGACAATGCTTTCACGACAATCGGTTGTTTAACATCGATATTTCCGCACGGGTACCTCGACTGATTCAGTGGACTGCCAAGTTAGCTTGGTCGGGATTCACTCCCTATAAGCGTTTCCTGGATATGCCACCCCTATCTTAATGTTCTCTCAAACTTTCCACATGTGTATTAATCGCATTCCCATTTGACAGAAAATTAAACACTTAGTATATATATATATACATATACATATATATATACATATATATATATCTATATATATATATACATAGTATAGAAAATGCCAACCTAGACCTCTTAGGAACTCTAATCCTAAAGACTCCCTAGCAGAGTCGCCATTTTTCTGTAGCGGGCGATTTTTGTCGGTGACGCGACCACCTTACCGCATTGGTTGCTATTGGTTGCTACTTTCTGATTTCTTATTTATCCTATGAAGCTGGAAAGGAAAGGGAAGTTATCTAAAACTAACCTTGCACGCAAATGTTTTCTTTAACAAATGCTAAGAGATTGGGGGTACGGGGTCAGGTTATACAAAGGGAAGTTGTTAATTACCCAGCGTATATATGGTTATCCATAGATCGTTTCTGGCATGTTTCTCTATTATCTACTTACTGGTGTTTATCTGTTATAAATTGGGAAAGTTTCTCCTTTGGGAGTGTTGAGAGAGTATTTTTTGTTGTTTTTCGGGTTTTTCGATGTTTTGGTAAGGTACTGGACCTAAAGTTTTGGATTTGTGTTCTCGCTAAGATTTCGCAATCTTATGCCTACGTATTCCCGTAAAGAGAACAGGGAAATTAGAGCAATCATAGTTCCTCCTATTCTATGGGAGGAAATAGATGTTTGGTGTCTTGTTCAAAGCCCAAGATTAAAGCTAGAGGTTATTTGTGCCTTGTTCAAAGCTCAAGATTGAAGCTAAAGGTTTGACTGAGAGAGAATTTGTCATCTCTAAAGGGAGATATCTCACTTGTTCATAACAGTTGTTGGGTAACTGATTATAAAGGGGAATTACTTTAACTGGGATATAAGAATCCAGCAATGCCATAATTTCCTTTACAAGGGAGATGTCCTGAAGGATGAAACTTTAACTCAGTGTTGAGCAATGCCATTTTTCCTTAGGAATCTTTACATGCTAAGAGAGGGACATGGGCTTGGATATAAATAATCCAGAGGCTTGCTACTTACAGCAATTAGATGAAAGAAGAAGTTTACTAGGATAAAAGAGAGACCACAGCTTGTATTTTTTAATCAACAAGTGTGCCACTTACAATAGTTATCTGGGATTAGGGTTTTTTTTATTGTCTGTTTTGATGTGTGATGTACAGAGAAATGCCTTCCTACAGAGAGTAATTTTGATTTCCTCTGAGGGGATGATGGTTTTATATGTGCCTTGATCCCAAGGTTGAAGCTAAAAGGTTGACTCTCCTTAAGGAGTTTTATAAATGTCTTGTACAAAGCCCAATATTGAGGCTGAAAAGAATTGACTCCACTGGGGAAAGTTTTTTTTTTGTCTGTCTTGTACAAAGCCCCAGATTGAGGCTAAAAGAAAGATTGACTCTACTGGGAAGAGGTTTTATCTGTCTTGTACAAAGCCAAAGATTGAGGCTAAAAGATTTTATTGACTCAGCTTGGAGAATATGATCTATAAAGCCCAAGATCGAGACTAACTCAGCTAAGGAAAAAATCATTATACAAAGCCTAAGAAGAGGCTGGTTAGGGAATTTCTTATATAAAGCCTAAGAGAAGGCTAGCTTTTGCTGAGGATTATTGAGATCCAGAGGCAGGTCCAAAGTGTGGAATAAACTCTTGCTGAAGATTACAGAAGAGTTGAAATATCAGAGACCATGAGGTTCTGATTCTGTTAGTTTTGTATTGATGGTAAGTTGACCCTAGCTGGGGAACTTAGAATGAAAGGTTTAAAGATTGAGTTTTCAAACCTATGGAGGTTCTAACTCTGCTGGAGATTGATGAAACCATCAGGGTTTTTCATGTGCTTTTAGGAAACTTGAGGGTTTCTTTGAGATCCAAGAGGAGATGAGACTTTCCAAGTCTACTGGTGTGAAAAGGTTTTCTCTTAACTGGAGAATGATCTTTGTATGAAGCCCAAGAGGAGGTTGATGTTTTAAGGGATGAGAATCAACCCTAGACTAGTCTGATGTTCTGACTCTCTGGAGGATTGAACTAGCAAAAGATGACTAGGTTATGTCCTATACCTGCAAGAGATCTTCAGGTCCTTGTACTAAGCCCAAGAGGAGGCTGAGAACTTCTAAGAAGCATGAGGGTCTTTGTACAAAGCCCAAGAGGAGGTTGGGGATGCTTTTAGGAAGCCTGTGGGTCCAAGCATGAGAAAAGTTCAAGAAAGGTTTCACCGAGAATAATCCTTTTTTTAGTGAACAGTTCTAAGGTTTGAAGAAATTCAAAAGAGGTTTCACCGGGAATAATCCTCTTTGGGGAAGTGAATTTCTTGTACAAATATTTCTAAGTTGTGACAGTCTTGAGAAAAGTTTCACCGAGAATAATTCCTTTCTCTGTTCCATATTGTATAAGCCCAAAAGGAGACAAGACTGTATCTGGAATTTCCTATGGGGAACTAGTTTTGACTGTGTTGAAAGAGTAACCACTGGTTTGATCTAAACCTAGACCTAATTGCTGGGAAAAACTCTAAGCAAGTATATACAGGCTACATATACAGATGAAATATATAAACCAGTATGTATATAAAAAAACAGTAGAACTTACAGGTGTGCAAGCTCCAGCATTGTAACCACAGCTGTATGGTTAGTTATTCAAGAAATTAAAGAAATTTTTTATAACACTTCGAATTTGAATCTAAATCAAAAAAGAAAGTTGTTTTAAAAGGAATTTTGGGGCTTATACTCAAGGAGAGGCTCCGATGAATTCTTTCGAAAAGGCGACGATTGCGTCGTAGTTTTGAAAACCATAGAGGGACTTATACAATGTCTGAGGCCCAAATTGTTGTATTTACAAAAAGGATGGGTCTTACACTCTATTAGAGGCCCAAAGGTTTATTTTTATACAAGATATGGGGCTTACAACTCAAGGAGAGGCCCAGATGAAAAACAGTGATCGTACCGTTATTTTGAAAATTGTATCGGGACTTATACAATGACTGAGCCCAAAAATGGTTTATTTATAAAGGGATGGGACTTACACTCTATTAAGAGGCCCAAGAATGGGTTTTTAAAAAAAGAAGGAAGATGGGACTTACAACCAAAGGGAAGCCCAAATGATTTTTGTTTAAAAGGCGACGATCGCGCCACGGTTTCGGAAAATACAATGGGACTTATACAATGACTGAGGCCCAAAATTTATTTATGTGACAAGGTATGGTTCTTACACTCTATTAGAGGCCCAAAGGTGTTTTGAAAAATCAATTGAATTTGAAAGATTAAGAGAAAGAATTTTTAAAATGTTTAAAAAATAATTAAAAGGAATTCTTTTCAAAAAAAATCAAAATATATTAAATAAATAATATCTTTTTGATTTTTTTTATGGAATGAAATACTTTAACATATTTGTGAATTAAAAAAAAAAGAATCATTCAAAAATGATTGAAATTGAAAGAGAAATTAATTTTTGAAGTTATTAAGAAATTGTGAAGAAAATGAAGGAATTAAGTGGTAAAAATATGGGATGGTCCCCCCAACGTTTGAACCCACGCCCTTGGGGTGGAGGGTTTAAAATCTTACCAACTGAGGCTGATAGAGAATGGGAAGACTGAATAATATAGGAAACCTTCTTTTGAAAATGGTTCAAAAAAAAATACCAAAAGGTCTGGGGCGAGGGGGATTCGAACCCCAGACATCTCGCTCGCTACACACACACAAATACTAGTGTTTCCACTAGGGTGCAATGCCAATTCAAACATATATTGGCAAGGGAAAAATATATAGTAAAACTAAGTTTGATTCTGAAGAATGGTGCCATGGCCACCACCTTCATCTTCATCATCTTCCTCAAAATTTTGAAATCGTATCTCCATTAATACGCAACCATTTTGGATGATTCAAAAACAAACTTGTCTATTTTTGAACGAGGAATTGAATGGCATTACTCAATTTTATTTAAATTCAAAGAATTGAAAGAAAATGGTTTGAAATCGTATGAACCCTAAAATTAGAATTTAAAATGAAATTTCATATGTACAAGATATGAAGCAATTTATTGCGGGAAAATGATCTAAAAACTATCAGAAATGCATTGGTAACTTGAAATGATTTTTATGATGCTTGAGTTAATGAGTTCAGTTTGAGGAAGCTAACCTTGCAAGTGAGAATCAAATTCTCTTGTAGAGGTGTTACTAATGTGTTCTGATGATCTGGATAGCTTCCTTGACCCTCAAGGATGGTGTTCCAACGTTGAGATTGAATTGAAACCTTCTGGATCACTTGACACGACTCAATCTGCAGCTTTGAGGCAAAATTGAGCAAAAGGGTGGTGACTTGAAGATTTGGATGTTATAGATGGAATGTAAGAGTTTAGATCACTCCTATATGTTGTATATGAGGTGTGTGAAGCATTGGTTTGAGTTGCATTGGTCTCTAACTCAAAACCCGATAGTGCATTCTCAAGAAAAATGGAGTTTTGTGTTTAAGAAGGAAATGAGAGAAAGCTATGTCGTAAGTTGCTTTGGTGTGTTTGTAAACATCAGAAGAGAGCTCTATTTATAGGTGAATAGATTTGTCAAGCATAAACAGTTGGGACTTGAAGGATAAGAACTGAATTCAATGGTCTTGGCTTGGCATAATTGCTTCTTACACAAGGTACAATAGCAGTCCCAAATAGCTCAGCTATGTGTTGACTCAACCCACATTCTGCAGACCTCTTAAATGTTGTTTATTAGAGCATCTTGACTACAAGGGATAGGAATCTTGAATATGAACTATTTTCTCATAATTGTCGTTGAAATTCAAGGCTTCCATGACAAAACTTCATAATTCTCATGAGATTTTTCCTTGGCTCTTTGGCACTATCCTGCAGGTTTGTGAGGAGTCATTCTGATCACAATGTATTGGTTTGGCATAATGATCATTTCATTTGACTCAAAAATTGTGGCTTGCAAGAAAATATCCAAACTCAAAAATCATGAAAACAGTTGCAACAATGCCTCT
Organism: Lathyrus tuberosus; assembly: GCA_022829125.1. NCBI lineage: Eukaryota > Viridiplantae > Streptophyta > Magnoliopsida > Fabales > Fabaceae > Lathyrus > Lathyrus tuberosus. Next base: position 2,975,845 of record JALAZF010000081.1, read on the forward strand.
TATGGCAGCCATAACTCTTGGCTCAAGTTAAATTGTTTCATGCCAATGATCTCTTTGGATTATTGGCATCATGTATAACAACTTTGATGTTTACATTTGAGATTGATTCTTCTTGTAACTAGGTGTAAACATCTTCCAAGTTTTAGTGTTTTACCTAAAATCTTTCTTGGACATAATTTTCTCTAAGTGTTGGAAAAAGAAGCATTTTCATGTTTTAGTGATTTTGATTCAGCCATAACTCAGAATCCATGATGATTTGGAATGAGATGTAGTTGACATATTTGAACTATGTCATGTGAACTTCCATTTGAGCTTTGGATGGAAGCAAATGGCTTTGTGGTTTGGGAGTTATGCCCTTGCAAAGTTGGTACCAAATCATTTTTGTTCCATAACTTAGAAAATTTTAAGTTTTCTATGGTTGCCCCTTTTGCAAGAAACCTCACTTTTCTTGATTTTTCTTGATGAATGATGATCAAAACCATACATTAACATTGTTCTTGAATTAGGGGAACCACATTTGTGAAAAAAATCTAAAAAGTCAAACTTGATTTTAGGCACAATTGACTTTTTGTCAAATGAAAATCAAACTGTGTGATCCTTTGTAAAATCATGTTCTTGACCTAATTCAAACCTAATGGATGGATTCCATAGGTATTTTAGGGTTTCTTGAACCATGTCCCAAGGTTTGAGAACATGTCTTGGTCAAAATTCAAAGATACAGTTGACTTTTTCTTCAAAACCCTAATTGTGGTCCAGATGGAATTGAAACTTGTGAATCAAGCTTCTTGGGTCAATCCAAGGTTGTAAATGGATCAATGTGGTATATTTGAAGCCCTCAAATCATGTCTTGAGGTCTTGTACCATGTCTTGTCTCAAAAGTCAACTTAGGGATGAATTAGGTCAAGAAACCCTAATTCCTGATTTTTGATGAATGCTTCCCTTGAGGCCATTTTGACTTGATGATTGGATCCATGAGGTCCCTTTGAGTATCTTGGGTTATGATTTTAATAATTGGCTCATTCCCAGATGAAAATTTTCATCTGGAGGCCTTGGTTGACCAAAACCCTAATTTGGTGACACTGGCGATCTTATGGCTTGATCCACTTGGAATGTTGCAACCTTGTGCTTGATCCTGGATGTGGGAGACCTCATAATCCTTTATGGGTGTTTGAGAGGCTAGACAAGTTGAATATCATGTCCATTATTGATTGATCCTTTGTCAGAGTACTATGAGAGGGCTCAAAACCCTAATTCTTGGTTGTAGTGAATGCTCAACAATCCTTGAGGAGACTGATGAGGCATGAAGGTACATACATATTGTGGTAATGATTTACACAATGATGGGAAATCTTGTGGTCAAATTTTGGGGTATGACACCTCTGATCTTGGAAGAGGACAAAGCTTGTAAAATGACAAAATTTGAAATGGAAATCGTGTGGTACAAGAAATGCACCAAATCTGCCTTGAAAACCAGTTTGAGCAAGGCATGTTGTGAGGTCCATAACTCCTTGCTCAAGTTGAATTAATGGGAGTTCTTGTACTCTTTGGAAAGCTTGTATGACATACTTTAACTTTGATTTCCACCAATGGACCTGGTTCAACTTGGATCAAGGTGAAAAATGGTCGAAAAGTTGGTGAAAAACTTAGACAGATTCTGTCTAAAAAAATTTCTAAGTGTTGGAAAAAGTGGTCATTTTCATGTTTTTGTGATTTTGATCAATCCATAACTCAAAATTCATGAGGATTTGGAATATTTTGTAGTTGACGCTTTTGAAGTATGTCATGTGAACTTTCATTTGAGCTTTGGATGGAAAAAAAGGCCTTAGGTTTTGGGAGTTATGACCTTGCAAAGTTGATACCAAATCTATTTTGTTCATAACTTAGAAAATTTTAAGTTTCTTATGGTTGCCCTTTTTGCAAGTAACATCACTTTTCTTGATTTTTCTTGATGGATGATGATCAAAACCATGTATTAACATTGTTTTTGACTTAGGGGATCCACATTTGTGAAAAAATTCAAAAAATAAAACTTGATTTTGGGCACAGTTGACTTTTTGTCAGATGACTTCCAAACTGTGTGATCCTTTATGCAATCAAGTTCTTGACCTAATTCAAACCTAATGGATGGATTCCATAGGTGTTTTAGGGTGTCTTGAATCATGTTCCAAGGTTTGGGAACATGTCTTGGTCCAAAGTCAAAGGTACAGTTGACTTTTTCTTCAAAACCCTAATTGTGGTCCAGATGAAAATGAAACTTGTGAATCAAGCTTCTTGGATCAATCCATTGTTATAAATGGATCAATATTTTTTATTTGAGGCCCTTAAATCATGTCTTGAGATCTTGGTTCATGTCTTGCCTCAAAAGTCTATTTAGGGGTGAATTAGGTCAATAAACCCTAATTCCTGATTTTTGATGGATGCTTCCCCTAAGGCTATTTTGACTTGATGATTGGATCCATGAGTTCCGTTGGAGAATTTTGGATCATGTTTTGAGGTATTGGCTCATGCCCAAATGAAAATTTTCATCTGGAGGCCTTGGTCGACCAAAACCTTAATTTGGTGACACTGGCGATCTTGAGGCTTGATCCACTTGAAATGTTGCAACCTTGTGCTTGATTCTTGATGTGAGAGATCTCTTGACCCTTTATGGATGTTTGAGAGGTTAGAAAAGTTAAAGATCATGTCATTTATTAATTGATCTTTTGTCTAAGTGTTCTGAGAGGGCTCAAAACCCTAAATTCTTAATTGTAGTGAATGCTCAACAATCCCTCAGGAGATTGATGAGGTATGATGGTACATCCATATTGTGGTAATGATCCTCACAATGATGGGAAATCTTGTGGTCAAAATTTGGGGTATGACAGTATGGTATGGAGGTTGTTTTTCCCATTGAAGTTGAGATTCCTTCGCTCAGAGTCATCATGGAAACAGATCTTGATGAAGCTGAATGGGCCCAATTCAGATACGACCAGCTGAATCTCGTCGAAGAGAAGCGCCTTACCGCTGTTTGTCATGGTCAATTGTATCAGAGACGCCTCAAGCGAGCTTTTGACAAAAAAATCCTCCCTCAAGCATTCCAAGAAGGCGAACTCGTGCTCAAAAGGTACTCACCTGTTCACTCGGATTCACGCAGCAAGTGGACTCCCAATTACGAAGGGCCCTTTGTTGTCAAGAAGGCCTTCTCAGGCGGAGCCCTAATCCACACCACCATGGATGGGGAGGAGTTGCCATCGCTCGTGAACTCCAATGCAGTCAAAAAATATTATGCCTGAAAAAATGGATAAAGAGCCCGCTAGATTGATATCCGCAAGGACAATCTAGGCAAAAATGGGCGCCTCGATGGTTCGAAAAAAAAAAAGAAATGTCCATGCAAAAGTTAGGGACAATGCAAAAAAACAATAACGACCCGCTAAGTTGAAAACCCGAAGGGGCGACTTAGGTAAAAATGGCTATCCCGGTGGACGAAAAAAATAGAGAAATGTCCAGGCAAAAATTAGGGATAAAGGCATTTGACTGTGAACACTTGAGCCTCTCGTCGTCATATCTGGTTCTCAGACGGTAATGAAGCGGTCAAATCATCGTCAACCGGTGCAAGGCATTGGAACCTAGACTTGCAGTGGATGGTAGCCAATGTGGTAATCAATGCAAAACATAATTTCCCTTTTCCATTTACATTTGCTTTTCAATTCTATTGAAAATTTCCTCATCAAGGATTTTTTCATCCTCATACACATCTTATGTACAAATATTTTTCATATTCAATAAAAATTCATCACTTGATTTCTCAATTATTTTCTTTTCAGTATTTAGTTTGCAAAATAAACGATTATTTGTGATCACATAATATTATAAAGCGTTGAGAATATTAAAAAGCTAAATCAATGGAGAAAGTATTATGCATTACATATTTTACTGGTAACCCCTATGGGATGATCGGTAATATCCATTTGCAAGCTTGACCCATGGTAAGCACTATGATGGTTCTCTGAAGAGGTTACCGTTTACTCAACAGAGCCATCATTTCCCCAGCAAGTACCATTATGTTTCTTCGAAAAGGTTGGTCACCTTTTATTTCCCCAGCAAATCCATAATGTCCCCCGATAAAGTTGTCATGATGTGCCCTCAAGCTGAGACATGATTGTTCTCTTATCCCCAGCAAGGGTCGTGCATCATTCCCAGCAGGTCGGAACCATCACTCTTTAGTGGAAGTATGTTTCTTTTTCTGTTCTCCCCAAGAAAAGAAGATCATTCAGACCTTGGATTTCCCTTAGGCAGAATCAGTCAAGATTGGAAGGTCGTTCCTCAGATGGAGTCAGCTGTGATTTGAAGATCATACTGGTTCCTTCTTCCCCAGCAACATTAGTGGTAATAGCTTGGAAGCCTGAGATCTCTAGGCTATTTACCCAGCAGAGTCATCACTGTTAAGTCTTTGATTGGCTACATTTTGTCTAAAACAAGTTTACAGCAAGGTGTTGGGTAAGATGTCCTGACATGGTTGATCAAACATCAGTACAGATATGGTTATAATACTTGGCAAGGTGTTGAGTAAGATGTTGAAGCATCTTCATCAACTGTCATGATAGTATTACAGTCATGACAGATGTCGTGACATCTTCGTCTGGTACAGTAGGTGCTGCTGTTATGTGTTTCATACAGATGTCGAAGATAGATGTCATGACATCTTAGTCTGGTACAACAGGTGTTGCTCTTTTGCTGTCATGTGACTTTTAATCAAGATGTCGAATGAGATGTCACGACATCTTTGTCTGGTACAGCAGGTGCTGCTGTTGTATATGTCTTAACAGATTTGTTTTGTTTTGATGAGAATATTTTGGATATGTCTCATCATTATACACAGGTCAAGGAGATTTATTAGGATCAAAGTGCAGATTTAATTGGATTTCATAAAAAGGATCTTGGAGACTTTTTAGGAAACTATTTGGAGATTTGTTCCTATTTTTGTGGAGAAGATTCTGCAGAAGATTTACAATGTGAAGATTGGACCTAATTGAAGAGTCCAAGCCCATTCTGAAAGAGTCTATAAATGGGGACTTGCTAGACCTAAACTAGGAAGCACACACAACAACAAGTCGTCGGTGCAACATAAGGGTTTAGGGTTTTGAGAGTCTCTTGTGTAGTTTGTAAGTCACCCATGTATCTTTCGATATTATGTGGTCAACATAGGTTGTTGTAAATTGTTCTCACTTGAAGCTTTGAAGCAAGAGTTGAGTATTGTTCTTGGTTGAAGCTCTTAAGCAAAACCGATTATTGTTGTTCGTCTTGGCTGAATATTGTTATTGGAAGGAATGTATTTCAATTGAACAGATTGATGCAGTTGTTAGAGATTGTAAATGTTAGATATCACTGAGGTGATTTAGGAATTGAGATGGGTTTTTCTTATCTAGATGGTGATTTCTAGATAGAAATGTACTAGGTAGAGATTAAGTGAGGAGTTGTAAAAGGGGGTGTTTAGCTCTAAATTAATACTACTAATAGTAAATTCATTCCTGGCTTGGTAGCCCCCAGACGTAGGTGATTTGCACCGAACTGGGTTAAAAATTCTTGTGTGATATTTTCTTTCTGCTGTTTGTATTATATTTAAAATATCAGTTTGTTTATTCTGTTCTTGTTTAATAATTATGCAGAACAATGTCTTGACATGTGTTAGGACATCTGCTGTCTACAATGCCAGAATTTCAATTAGTATTAGAGCATGCATCCTGTCTGTTTCTAGATGAGATCTTTGGGAGATACTATCTGGAATTTAAACAAGGAGGAGTTTTACAGATCAGATCAATCAACTCAGACATACTCAAGGGTAGTAATGGATAGGATGCATGTTCTAGATCGAAGGTAACAACCCGGTGGTTGTTCATGTTGTTGAGGAGGTTCTACAACAACTGCAGGAGAAGTGGCTAGTTCTCTTGTTGGAGTGTCTTATAAAATGTTCTGACATCTTATTAGGTCAAGCAAAAATTGTTCCTTGGTGGTGTCGCTGCATATGTTTCTGATGGAATAGCTCTGGAATTATGTGAATCTAAAGTTGTTGCTGAAGACAGATGGTGGAAGATCTCAATCGTCGGCCTCTATATGTGAAGATATTTGCATATTTTATTCCAAAGTCAGGAGTGAAGGAATGGAAAGAGTTGTTGGAATATGTCTGTTATGGTGACTTGGTACTTGGAAGCTTGGTTCCATTGTGCAGTTTGAAGTCAGTTGAAGGGGAGAGGAGTTGAGTTTAGGTTTATCAAGTTCTCGCTCTGGGAGTTTGATAAATTATTGATCGGCTAGGTTGTCAAAGATACTTGAGAATTCTCTCAAGTCCACTCATAAAGGCATCTTAGACCTGCATCTGGAGTCTTCTAGTTATTCTTCTGACTAGAAGGTGTTTCTATGAATCATAAATCTGAAGAAAGTGGAGGTGATTTATTTTCACCATCCAAAAACAGCAAGGAAGGATTCATCTCTCTTAATCCTAAGGATGGATCCAATCTGAATGGAGTTTTCAGAACTGTTGAGTTAAATAGGGTTCGTTCAGAGAGAATCTTAGTTACTTGAGTCAAGGGTGGCAGCCTTGGTATCTCAATAAGTTATGTGTCAAAGAAGATACTTGCAAAAGATTGAATACTTGATAAGTGTTCATGAAGTGATATGGTGGAGTGTGGCTTCAACAGTGAAACAGGATTATTGAACAAGGATTTAAGATCAATTGCTATTTGTGTTACTCACAAGTATTTAATTGATTATTCTTGAAGGTGTGTTCAAGTTGTTACTAGAAGCATCTAGTGTTTATCTGGAAAGTATCCTGGCAAGAGACTTGTCTAGAATGTAGTGCTGGTAATGGCATAGCTTGGATCAGTTTATTTCTGATCTAGGTACTTAGGAGCATGGAATCTTGCTCATTTTGAAGGTCAAGGTTAAGTGACAATTATCTCTGACTTTCTACAGACTACTCTACTAAAGAAAGTGGCATTCTTTGGTATGGCTATGGTGTAGTCTAGGACTACTTTATCTTCTGAAGATTCAGACGTGGCAGGTGTGAAGTCTTTGGAGTTTCAAAGCAGTTATTCATTAAGGTGTGAGCTTGAATGTAATACGTGTGATAAGATTAAGTAGGATGGAGGTCGTCTACTCAAACTTGGCTGTTGAATCAAGTCTATGAGAGCATGGAACTCTTGTTATGTTAAAGGGAGGAGGTTCTTCTAAGTGGCAGAAGGGGGAGTTGAATTCAGCAGCTGGATGTCGTATTAGAATGTTCTGACATCAAGCTTAACATCAGAGTCTCGGTTAGTGATGTGGCACATCAACTTAAGATAAGGAGATCTATAGGAGAATGGAAGTTATGGATGCTTCAAAAAGGTCTATCTCATGCAGTTTGCGGGAGCTGTGGATGGAGAAGATGGTACATGTATAAGGCTTGGTGGATCCAAGATGTCTTCCTATAGAGCAAGTAGTTCATGTAACTTGAAGATCAGATTTCATTGGTGGATCAGTGTATCTTGTGGGAGTTCTGAAGAAGAATAAGACCAGTCAAAAATTGGCATTCAGTTGATCTTTAGTGTGCATTCAAGCAGGGTGCTTGGAACTAATTACTCTTGGGCATAAGGGTAGTTAGTTGAAAACGTAAGGAGGTTCTGATCTATCTTGGAGCTTGTGGTAGAAGTTCTAAGTTGAGGATGGAAAATTACCTTCTTTTGGTGGATAAGAGTTTATTACTCTCTTTGGTTATCTGGAGTTCTTGTTGATCAAGTTGGTGACGCAGTGTTGTGTGAAGATCTTCAGTTGGATTACTATGCAGATAGTAAGTCCAGTGGTGGAGCATATCTAGAGCCATGTTGGTTGGTGTCTATGATATGTGAAGGATGTTCTAACTAATGTTAGAACATTTTTTGGGTTAATTATCCTTGGAGTAGGATGCTAAGTTCTGAGTGTGGAACTTGACACTCACATCTTGTCTAAGAAGTATTTATCTTGTCATACAGGAGAATGACGGGTAAAGGATTGTCTTGGAAGTCTGATGTGAATGGGACATGCTAGAAGTGGATCAGTTTGGTGCGCTTGGAGCAAATGGACTGAGGATTTCTGGAGCATGTGTTTGATGTCCTTCAAGTGTGAAGAACATCCGGGCGAGGTAGTAAACTAAGGGGGCCTGTGTGTCTTTTTGAGGAATGTGAAGCATTCAGATTCAATTGGGTTGTATCTCAGGGAACAAGGAGACCTATACATGAGAAATCAGGAGGAATTCGTGTGGTGTATGGATGGTTTCTGGACGAGAGGGATTAATGGAGCTTTGGTCTCAATCCAAGAGTTTGTTAGTTATGGTACAAGGATGCGTTCCTGGTACTCTCACTATATGATCATGAAGTTGTCATGGGATATCATGTGGTGATTTTGGGTGGTTCTAGCTAAAGAAGCATCTGTTGAGAAAGATAGGGGGAGAGCTTCTGTCTAATTAATGTACTAGTGTGGTACATGGTTTGCTTGAGGGTCAAGCATTAAGTGAATATGTTCAGCAGGTGTGTTAAGCAGAAGGTGCGCTCTTGAAGACATGAAGATGCGTCTTATGTTTTCCATTCATTTTAGGTGTTCTACTTACAAAGGAGCACTGGTTCTAAATGCAGGGAGAGTAGTATTTGTGGTTGCTTGCTGTATGCAACTACTTAAGGGGAGCATGAAGTTTGTCATGCTTGTGCTGCTTGTGTTGTTGTTGCTTCTGTTGTTCCGCTGCATGTATTCTGATGTGTGGGGGTTTTCCCTTGAGGGGGAGGACTAATTGTGTATGACAAGGGGAGTACTGCTACTAACTTGCTTGCTTTTGGTTGGTTGCCCTTTAATGCATAGTTGCTTGGTTTGGCATATTATGGCTATAAAGGAGGAGAAGTAAGTAGTAGTAGTGTTCTTTGGTTGTTTCCATAAGGGGGAGCTGGATGTGTTATCCAAAGGTTGTTTTAGTCAAAATTTGCGAAAGGGGGAGATTGTTAGGTCTTTGATTGGCTACATTTTGGCTAAAACAAGTTTACAGCAAGGTGTTGGGTAAGATGTCCTGACATGGTTGATCAGACATCCGTACAGATATGGTTATAATACTTGGCAAGATGTTGAGTAAGATGTTGAAGCATCTTCATCAACTGTCATGACATATTGGCCTGGTACAGCAGGTGTTGTTGTTATGTGTTTCAGACAAATGTCGAAGATAGATGTCATGACATCTTAGTCTGGTACAGCAGGTATTGTTGTTTTGCTGTCATGTGACTTTTAATCAAGATGTCGAATGACATGTCACGACATCTTTGTCTGGTACAGCAGGTGCTGCTATTGTATATCTCTTGACAGATTTGTTTTATTTTAATGAGAATATTTTGGATATGTCTCATCATTATACGCATGTCAAGGAGATTTATTAGGAACAAAGTGCAGATTTAATTGGATTTCATAAAAAGAATCTTGGAGACTTTTTAGGAAACTATTTGGAGATTTGTTCCTATTTTTGTGGAGAAGATTCCACAGAAGATTTACAACGTGAAGATTGGACCTAATTGAAGAGTCCAAGCCCATTATGAAAGAGTCTATAAATAAAGATTTGCTAGACCTAAAATAGGAAGCACACACAACAATAAGTCGATGGTACAACATAAGGGTTTAGGGTTTTGAGAGTCTCTTGTGTAGTTTGTAAGTCACCCATGCATCTTTTGATACTATGTGGTCGACATAGGTTGTTGTAAATTGTTCTCACTCGAAACTTTGAAGCAAGAGTTGAGTATTGTTCTTGGTTGAAGCTTTTAAGCAGAACCGAGTATTGTTGTTAGTCTTGGCTGAATATTGTTATTGGAAGGAATGTCTTTCAATTGAACAGATTGATGCAGTTGCTGGAGATTGTAACTGTTAGATATCACCGAGGTGATTTAGGAATTGAGATGGGTTTCTCTTATCTAGATGGTGATTTCTAGATAGAATTATACTGGGTAGAGATTAAGTGAGGAGTTGTAAATTGGGGAGTTTAGCTCTAAATTAATACTACTAATTGTGAATTCATTCATGGCTTGGTAGCCCCCATACGTAGGTGATTTGCACTGAACTGGGTTAACAATTCTTGTGTGTTATTTTCTTTCTGTTGTTTGTATTCTGTTCAAAATATCAGTTTGTTTATTCTGTTCTTGTTTAACAATTATGTAGAACAATGTCTTGACATGTGTTAGGACATCTGAAGTCTGGAATGTCAGAATTTCAGTCACCATCTATTGTTTCTTTTCCCAGCTAAGGATGCCGAGTTCATTTTGCTACAATCATCACCTACCCACAGCAATATACCGTAACTTTTTCCGTTGTGTGACATGATATCAAGCATCATGTAGAACAACACATACATATCATATGCATCAAGCATACTCCTTTTAGACTTGATTCATCTCCCCAACAGATTTTCAGCCAAACATCTGTCACCCTTTCTTTTTGTCGCCGTCGGCCAAATTTTTGAGCTACTCGTTTATTTAATCCCCTTCCACCTCGAATCATCGAAAAGCTGGTGCAATTCGAACATTCAGGTCCAAGAGGATTAAATAGAGGCAGCTGTCGTAACCCGAAATTTGACCTCCCCTTTTTCCTTTTGCATAAGCATGTGCATTCGCATCGCCGGCATACGCATTCACACATTTTTCTCTATGATTTTGTTGCAAGAATATTCAGGTTTTTAAGCCCGATTAATCGCATCCTCACAAATTCATCACATCATCAAAACAAGCACAAAACAAGGGTTTCCATGCCTATTCATCAAGGCAAGAATTGGAAAATCGAAAGCGGGGATCCAGCACTTATTCCCAAACAATTTGGGCAAATTTTGGCTAAGATAATCGATTACCATTTTGCTAGGCAAAATAGGGTAATCGATTACCTTGTGTAAATTTACAGTTTCTGCTGCATTTTCAGGACAACAACTTTGCACTCTCTTTTCTCTTGATTCTACCTGGTTCTAGCATTGTGTGGAACATTCTAGACATTTCAAGACCATTCAAGACACTCCACTTACATTTACTCTATTGCATCACTTTGAATTAAGTGCACCATGTTCCTTAATCTCCAAGTATGTGAGCCTTTGATTTGGATTTACATTGGGATTGCTCCACCGAGTTAACTACCTAACTAACTGAGTTAACCGATGACTCGATGAGTCAAGTGTAACTAATTCCCAACCTAGCTCCGAAGCTAACCCTAAAGCACATTCCAAACATATCAACTCCAAACCATAACTCTGTATAAACAAAGCATCACTATTTTCACAATCATTTTCACAATTCTTCACTCTCAATTTTCTCACAAATTTTCTGCAACTTCTTCATCTTCATCTCCATTTTCTTCCCAAACCTCACTATAGCTCCTTTTCACCCTTGAAGAATAATCACTTTCACCTTGGAAGTGATTATTTCTTGAGCTTAACCTTCATCACCTTGCCACTCTACTTGATTCTCTGAAGTTTTATTAGCTTTTGATTCATCACAAGTGATTGTTTCAAGATTCTACGGTGTGAATTCGTGTTTTGGAGATTTCATCGCAATTTGCTCGGTTTCGATACGATTCGGCTACAATTGAGGATTCCTCTGGTTTTCTTTGATTATCTTCATCAAGATTCATTTGCAACAACATCCAAGGCACATTTCAGCCTTGTAGGTTGGTCCTTCTTTGCTCATTTTACTGTTTCGAATGTTTTCGTATCATTCGCAATGTAGCTTTGATGCTTTTTGTGTGTGAATTGATTATGTGATTACTTGATCCATGATCTTGATGAGTTAATTGATTCCATTGCTGATTTGTTACTGTTGTTAGACTTGATTTTCGTGCATAAATTCATACCCTAGCATGTGGTAGTTTGGACAAGGGATTTAGGTGCTGAACTGCTTTTTGGAAAGCTATTTTTGCCACTGTTACAGTGGTAATCGGTTACTCATATCAGGGTAACCAATTACTCTACGCAAATTTTCACTAGTTCTGCCTTTTTCAAGCAAGTAACCGATTACCTGTTTTGCGGTAATCGATTACCACTATACAAAATGCCTTTTTTGAGTTTTTTTCAAGCTTGTTTTCCATGCTTTCCTCCTCTAACCTACATGGATTGATATGTTTGATTTTTATGGATGTTTTAGGTGCTGTTTCATTTCAGTTTGAAGCATGATTGTGAATTTTCCGAAGCTCGATCTTTCGATTTTATGATTGTGCACATTCTTTGCATTGTATGAACATGATCATTCTTGCATAATTTCATCCACATAATAACATGATTTGTGATGCCTTTTAAGTGACATTTGGTATTGTTTTGCACTTTCATTCATGTTTGAATTAGGTTTGTTCTTCAAAGAATAAGCTTAATCATGTATAATCAATAATGCACCCTTCTGCTTTAATAATTTTTCAATTCATTTGGAAAATTATTAGCATATTCCTCCCTTTTGATTAATTAATCGAAACTTCGTTTCAATTATTGATATTCACTTTGGCGCTGCTCTTTAGGCTTCCTTTAGAGATTTCTTTCTCTCTTTTCCCCTGCCGAGTCGGAGTTTCACGCGACATTGGAGCACTGTACAACTTGGCGCTATTACGCTGTCCGTTTCAATTTCTGCACTACACCCTGTGTGTTAGAGAAGGAATGATAATAGAGAATTCCTACTCTCATTCTGACTACTTCAGGTAGGGGACGAATGACCCTGTGTCTGGCTTAGTCACCTCTATCTCTAGGCGGTAGCGTATTTCAAATACCCAGTCGAGTCGATCCTGGATCACTCTTACTCTTGCACCTTTAATCTCTCTTTTGATCAATCACCATTTCCTTGGTTAACGATCCTTGACACTCTGGGTTGACAACCTCCTTTCGGTCCAACATATTTTCTTCTAATCAATAATTGTTCATTGATTCCCCATCAAAGTCATGATCACTTGTTCTTTTGGTTAATCACAGTCAAACTGTTAAAATCGATTCTCTTTTTCCCTGCAGTCGCAATCTTTTCTTCGGTTAAACACATTCTTTTTGTTAAACACCGAAACCCTTGCGGAGCTCGCAATATTTTCTTCAGTTAAACACAGTCTTTATGTTAACCAATGCCTGTCGGTTAAAACACCAATTTACACCCATTTCTCAGTTAACCACAGCCCGTCTGTTAACATACTGAGCGTCTTTTGAGTTAATCACCTTCTCTTGGTTAATCACTCATTCTTTTCGGTTAATCACAATCTTTCTGTTCACCCCGAATTCCCAGTGGTTAGCAACCTCTTCTTGGTTGAAATACCCCTTCTTCATTGGTCAAGTACTGTTTGTTTAGTCAGTACCAACATCCTTTGGGTCGCCACCTTTGCTTGGTCTCACACCCGTTCTTTGGGTCAGAACCTTTGCTTGGTCTCTCTATTAAAACCTTTTCTCCCCACGAGTTATAACCTTCTTTCCTCGGTTAACCACTGTTTATCAGTTAATATACCAAAATCTCCCCAGAGTCAAACACCTTCCCTTAGTTCGGTACTTTCTTATTTTGGTTCATCACAGCCTGTCTGTTGACACCAAACTCTTTTCCTCCATAGAGTCTTACTCTCTTTCTTCGGTTAACCACTGCCAGTCAGTTAACATACCAAATCCTTATTCTCTTAGTTTCTACACCATTTCTTTGTTTGGTCCCCAGTACGGTGTTAACCCTCTGATTCCCAGCACATCCGCTTTGTTCTCTTACTCCCCAGTGGAGTCCCTTCTATTCTTTCGCTCCTTTATCTTCCTGGTTTCGACACCATTCTTGCACTTTATTCTCAGCACGGCTGCTATTTCTATCCTTTGCACTTCTTTCTTGGTTTTAACACCAATTCTTGTGTATCCCCAGCGGAGTTTTCTCTCCTTTCTTTTGCTCTTGGTTTTGACACCACTCTCCTTTTTCCTTTTCCTTTTCCGTCTTAGTTCCACGAACTACAGATGCTCTGATTCTTTATTCATTCGAATGTAAGACACGTAGGCACAATAGTGCAATGATCTTGGCGAGCACACTTCCACCTTCTTCCATTCTTCTCTCTCTTCCTTGGTTCCTTGAACTACGGAGCTCTGATTTCCTCGTTGCACTATGAGGATACGTAGGCACGAGGGCCCTAATCCTCCATGAGCACTTTCTCTCTTTCTTCTTTTTTCCTTTTCTCCTCTTTATCTCCCTTTCTTTTAGCTAGAAGCCTTTAGATAGATAATCCCTCCAATCCTAGAAGCAAGCGAAACGGTTCCCGTCGAGTACGACGGATGCGTAAGGTGCTAGTACCTTCCTTTCGGATAACCGACCCCCTGACTTGTTTCTCTTCCCCTTGGGGTTTATCGATATTTTCCCTGTCCCCTGGGACTAAATAAAGTTCGGTGATGACTCTGTTGTATCTTTGAGTGTGCGATTCACTCAGGTATAATCCCGCTAGCTTCACCATCCAATATCTTGCTTTGGCAGAGAATTGGGAGGAGGATGACGAAATTGAAAATGCAGGATCTCTTGTTCGTATGCTTTTGAATAAAACCCTGCTGATGATGTAAGGCATTGTTTCAAATCCCCAAACACCAGAGATATAAGGGAGATAAACCCTCGTAAACCCCTTTGAGCCTTAAAGTAGAAGTTTCCTTTCATACAAAAAAACTCTCATTTTTAAGCTGGGGCAGGGTAGTTTTTAGTTAAGCTGATTGAGTGGCCAGACTTTCAAAAAAGAGAGGAGTGAACATCTAAGGATCCGCTTCACCTATCCCTCACAAATTAGGAGGCCAGGAGTCAGATCCACAATGATTATCCCTCAACTAGCCAAAGAGTGGGGCAGTCACAATCCTTTCGACATATCAAAATGACTTAGAGTCACACGATTTGTTCATAAATCACAAAAAAAAATGAAAAAAAGAAAAAGCCAGCTAAGTCAAAACCTATGAAGGAGACTTAGGCAAATTGAGGCATCCTGCTGGACTTCAAAGTCAAATCCAAAGACTCCGTCCAGGAAAAAGTTAGGGAATAAAAAAATAAAAAAAAATGCGAAAAGCGAAAACAAAGGATTATAAAGAAAAACCCTCAATAAATAACCAAGTCGTGTGATCAAACGCCAAAAGAAAAAGGCAAGTGACTGCCATGTCCAAAGCCTCAGTTGGTTTCTCAACCATATCAAAACTCCTCTTGAGAGATGAGTGCTCGCGTCAGTTAGCTGAACATAGGATTAGAGAACATCGCGAAGATTGGGTGGGTACAAATAAACTTTGAGCTTTTATCCTTTGTTTCATAAACCGTGAACCAGTCCACGTTACAACCCTCAAAAGACCTAATTGAAGCAGGGTTTATTTCGAAAGCATACTCATCGAGATAACGTTTCCTGGCTTCTACGAGCTATGCTCAAAATTGGTGTTGGCTTTGTAAAAAATTAATTTATATCCCAACTAGTGATTCGATCACAAGTTATTGCGATATCTTTTCAATAAAAACTTCAAGACTAACATGTGTGTTGCATTAGCAGTTTTAGAATTAACATTTTTCTGCTTGCTAACATTGCCTGACATCATAGAATCTTGCATACGAGCATTAGCGATGAGCTCAATCTTTTAAGACTTGAAACTTTGATGAAAAAGGCAAATCATTTCACAAGATGATCATATCCAGGGGCAGGTTGGCTAAAGACTCTGCTGAACAGGGGAAAGTTATTTCTCAGCTTTACCATCCTAAAAGGGGCAAGTTTGAAGACTCAGTTATACAGAATGCAGTCAATCTGGGGCAGCTACGTCGAGATTCGATAAATCTCTCTAAAAGTTTGAAGACACTAAAGCATTTTGGATGCCAAGTTTTCTATAAAATCCTCTTGAGATCACTTTTTCTCATAGAACATGTACTCTGGGGCATTTGGGAATTGGAGATTATTTTATCCATTCACAACAAATGTTGTTCGAAATGGCGACCACCATGCAGTTCATTAGTGCAGAGCTACATTGTTCTCACAACAGTCTTCACCCATGCCCCAAAGAGCTTCTGTCTTAAAGTGGTGTGATGATTCCCCAACAAGTCTCTACTTCAGGTAGTCACGACTATTCTTTGGTGAATCTCTATTTTAAATAGTTATGTCATGTTTGGTGCAAGATTTCCCCTGTTGGTAACCTAAGCATCTGCCAGTGAATTTCTTGGTTTCAACCTTCCTAGTGAAGTGAATTTTATTTCACTCCTCAATTGAATTCATACAAATTCAATCTTCCCCAGCGAAGTGGATGTTTATTTCATCCCCATGAAGTCTCAGCTCTGACATCTACAGCTGCAACATTGATCTGAGCTTCCCCATTGAAGTGGATATTTATTTTATCCTTTGTGAGGCCTCAGCTATGGCATCTCCAGTTACAACTTCATTCCAGACTACTTAAGTTCATCGTGAATATTTATTTTATGCCCATGAAGTCTCTCCAATCATGATTTTGATCCTTTCCCGGCGGATCTTTCTCATCCCCAACAGATTCACCGGATTCATCTTGACAGTTCCCTAAGTGAAGTCATGATGTTTATCCCCAAGTGGAGTACTCTCTTTCCCCATAGAAGTTTAAAGCCTTGAAACAGGACATGGTTCCATATGTGGCTTCCCATTCATCCTCAGTGATGTTCCCATCTTGTGAAGATTGGCCGAGTATTCTTGTCGAGATGTTTATTTCATCTCCAGTTTACTTCTCCTTGTTTATTTTGTCAGCATAACACGACATGCATTCATTCATATAGATATACATGGCATATGCGCATTTTTCATTTTTGTGATGCTTGTTTATTCTTTCACTTTGGTCGTGTTTATCCCCAAGTGACTGGGCTTGTCCTCTCTTTCTCTCTCTCTCTCTCTCTCTCTCTCTCTCTCTCCAGTAGAGTTATCAGCCCTAAGTAGAAAGAGCACATCCTTTCTAATTCCCCACTGAGTTCGATTCTCGTGGAAGATGGTTGCATTAGTTTTATTTTCCATTTTTTGGATAAATATAAACCCCAATTGAGTTCATTCCTCATGGATAGAGTCTTGCTTGATCGTTTCTTTTCAGTTATTTCCTGAATTGAACTTTGGTCCTGAACAATCTCAATTTTGAATCTCTCCAGGCTGTTGGACCTGGATCGAGTATGCATTTATTTTGCACTTTGGCTCCCCAGGAATAATCTATTTGAAGATCACTGTTAAAGACGAAAATCCTTTTCTCCAGCAGTGTGGTAACATTCCTTTGGAATTTACACCCAGACAATAAGTGGCAGCTCTTTATTTTAGCAGTTTGTTTGTCCTCGGGTTTTTTATTTGGTTGGCAAATGGCAGACTCTTTTCAATACAGTTTGGATATCCCTAGCAAGTTTATCAAGATTATCAATTTTTTCTCCATCAAATGGCATCTCTTCGGAAATCCGTCAGAGAAGTTTGTTGAAGACTTTACAAATGTTTCTCTTTATTTGAGAATTCCTGATATAAGGATTTTATTTGCTTCAATGCAACTTTCAAACTACAGTAATATTTCTCCTCAGTGATGTTCTCCCCAGTGAGTCCACTATTTAATTTGCTTCCATCAAATGGCATCTCTTCGAGAAGTTTGGTGAAGATTCTTACAGTTGATCTTTATCTTTATTTGAGAAGACATGATTTACAAATCAACCGACATGCGTCTCTTCTGAAGATCCCCGGTGATGTTTCCTAATCTCCAGTAAGTTGTGGATTCCCGCTAAAGTCTTCAATCTCCAATGACATTCCAATCCCCTGTGAAGATGTTTTCCCATAAGTAGTCATTTTCCCAGGAAGAAACTGAGACCCGTTCATGGTTTGTGACCCGAGGCGTGGGGAGGTTTATTGGTACCCTCTTGTTGGAAGAAACTGAGACCCGTTCGTGGCTTGTGACCTGCGATGAGGGGAGGTTTATTTTACCCTTTTCAAGTTGAGTACTTGATTAAAGAAGAAACTGAGACTCGTTCATGGCTTATGACCCGAGGCGTGGGGAGGTTTATCTTACCATTTTTAAGTGGAAGACTTGATCAAAGAAGAAACTGAGACCCGTTCGTGGCTTTTGACCCAATGCGCGGGGAGGTTTATTTTACCCTTTTCAAGTGGAAGACTTGATTAATGAAGAAACTAAGACCCGTTCGTGGCTTGTGACCCAAGGCGTGGGGAGGTTTATTTTAACCCTTTTCAAGTGAAATGCTTGATTAAAGAAGAAACTGAGACCCGTTCGTGGCTTATGACCCGATGCGTGGGGAGGTTTATTTACCATTTCTAAATGGATTATTTAGTTAAAGAAGAAGCTGAATCAATTTGGATCATGGAAGCTTATTTTGGTCAGATGCCTCTACTTAGGCTACCATATACTTGGTAGTAGGTAATCTTTCCTGCAGGTTCAGACACCTTTGCTTAGTCCACCGTGTTTGGTGGTAGGTGATCTCCCTTTTCCAGTCTATTACCTTTGCTTAGGCTATCATATGTTTGATAGTGGGTAATACGTCTATATATCCTAATTGATTACCTTTGCTTAGGCTATCACATATCTGATAGTAGGTAATTCATCTCATCTTTTGGGTCAGTTACCTTTGCTTAGGCTACCGTGCTTGGTAATAGGTAATCTTTTCTTCTGAGTCAGATACCTTTGCTTAGGCAACCATGTTTGGTAGTAGGTCATCTTTCCTTTTGTTTTTACCTTTTCTTAGGCTATCATGTTTTGATAGTAGGTAATAGACCTTTCTCTTTGGTCAGACACCTTTGCTTAGGCTGCCACAAGTTGGTAGTAGGTGATATTTCTTTTTCGAATTTATTACCTTTTCTTAGGTTATCATATATTTCATAGTAGGTAATACATCTCGTCTTTTGGTCAGGTACCTTTGGTTTAAGCTTCCATATGTCAGGTAGTAGGTACTCTTTCCTTTCAAGTGATTACCTTTGCTTAGGCTATCATATGTTTGATAGTAGGTAATACACTTTTCTTTTGGTCAAGTTACCCTGTGAACATCAGTTACTTTCATTCAGCAAAACCTCGGCAGCAGGTGTTTTCTTTTGATTTCCAGCAAACCTTGGCATAGGCGGCTCTATTTCAGATTCTTTGGTTAATCTCGGCAGCAGATTCTCCGATTAATTTTAAAATGGAATTCTCGACAAAAAGACCTCGGTAGAAGGTATTTTTCCTTTTATTTCCTGGAAAGTCTCGGCAGAAGATTTCCAGTGAACCTCGGCATAAGGTGTTTTCTTTTCTTTTCCTAGCAAGTCTCGACAGAAGATTTCCAATAGATCTCGGCAGAAGGTGTTTCATTTTGTAAATTCTCTGGTTATTCTCGGTAGTAGATCTCCAACGGACTTCAACAGAAGATGTTTCATTCTTTCCAAGATCTCGGAAGTGAACTCTCTGGTTAACTTTGATGCATCTTTAAACTTCAACAAATAGTTGTCTTCTTTTCAGATTCCTTAGTTAATCTCGGCAACAGATTCCCCAGTAATTTTGATAGTTGACATTTTTCAATAAAACCTTGGCAGAAGGTATCCCCAAATGAGGTTCAAGTCTCGGCAGTAGACTCGTACAGTTGATATCTCTTGAAATCCCCACAGCTGACCTCGACAGTAGGTTCTCCAAGTGGAATTTGTTAAAGATTTCATCACAAATTCATCTCCCTGTGCTCAGATACCTTGCGATTGTTAGTTGGTAGTCTCTTCCCTAGTGGAGTTGAGTCTCATCCCTAGTGGAGTTGGATCTTTCCCCGTGGAGTCTTGTTTTGTTTTCTAAGTTGTTTCTCGTTGGGTCTTTCATTCTTTAACTGTGTTTCAGCGTTTTCTGTATATAGTTTCTCCTGTGGCGCCATTCCTCACAGGATCTCCGTCTTTATATCATATCATATCATGTCATATCATGTGCATCTTGTGGCGTCTTAGAGCCAAAAATTGTGCAAGTTTGTATTTAAGTCTCTCCTATCTCGTCGAGATGAAGATTTCAATCTCCTTATCTCCGGATAGAAGAAACTTAAATAGGGGCATCTATCATACCCTAATTTTTGACCCTAAGATTTCTCAGTTTTCTCTATATAAGATTACTTGGTCTGTGGTCATGATCTTCTGAGAATTATGTGTGCATGTTTATTATGAATAACAAGCTTGTGTAGGAGCATTGATTTCAAATACTCATTCTCTAAGCCGAGTACCTCAAGACGTGACCATTGGATTCTGATTCAAAGGATCCTAGGGTTTTCTATTGGGTCATTTTCCTCGATATTTCTCAAAATTTGCAGTGTATACTCCAGAAGAGAATCAAGGTGTCGGGTGTTGTCATGTGGAGATAGGCTAGGGTATTATTGCAAGTTGAATCTCAAGTGGTATCCTTATTTCTCAAGGCATGGCTCTTGTTTATCTTTGATCGTGTGAGCAATAAAAGTCAAGCTTAATTCAAGAAGGACTTTGTTCTTATCCAGGGGAATTGGATTATCATTTGTCTCCTTTGGGTTTTAAGAGAAATATTTTGGATTGGTAGCCTGTCATCAATATGTCTTGAAGTGATTTATGAGTTTTTGTAAAAAGATGCAAGAAATGTGATTCAAATTTCACCATGAAAATCCATCATCCAAGTTACAAAGTTTATCTCAATTCAAAGGTGGTTTCTAGTGTCAAAGAAGATGGAGTTTTATCTAAATTCGTTTCAAAAGTTTCTAAGCATAAAAAGGTTCCAAAATTAAGTACATCCAAGATTAAGGTTCCAATATTTTGTCCACATTTTTTCAAGGTCTTTCAAGTTGTATTTATAAAAATTGTGCATGTCAAAGCCCAAGTTAATTCTGAGAAATTCAAATTTTCATATCTAAGGAGATACAAGACTAAAAAACTTTTTATAAGTCAAGGCAGTTCAAAATTCAAGTTCACATTATAAATTCAAGAATCCAAGTTATCATGCCATTTGAAACTCAAAGTTTACAAGGTTGATTGAAGCTCAAAATAATTCAATTTGTACAAAATGATTTCGAGAATCAATGGTCAAAGTTCAATACAACATTCAAGTGTCGCGGTGAGAATCGGATATCAATCTATTAGTTAACTTGAATCACAAATCATAATTCACCACCGAATTTTGATTTATCCAAAGGAAAGGGTAAAAGATCGAAAGCCCTAATTACAATGCAGAGCAAATACAAAATATCTAAGGTTCGGGGGTTGGTTATACCTAGGGAAGGTGCTAGCATCCTAGATATCTATAGTACTCTACAGAAACCTCTTGTTTTACTATGTTATCTGTTTTGTTTGCTAAGGGTGAAAAGAAAAGACCTAGGGGTATATACACTAAGTGTGCTCGCCAACACATCGCATCTCATGCCTACGTATCCAGACGGGAATGGAATCAGAGCATTCGTAGTTCCCCTCAATAAGGATAAACAAGGTGTAAAAAGAAAAGGTTGCTCGCTAAGGATTGACCCTGTGCCTACGTATTCTCAAAAGGAACTTTGAGAAATCAGAGCGTCCGTAGTTCGGACTACGGATAAAACAATGTTTGTTGGTTTTGGGAGAAGAGACAAGTTGTCATCTTAAGGGGAATACTCAACTGAACCACCACAAACATGTGGAAGATGGGTCTTTGCTTCACATTAAGAGAAGGGCTCTGACTCGGATATTAGATCGACGAGTATGCCACATACCTTTCTCAAGTGGAAAAGATATCAACACCTTTCCCACTATGTCATGGGGTAGGAGAATTACATCTCAACTAGGGATGACTCATGTCTAATTCTCTCATGGGAGAAAAAGGGAGGCTAATTGTAAGTTGTCTAAGTTAACATCCTAAGGAAAACTATCCTAAGGGAAACTACCTAAGAGGTATCCGTCTAAAGTCAAGAATCTAAGTATGTACATCCTAGAGGGAATCAACCTAAAGGGGAAACAGGGATCATGCACAGAGGTAAAATTCAAATGAAGATGATTGTATACTCAACCACAAGTCTTTCCCTGGGACTCAAACAAAATAGGCATCATGAAGATTCAAAAAGCCACAGATGGATATCAGAAAGAATAAGCATCATGAAAATAATGTACAATGTGCAAATAGAAAAATATCAAGTGTCAGAATCAAGCATATATACAAATAACAACAAAAGCAACAATCCTTTTAAGGTTTTTTTTAATATGAAATACCAAATGTTAAAACAAATATTTACAAGAAAAATAAAATATTTTTTCGATTTTTTGAAATAAAATAAACAATCAAAGATACAAAATAAGATTTTTTTTTTAGGTTTTAAACATGAAAATGTAAATAAAATAGTAAGAGAAAAAAGAAATAAATAATTATGTTTGACACATATTTTTTAATATATAAATTGAAACAACTAAAAAAAATGGATGCCTAATGCAACATTCAGCCCGAAAACTTAAAACTAAATTTATTTTTCATAAAAGGAGAAAAAAATAATAGTTTAAATAAAAAAGAAAATAATAATAAAATAAAAAAGCTGAAACTTTGACACATCATAGTACCGTTTCTCTTATCTTCAGTTTCACGTTCCTTCCTCTTGTTCACAACAACATACCTATTGGCGATTCCAACAATGTCTTCGTTCTTTACCATGGAAGGATGATCAAGACCGGCAACATAGTTATGCAAATTCACGACAACACTTAAGGAGCAGCCGCGCTGAGAGCGTACGCAACAACACCACCACCAGCGCCCAAAGCAACAACACCTCCAACTGCGGCACTTTGACATCCACCGAGCTTGGAACCGAGACTAAACCCAATGCCTATAGCGCCAGTAATAACAACAAAAGATGTAGCGAGGCGGAGTGGTGGTGATAGTTATTTCACGTTGCAAAAGATGGTAGTGAGGTTATGTTTGATGATGAAGAGGAACGTGTTGTGTTGATGGAGCAGTTTCGATGGAAAACAGAGGTTTGTGAATGCGGTGACATCGTTGTTGTGAAAATCAAAAACGAAGGTTGAAGGAGATAAAGGTTTTTTGTTGTGAGCAGTTGTTGTTTCGGGTTTCACATAGCAGGTTGATGTTTTGTTAATGGTGGCGTGTATGCTGTGAAACGAGGCAGTGGTTTCGTGTTGATTTTGTTGTTGTTGGTAAAGAAAAGATGAGGAAGATGGTTACTGCAACATGAGGTTAAGAAAGAAAAATGAACACAAGATGGGATATAAGGGTGAAGGGCCACAGAAAGAAACAGACGGTGGAGGGAGTTGTTAAGGTTTTGTTTAAGATTGTGTGTGAGTGTTGTTCGTTGCTTTAATGGAGGAGGAAGAGTGTGTAAGTTGAAGTTTGTTTGTACAGAGATGAAGTTATGGTGGAGGGAATGTGTTTATGTTGTTGTAAAGAAGATATACAGTAAAAAAAAGCAGTTCAAAACCGAAAAAAGAAGGAAAAGAAAGTTTATGGCTTTTCCCTTTTGTCTCAATGAGAGAGATAAATCATGTCTTTCTCCTTTTGAAATCCAATCCACCGCCTGGTTTTTTTTTGTATGGTTTGTGTGTGTAAAAATGTGAGTGGAAGGTTGTTAGAGATGGGAGTACAGGAAGGAGGTGAAAGTTTGTTTTGAGTATTGAAGTTATGTGAGATGGGTGAAGGAGTATTCTTCTTGTGTTAATATTATGTCAGAGGAAATTATGTGCAAGAGGAAAATATATGATGCGCATGGAAAGAAAAAAAAAAGTGGTATATGGACTCTTGTCTTTTGTGGAGAGAGGGGGTAATGGTTTTATTTTTGTATAGTAAGTGGGAAAGAGGTGGAGAGTTGGCGAAAAAGAAAAAATGACGCGAGAGAGTAATGAAATTTTTCATGAAAGTCTCATATTCTCCTTATGCTTATTATTAAAAAAAAAGTCTCCTTGTGTTACCACGTGTGCTCGCGCGGCAAGTAGCATCCAAAGAAAAATGCAGGTCATGCAAAGAAACTGATTAAATAAGATACTATATAACTAAAATAAAAATAAAATCGATTAAAAAAATGAATAATTAGACCGGAATCGAAATGCTCAGAAAAATAAAACGAATACGCCAAAATGATCAGCACAAAATATACGTATTGGAAAAATACGGCGTTTGGTCAAATTTCAAAATAAAATTTACCCGCTGAAACAACCTACACTGTCCAGAAATGCGACCGAAAAGTGGTTAAAAATTTAAACGAGCACGCCAGGTTAAACTAGGCAAAAGGTAGATTAATATCGCTGACGTATGTAGGCTCGATTTAAAATTCTCTGTCCACTGATTTTTCACATAATTGACTTTTTAATTTGACCGATTCGGCTGTAATTCCAACAAATTTATCTTGGCTGATAAAATGGGTATTATGCTAGATGAAATGCGTGATATGCTATGCAGACGATACAAAACGAAAAAATGCAGAATCTTAGGGTCAAAAATTAGGGTGTGACAGATGCCCCTATTTAAGTTTCTTCTATCCAGAGATATGGAGATTGAAATCTCCATCTCGACGAGATAGGAGAGACTTAAATACAAACATACACAATTTTTGGCCCTAAGATGCCACAAGATGCACATGATATGATATGAAATGATATGAATGCAAGACAAAGATCCTGTGAAGAATGGGTGCCACAGGGGATAATCGCACGGACAACGCTGAAACACAGCTAAAGAATGAAAGACCCAACAGCAAAGCAAGACTCTACGGCGAACGATCCAACTCCACTGGGGATGAGACTCAACTCCAATGGGGAAGAGACTACCAACTAACAATCACGAAATATCTTAAGCACAGGGCGATGAACTTGTGACAAAATCTTTAACAAATTCCACTCGGAGAACCTACTGTCGAGGCCAACTGTGGTGGTTTTCAAGAGATATCAACTATTTGTTGAAATTTAAAGGTGTATCAAAGTTAACCAGAGAGTCTACTGTCGAGATTCTGGAAAGAATGAAACACCTTCTGTCGAAATCTGCTGGAGATCTACTGCCGAGAATAACCATAGAATTTATAAATGAAACACCTTCTGCCGAGGTCTACTGGAAATCTTCTGTCGAGACTTGCTAGGAAAATAAAAAAAAAACTACTGTCGAGGCTTGATGAAAGTTCTATTTTAAAACTTTTCAGAGAATCTACTGTCGAGATTAACCAAAGAGTATGAAATAGAGCCAACTTCAAAATAATCAAATAATCTATTTAAAAAGATGATAAGCCTCCCCTCGCCTCGTGTCGTGAGCCAGGGACTGGTCTTAGCTTCTTCTTTGACTAAGGTCTTTCACTTAGAAAGGGTAAACAAACCTCCCCTCGTACCGGGTCTTGGACCGCAGACTGGTCTCAGTTTCTTCTTTGACTAAGGTTTTTCACTTAGAAAGGGTAAACAAACCTTCCCTCGTACCGGGTCTTGGACCGCGAACTGGTCTTAGTTTCTTCTTTGATCAAGCTCCTTTAGCTTGAAAATGGTAAACAAACCTCCCCTCGTACCGGGTCTTGGATCGTGGACTAGTCTCAGTTTCTTCTTTGATCAAGCTACTTTAGCTTGAAAAGGATAAACAAACCTCCCCTCATACCGGGTCTTGGACCGTGGACTGGTCTCAATTTCTTCTTTGACTAAGGTCTTTCGCTTAGAAAGAGTAAACAAACCTCCCCTCGTACCGAGCCTTGGACCGCGGACTGGTCTCAGTTTCTTCTTTGAATAAGGTCTTTCACTTAGAAAGGGTAAACAAACCTCCCCTCGTACCGGGTCTTGGACCATGGACTGGCCTCAGTTTCTTCTTTGATCAAGCTCCTTTAGCTTGAAAAGGGTAAACAAACCTCCCCTCGTACCGGGTCTTGGACCGCGGACGGGTCTCAGTTTCTTCTTGGAATGATGAATACTTATGGGGGAGTATCTTTCACAGGGAATTTAAACTTCACTGGAGGTTGAGGACTTCAGTGGTAATCCATAACTTACTGGAGATTTGGAAGTTTCACCGGGGATCTTCAAAGGAGATGTAGGCCGGTTAAGTTGTAAACATATCTTCTCAAATAAAGAGAAAGATCAACTGAATCTTCACCAAACTTCTCGAGGAGATGCCATTTGATGGAAGCCAATTGAGTAGTGTACTCACTGGGAGAACATCACTGAGGAGCAATATTGTTGTAGTTTAAAATTTCATCGGAGCAAATATATACCTTGTATCAGGATATCTCAAATAAAGAGAAATACTTGTAAAGTCTTCAACAAACTTCCCTGCCAGATTTCCGGAGAGATGCCATTTGATGGATAAGAAGTTGATGAATTTTGATACTTTGCTGGGGATAGACAAACTGTCTTGAATAGAGACTTCCATTTTCCATCTAAATAGAAAACCTGAGACCAAAATAAGCTGCTCAAATAAAGAGTTGCCACTTGTTGTCTGGGCATAAATTGCTGGAGAAAGATTTTCTCTTCAAAGGTGATCTTCAAGTCGATTCCTCTTGGGGAGACAAAGGGCAAAATAAATGCATGCTCGATCTAGGTTCAAAAGCCTAGAGAGAATCAAAATCATGATTGTCAGGGACCAAAGTTCAATTCAGGAAATATCTGAAGAGAAACGGTCAAGTAAGACTCTATCCAATGAGGAATGAACACAACTGGAGATTTATCTTATCCAAAAATGGAAAAGAAAACTAAAGCAACCATCTTCCACGAGGATCGAACTCAGTGGGGAATTAGAAACGATGCACACTTTCTGCTTAGGGCTGGCGACTCTATTGGAGAGAGAGGATAAACCCAGTCACTTGGGGATAAACGCAACCAAAGTGAAACACAAACAAACATCAAAAAAATGCAGAATGCGTATGCTATGAATATCTATATGAATGAATGTATGTCATGTTATTTTGTGCTGACAAAACAAACGAAGAGAAGGTAAACTAGAGATGAAATAAACATCTCGACAAGGATACTCAGCCAATCTTTGCAATATAGAAGTATCATTGGGGATGAATGGGAAGCCACGCCTGGAGCCACAGTCCTGCATCAAGGCTTCAAACTCTTGTGGGGAAAATAAAGCACTCCACTTGGGGATGAACACCATGACTTCACTGAGGGGATTGTCAAGATGACTCTTGCTACTCTGTTGGGGATGAGAGAGATCCATTGGGAAAGGATCAAGCTCATGATTAGAGATACTTCATGGGGGAATCAATATCCATGACGAACTAAAGTAGTCTGAAAGAGAGTTGGATATGCCATAGCTGAGGCCTCATAGGGGATAAAATAAATATCCATCTCTTTGGGGAAGCTCAAATCAATGTTGCAACCGAAGATGTCAGAGTCGAGACTTCATGGGGATGAAATAAACATCCACTTCGCTGGGGAAGGTTGAAGTTGTGAGAAATCAACTGAGGAGTGAGATAACATTCACTTCACTAGGAAGGTTGAGGCCAAGGAAATTCACTGGGGAATTCTTAGGTCACCAACTGGGAAATATTGCATCAGACATGCCATAACTGCTCGAAGTAGAGATTCACCGAGGGATTGTCATAACCACCTGAAGTAGAAACTTACTAGGACCACGGGTGAAGCATGCTATGAGAACAAAGATGTTCTGCATTGATGAACTGCGTGGTAGTCGCCATTTCGAACAACAGTTGTTATGAATGGATTTAGATAATCTTCAATCTCACATGCCCCAGATTACATGGTTTATGAGAAGAAGTCATCTCAAGAGGACTTTATAGAAAACTTGGCATCCAAAATGTTCCAATGTCTTCAAACTCTTGGAGAGATTTATCGAATCTCGACGTAACTACCCCAAATTGACTGTATTCTGTATACTTGAGTCTTCAAACTTACCCTTCAGGGATGGTCAGTTTGTGGAAGCAACAACTGAGAAACAACTTGCCCCTGTTTAGCAAAGTCTTCAGGCAACATGCCCATGTATATGGTCATCCTTTCGAAATGATTCGCCATTTTCATCAGAATTTCAAGTCTCAAGAGATTGAGCTCATCACTGATGCTTGTATGCAAACTTCTATGATATCAAGCAATGTTAGCAGGCAGAAAATGTTAATTCTGAAAATGCTAATGCAACACACATGTTTGTCTTGAAGTTTTTATTGAAAGAGATATCACAATAACTTGTGACCGAATCACTAGCTAGGATATGAATTAATTTTACAAAGCCTACACAAATTTTGAGCATAGCTCGTAGGAGTCAGGAAACGTTATCTCAATGAGTATGCTTTCGAAATAAACCCTGCTTCAATTAGGTCTTTTGAGGGTTGTATCGTGGCTTGGTTCAAGGTTTATGAAACAAAGGATATAAGGCTCAAAGTTTGTTTGGGTCCACCCATTCTTCGTGATGTTCTCCAATCCTATGCTAAGTCAATTCACACTATACATTCAGGTTCCAAGAGGTTTGGAATTTGTATTGATGATAGTAATGATAGTTCAGAAGCCAAAGGACTTTTGAAATGGAAATTACTACTTCCTTACCAAAAATTTTCCTTTGAGGATTTTCATGGTGAAAGTTTTAAAGATTTCCTCTATTTTTGGTTGTCATACAAACCTTTTTGTATAAGGCAAGGTCATGAGCTTCCCATCATTCTTAACTTTTGCCTTGAAAGGGACTCGGCTCATTCTTGGAGTAAGGAAAGTGATTAGTTAGCTTAATGATTATAGTGAACCATCATTGGCATTTGACTTGAAAGATATCTTCGACACTTGCTTGATGTGTACGAAGGAAAATTTATGAGTGCAACCTTTATATGAAAGGTGACTTGCATGAACACACAACCAATTTAACTGAGAACTACCCCGCCCCAGGTTAAAATTGAGGTTTTTTTTTATTTGGAAGGAAACTCCTACTTCAAGGCCAAAGGGGTTAAAGAGGGTTTATCTCCCTTATATCCGGTGTTTTGGGATGTGAAACATCATCAGCAGGGTTTTATTTAAAAGCATACAACAAAAAATCTTGCGTTTTTACTTTCTCATCCTCCCTCCAATTCTCTGCCTAAGCAAGAGACTGGGTAGCATTGGCATTATAAAATAGAAAAAGCAATTCAAGAGTGAATACAAATGGATTTCTTCAAGACAAACATATTCATTACATTAATAATTCAAAACAAACAATTTCTTACAATAATTAATCATGCTTTTACAATCAAAGGAATAACAACAAATGCAAGCAAACAAACAAGCAGCCTGGTGATCTTGGGAATGAGCTATCCTCTTGATTTCACCAGCTTGGAAAGGACTCTCTGTAGTCTTCATATCTATCAGCATAAAGGCGTTCCATTCATAAATGGTCTTCCTCCCTTGAAGGTCAGCACCTCATTGTCGATCATCTCTTGAACCTTTTCTTGGAAAACTTTGCACTCTTCAATCGGATGCCCTACTACTCCATCATGAAATTCACAACTAGTATTTGGATTGTACCAAGGAGGGTGAGATTTCATGGCTCTGGTCTTTTTGGGCATCATCACCGAGTTTCGGGTAAAATAAAGCCACAATTGATTGTAAGTCATTGGGATTGAATCAAACTGGTGAGTCTCTCCTTCTGGACTGTTCAGAGGTCTCTACTGATTCTGGTGTTGATTCTGACATTTCAGATTCTGAGCTTGTCGATCCTGACGTTGATCCTGAGGATTCAACCTTTGTTGCCGATAAGGAAGTTCACGAAGTAGTGATTGTTGGTACTAAACAGGCGCTGCATACTGATATTAATAAGGCACCAGAACTGGAGCTTGCAAGATCCGAGAAGAATCCCAAATTGCATCAACATCAACACTCATTTCCTCTTGGGAATCATTGACAGATTTCTCTTCATCATCTTGGCTATTCGAGTCATCTTGGATTCTTCCATTTTTGAATGCGTTCTCAATGTTTACTCCAATTTCCACAATTTTTGAGAACTCTAATGGCACAATGCCTACCATCCTAACATAATAAGAATCTGACAATGTTTTTAGAAACATCTTGGATAGTTCTTTCTCTTGGAGTGGTGGATGAACTTGGGCTGCTAATTCCTTCCACCGCTGTGTGTACTTTCTGAAGGATTCGTTGTCATTCTGACTCATGCTCATCAATTGATCGCTGTCTGGAGCCATGTCCATATTGTAATTGTACTGCTTCACAAAAGCGTCGGCTAGATCTTCCCAAATCTGAATATGGTTCCTTTCTAGCTTCATATACCATATCAAGGATGCTCCACATAAAATTTCTTGAAAGAAGTGAATCATCAGCTTGTCGTTGTCGATATAAGTAGTCATCTTTCAATAAAACATCGTCAAATGTACCTTGGACAACGAACACCCTTGTATACTTCAAAGATATACATTTTGAACTTCAGGGGAATAACCACGCCCGGAACTAGACACAAGTCATGAGCCTTAAGACTAGATACATTGAGTTCTTTCATCATTTTCAGCTGTTCCTCGAGATCACGAACTCCTTCCTCAATTTCCACAACTCTAGGATCATTCACCTTTATCACAGGGTGGACATTCTGAGAATTTGGCATATACCTTGGAAACCAGTAATCTCTTTCATCAACTTGAAAAGCCAGGTTATCTTGCACAGGCTGAGGAACATCCCCTTGTGGAGCGTTGTCGTTAGGAGGAAAACCAAACATCGTGTTAGTCATCACTTTAAAGCCTGACATGGGATCCACATTCTCTGTTCTCTCCATTTTCTTTCAGTAACTACTTCAAGCTTGGTACAAATACCAAGAAATCAGCTGAGTGACACAAGGACAGAAGGTTGGATGAGTTGTGTTTAGGGAAAAGCAGGTATGCAAATGCAATGCTACATGATATATGTTGTGTAAATGCAAATGAATTTCAAGGAACTCAAAAGTTATGTTATAAACACCATAAAGTGGATAACACTTTGAATGGCTGAAAACCTCATTTTATTTGAAAAATTTGAAGGACCACAAAATAGAGTACAACTTCCAAAATCCATGGCAAAACCTATGATGTTTGCAAAATAACTCTAAGTTCCTTGAAGAGTTAGAAAAATGGTGCATGAATGTATGGAAGGATGAAATGCACAAACACATGTATACACATATTCACATATATACAGGTATATACACACAACGAACAAGGGCCTAGGTTTGAAAGATCACGAGCATGGAGCCATGGTCTACCCATCCCAAGAGGTGTGTACTATGGGTTTATGATCTGCAAAACAAGGTTCTAAAAAGTTCCCAGAGTCATCGATAAATCTTTCGGATATTATCGACTTACACAATTACTCGTGCGGGCTAATAATATTCTAAGATAAACTCATCTGAGTGTAGTATCGCATGACAACCATCACAGGTCTACACCTGGATGATCACTGCACTACGTCCTAAAAGGCTAGGAGGGGTGAAGGGATACTAAAGGTCCTCAGCTTCACGGACTCCCAGGTCAGAAAAAGTAATGCCAATACGACTACTCGCATCTGGAATTAGTAATCCCAAAGGGGCCTCCACTGAGCATGATCATCATATGCAAGACATGTTAGGACTACTCCCAACAGCCAACTATTGATTACACCACAATCCTATCATAGGTGCACTCAAGTCCGGGTTAGGACTTATCTCACCACACAATGTAACAACCCTACATACAGAAAAAGCCAAGCAGACAGATATATACAAATATACAAGTATACAGATATACAACAAATAACACATATAAAACAAGATGGGGGTAACCCTCTTAGGAAGTAAACCATCCCCAGTGAAGTCGCCATATCAGTCACGGTGAGAATCCGATATCAAGCTATTAGTTAACTTGAATCGCAAATCATAACTCACCACCAAACTTTGATTTATCCAAAGGAAAGGGTAAAGATCGAAAGCCCTAATTGCAATGCAAAGCAAATACAAAAGATCTAAGGTTCGGGGGTTGGTTATACCTAGGGAAGGTGCTAGCATCCTAGATATCTATAGTACTCTACAGGAACCTCTTGTTTTACTATGTTATCTATTTTGTTTGCTAAGGGTGAAAAGAAAAGACCTAGGGGTATATACACTAAGTGTGCTCGCCAAGACATCGCATCTCGTGCCTACGTATCCTGACGGGAATGGAATTAGAGCATTCGTAGTTCCCCTCAATAAAGATAAACAAGGTGTAAAAAGAAAAGGTTGCTCGCCAAGGATTGACCTTGTGCCTACGTATTCTCAAAAGGAACTTTGAGAAATCAGAGCGTCTGTAGTTCGGACTACGGATAAAACAATGTTTGTTGGTTTCAGGTGAAGAGACAAGTTGTCATCTTAAGGGGAATACTCAACTGAACCACCACAAACATGTGGAAGATGGGTCTTTGCTTCACATTAAGAGAAGGCCTCTGACTTAGATATTAGATCGACGAGTATGCCACATACCTCTCTCAAGTGGAAAAGAAATCAACACCTTTCCCAACTATGTCATGGGGTAGGAAAATTACATCTCAACTAGGGATGACTCATGTCTAATTCTCTCATGGGAGACAAAGGGAGGCTAATTGTAAGTTGTCTAAGTTAACATCCTAAGGAAAACTATCCTAAGGGAAACTACCTAAGAGGTATTCGTCTAAAGTCAAGAATATAAGTATGTACATCCTAGAGGGAATCAACCTAAAGGGGAAACAAGGATCATGCATAGAGGTAAAATACAAATGAAGATGATTGTATAGTCAACCACAAGTCCTTCCCTGGGACTCAAATAAAATTGGCATCATGAAGATTCAAAAAGCCACAGATGGATATCAGATAGAATAAGTATCATGAAAATAATGTACAATATGCAAATAGCAAAATATCAAGTGTCAGAATCAAGCATATATACAAATAACAACAAAAGCAACAATCCTTTTAAGGTTTTTTTAATATGAAATACAAAATGTTAAAACAAATATTTACAAGAAAAATAAAATATTTTTTCGATTTTTTGAAATAAAATAAACAATCAAAGATAACAAAATAAGATTTTTTTTTAGGTTTTAAACATGAAAATGTAAATAAAATAGTAAGAGAAAAAAGAAATAAATAATTATGTTTGACACACATTTTTTAATATATAAATTGAAACAACTAAAAAAAAGGATGGGGCTAATGCAACATTCAGCCCGAAAACTTAAAACTAAATTTATTTTTCATAAAAGGAGAAAAAAATAATAGTTTAAATAAAAAAGAAAATAATAATAAAATAAAAAAGATGAAACTTTGACACATCATAGTACCGTTTCTATTATCTTCAGTTTCCCGTTCCTTCCTCTTGTTCACAACACCATGCCTATTGGCGATCAAGACCGACAACATAGTTATGTAAATTCATGGCAACACTTGAGGAGCAGCCGCATAGAGAGCGTACGCAGCAGCACCACCAGCAACGCCCAAAGCAATAACACCTCCAACTGCGGCACTTCGACTTCCACCGAACTTGGAACCGAGACTGAACCTAGTGGCTATAGCGCCAGTAATAACAATAACAGATGTAGCGAGGCGGAGTGGCGGTGATAGTTGTTTCACGTTGCAAAAGATGGTAGTGAGGTGATGTTTGATGATAAAGAGGAACGTGTTATGTTGAAGGAGCAGTTTCGATGGAAAATGGAGGTTTGTGAATACAGTGACGTCGCTGTTGTGAAAATCGAAAATGAAGGTTGAAGGAGATAAAGGTTTTTTTTGTGAGCAGTTGTTGTTTCGGGTTTCACATAGCAGGGTGATGTTTTGTTAATGGTGGCGTGTATGCTGTGAAACGAGGCAGTGGTTTCGTGTTGATTTTGTTGTTGTTGGTAAAGAAAAGATGAGGAAGATGGTTACTGCAACATGAGGTTAAGAAAGAAAAATGAACACAAGATGGGATATAAGGGTGAAGGGCCACGGAAAAAAACTGGCGGTGGAGGGAGTTGTTGAGGTTTTGTTTAAGATTGTGTGTGAGTGTTGTTCGTTGCTTTAATGGAGGAGGAAGAATGTGTATGTTGATGTTTGTTTGTACAAAGATGAAGTTATGGTGGAGGGAATGTTTTTATGTTGTTGTAAAGAGGATATATAGTAAAAAAAAGAAGCAGTTCAAAACCGAAAAAAGAAGGAAAAGAAAGTTTATAGCTTTGCTCTTTTGTCTCAATGAGATAGATAAATCATGTATTTCTCCTTTTGAAATCCAATCCACCGCCTGGTTTTTTTTGTATGGTTTGTGTGTGTAAAAAGGTGAATGAAAGGTTGTTAGAGATGAGAGTACATGAAGGAGGTGGAAGTTTGTTTTGAGTATTGAAGTTATGTGAAATGGATGAAGGAGTATTCTTCTTGTGTTAATATTATGTCAGAGGAAATTATGTGCAAGAGGAAAATATATGTTGCGCATGGAAAGAAAAAAAAGTGGTATATGGAATCTTGTCTTTTGTGGAGAGAGGGGGTAATGGTTTTATTTTTGTACAGTATATTGGAAAGAGGTGGAGAGCTGGCGAAAAAGAAAAAATGACACGAGAGAGTAATGACATTTTTCATGAAAGTCTCATATTCTCCTTATGCTTATTATTAAAAAAAGTCTCCGTGTGATACCACGTAGGCCCGCGCAGCAAGTAGAATCCAAAGAAAAATGCAGGTCATGCAAAGCTTTATGTGCAGGAAGGTGAATGGTAGCATGCATGCTACGTAGGGGCAGAGTGATGCTACAAGTTTTCATCAAAGTGTAGTAAAAACAAAAGACCCATTCAAAACTTAATATGCAAGTCTTGCTAGAAATACAAAAAATAAAATATTATTTAAAAAACAAAAGAATAAATAAAATAATAAAATAAAATAAAATATTAAATAAAATTAAACAAAAAAACTGATTAAATAAGATACTATATAACTAAAATAAAAATAAAATCGATTTAAAAAACGAATAATTAGACCGGAATCAAAATGCTCAGAAGAATAAAACGAATACGCCAAAATGATCAGCGCAAAATATATGTATTGGAAAAATACGGCGTTTGGTCAAATTTCAAAATAAATTTTACCCGCTGAAACAACCTAAACTGTTCAGAAATGCGACCGAAAAGTGGTAGAAAAATTTAAACGAGCACGCCAGGTTAAACTATGCGAAACGTAGATTAATATCGCTGACGTATGCAAGCTCGATTTAAAATTCTCCGTCCACTGATTTTTCACATAATTGACTTTTTAATTTGACTGATTTGGCTGTAATTTCAACAAATTTATCCTGGCTGATAAAATGGGTATTATGTGAGATGAAATGCGTGATATGCTATGCAGATGATGCAAAACGAAAAAATGCAGAATCTTAGGGTCAAAAATTAGGCTGTGACATCAAGGACCACTGCAATCATATGCAAGTTTTTTTTCCTATCCTAACATATAGCTTCACATTGAATTACAAAAGTATACAGGTTCAACATGCCCAGTTAACTTCTCATTAGATCATTCATGTTATTGAAAAGCTTGTTTCTCTCAAGCCTAAGCACATCCTGTATGAGAAAGTGAAAGTTCTTCAATCCGTACTTACTATCAAAGATGATGATGTTATTCTTTGAGAGTAAGAGGGCTATAGAGATGATCCAACTGTACCTAACAATTCCAACACTCCAACTTTTGCATCTATTGTTCTGCGAGTACACAACGAAAGATGGGATGCTATTCCTTTCATACGAAAAGCAGGGAAAGCACTAGAATCAAGAAAAGCAGACATACAGATTCAGTTCAAGGATGTTCCTTGTGATATTTTCAAGTGTCAGAAGCAGGGTAGAAATGAGTTTGTTATGCGTCTGCAACCTTCCGAAGCTATGTACATGAAGGTTACGGTCAAGCAACCTGGTCTGGAGATGCTTGCAACATGAAAATGGGAAAAATAACTCAATGAAAGAATATACAGTGGAACATGTTATGCTGAGATGCAATTCAGTCCTGAAGATATGCATATTGATGTTGCAGAGATATGTACCAGTACACCAATGAATGAGAAACATGAACAAAGTGTGGTTCCACCTATGTCGCCTGGTATGAACTAAAAAATGTAGGGATTCTACCATCTGCGGGGACCAAATCAAAAGGGAAAAGCAAATTTCCATGAAATTAATCAAAATTGTCAAATTGAAAATCGTGGCATTCAATACAGTTTTTGGCGAGAATTCGTAAATCATCAATTATAATCACACAAAATTGTTTCTTTCCAAAACATCCATCAAATATTTCCAAAACATGTCTCTGACACCGTTAAACAAAAAAGGAAGCTCACAAATGCAGTCTAGACAGGAAATCATGGCTATAAGGTCATTTCCGAAATATGTTTTAGCACACCTTTAATTTCGACATCAAGTTTGAAGCCTATATAAAGAGGAAGGGGCAACAACACATTCAAGGGCAACAGTGAGTAACAAAGAAGGTTCAAATCAATTCCAAATTCCATCAAATCACTCACCATAAATCGTAAAATCCAAAGAAATTGGATTAAGAAAAAGAATAGGCAACTTACACACGTAACATATCAGCGTACACATACACAGAGAAATCGTCACAATACCTGTGTCGAACTGCCGGAGAAGCCTCTGAGAGCCACCGAACGCGATGATTACCGACAAAACAGAGCCACCATAAGCCACTGCATGAATTACCGTCTTCTTTGATCACCTCTGCGCAAACAGTATACCATCGAACTCGTCGTAACTCCGCTTTTATCGACGGAATATTTCTCTCCATTATCCCCTTGTTGCTAATGAAAAGTTAATTGTTGTGTGTTTTCCTGCTTGAATTTGAGAAAGATTGGAGAGGAGGAAAACGAAGTGCGAGGAGAAGAAGAAGCATATCATGAGAAAAACAAACCTTTCGGAGACGCTCACAAATTGAAACGCAACCACTGTCGAATCACACCCGGCCTTCTGTAGCAGTCGGTTTTTTTGTAGTGACGCGACCACCTACCGCATGTTTGGTGCTACTTTCTGATTTCTGTATTTATCCTATGAGGTTTGAAAGGAAGGGGAAGAATCTTAAACTAACCCTGCACGCAAATTTTTTCTTTAACAAATGCTAAGAGATCGGGGATTGGGGTCTGGTTATACAAAGGGAAGCTACTAACACCCAGAGTATCTATAGTAATATATAGGAACCTTCTTTTGTATGTATTTCTACTAATTTGAAATGCTTTCTTGTTTTTATCTGCTGTGGATTGGGAAAGTTTCTCCTTTGGGAGTGTTGAGAGAATTTTTTTTTTGTTTTCGGATTTGCTGTTGTTTTTGGGAAGGTACTGGACCTATGATTTTTTATTTGTTTGCTCGCTAAGATTTTGCAATCTTATGCTTATGTATTCCCGTAAAGAGATTTGGGAAATCAGAGCAATCGTAGTTCCTCCTATTTCTATGGGAGGAAAGATATGTGGTGTCTTGTTCAAAGCCCAAGATTGACGCTATCGGAGTTTTTGTGTCTTGTTCAAAGCCCAAGATTGAAGTTAAAAGGGTGATTGAGAGAGAATTTGTCATCTCTAAAGGGAGAAAACGCACCTATTCATCACAAATGTTGAGAAATTGGTTATAAGTGAAATTACTTTAACTGGGATATGGAAAATCCAGCAATGCCATAATTTCCTTTATAGGAGAGATGTCATGAAGAAAGAAGCTTTAACTCAGTGTAGATCAATGCCACTTTTTCCTTTATGAATCTTTCATGCTAAGAGAGGGACATTGGCTTGGATGTATGGAATCTAGAGGCTTACCACTTACAGCAGTTAAATGAAAGATAAATTTTAGCCAGGATAAGGGAAGGACTACAGCTTGGATTTTGAATCAACAAGTGTGCCACTTACAACAATTATCTGGACAAAGGTTTTGATTGTTTGTTTTGATATGTGATGTATAGAGGGTATACCTTCCTGCAGAGTGGACTCATGGTCTCATCTGAGGGGATGTTGATTTTTATGTGCCTTGATCAAAGTCCAAGGTTGAAGCTGAAAAAGTTGAAAATTGACTCAACTAGGGGAGTATTATATCTGTCTTGTACAAAGCCCAAGATTGAGGCTGATTGGGGGAATTACTTATATAAAGCCTAAGGGGAGGATAACTTTCGCTGAGGATCATTGAAATCCAGGGGAAGGTCTCAATTGTATTGGGGAATCCCAAAGGAAACTACTCTTGCTAGGAATCAAGGAAGAGTTGAAATACCAAATTCCATGAGGCTCTGATTCTGTTGAGGGTTTATTGATGGTAAACTGACCCTGGCTGGGATGTTTAAAATGAAAGTTAAGCCTTGTTGGGGTCAGAGGGGTTTAAAGGTGAGTTTGAAAAACTTAGAGGTATTAACTCTTCTAGATACCGGGGTATTGGTAAAATGATCAGGACTTACCCTATACTTTTAGGAATCCTGAGGGTTTCTGTGTGAGGTCCAGAAGGAGACTATGATAATGAGACTTTCCAAGTCTAACTTGAATAAAGCCCGAGAGAAGGCTGAGACTATCCAAGTCTCTTAAGAAGTGGTAGACTCTGGTTTAGGGAGATCTTTGTATGATGCCTAAGAGGAGGTTGTTGGTTGAAGATCAACTTTTAAATGGTAGGATGTTCTAGGCTTTTGACTCTCCTGGGGGATTGAACTAGTAGAGATGACTAATTTCTATCCTATGCTTTTAGGAAGCCTTTGGGTCCTTGTACTAAGCCAAAAAGGAGGCTAGGGAATTTCTAAGAAGCCTGAGGGTCCTTGTACTAAGCCCAAGAGGAGGTTGGGGATACTTCTAGGAAGCCAGGGGGTACAAGCCTAAGAAGAGTTCAAGAAAGGTTTCACCGGGAATAATCATTTCTTTGTTGAACAGTTCTAAGGTTTAAAGAAATTCAAAAGAGGTTTCACCGGGAATTAATCCTCTCCGGGGAAATGAATTTCTTGTATATGTTTATTTCTAAGTTTTAATAGTATTGAGAAAAGTTTCACTGGGAATAATGCCTTTCTCTGTTCCATATTGAATAAAGCCCAAGAGGAGGCAGATTGTATTAAGGGAAATTTCCTATGAGGGAATTAGTTATTGACTATGTTCAGGAGTAACTTCTGGTTTGACCTAAGTGTAGACCTAACTGCTGGGGAAAACTCTTAGACAGACATGCTTAAGTATATACAGATGAATAAATTAACAGGTATATAAACCAGTATGCATTAAAAATAAAAGATGTCGGGTTGTACACTCTGAAAAGAGGCCTAAGTGTATTGTGATCTGTTGTATTGATGACCAATGTAGGATTTAGGGTTTGAAGAAATTGAAGAAAGTTTTGAGAAACCTTTGAATTTGAATTTGAATTAAAAGAAAGTTGTTGTTATTTGAATGAAAAGAAAAGAATGTTTGGGGCTTATAACTCAAAGAGAGGCCCAAGTGGTCTAAAAGCAGTTTCACCGGGAATAATGCTCCTCTT
The DNA here is from genome assembly GCA_022829125.1 of Lathyrus tuberosus. Classification (NCBI taxonomy): domain Eukaryota; kingdom Viridiplantae; phylum Streptophyta; class Magnoliopsida; order Fabales; family Fabaceae; genus Lathyrus; species Lathyrus tuberosus. The sequence goes on from JALAZF010000081.1 coordinate 3,015,064, forward strand.
AGTACCAGTTTAAAACAGATAGATGATTTTAAAAATAGAGGTATGGGGCTTACAACTCAAGAAGGGCCCATGGAAGTTGTTTATTGTTTTAAATAAAGTTTATATACAAAATATTGGGGCTTATACTCAAGGAGAGGCCCAGATGACTTATTTTGAAAACAGTGATCGCACTACGATACCGAAAGACTTTGTGGGACTTATACTATAGCTGAGGCCTAAAATTTGTTTATGTACAAAGAGGGTTGGGTCTTACACTCTATTAGAGGCCCAAAGTGTTTATTGAAAGAAGAAAAATGGGGCTTATACTTCAAGAAGAGGTCCAGATGACTTTATTTGAAAAGCGATGATCGCGCCGAGGTTTTAAAAACCACAGTGGGACTTATACAATGACTGATGCCCAAATTATTTATGTAAAAAAAGGAGTGGGTCTTACACTCTACCAAGAGGCCCAAAGTGTTTGAAAATGAAATTTGAAAAATTAAAATCAAGGGAAAACCCTAATTTCAATTAAAAATACAATTTTTCAAAGAAAATTAAATAAAAAATGATATAAAATATCAAATATGTTCAAAAAATGTGTTGTGAATTTTGAAAAATGTTTGAAAAATCATGTTTTATTCACATAAGTGCTTGAAATTCATTTGGTTTTTAAAAAATCAAGAGAAAGAATTTTTTTAAAATGTTTAAAAATAATTAAAAATAAATTCTTTATAAACATTCAAAATATATTTAATAAATATTTTTTATTTTTTATTTTTTCGCGGAATAAAATATTTTAACATATTTGTGAATTTTGAAAAAAAGAATCAATCCAAAATGATTAAAAATCAGAGAGAAATTAATTTTTGAAATCAATTAAAAAAATAAAAGAAAATTCAAAAATTCAAATTTGAAAAAGGCGCCAAGAACAGGTCATCTTTGCGCGAGCTCTGGTTTTCCAGATTTGCAAAACCTCTCATAACTCTCTGATTTCTCAATGGTTTTGCACGATTCAAACATCAATTTCACTCGTTTTTGAACAAGGAACAAGATGGTATCATTTAATTTCATTTCTTTTATGTGTGGAGAGAGTTATCATTTATGAACACAGAAACCCTAGAATTTGCAAAAACTATCATGAAATCCTAAACACGAATGAAACATGGCAATTGATTGAGGGTTATCACTCTATGAACTACCAGAAACAAGTTGGTAACTTGAAAACAAGTTTATGATGCATGTAGTATAGAGTTTGAGAGTGTCAGGCTTACTTGTGTAAGAGGAATTCAAATTCTGATGTAGAGGTGTTACAGATGTTGTGTGATGATCTGGACAACTTCAATGGACCTTATGTAAGGTATTTAGAAGCTTGGAATTGATTGAAAACACCTGGAACTCTTTGTGGTACCTCAACTGCAACTTGGCTTGAGTGTGATTTGGAGGTTTGTGATTCTGGTGTTACAGATGATGGAGAAGTGTTTGGATAGCTACTATATGATATATATATATATATATATATATATATATATATATATATATATATATATACATACGCGGTATCTACACCATTAGTTTTGATATAATTGCTTCCTATTGAAAAATTCGAAAGTTACTTGAAAAGGAAGCAAATTCTGGTTTTGGAGAGTGAAGTGAAGGAAAACATGGATTGCTATGTTTTTGTGTGTCCAATTCAGTCACAAATGATCTCTATTTATAGTAGAGGAAGTTTGTTTTTGAAGGAATAGTGAATGGGGGCTAGATCACCCTATTGTCCAATGGTTTTTATCATGTAGCCAAAGTTTCCTCTAGCCATTGACTTGGGCCAAACTTTGCAGGTTTAGGTCCTTTGATCTTTGGAGAAATCTTTACTCATTTGGACTGGTTTGTAACTGATCCATGCCACCTCTACGTATCACATAAATTCTTGATCCCAAATTTGAATTTCAAGGTTCATGTCATGATGATTTTGCACATGCCAAGTTGAATTCCTGACTCCTTAGTCAAGTAACAAGTGATTCATCAGAGGTTTTGTGTTTTTGGAAGATTAAAAAGTTGGCAAAATGGCAAAACTTGAAGGAAGAAATCGTGTGGCACAAGTCATGTATCCATGTCGTTGTGTAGGCAGGGTGAAAAATTCCATTTTGGGAAGCTCATAACTTCTTGCTCAAGTTCCATTTTGGGAAGCTCTTGTACTTTTTAGAAAGCCCACATATCATACTTCAACTTTGATGTTTGACTTTGGTCTTGAATCATCTTGAATCATGATGGAAAATGCCTCCAAAGTTGGACAAATCATGAGACAGATTCTGTCTCAAATTTTTCTAAGTGTTTGAAAAATGTCCATTTCTCATTTTTTGTGATTTTGATCAATCCATAACTCAAAATCCATGAAGATTTGGGATATGGTGTAGTTGAAAATCTTATTGTATGTAATGAGAACTTTCATTTGAGCTTTGGATGGAAGAAAAAGGTTACTTGTATCACAAGTTATGGTCTTGCAAAGTTGGGTAAAAATCACTTTTTGTCATGACTTAGTGAAAATTCAAGTTTCTTAAGGTTGCCCCTTTTGCAAGTAACCCCACTTTTCTTAATTTTTATTGATGGATATGATCCAAACCATAAGTTAACATTGTTTTTGACTTGAAGAAGTCATGTTTGCCAAAAAATCTCAAAAGTCAAACTTGGTTTTGGGCACAGTTGACTTTTTATCAGATGAATTTCAAACTTTGTGATCCTTTATGAAATCAAGTTCTTGGGCTAACTCAAACCTAATGGATGGATTCCATAGGTGTTTTTGAGTGTCTCGAATCATTTCCCAAGGTTTGAGACCATGTCTTGTTCAAAAGTCAAAGGTATGGTTGACTTTTTCTCAGAAACCCTAGTTTGTGGTCCAGATGAATTTGAATCTTTATATTGCTCATGAACCAAGTTATTTGTGTCTATTTGAACTTTTAAGAGGATCAATGTGAGATATTTTAGGTCTTCAAAACATTCCTTGAGATTTTGGCCCATGCCTTGCTCTAAAAGTCAACATAGGGGTGAATTAGGTCATGAAACCCTAATTCCTGATTTTTTATGAATGCATCCCCTGAGGTTATTTTGAACTTATGATTGGATCCATGAGGTCCATTTGAGCTACTTGGATCATGTTTTGAAGTAATGGCTCATGCCCATATGAAAATTTCCCTCTGGAGGCCTTGGTCGATCAAAACCCTAATTTGGTGACATTGATGATCTTGAGGCTTGATCAACTTGGAATGTTGCATTCTTATGCTTGATTATTGATGTGGGAGACCTCTTGATCCTTCATGGATGTTTGAGAGGGTTGACAAGTTGAAGATCATGTCCATTCTTGATTGATCCTATGTTTGAGTACTCTGAGAGGGTCCAAAACCCTAATTCTTGATTGAGGTAAATGCTCAACAATCTTTGAGGGGATTGATGAGGCATGAAGATACATCCATATTGTGGTGATGATTTGAAAAAATGATGTGAAATCTTATGGTCAAAATTTAGGGTATGACAGATGCCCCTATTAAATCTTCTTGGACCTGAAGGTGTGAATGGCGAAGATTTTCGGACATTCAAGGTAAAAGAGAATTAAATATCGGAATACCCAAAATTTTGACTGTGGTTGTGAATAGCACTTGTTTGCTCATCCATCTTGTTTTGCTAAGCAATGTTACTTAGAAAAGGGTAAAACTTCCCCTCGATCTTGGTCTTCGACCATGGAACTGGTCTCGGTTTTCTTTTGAAATAAACTTCCCCTCGATCCTGGTTTATTGCCATGGAACTGGTCTCAGTTTCTTTTGACATAAACTTCCCCTCGATCCCGGTCTTCAACCATGGAACTGGTCTCAGTTTCTTCTTGTCGAGTTCTTTTCTTGATAAGGAATGCTGTCTGTGATGGTTTTCTTACCAAACTTCTCGTTGGGGAGATGCCATTTGATGGAAAAATGTGTTTCATCATACTTCTCTTTGAAATTTCTTCGGAGGGATGCCATAGGATGAGTAAAGTTTTGTTGTCAGACTTGTTGGTGAGGATCATTTGTCTGAATTGCTGTGGTGCGTAAACCTCTCTTGTGGGAGATGCCATTTGATGGGGAAATTACATCATACTTCCTCTTTTCAGAGAAATGCCATGTGATGTAATCCAATTTTGAGGTGCTGATGACTTCATTGAAAGCAAACTTTTCGGGGAGAAACTGTTGTATTGCCAAGAGTCTTTTGTAGAGAGGCTTTCTCTGGGGATTTTTCCTTAATCCGGGAAAGTAAAATATCATCTTCAACTGTGAAGAGTGATGTTCCAAATGTGTATAACCAAACGGCTTTTGGTCGTTCAGAGGTTCAAGTTATCAAAGTGGTCGCGGACATACTTCCAATCCAGGAATAAACTAAAGAGAGATTGTTTAGACGATACACTTCCTGATGAGGAAAGGACTTAAACGGAATTTTGTCCTATTTGACATGATAAGGAAGACTGAAAACTCTATCAGAGAGAGGACGTTTATCACTTAGGGATGAGTATGACCAAAGTGTATCAATGAAACATGAATATGAATATGAATCAATTATGCATGGTGTATGTATGAAATGCTTATGCTGACAAAACAGACATGACATACAGACTGGTGATTGTTTAACTAGATACTCGGTCACTCTGGGAGATAGGGGTATCACTGGAGATTCTGAAAGTTGTTCTTTCGTTTAGGCATGGGGATCCCTGCGTTTGTTATAGTTTATGGAGGTACAAACCTGTTGGGGATAGAAATTCGTTCTTGCTTTTCAAGGGTAGACCCTATTGGGGAGAAAAACCAAACATTGGTTCTCAGAGGTAAAAACTCTACCGGGGATGATATATGGGACATTCAATCTGAAATAATTGATCCTTTACTCAGGGTGTACTGATCATAACGAGTACTTTGATTCTGCACTTTGAAGTTTGACCACTTCCGGGGAAGCCGTCGATATTCCCTTTTTGTGTTTAGTAATCGAAAGGAAATTGCCATCTTTATTTCAAAAGCAGAAGTAAAATTTGAAAACAAAAGTATTTTTTTTTTTTTGTTTCAAGAATGTTAATCATATTAAACATGTCATTTTGCAAAGCAGAATAAATAAGACTTGCAAATAAAGGCACACAGGCTCAAATTTTATTGATAGTAGGGTGATCAGCCAAACGCATGATCCCATGGAGCATTACAAAGTTTAGAAAATGGTAATTTAAAGGAAAAGGGGCTACATTGAAACATAACGACTGCTATCCTTCCATCAGCTTTGAATTTTGGACATTATGAGCTTCTGTCGAAGGTGACCTTGACTGAAGTTTTCCTGACAGATGATGTTACCGCTGAGGAGTCAATCTTGTCGGATATAGTTAATTGCCATTAATCCCTAACTTTTGCCTGGATTGCCTTTTCAGGTTTTCAATCCATTGGGACGATCATTGTTCATGTCTCTAATTTTTGCATGGACCGCCTTTTCGGGTTTTCAATCTAACGAGGCGTTTTTATCCTTTTTTTTCGTTTAGGCGAAGTATTTCTTGACTACATCAACATTTGTGGGATAAGTAAACTCCTCTCCATCCATGGTTGCGAGTCTCAAGGCACCTGAGAAGGCTTTCTTAACAAGATATGGGCCATCGTAATTCGGAGTCCATTTTCCCCTGGAATCAGTAAGGAATGATTGTATCTTCTTGAGCATGAGGTCTCCTTCTCTGAAGACACGGGGTCATACTATTTTTCGAACGCTTTCTTCATCCTTTGTTGATATAACTGACCATGGCATAAAGTCGTCATTCTCTTTTCTTCGATTAGGTTCAGTTCATCATATCTGCTTTGACACCATTCAGCTTTTGTTAACTTAGCTTCCATAAATACTCTTATTGATGAGATCTCTACTTCTATGGGGAGCACTGCTTCCATGCCATATACTAGAGAGAAAAGGGTTGCCCCTGTTGAATTACGGACAGATGTGCGATAACCTTGAAGAGAAAATGGTAGCATCTCATGCCAATCCTTGTAGGTTACAACCATTTTCTGAACGATCTTCTTGATGTTTTTATTGGCTGCTTCTACCGCTCCATTCTTTTTAGGTTGGTAGGGAGATGATTTATGGTGTTCAATTTTGAACTCAGCACACAACTCTTTCATCATCTTGTTATTCAGGTTTAACCCATTATCCGTAATGATCTAGCTTGGAACACCGTAATGGTAGATGAGATTGTTCTGGATAAATCAGACCACCACTTGTTGGGTCACATTGGTGTATGATACTGCTTCGACCCATTTGGTGAAGTAATCAATGGCTACCAGGATGAACCGATGTCCATTTGGGGCTTTGGGTTCAATCATGCCAATCATGTTGATCCCCCATATAGAGAAAGGCCATGGAGAAGAAAGGACTTTGAGATGTGTTTGTGGTACATGGATCTTGTCGGCGTATATCTGACACTTGTGACATTTCCTCATGTACTTGTAGCAATCGGATTCCATTGTTAGCAAATAATATCCTGCTCTCAGGATTTTTCTTGCAATTGTATGTCCATTGGCATGAGTGCCAAAGGATCCTTCATGAATTTCTTTCATCAGCATGTTTGCTTCTGGTCTATCTACGCATCGGAGCAATACCATGTCAAAGTTTCTCTTATAGAGTGTATCACCGCTCAGGAAGAAGTTGCCTTCCAGTCTTCTGAGAGTCTTCCTATCTTTTCTTGATGCCCCAGGTGGGTATTCCTGTCTTTGAAGGAAACACCTGATATCGTGATACCATGGTTTATCATCTATGACTGCTTTAATCGCAAAGATGTAAGCATGCCTATAAAGGCACATTATGTCGATCTTAGGTACATCATCCATCGATTCACACTAATCATGGAGGATAGAGTAGCCAATGCATCAGCCATGTGGTTTTCTTCACGAGGAATGTGATGAAACTCAATCTTGTTGAAGAAAGGTAACAACCTTCTTGCGTAGTCTTTGTAAGGAATCAATCCCAATTGATATGTGTTCCACTCTCCTTTGATCTGATTTATAACCAGGGTTGAGTCGCCATACACATCCAAGTTCTTTATCCTTAAGTCGATAGCTTCTTCGAGACCCATGATACAAGCTTCGTATTCGGCCTCATTGTTTGTGCATTTGAATGTCAATCTAGCAGTGAAAGGAATATGGGTACCCTGAGGTGTTACTATGATTGCCCCAATTCTGTTTCTATAAGCATTGATAGCTCCGTCGAATATTAGTCCCCATTGGGAACCTGGCTCTGGCCCTTCGCTTGGTAGAAGTTCATCGCAATCCTCGTCTGGGAAGTCAAATTTGACTGATTCCTGATCGTCAATCGGTTGATGAGCCAAATGATAGGTTAAAATACTTCCTTTGTCTGCTTTCTGAGCATGGTACTGATGTCGTATTCTGATAATAACATTTGCCAACGGGAAATCCTTCCTGTTAAAGCAGGCTTTTCAAAGACGTACTTGATCGAATCCATTTCAGAGATTAACCAAGTAGTGTGACAAATCATGTACTGGCAAAGACGTTTGGCTGCCCAAGCCAAGGCACAAGTTTTTTCGAGCATATCTTATCGAGTTTCACAGTCCGTGAACTTCTTGCTTAAGTAATAAATGGCAGACTCTTTTCATTTTGTCTCATCTTGTTGGCCAAGTACACAGCCCATGGAGTCCTCCAAGATTGTTAAGTAGATGATCAACGATCTTCCTTCTACTAGAGAAGATAGAATCGGTGGATTCAACACATATTCTTTGATGTTGTCGAAAGCCTTTTGGCAGTCTTCTGTCCATACACAACTTTGGTTCTTTCTGAGTAGTTTGAAGATCGGTGCACATGTCGCGGTCATGAGGGATGTGAATCTTGAGATGTAATTCAGACGTCCCAAAAATCCTCTTACTTGTTTTTCAGTCTTTGGTGAAGGCATTTCTTGAATGGCCTTAACTTTGTCGGGATCAACCTAAATCCCTTTCTGGCTGACGATGAATCCTAAGAGCTTCCCCGAGCGAACACCGAATGTACATTTGTTGGGATTCAAGCGGAGTTTATATTTTCTCAGACGTTCAAATAGCTTTGACAAATTCTCCACATGTTCTTCTTCTGTTTTAGATTTGGCGATCATGTCATCGACATACACTTAGGTTTCTTTGCGCATCATGTCATGAAGCAGAGTTGTCATTGTGACGCCCCTAAACTATACCCCCAATTAGCATGCAATTAAAGCACTAAAAGAAAATTCAAAATTTCGTCAGAGTACATTTGAATTCGCGGCATAGAAAGGGAGGAATCACATCAATTGTAACAAAACATAGCATACAACACCTGCCCATAAAGATATGCAACTGTGGGGTAGCAATCAACGGAGGAAACTTAGTTCCTTACACCCACTTTTCAGAAATTAGAATTAAAGCAGAAAATCTAAAATCTGAACAACATATATACATATATACATATAAACATATAAACATGTCTATCATACATCCAGTTATACATATACAACCACAATATATCATCGGATATACAAAATAATCGCAAACGGCCACCCTAGCTACCCGGAGTCACATATCAGAGCCGACCGACAAAAGAATGAAGACGCAAAGCTTCACAAAAAGAATACCTCCAGCAACTCTAATCTGCAACGCCTCATAGAGCGTTATAAAACAGCAGAAGGGTGAGAAAAACAACCATAATATAATTGAATAAAATTATATATATAAACACAAAAATGTACAAGTAACACATTCTCACCACAACCACATATAACATAATACCGCACAATTCTCAAGCATCGAATACCATTACACACACATATACCATACAATCATCAATCACATTCACAAATTCACACACAATTAATTCATTCTTTATGCAATGCACATAGACTGACACAACGACTCTATGCACATGCCATGCGGTACCGACTTCCATTGTCTCATGTCTCATCATCAGTTCACTCAGGAACTATTGGAACCATCGCTCGTTACTGAGAATCTCAAGTAACTCCCCGTCGGGCCTACGATGTTCACCCGTCGCTTTAGGTCCTCAGGCAACGCCTCATATTTTCGAGGCACACGACGTTAAGGATTGGTTTAAGTCTCCAAAGGAGCCCACAATCGTCTATAACCACCGCTTTAGGTCCTCAGGCAGCGCCTCATATTTTCGAGGCACACGATGTTATAGCATATTCCCCTCGGGAATCAAACCGTCACTCAGGACGTTTCCACAATGCACACTATGATGCTTGGCATACAATGACTCATGACATTCACATTGCATCCATACACACATTCATAATCATGCACATTTATCAAATACCACACTTAGCATTTTCTTGCCTTTCGGCCACAAAGCATCATCATAACAGCACATAAGTCATCTCACGTACAAAACAACAACATACGGCATAATACACGTCAATTCCACACCATTAAAATGACAAAAATCGATAACCGACACTATTCACATTTCCCGACATAATTTAATCGGCTAACAATTCTCAAAACATCATAATCATAAAGTACATCTCGATACCTTTCCAACGACACCAAGAATTCAAAAATCGGATAATCGGAACCAAAGTTACGAACGAAAACGAAAAATGATATTTTGAAAAGTCACATTTTGCAAAAGCTCTGTCCATACGCGTACCACCATGAGCCATACGCGTATGAGCAGAGACTCATTTTCCCAAAGTTCACGTGTAAAAACCCATACGCGTAATGCCCTCTCTCGTACGAGTATTGCTCTGAAATGCTACGCGTATCATACGCAAATGGGCAGATGGCCGAGAAAACAAGCAGCCCATACGCGTATTGCCCTCATGGCTCGCCCACCATACGCGTAACGCCAAGGTTCATACGCGTATGAACATGCCCCATACGCGTATGACCTGGAAAAACCAGAAAAATTCCTGCATAATTTGTTCCACGATTTTCCACCCAAAAACCTCCAATTCATCATCCAAATCTCAGAAAAACAGCAAATGGAAGTGTAATAATACCTATCAAACATGTATAGACAATCTAAACACATTCAACACAAGTTCTAACACATTTAAATCAATTCCTACTCAATTTTTCCAAAAAATGATTTTTACTAATTTTCTCCAAATCAATCCAAAACAACAACAAACACACATACATAATCGTATACAATCATACAATAATCGAGTTTCGCACCTTTACCCGATTAATCGATTCCTAGAAATTGTTCTTGATGATTTTTCCACTCTTCTCCAATTTTCTCTCTTCTCCTCTTTTCTTCTCTTTTTCCTTCTTTCTTCTTTCTTTCTCTCTATTTTTCTTTCTTTCCCTTTTCTATTCTATTTTCTTTTCTTTCTTACTAACTTAGTAAAAATATCTATGAAATGCCCAAAATACCCCCACACTCAAATATCTCGCAAACGTTCCCAAAACGCGATAAAATATAATCACGACGAAAAATAACACATTTTCACATAAAAGTAGAAAATAAAATAAAATACTAATAAAATAATCCAAAAAGACTCAGTAAAATAAAATTGGCAAAACGGGGCGTTACAATTCTCCCCCACTTAGAAATTTTCGTCCTCGAAAATCTTACCTGATACAAACATCTCTGGATACGACTCCCGCATCCTACTCTCCAACTCCCACGTCAAATTTCCCTCAGCAGCGCCTCCCCACGCCACTTTCACAAGTGCAATCTCTCTGCCCCTCAACCGCTTCACCCCGCGATCCAAAATCCTAACTGGTAAAGTCTAGACCGTAAGGTTATCTCTTACCTCAACCTCGTCCATTGGAATAACATGTGAAGGGTCCGGAACATACTTCCGAAGCTGTGAAACATGAAAAACATCATGCAAATTCGACAGATTCGGCGGCAACGCCACACGATACGCCACAGCACCAACTCTCGCAGATATCTGGTAAGGACCAATAAATCGAGAAGTAAGCTTCTTAGATTTCAAAGCACGACCAACACCCGTTACCGGCGTAACTCTCAGAAATACGTGATCACCCTCTTGAAACTCAAGATCCTTCCGTCTCCGATCATGATAACTCTTTTGTCTATCCTGAGAAGCCTTCATTTTCTCACGAATAAACTTTACCTTTTCCGTCGTTTGTTGCACCAAATCCGGTCCAACCACCGAACTTTCACCTGTTTCGTGCCAACACAACGGCGTTCGACATCTTCGTCCATATAAAGCCTCAAAAGGTGTCATTCCGATACTAGAATGGAAACTGTTATTATACGTGAACTCAACCAATGCAAGATAACTGTCCCATGTACCACCTTGTTCCAAAACACACGCTCTCAACAAATCCTCCAAAGACTGAATCATTCTTTCGGTCTGACCATCCGTCTGCAGATGATAAGCCGAACTCAACCTCAATCTAGAACCCAAAGCCTTCTGTAAACTTTCCCAAAATCTCGATGTAAACCTAGGATCTCGATCCGAAACAATACTCAATGGAATCCCATGCAATTTCACAACCACACTGATATAGATCTCAGCTAACCGTTCCAAAGAAAAACTGATGTCAATCGGAATAAAATGCGCCGATTTAGTCAGCCTGTCCACAATCACCCAAATAGCATTATGCCCACACTGAGTGTTCGGTAATCCCGTCACAAAATCCATCGAAATACTATCCCACTTCCACTCAGGAATATCCAACGGTCGCAACAAACCACTAGGCCTCAAATGTTCCACTTTCGATTTCTGACAAGTCAAACATGCATACACAAACTGAGCCACATCTCTTTTCAAACCAGACCACCAGAAAATCTTCTTAAAATCTTGGTACATCTTATTCGCACCCGGATGCATACTTAAATTACTCCGGTGTCCTTCCTCCAAAATCATTCTTTTCAACTCCGCATCATCAGGAATACAAATACGACCACAGAATCTCAAAACACCAAAATTATCCACCTTGAAATCCACATTCTCATTCCTCATCAAATCAACGAATTTCAAATCCAGCTTTTGTTTCTCACTAACCGACAACAAAAATTCATTAGCAACCTTCAATATTCCAAGTCTTACACTAACCGAAGTCACTTCACATACCAAACTCAAGTCTCTAAACGACTCCAAAAGTTCCCACTCTTTCACCATCAATGCGGACATATGCAACGATTTCCAGCTCAATGCATCGGCTACCACATTAGCTTTACCAGGATGGTAATTCAAGCCAAAGTCGTAGTCTTTCAAGAATTCCAACCATCTCCGCTGCCTCATGTTCAACTCTTTCTGATCAAATAAATATTTCAAGCTTTTATGATCACTAAAGACTTCGAACCTTGCACCATAGAGATAGTGCCTCCAAATCTTCAACACAAAAACTACAGCCGCTAACTCAAGATCATGAGTAGAATAGTTTTTCTCATGAACTCTTAATTGCCTTGAAGCATAAGCTACAACTTTACCTTCCTGCATCAAAACACCACCCAAACCAATTAAAGAAGCATCGCAGTACACAACAAACGGTTCATTAGGATCAGGTAAAATCAGAATAGGAGTTGTTGTCAATCTTCTCTTCAGCTCACAAAAACACTCTTCACATTGAATATCCCAAATGAATGCTTTGCCCTTACAAGTCAACTGCGTCAAAGGAAGAGCTAGCTTAGAAAACCCTTCAATGAACCTCCGGTAATAACCAGCCAAACCCAAAAAGCTTCAAATCTCGGTAACGGATCTAGGAGCCTCCCATTGTAGAACTGCTTTTACTTTAGATGGATCCACAGCAATACCATTACCTGAAATCACGTGCCCAAGAAAACTCACCTCAGACAACCAGAATTCACACTTGGACAATTTGGCAAAAAGCTTCCTTTCCTTCAAAACTTGCAAAACAATACGCAAATGCTCTGCATGTTCCTCACGAGACTTAGAATAGATTAAAATATCATCAATAAACACCACCACAAAACGATCCAAATGCTCGTGGAAAATCCAATTCATGTATTCCATAAACACACCAGGCGCATTAGAAACCCCGAACGGCATCACTGAATATTCATAATGACCGTAACGTGTTCTAAAGGCCGTCTTCTAAATATCCTCTTCTTTCACTCTTATCTGATGGTACCCCCGATCTCAAATCAATCTTACTAAATACACAAGCACCAACCAACTAATCCATCAGATCATCAATCCTTGGAAGCGGATATTTATTCTTAATCGTCACTTTGTTCAACTGGCGATAATCAATACATAATCGCATACTCCCATCTTTCTTTTTCACTAACAAAACTGGAGCACCCCAAGGAGAAACACTTGGCCTCACGAACCTCTTTTCCAACAACTCATTTAACTGCTTTTTCAACTCCACCAATTCAGACGCCGACATTCTATAAGGTGCCATAGAAACAGGTCTAGTACCAGGAACTAGATCAATAGAAAATTCAACTTCTCTCTCTGGCGGTACATCTGAAATATCAACAAGAAACACTTCAGGAAATTCTCACACAACAGGAAACACTTCCAATGAAACTTGACTATCCACAGTCAAAGATGCAAATAATCCAAACAACTGAGCTTCATCCGCCAAAAGTTTCTTCAACTCTTTGGTAGATAAGAAACTCGAGTCTTCGTCTTCCTCAAGAGAAGGAAACCTTACAAGCTTATGATAACAATCAATGTGCACCCGATTAAATTGCAACCAGTTCATCCCCAACACCACATTTAAACCTTCCAATGGTAAACACACCAAATCCATCGCAAAGTCTTTACCATAAATGGTCAAAGGACAACTCAAACTCGCCAAAGAAGTAGTTATTGACCCCATTGCTGGAGTATCAATAACCATCTCACCATCCATCGAAGACAATCCAAGATTCAAACGTTCCGCGCACTCAGACGAAATAAACGAATGAGTCGCTCCAGTATCAATAATAGCAATTAAAGGCGTATTATTAATAAAGCAAGTACCTCTTATCAGACGATCAGCACTTGAAGTCTGAGTTCCCGCCAATGAAAACACTTTCCCACTAGTTGGAGCTTTCTTCTGATTCGGACACTTCGAGCTAATGTGACCAGGTTCCCCACAGTTATAACATTTCACCACATTCTTCCTTTTACAATCGGCTAAAACATGTCCGATACCACCACAATTAGAACACTTATCCACTTTCTTCCTACATTCCATCCGGCGATGACCCAATTCACCACATTTAAAACACCTAGGAGCATTAGACATACCTCCTCCACTTGACCTTCGATCAAAATTTCCCCTTTGTTTACCTTTATCAGCCGGTGACACATACGGACCACCACGGAACTGTTGTTTCCCTTTTCTGTCACTTACACTTTTATAGTGAGCAGAACGAGCCTTACTATCTTCATCATAAATCCTACAGCATTCCACCAAATCAGCAAACCTTCGAATCCTCTGATAACCAATAGCCTGCTTTATCTCAGGACGCAAGCCACTTTCATACTTCACACACTTTGAAAATTCAGCAGTCGCTTCCACATAATGAGGATAAAACTGCACAAGTTCCACAAACTTAGCAGTATAGTCAATAACCGACATATTACCTTGTTTTAGCTCTAAAAACTCAATCTCCTTCTTTCCTCGGACATCCTCGGGAAAATACTTCCTTAGAAACTCTCGGCTAAACACCTCCCAAGTGATCTCTTCTTCCTCCTCCTCAGCTTCCAACACCTGACGAGTACTGACCCACCAGTCATCAGCCTCTTCATGTAACATATGAGTGCCCAGCCTCACGTTAACATCATCGTCATCATAATCCATTACCCTAAAAATCCTCTTAATCTCTTTCAACCACAACTACGCACCATCCGGATCATGCTTCCCTTTAAAGACCGGCGGCTTATTCTTTCTAAACTCATCATTTCCGGCAGCATTCGGTGCACCCTGTACAGCTCGTGCCATCGCTTCCATCGCAGCAGCCAAAGCAGCATCATTACGACCAGCCATATTCTGTTCGTCTAAACACAGAAACTATGGTTAAACAATAACTCGTCCAACACAACTCGCCCAATATGCCAGACACAACAGACACAACTGACACGGACGTAGCTCTGATACCACTTAATGTGACGCCCCCAAACTATACCCCCAATTAGCATGCAATTAAAGCACTAAAAGAAAATTCGAAATTTCGTCAGAGTACATTTGAATTCGCGGCATAGAAAGGGAGGAATCACATCAATTGTAACAAAACATAGCATACAACACCTGCCCATAAAGATATGCAACTGTGGGGTAGCAATCAACAGAGGAAACTTAGTTCCTTACACCCACTTTTAAGAAATTAGAATTAAAGCGGAAAATCTAAAATCTGAACAACATATATACATATATACATATAAACATATAAACATGTCTATCATACATCCAGTTATACATATACAACCACAATATATCATCGGATATACAAAATAATCGCAAACGGCCACCCTAGCTACCCGGAGTCACATATCAGAGCCGACCGACAAAAGAATGAAGACGCAAAGCTTCACAAAAAGAATACCTCCAACAACTCTAATCTGCAACGCCTCATAGAGCGTTATAAAACAGCAGAAGGGTGAGAAAAACAACCATAATATAATTGAATAAAATTATATATATAAACACAAAAATGTACAAGTAACACATTCTCACCACAACCACATATAACATAATACCGCACAATTCTCAAGCATCGAATACCATTACACACACATATACCATACAATCATCAATCACATTCACAAATTCACACACAATTAATTCATGCTTTATGCAATGCACATAGACTGACACAACGACTCTATGCACATGCCATGCGGTACCGACTTCCATTGTCTCATGTCTCATCATCAGTTCACTCAGGAACTATTGGAACCATCGCTCGTTACTGAGAATCTCAAGTAACTCCCCGTCGGGCCTACGATGTTCACTCGTCGCTTTAGGTCCTCAGGCAACGCCTCATATTTTCGAGGAACACGACGTTAAGGATTGCTTTAAGTCTCCAAAGGAGCCCACAATCGTCTATAACCACCGCTTTAGGTCCTCAGGAAGCGCCTCATATTTTCGAGGCACACGATGTTATAGCATATTCCCATCGGGAATCAAACCGTCACTCAGGACGTTTCCACAATGCACACTATGATGCTTGGCATACAATGACTCATGACATTCACATTGCATCCATACACACATTCATAATCATGCACATTTATCAAATACCACACTTAGCATTTTCTTGCCTTTCGGCCACAAAGCATCATCACAACAGCACATAAGTCATCTCACGTACAAAACAACAACATACGGCATAATACACGTCAATTCCATACCATTAAAATGACAAAAATCGATAACCGACACTATTCACATTTCCCGACATAATTTAATCGGCTAACAATTCTCAAAACATCATAATCATAAAGTACATCTCGATACCTTTCCAACGACACCAAGAATTCAAAAATCGGATAATCGGAACCAAAGTTACGAACGAAAACGAAAAATGATATTTTGAAAAGTCACATTTTGCAAAAGCTCTGTCCATACGCGTACCACCATGAGCCATACGCGTATGAGCAGAGACTCATTTTCCCAAAGTTCACGTGTAAAAACCCATACGCGTAATGCCCTCTCTCGTATGCGTATTGCTCTGAAATGCTACGCGTATCATACGCAAATGGGCAGATGGCCGAGAAAACAAGCAGCCCATACGCGTATTACCCTCATGGCTCTCCCACCATACGCGTAACGCCAAGGTTCATACGCGTATGAACATGCCCCATACGCGTATGACCTGGAAAAACCAGAAAAATTCCTGCATAATTTGTTCCAAGATTTTCCACCCAAAAACCTCCAATTCATCATCCAAATCTCAGAAAAACAGCAAATGGAAGTGTAATAATACCTATCAAACATGTATAGACAATCTAAACACATTCAACACAAGTTCTAACACATTTAAATCAATTCCTACTCAATTTTTCCAAAAAATGATTTTTACTAATTTTCTTCAAATCAATCCAAAACAACAACAAACACACATACATAATTGTATACAATCATACAATAATCGAGTTTCGCACCCTTACCCGATTAATCGATTCCTAGAAATTGTTCTTGATGATTTTTCCACTCTTCTCCAATTTTCTCTCTTCTCCTATTTTCTTCTCTTTTTCCTTCTTTCTTCTTTCTTTCTCTCTATTTTTCTTTCTTTCCCTTTTCTATTCTATTTTCTTTTCTTTCTTACTAACTTAGTAAAAATATCTATGAAATTCCCAAAATACCCCCACACTCAAATATCTCCCAAACGTTCCCAAAACGCGATAAAATATAATCACGACGAAAAATAACACATTTTCACATAAAAGTCAAAAATAAAATAAAATAATAATAAAATAATCCAAAAAGACTCAATAAAATAAAATTGGCAAAACGGGGCGTTACAGTCATGGCCCTTTGATAGGTTTCCCCTACGTTCTTTAGACCGAACGACATTACCTTGTAACAAAAGGTGCCCCATGGGGGTGATAAATGAAGTTTTCTCCATGTCTTCTGGTGCCATTCTGATTTGATTATAACCCGGGAATCCATCCATGAAAGATAAGACTTTTAATTTTGTTGTGCTGTCAACCAGCATGTCAATGTGTGGTAGGGGAAATCATCCTTTGGACTTGCTTTGTTTAAATCCCTGTAATCTACACACATTCTGACTTTTCTGTCCTTCTTTGGAACTGGCACTATGTTGGGTAGCCATTGAAGATACTCTGAGGTGGCAAGGAAACCAGCATCAATATGTTTCTGCACTTCGTCTTTAACTTTGATGGCCATATCTGGATGAGTCCTTCTCAGTTTTTATTTTACCGGAGGACATTTTGTTTTCACTGGTAAGTGATGCTCCACGATGCTGGTATCCAACCTTGGCATGTCCTGGTAGGACCAAGCAAACACATCTGGAAACTCTTTGAGAAGTTTTATCAAGCCTTCTCTGACAGTTGGACTGAGCAGTGCTCCAATCTTAACTTCTTTCTTTTCTTCTTCTAAACCTAGATTGACTGTTTCCAACGGCTCTTTGTAAGGCTTAATGGACGTTTCCTCTTGCCTGAGTAATTGGGAGATCTCTTCTAGAATTTCTTCGTCCTCTTCTTCTTCGGCTTCGAATACCGGGAATCAAAGTTGGGAGAAGGCATTGGATTATATGTTTCAATGGGGTTTAAAACAAACAATCTGCACGACGTTATGATTCCTTTTTAGAAAAGGCGGAGAGAATGCAAAAGTGTGTACAGTGTATCTTTTTTTAGAAAATGTTTGTTTTTATTTTATTTTGTTTTTTAGGATTACCATTTTCTGGAAAAAAAACGAAAAGTGAAAATAGAAATAAAATGCAGGAATTTAGAATGACATTATTTATTTATAATTTGTCAATTCCTGAAACACAGCCCTATAAAACAAAACTATGTCGTTTTGGGCGAAGCGAAGAGGGACATTTACAGAAAAGTAAGCCCTATAAAACATCCATTTTTCCCGGGCAAATTGAAAGGTCAAAACAAAGATGCGGCGATCATTTTGATTTATGAACGATCTTCGGGACATCTACCGCAACCCAATTGCGAGAAACTCCTCTGTGAATCACAAAGTCCGGTACTTTTCTTCTTGGTTTGTCTTCAGAAATGACACTGATTTCTGGCGGAGTGGGATCATTGGAGTCTTCTTCCCATGCAGAGTTATCATAAGAGGACTCTTCTGTCGCATCTTCTATAGTGTTTTTACTCTCAAGAGGACCTTCCCATCCAGTTGGCTGGATGTCCTCATATCTGATGCGAGAGCTTTCGGGAGAGGTGTATTTGATTAGAAAGTCGTACTTGCCGCTTGGCTGCCCCAAGGTATCCCAAGTTTATGTGGGAATAAATGAGTCATCTTTTTCAATGACGTGACCTCAGGAAATGCATAGTTAATAAATTCTTGCCCTTCAATCTTTGCAAACTCATCAACATGGTGTTGGACATTTTCGGAATGTTCTGAGTAAGAATTCCATGATTCTGGGAGAACATGCGTATTCTTTTTAATGTCACTCAGCAGACATGCATTATCTGGCTGACTCTTTTGCCCCGAGTTTTCCATGTATGGCTTCTAGATAGGCAAATCATCCACGGGATCATAAGAATCGTAGTCAAAGTTGTCTTTTATCAGAGTGTCTTCCTCTAATGAATTGGGTGGAGCACGACATCCTTCGGGATCACAATCTCCATAGATCATTCTGACATCTAACCTTGGTATATATCTGGGACTTTGCTTTGGAGAGCAGAATGGCATGTAAGTTTCTCCCTGAGATACATAACCTTCATCGTTGAGATAAGATTTCCACTCTTCATCTGTATCGGAAGAGTTGTTCTCCTCGATGGTGTGGACTTCTTGAGATATTGGGTGGAGGAAGCCTCCATTGTGGAAGAAATCTTGAATGGGATGAAAGCTTTCATCCTTCTTTGTGGTCTGGGTATATGTTGGGGAAAAACCAAGACCTTTTCTTGTCTTTTTATCAGCAGGAATTACAATTTGTCCCCATCCTTTTATGTCACCACTTCCCATTACTTTGAGAGCGTCTTTGTATGAGGAAATCGATGTTCCTTTTTCTTGGTGATTCTCATTGCTCACCGAGAGTGCTTGAAATGGAGTTCCAACGACCTCCTCTGGTTCTACACATGAGAATGATGATAACTTACTCACTATTAAAGCTTGCTCTCCGCATACCGTGACTAATTTGTCGTTCTTGACGAACTTCAGCTTCTGGTGAAGTGTCGAAGTGACTGCCCCGGCTTTGTGTATCCAATGTCTTCCTAATAAACAGTTGTATGCTTCTCGGATGTCCATGACCTGGAAAATGACTTGGAAAGTGTGAGGACCAATGGTTATGGGAAGATCTACTTCGCCGATAACCATTTTTATGGATCCGTCAAAGGCTTTGACGATGATCTCACTGCCTCTCATAGGAGTACCTTGAAAAGATAGTTGTACCAAGGTTGACCTTGGCATGATGTTTACGGATGAATATGTGTCTACTAGTACGCTGACTAAGGCATCGTCCGTGAAATTGACCATAATATTGAGTGCCATATTATGGTTCTTGCCTTCCTCTGGTAGTTCTTCATCATTGAAACCCAAATTGTTGCAGAAGGTGATGTTGGAGATAAGGCTATCGAACTGACCCACTGTTACATCTTGTTCTACAAAGGCCTGTTCCAAGACTTTCTGTAGAGCTTCTCTGTGAGCTTTTGAACTAAGCAGGAAAGATAACACAGAGATCCGAGAAGGAGTTTGTAACAATTGATCCATAATGTTATACTCACTTTTCTGGATGAGCTTTAGCATTTCATCGTTGTTCTTTATAGGTTTCGTGTTGCTGGATTGACCGACTTATTGATTAGGAACTTCTGCTTGAGGTTCCTTTTCTTTTGCAGATTCTCCAACTCCTCTATTGAAGATTCGACCGCTCCGGGTAACTCGAATGATATCAGCAATGTTTACAACGAATGGTAGTGGAATTTCTTTTCCATCTTCTATGGTGGTTGCACCGTACTTATACGAAATAGCCTTTTCTGACTTGTATGATATTGGTCCTGGTAAATAGATATCCATAGAGGCTTTTTGGGCCTTTTGACCATCGTAGGCAACCTCGATCGGATCTAGGTTGGGAACTTTTCTACTGTCAAGAGGAATCTTTGACTCATTGAGAAGAGGAATTATGGTGCAAACATCCTTGGTAATTCCATGGTTGACAGGTTCTTTTCTATTGGAGATTGTGACAATGCTTTTGTCTAGCAGCCCTTGGTCCTTGTTTTGAACAGGGAGGCAACCTTGTATCATGTTGATTGATTCATAATTCAAGCATGGTTAAATTTCCTTTCGGTCTAACTGATGCTGGAGAGTTGCTCGCACGAGATAACATCCTTGGTTATTTTACGAGCATATTCCGTAGCGCTCATAATTGTGAGGTGGTACTCGACCGTGTCCACTTTGTATGCAGTGCATCCTTACCAGACCCGTTTCCAGTAGGCGGATGTCACAACTTTGGTGTAACACCCCAATTCCCATCGCGAATAAATAATACTTAAATAAAATCAGAGTAACTAAAAATTTATTTTTCAGACAGGAAACAGGGATGTCACATCTCAAAGTAAGAAAAACATCATCCCTGCTCATAAATTTGATACATAGCATAAGATAGAATACCCTCACAGGGGAAACTTTTTCCACAATAAAGGAAATGTCAATTATGGAATAAAGCGGAAAGATCCATAACCGACTTATTTTACAAAATAAACTGTTTTATACATCAAATATTCATACAAAATGTATTCAACAATTATATACGTATATGACATAATCGTTCCCCGACTCCCGTGCTACGTATCAGAGCAGACAGACGACAAAGGACGGAGGACTAATCTCCACAAAAGCCTCCAAGACTACAAATCTGCAATGCCTCATAGAGCATTATAAAACAGCAGAAGGGTGAGAAATAACAACTAAACCAAGATTGCATAATAATATGCAAAAACATAACAATTCACGTGCATAGTTATTCTCACCACAACTATCACACACCAATACATATAGAATGTCACAAATACATAACCTGTATCAATTATCCAACATAATCACGTATTTTCACCTAAGGCATAATCAGTCATCACATATAGGAACACATCACACATCGCATAGCTTATGTATATGCATAAAACATATTATCCACAACCAATGCATTTATCACATATGCACACCAAATTACCAATACTATCACAATCTCAACACATAACAAATCGATGCACAATTCCCACACATAATCCATCAAATCATTATTTTCCACACGTAATGCATCCATTCACAATCACATATGTCAAGCAAACATATACCATTCAATACAAGTGCACATATTTCGTCTCATCAATCACAATCACATTTCCATACACAATTAATTCATGATTTATGCAAATGCACATAGATCAACACGACGACTCTATGCACATGCCATGCGGTACCGACTTCCATTGTCACGTCATTTTGTCACGTCATTAGTCCACTCAGGGACTCCCATTGTCATGTCATTTTGTCACGTCATTAGTCCACTCAGGGACTTCCATTGTCACGTCATTTTGTCACGTCATTAGTCCACTCAGGACGTTCTCACAATGCATATCATGATGCTTGGCATACAATGACTCATGACATTCACATTGCACCCACATACACACCCCTAATCATGCATAAATCAACAATTACCACATATCACATTTTCTTGCCCTTAGGCCACCAATCAACAACCACAACAATTACAACAACTTGTCACATGCTTCAACATCATCACATTCATGCATTGCAAAACAATTCAAACAATGCATTTCAAACCATAAATGTCACCACACAACATACATTGAATTTCACCTCAAACCATGTATTTCATCACAAGCCATAAACTACCACAATCATACAATCACAATTACTTTCACAAGGGATTCACACCACAAAGGCTACCTACAACACCTCATAACAACATACATTGATATTCAGTCAAACAATGTATTTATCGCACAACAACAACATTATCACAACCTCGCATCACAACACTTTATCCCAACATCTCATTACATGTATTCACATCATATAACAACACACAAGCTACACGTTATATAACAAAGCACATAGCATAACAACACATCAATCGCACAGAGTTAACGCGTTAAAAACCCAACAACCCGACTATTTTCCAAAAACACGAATTAATTAAATCATCTTTTACCCTCCAAACCATTTTTAAAAGAAAGAACTTTTCATTAGCTTTCCAACGCTTCAAACGGGGGTCAAAACGGACTTACGGTTCAAAAGTTATGAAGAAAACAAAATCTGACATTTTGGAAAATTTGTGTCACGCGCGGGTATGCTCAGGTCGACCCATGAGTCGACGCAAGCGTTCTTTAGGTCGACGCAAAGATGCTTTAGGTCGACGCACACTGCGCAGAAGTTGATAAAAACTCAGTTTTCGATCGTTAAATGACTTCCGGACCTCCGATTTCGATTCCGTAAAAAGCTGTGATCTCAGAATTCAATATACTACAATATTTCCATCATTAAAAAGCCATCTAACACATTTTCCATTTTTGAAATATTTTGGAACAAAATTTTATCATTGAATTCTAATTTCGAACTCGATCGAAACCGCGATAAAACACGCAAACAACCACTTCCGATTAAACCCAAGCCTTACCCGACTACACTACACAACTTATTCCAAATTCTAACCGTGAAAACATCGATTTCTATTCATTTTTATCATTCGACCTAAAATTGGAAAACTATGGAAAAACAAGAAAAACATTCACACAATCACACACATATACATATACAAGCAAGATATAATTGAAACTTCTCACCCTTACCCGATTAATCGCGCTTTAAACGGATGAATCTTCACTTTTTCCTCTTTCTCCTCTTCTCCCTTTCTTTCTTCTCCTTTCTCTTCTCTTCTCTTTCTTTTCTTTTTCTTTTCTCTCTTTTTCTCTCTCCACTTCTATTTATAACAAAATATCTAACTACCCAAATGACCAAAATACCCCTCAGCTCAAATATCTCCCAAACGCTCTCAAAATGCGATAAAACATAAACAATGATGAAAAATAACATTTTGTCAAATAAAATTCAAGAATAAAATAATATAATAATAAAATAATCAAATATACTTGATTAAATAAAACTGACAAAAACTGGGGCGTTACAATTCTCCCCCACTTAGACATTTTCGTCCTCGAAAATATACCGAGACGAACAACTCCGGACGCGACTCTCGCATCCGACCAACAAACCAACATGCCAACAAAAGCACAACACGAATAACGCAAACTGACAAACCACCAACACAACAGCAGATACAACAACGACACGGCAACGACGCCAACAACAACGACAAGATGCAAAGCCCATACAATGCACTTGACGACCAACTCACAACTCAAGGAAACCCACGATACCAACACACAGGTTCACTCTAGAACCGAAACAACACTCCCCTAATTCCCCATCATAGGAATTAGCCACACACACTCGAACCATCACCATGGAAACGAGGCAACAACAAAACAAGAACATAAAGTTCCACAACACCACAAGGTCTCAACAACATCAACAAAACCAGAACACCAACAACCTTGTCACACAACCATACTACAACAATGCTACGATTCACCAATCGAACATATAACTAAAACATCCATCTACATGGTAGTCCATGTATAATATTCAAACCTTTCACTTATCACTTCCATTTTGAAACGTCCAATGGTCTCATCAGTCCTACATATTCCCAATGTTCAACCTACGAAATCTTACAAGTCACACACTTATATATGAATTGTGCCACTTCACGCTTCCGTCGCACACTCTGATTACCCGACACCATCAAAACTACCAATCTCACGTCCAAAGTCTAACTCTTTTTCATATTCACCAAAAATCACTGTTCACTTTAATATTTCCAACCTCACACTCTCCTGTGTTATCTCACACACCAGACACAAACCTCGGAACTGCTCAAATAATTCTAATTCTCGGACCATAAAAACAGACATACATAGAAACTTTTGACTTAACTCATCCAGCACAACCTCGGCTTTTCCCAAAGGATAATCCAAGCCAAATTCATAACTCATCACAAATTCTAACCATCCTCATTGTCTCATACTCTATTCCTTCAAACCAACCAAGTACTCTAAACTCTTGCGATTACCAAACACTTCGAACCCAGGATCATAAAGATAATACCTCCAAATTTCCCAACACAATACAACCGCCACCAATTCCAAATCCAGAATAGTATAGATCCTTTTATAAATCCTCACTTATCGTAAAGCATAAGATAGGACTTTACCCTCTCAACTTTCCTCACAATGAACATCCAAAACAAACGACTTACCCTTTGCAAGTCAACTGAAGTAACGATAATGCTAACTTGGAAAAACCTTCCATAACCTCCGAGAATAACCAACTAAAGTCCAAAAAGATTCTAATCACCTTAACCAACTTCTGAGCCTCTCGTTGTAGAACTGCATCTACTTCCGATGAATCCATAAAAATACCATCATCAAAAATAACATATCCAAGAAAACTAACCTTTTTCAACCAAAATTCTCACTTGAATAACTTAGCATAACACTTTGTCTCTTTTCAACACTTGTGATTCAATTCTCAAACACTCTACCTGTTCTTCCTCCGAGTTTATAACATATCCGAATATCCTCAATTAAAACCACTACGAACTTATCCAAATAAATATGGAAGATATGATTAGTCTACTCCACAAACATTACAGACGCATTACTATCACCGAACAACATCACTGCACGTTGTAATGTCCAAACAAACCAAACCTCATCCAAACTTGTCCAAACTCACATACAACCTTAACCAGTCACATTAAATCGATCAAAGCCTCAACTCATGCAATTCGCCACTCTTATCAAACATTTCAAACAATTGCAATTTCACTTAAACTCAACCAAACCATTCCAAATTCCATAAATCCCAACATGTAGCAACAACCAACCAAGAAGAACCCTTAAATATTACCTCCACACCTAAGGTTTTCTTAAAATTTCCATTAATGTTCTAAAATTCCAAAATCTCCAAACCTCACCAGAACTCTAAGTTTCGCTTTCCATAGTCTCAATTCCTTCATACACATCATGCTTGTTATTCCATCCGGGAATACATCTGAAAATCACACACAACTGGCAGCCCATCACTATAGCCTTTCTGCCAATCTCTAGAAAACTATCATCACAAACATAACAACCTCTGAGTTTCACGTCCTAAAAGTTCTTCTACTTACTTAGCAGATCCAAACCTCAAATCCTTACCTTCGTCAAATTTGAGTCCACACTTTACTCTCTGAGAACAACCATTAACGATATCCAATCGTTCTCTCTCAATGACTTCCCAACTGGACCAACATACCAAAACCTCTAATCCATTTCATCTTCCGATATTAGCATCTTCATCGACTCATCAAAACAATCTGTACTTGTTTTCTTCAATCCAAACAATCCATTGCACACACTATCAAAGCCGAAAAGACACGTCTATTCCATCCAACATAATTCCCGTCTGCTATCAACAAGAGATTAAGGGTGATCAGTTCCTCAATTTGTCAATAGACAGCCGACAATCATGATGGGGCATAAACCATCTTTACCAAACTATAATAGCATTTCTTACATCTCATGCACAAAACTACCTAAGGCACAAATCCTTAGTTGACATAAACCTTACCTCCGCATTCCCTTCGGAACCGGGAACAACACTGTCCAAACCAGACTTACAATCTTGCAATTCTCAACACACTGAGCCAATGCTCCACACCTGAAGCAACTTGGAGAAGTTCCAGCTTCTCCCCCACTTATCTCAATCTAAATCCTACAGACAAAGGACTAGAAAAACATAAAGTACTGACAGTGTTCCACACACCTATCACGTACTAAGGGACAAACAACATCGACAGTATTCAACGGTCACACCAACTGACTCAACAACTTGGCCGGACGGACCGACCTGCTCTGATACCACTAATGTAACACCCCAATTCCCATCGCGAATAAATAATACTTAAATAAAATCAGAGTAACTAAAAATTTATTTTTCAGACAGGAAACAGGGATGTCACATCTCAAAGTAAGAAAAACATCATCCCTGCTCATAAATTTGATACATAGCATAAGATAGAATACCCTCACAGGGGAAACTTTTTCCACAATAAAGGAAATGTCAATTATGGAATAAAGCGGAAAGATCCATAACCGACTTATTTTACAAAATAAACTGTTTTATACATCAAATATTCATACAAAATGTATTCAACAATTATATACGTATATGACATAATCGTTCCCCGACTCCCGTGCTACGTATCAGAGCAGACAGACGACAAAGGACGGAGGACTAATCTCCACAAAAGCCTCCAAGACTACAAATTTGCAATGCCTCATAGAGCATTATAAAACAGCAGAAGGGTGAGAAATAACAACTAAACCAAGATTGCATAATAATATGCAAAAACATAACAATTCACGTGCATAGTTATTCTCACCACAACTATCACACACCAATACATATAGAATGTCACAAATACATAACCTGTATCAATTATCCAACATAATCACGTATTTTCACCTAAGGCATAATCAGTCATCACATATAGGAACACATCACACATCGCATAGCTTATGTATATGCATAAAACATATTATCCACAACCAATGCATTTATCACATATGCACACCAAATTACCAATACTATCACAATCTCAACACATAACAAATCGATGCACAATTCCCACACATAATCCATCAAATCATTATTTTCCACACGTAATGCATCCATTCACAATCACATATGTCAAGCAAACATATACCATTCAATACAAGTGCACATATTTCGTCTCATCAATCACAATCACATTTCCATACACAATTAATTCATGATTTATGCAAATGCACATAGATCAACACGACGACTCTATGCACATGCCATGCGGTACCGACTTCCATTGTCACGTCATTTTGTCACGTCATTAGTCCACTCAGGGACTCCCATTGTCACGTCATTTTGTCACGTCATTAGTCCACTCAGGGACTTCCATTGTCACGTCATTTTGTCACGTCATTAGTCCACTCAGGACGTTCTCACAATGCATATCATGATGCTCGGCATACAATGACTCATGACATTCACATTGCACCCACATACACACCCCTAATCATGCATAAATCAACAATTACCACATATCACATTTTCTTGCCCTTAGGCCACCAATCAACAACCACAACAATTACAACAACTTGTCACATGCTTCAACATCATCACATTCATGCATTGCAAAACAATTCAAACAATGCATTTCAAACCATAAATGTCACCACACAACATACATTGAATTTCACCTCAAACCATGTATTTCATCACAAGCCATAAACTACCACAATCATACAATCACAATTACTTTCACAAGGGATTCACACCACAAAGGCTACCCACAACACCTCATAACAACATACATTGATATTCAGTCAAACAATGTATTTACCGCACAACAACAACATTATCACAACCTTGCATCACAACACTTTATCCCAACATCTCATTACATGTATTCACATCATATAACAACACACAAGCTACACGTTATATAACAAAGCACATAGCATAACAACACATCAATCGCACACAGTTAACGCGATAAAAACCCAACAACCCGACTATTTTCCAAAAACACGAATTAATTAAATCATCTTTTACCCTCCAAACCATTTTTAAAAGAAAGAACTTTTCATTAGCTTTCCAACGCTTCAAACGGGGGTCAAAACGGACTTACGGTTCAAAAGTTATGAAGAAAACAAAATCTGACATTTTGGAAAATTTGTGTCACGCGCGGGTATGCTCAGGTCGACCCATGAGTCGACGCAAGCGTTCTTTAGGTCGACGCAAAGATGCTTTAGGTCGACGCACACTGCGCAGAAGTTGATAAAAACTCAGTTTTCGATCATTAAATGACTTCCGGACCTCCGATTTCGATTCCGTAAAAAGCTGTGATCTCAGAATTCAATATACTACAATATTTCCATCATTAAAAAGCCATCTAACACATTTTCCATTTTTGAAATATTTTGGAACAAAATTTTATCATTGAATTCTAATTTCGAACTCGATCGAAACCGCGATAAAACACGCAAACAACCACTCCCGATTAAACCCAAGCCTTACCCGACTACACTACACAACTTATTCCAAATTCTAACCGTGAAAACATCGATTTCTATTCATTTTTCTCATTCGACCTAAAATTGGAAAACTATGGAAAAACAAGAAAAACATTCACACAATCACACACATATACATATACAAGCAAGATATAATTGAAACTTCTCACCCTTACCCGATTAATCGCGCTTTAAACGGATGAATCTTCACTTTTTCCTCTTTCTCCTCTTCTCCCTTTCTTTCTTCTCCTTTCTCTTCTCTTCTCTTTCTTTTCTTTTTCTTTTCTCTCTTTTTCTCTCTCCACTTCTATTTATAACAAAATATCTAACTACCCAAATGACCAAAATACCCCTCAGCTCAAATATCTCCCAAACGCTCTCAAAATGCGATAAAACATAAACAATGATGAAAAATAACATTTTGTCAAATAAAATTCAAGAATAAAATAATATAATAATAAAATAATCAAATATACTTGATTAAATAAAACTGACAAAAACTGGGGCGTTACATTTGGCGTCTATCAGGATTCCCATTAGTTATGCCAACATGTCGTGTGTCTTCATCATGGTAGATAGGAAGCCACTAGTGGTCCAAAATATGTTGAAGAGTTCTTTGTACAAGCGCACAACCTTGGTCGTTTTCGTAGCATTCTTTGCAGTCTTGATAATCGTGCGAGGCCAGAAAACCAAGTCTGACCTGCTTGGCATGTAATTCCACTAGACTGGTATTCATTAAACGAATGTCGAAGATTTGAACCATGTTAACCTGATGATCATTCCTTTCGTGGTAGTCTTGGATTCATCCGAGATGCATTTGACGTTGGAGGGTCTCTTGTACAAAAGAGCATCCCTAATCATCTTTTGAGCAAATTGGGCAAGCATTGTAATCGTGTCGTGGTAAATTGTAATACTGACTTTGTCTCGAATGCATTGCCACTAGATTGACGTTTATTACCCGAATGTCATGGTTTTGAACAATGTTTGGATGTGCATGGGCCATGTTTACTTCACGAATCCCGTGATCCTGAACCCAGCACAAATCCATTTGCTCTTGAAGAACTGCTTGCACTATGGCACATCCTTGATTGTTCTTGGAACAGATACCACACTGATGATAGTTGTGAGATGGTACATTGTCGTACCTGCTATGTCAGTAGTGAATTTTCACCAGATTGGTTCCAGTAAGCGTACATTGTGGACTTGATAACTGCTGCCAGGTTCTCCTTTTATCAAATTCACCATAGTCTTCTCACGTTGCGATAATGGGTTCGTCTGAACATTTGAATCAGTATCTTTAAAAGACAAAACCCCGTTTTTGATGAGCTTTTGTACATCAGATTTGAAGCTGATGCAATTCTCAATGTTATGTCCTGATCCCCCTTAATGGTAAGGGCAAGTTTGATCGGCTTTAAACCAAAAAGGCAGGTTGTCCAGTACTGTAAGAGGAGTCCTGGTTTGAAGGTGCCCCTTGGCTAGAAGAAGTGGAAATAAATCTGCACATAACATTGGTATAGGGTCGAACCCTGATGGTCGTGTAGTACGATTGTTGTTATTGTACTGTGGGCGAGCCTGTTGAAGAGGTTGTTGCTGCCTTTGCTGATATTGTTATTGAATTGGTTGGCTCTGAGCAACCTGAGGTTGATATGTCGGAGCTGGCGCTGGGTTGATAGCGGGATTTACTGCTGCTACTGGTTGATACCTTCGCCTTTGCTTTCCCAGAGAGATATTACTGATATCTTGTTCTTTCTTCTTTTGGAAAGCACTACGGTATCTTTTGGTACTGCTGGATGGCTCTGCATCTTTGACCAATCGTCCTTCTCGGACTACTTCCTCAAGGCGTACCCCCATGTTCACCATTTCAGTGAAGTCACTGGGTGCACTGGCGACCATCCGATCATAATAAAATGAGTTTAATGTTTTCAGGAAGATCTTTGTCATTTCCTTTTCCCCGAGAGGAGGACAGATCTGGGCGGAAATTTCATGCCATCTCTGAGCATATTCCTGGAAGTTTCTTTATCCTTTTGTGACATTGCTCTGAGCTGACCCCTGTCCGGTACCATGTCCAAGTTGTATTTATACTGATGAACGAAGGCTGCCCCGAGATCTCTGAAAGTACTGATCTTGGTGCAGTTTAAACCCATGTACCATTTGAGTGCGGCACCGGCTAAACTATCTTTGAAGTAATGGATTAGTAGTTGTTGATTTTCTTTTTGGGTAGACATTTTCCGAGCGTACATTACCAAATGACTTTGAGGGCAAGAGTTTCCTTTGTATTTTTCAAAGTCAGGCACCTTGAATTTGTGCGGTATCTTTACATTAGGGACCAAACAGAGGTCGACGGCGTCTTTTCCAAATAAGTCATGTCCGCAAATGACATGTAGTTCTTTCTGCATTTCCAAGAATTGTTCCTGGAATTCATTCGTCCTTTCATATACTTCTTCATTTCTACCAGAAGTAGCCTGTAGAATTTGTTCCTCCAGGATAGTGTGTACCACTAGTTGTGGTATAGACATTATGGCGGTAGCTCTTGGAACTTCAGTGACCTGAAGTTTGCAACCTTCAGGAATTTCTGTTGCAATTCTTGCATCTTCATTTACCTGAAGTTTGTAACCTTCAGGTCTGGAGGTTCTTGCTATGTCTTCCGGGTCTTCAGTGACCGGTGGGATGTATCCTTCAGGTATAAAGTTGAGAGGCATGCCCCAGGGGAAACCT
The DNA here is from genome assembly GCA_022829125.1 of Lathyrus tuberosus. Classification (NCBI taxonomy): domain Eukaryota; kingdom Viridiplantae; phylum Streptophyta; class Magnoliopsida; order Fabales; family Fabaceae; genus Lathyrus; species Lathyrus tuberosus. The sequence continues at coordinate 3,046,519 of JALAZF010000081.1, forward strand.
TTGGGCATGTTGTATTGAGGATGACTTCCAGGTGTTTCAAATGCCGGTGTAGATGTAATCTTCGATATCACAGTCCTTTGATGTTGTTGTTTCTAGGCTGCTGCCAAGGATTCCATGGTGTTGTGGAGTTTCTCCAAACTCTCCTTTAGAGCGTTGATTTCTTCTCCCAGCTCTCTGTTCTCTTCCTCGAGATCGTTTATTTTCTTTTGTCGATTGGCCCGAGTATTGTACGAGTGACACAGTTTGACTCTAGAGTGTGACACATATTTGAGACTCAATGACAGAGATGTGTTATGTGAGAATGATGAATGATATTCAAAGAATGATATATTTTTTAGTTTTTGTTTTCAAAAGAACTTTTAACAATTATATTGCAAATATCATACAGCGGGGGAGACCCTTTTTATTGAACTCGAAAGATTGCAGTATTTTACAGGGAAAAGTATGGTATTTTACAAAGTGTGAGAAGGAAAATTAGGCCTATGGATCCTGAGTTTTCTTTGAGGAGAGTTCAGATACTGGTTCCTGAATTTTTCTTTTCTTCGATCGGGCCCCTTCAGCTGTTGTTGGGTCGATGATCCTTTGCCAAGTGAAAGGAGAGAGCAGATTTCTTCGTTCCTCCTGATATTCTATGGCATGTTGTTCCAATATCTCAATCAGAGCATCCTTTTCCTTTAGTAGTTCCTGAATCTTGGTACATTCCAAATTAAGAATCTGGTACTTGTTCTTCCAAGATTTCTTCTCACGTTGAACTTTGTTAAGAGCGATCTGGAGTTTTTCTGCATCAGACATGAAATAGAGGACATATTCCTTTATGGGAAAAACTTCTTGACGAGGGTAAGGCATCTTCAGTTTGATGGCCCTAGTTTGTACCCAGTGGAGATAAGGCTCTACAGAGATACAATTTGGCCTCCCCAGGGATTCTCTTCCCTTCCTGTGAATATGTTTCCAGACATGCACTATTTCTTTCTTTAGTGCCCTATTATTTTCTCCTTCCTTGAAGAAAAGACCTTCTAGATGAACATTATGTGGGATATTCTTCATCAGGTATCCAATTTGACAGCGAGCTAAAATTGGATGATAGTTGATCCCTCCTTTAGTACCAATGAGGGGTACAGTGGGGAAATTTCCACATTTGTCGATGATTCTTATTCCTTCATAGATCTGATTGTACCAATCTATGTCAGAATTAGTAAGAGACATGATTTTCTGCGACCATCGCAAACTACTTTTGTGATCCCAAAAAACAGCAGACTTGGGCAAGTGGGAAATGAACCATTTGTAGAGTAAGGGTACACAGCATGTGATCATCCCTCCACTGTATAAATTCCTTAAGTGTACAGAATGATAAGCATCCGCAAGCAAAGTTGGGACTGGGTTCCCAATTAATAATATCTTAAAAGCATTGGTGTCAATGAAGCTGTCAATGTTGGGAAAGAGGAATAACCCATATATGAGCAGAACCAAGACATCCTCGTAAGCAGTTATATTTCCTATACTAGCAAAGTATAGAGCTTTCTCCATCAGGAATTTAGCTGGTAAAACCTGGATTCCTCCCTTGGTGGTCAGGTGAGTCCTGATATCTGACTCTTCTAAAGAGATTGCTTTTGCAATGGCTTGATCTTTTGGAATTTCTTCCAGTCCAGAAAATGGATCTTGATCAGTGATAGGTAAATCAATTAGGTGAGCGTACTCTTCCAGTGTTGGTGTGAGCTGATAATTTGGGAAAGTGAAGTAGTGGTATACCAGATCGTAGAACTGAACCAGTGTAGACAGGATCCCTTCTACCATGTTGACCTTCAAAAGAGACAACAGTCCTCCGTGCTTAGCTCTGAAGGCTTCGGGATTAGTAATCATCCTACCCAATTTCCTTAGGTCTTCCAGTTTTGGAACCTTCAAGGTGTACTTGTGCGTTTTTCTTCTACCGAAATCCATAACGCAACTTCTGATATTTGCAATTATTGTTGTTTTCTTCTTTAAAAGGAGTTTTTTTAATGAATGCATGAATGTAGCAAACAAAAACATTTGAAAACATGGGTTTAGGAGTTCATCGTCACGAGCATGGAGTCATGGATCTACCCATCCTCAAGGTGTGTACTATAGGTTAAATTTTGTACCTATAGAATGGGTTCTAACAAAGGTTCCCAAAATCATTGAACCCTCTTAAGGATATTAACAGCAAATCGACTGACTCATGAGAGCTGTAATATCCCAAGATGAATCTCCTTTGAGTGTAGTATTACATATCAACTATTCCCTATAGTTATCGCACTACCTAATGGTCAAATGGTTAAATGTCTACTAATCCTCAGTTTCAAGGGTAACCCAATGGGAAAAAACAATGCTTTCACGACTTGCTCGTTCAACATTGGTAATTCCACGCGGGCACCTCCACTGAATCGGTAGACTCTCAAGTTATCTTGGTCGGGATTCACTCCCTATAAGCCTCCCTGAATACGCCACCACTTATCTCAATGTTCTTTCGGACTCACCACATGCTTATTAATCGCATTCCCAGATGACAGTAATTTAAATAAGTATATCAAGTAATATGACAGTATATGATGAAAAATGAGAAAGCAAGTAAGATAGCAGAAAAATAAATGCAAAGTAAGGCCTAGACCTCTTAGGAAATCTAATCCTATACTCCGCAACAGAGTCGCCATTTTTCTGTAGCAGTCGGTTTTTTCGGTGACGCGACCACCTACCGCATGTTTGGTGCTACTTTCTGATTTCTGTATTTATCCTATGAAGCTTGAAAGGAAGGGTAAGATATCTTAAACTAACCCTGCATGCAAATGTTTTCTTTAACAAATGCTAAGAGATCAAGGATCGGGGTCTGGTTATACTAAGAGAAGCTACTAATACCCAGAGTATCTATAGTAATCTATAGGAACCTTCTTTTGTATGTATTTATGCTAATTTTAAATGCTTTCTTGTGTTTATCTGCTGTGGATTGGGAAAGTTTCTCCTTTGGGAGTGTTGAGAGATTTTTTTTGTTGTTTTCGGATTTGCTGTTGTTTTTGGGAAGGTACTGGACCTAGGATTTTTTATTTGTGTGCTCGCTAAGATTTTGCAATCTTATGCCTACGTATTCCTGTAAAGAGATTTGGGAAATCAGAGCAATCATAGTTCCTCCTATTTCTATGGGAGGAAAGATATGTGGCGTCTTGTTCAAATCCCAAGATTGAAGCTATCGGAGTTTTTGTGTCTTGTTCAAAGCCCAAGATTAAAGCTAAAAGGGTGATTGAGAGAGAATTTGTCATCTCTAAAGGGAGAAAACTCACCTATTCATCACAAATGTTGAGAAATTAGTTATAAGGGAAATTACTTTAATTGGGATATGGAGAATCCAATAATGCCATAATTTCCTTTATAGGAGAGATGTCATGAAGGAAGAAGCTTTAACTCAGTGTAGAGCAATGCCACTTTTTCCTTTATGAATCTTTCATGCTAAGAGAGGGGCATTGGCTTGGATGTATGGAATCCAGAGGCTTGCCACTTACAGCAGTTAGATGAAAGATAAATTTTAGTCAGGATAAGGGAAGGACTACAGCTTGGATTTTGAATCAACAAGTGTGCCACTTACAATAATTATTTGGACAAAGGTTTTGATTGTTTGTTTTGATATGTGATGTATAGAGGATATATCTTCCTGTAGAGTAGACTCATGGTCTCATCTGAGGGGATGTTGATTTTTATGTGCCTTGATCAAAGCCCAAGGTTGAATCTGAAAAAGTTGAAAACTGACTCAACTGGGGGAGTATTATATTTGTCTTGTACAAAGCCCAAGATTGAGGATGATTGGGGGAATTACTTATATAAAGCCTAAGGGGAGGCTGACTTTTGCTGAGGATCATTGAAATCCGGGTGAAGGTCTCAATTGTATTGGGGAATCCCAAGGGAAACTACTCTTGCTAGGAATAATGGGAAGAGTTGAAATACCAAATGCCATGAGGCTCTGACTCTGTTGAGGGTTTATTGATGGTAAACTGACCCTGGCTGGGATGTTTAAAATGAAAGTTAAGCCTTGTTGGGGTTAGAGGGGTTTAAAGGTGAGTTTGAAAACCTTAGAGGTTTTAACTCTTTTGGAGACTAGGGTATTGGTAAAATGATCAGGACTTACCCCATACTTTTAGGAATCCTGAGGGTTTCTGTGTGAGGTCTAGAAGGAGACTATGATAATGAGACTTTCCAAGACTAACTTGAATGAAGCTCGAGAGGAGGCTGAGACTATCCAAGTCTCTTAAGAAGTGGTAGACTCTGGTGTAGGGAGATCTTTGTATGATGCCCAAGAGGAGGTTGTTGGTTGAAGAGCAACTTTAGAAAGGTAGGATGTTCTAGGCTTTTGACTCTCCTAGGGGATTGAACAAGTAGAGATGACTAATTTCTATCATATGCTTTTAGGAAGCCTTTTGGTCCTTGTACTAAGCCCAAGAGGAGGCTAGGGAATTTCTAAGAAGCCCGAGGGTCCTTGTACTAAGCCCAAGAGGAGGCTGGGGATACTTCTAGGAAGCTTGGGGGTACAAGCCTAAGAAGGGTTCAAGAAAGGTTTCACCGGGAATAATCCTTTCTTTGTTGAACAGTTCTAAGGTTTAAAGAAATTCAAAAGAGGTTTCACCGGGAATTAATCCTCTCTGGGGAAATGATTTTCTTGTATATGTTTATTTCTAAGTTTTGATAGTATTGAGAAAAGTTTCACCGGGAATAATGCCTTTCTCTGTTCCATATTGAATAAAGCCCAAGAGGAGGCAGACTGTATTAAGGGAAATTTCCTATGAGGGAACTAGTTATTGACTATGTTCAGGAGTAACCTCTGGTTTGACCTAAGTGTAGACCTAACTGCTGGGGAAAACTTTTAGAGCGATATGCTTAAGTATTACAGATGAATAAATTAACAGGTATATAAACCAGTATGCATTAAAAATAAAAGATGTTAGGTTTTACACTCTGAAAAGAGGCCCAAGTGTATTGTGATCTGTTGTGTTGATGACCACTGTAGGATTTAGGGTTTGAAGAAATTGAAGAAAGTTTTGAGAAACCTTTGAATTTGAATTTGAATTAAAATAAAGTTATTGTTATTTGTATGAAAAGAAAAGAATGTTTGGGGCTTATAACTCAAAGAGAGGCCTAAGTGGTCTAAAAGCAGTTTCACCGGGAATAATGCTCCTCTTAGTACCAGTTTAAAACAGATAGATGATTTTGAAAATAGAGGTATGGGGCTTACAACTTAAGGAGAGGCCCATGGAAGTTGTTTATTGTTTAAAAGAAAGTTTATATACAAAAGATTTGGCTTATACTCAAGGAGAGGCCCAGATGACTTATTTTGAAAACAGTGATCTCACTGAGATACCGAAAGACGTTGTGGGACTTATACTATAGCTGATGCCTAAAATTTGTTTATGTACAAAGAGGGTTGGGTCTTATACTCTATTAGAGGCCCAAAGTGTTTATTGAAAGAAGAAAAATGAGGCTTATACTTCAAGGAGAGATCCATATGACTTTATTTGAAAAGTGACGATCGCGTCGCGGTTTTGAAAACCACAGTGGACTAATACAATGACTGAGGCCCAAATTATTTATGTACAAAAAGGAGTGGGTCTTACACTCTACAAAGAGGCCCAAAGTTTTTCAAAATGAAATTTGAAAAATTAAAATCAAGGGAAAACCCTAATTTTAATTAAAAATATAATTTTTCAAAGAAAATTAAATAAGAAATGATATAAAATATCAAATATGTTAAAAAAATATGTTGTGAATTTTGAAAAATGTTTGAAAAAATCATGTTTTATTCACATGAGTGCTTGAAATTCATTTGGTTTTTAAAAAATCAAGAGAAAGAATTCTTTTAAAATGTTTAAAAACAATTAAAAAGAAATTCTTTACAAAAATTCAAAATATACTTAATAAATAATATTTTTTTTTATTTTTTAGTGGAATAAAATATTTTAACATATTTCTGAATTTTTTAAAAAAGAATCAATCCAAAATGATTAAAAATCAGAGAGAAATTAATTTTTGAAATCAATTAAAAAAATAAAAGAAAATTCAAATATTCAAATATTTGAAAAAGGCGCCAAGAACAAGTCATCTTCTTCGCGCGAGCTCTGGTTTTCCAGATTTGCAAAACCTCTCATAACTCTCTGATTACTCAATGGTTTTGCATGATTCAAACATCAATTTCACTTGTTTTTGAATAAGGAACAAGATGGTACCATTTAATTTAATTTCTTTTAAGTGTGGAGAGAGTTATCATGTATGAACACAGAAACCCTAGAATTTGCAAAAACTATCATGAAATCCTAAACACGAATGAAACATGGCAATTGATTGAGGTTTATCACTCTATGAACTACCAAAAACAAGTTGGTAACTTGAAAACAAATTTATGATGCATGTAGTATAGAGTTTGAGAGTGTTAGGCTTACTTGTGCAAGAGAAAATTAAATTATGATGTAGAGGTGTTACATATGTTGTGTGATGATCTGGATAGCTTCAATGGACTTTATGTAAGGTGTTTAGAAGCTTGGAATTGATTGAAAACACCTGGAACTCTTTGTGGTACCTCAACCGCAACTTGGCTTGAGTGTGATTTGGAGGTTTGTGATTCTGATGTTACAGATGATGGAGAAGTGTTTAGATAGATTCTATATGATATATATGAGGTGTCTACACCATTAGTTTTGATAGAATTGCTTCCTATTGAAAAATTCGAAAGTTACTTGAAAAGGAAGCAAATTCTGGTTTTAGAGAGTGAAGTGAAGGAAAACATGGATTGCTATGTTTTGGTATGTCCAAATCAGTCACAAATGACCTCTATTTATAGTAGAGGACGTTTGTTTTTGAAGGAATAGTGAATGGGGGCTGAATCACCCTATTATCCAATGGTTTTTGTCATGTAGCCAAAGTCTCCTCTAACCATTGACTTGGGCCAAACTTTGTAGGTTTAGGTCCTAAGATCTTTGGAGAAATCTTGGCTCATTTGGACTGGCTTGTAACTGATCCATGTCACCTCTATGTATCATATAAATGCTTGATGCCAAATTTGAATTTCAAGGTTCATGTCATGATGATTTTGCACATGCCAAGTTGAATTCTTGACTCCTTGATCAAGTAACAAGTGATTCATCAGAGGTTTTGTGTTTTTGGAAGATGACAAAGTTGGTAAAATGGCAAAACTTGAAGGAAGAAATTGTGTGGCATAAGTCATGTATCCATGCTGTTGTGTAGGCAGGGTGAAAAATGCCATTTTGGGAAGCTCATAACTTCTTGCTCAAGTGAATCATGGGAAGCTCTTGTACTTTTTAGAAAGCCCATATATCATACTTCAACTTTGATGTTTGACTTTGGTCTTGAATCATCTTGGATCATGATGGAAAATGCCTCCAAAGTTGGATAAATCATGAGTCAAATTTTGTCTCAAATTTTTCTAAGTGTTTGAAAAATGTCCATTTCTCATTTTTTGTGACTTTGATCAATCCATAACTCAAAATCCATGAAGATTTGGGATATGGTGTAATTGATAATCTTGTATTATATAATGAGAGCTTTCATTTAAGATTTGGATGGAAGAAAAAGGTTTCTTGGATCACAAGTTATGGTCTTGCAAAGTTGGGTAAAAATCACTTTTTGTCATGACTTAATGAAAATTCAAGTTTCTTATGGTTGCCCCTTTTGCAAGTAACCCCACTTTTCTTGATTTTTCTTGATGGATTATGATCCAAACCATAATTTAACATTGTTTTTGACTTGAGAAGTCATGTTTGCCAAAAAATCTCAAAATTCAAACTTGGTTTTGGGCAAAGTTGGCTTTTTATCAAATGAATTTCAAACTTTGTGATCCTTTATGAAATCAAGTTCTTGGACTAACTCAAACCTAATGGATGGATTCCATAGGTGTTTTAGAGTGTCTTGAATGATTTCCTAAGGTTTGAGACCATGTCTTGGTCAAAAGTCAAAGTTATGGTTGACTTTTTCTCAGAAACCCTAGTTTGTGGTCCAAATGAATTTGAATCTTTATATTGCTCATGAACCAAGTTATTTGTGTCCATTTGAACTTGTAAGAGGATCAATGTGATATATTTTAGGTCTTCAAAATATTCCTTGAGATTTTGGCTCTCTCCTTGCTCCAAAAGTCAACATAGGGGTGAATTAGGTCATGAAACCCTAATTCCTAATTTTTTATGAATGCATCCCCTGAGGTTATTTTGAACTTATGATTGGATCCATGAGGTCCCTTTGAGCTTCTTGGATCATTTTTTGAAGTAATGGCTCATGCCCAGATGAAAATTTCCCTCTAGAGGCCTTGGTCGATCAAAACTCTAATTTGGTGACATTGATGATTTTGAGGATTTATCAACTTGGAATGTTGCATTCTTATGCTTGATTCTTGATGTGGGAGACCTCTTGATCCTTCATGGATGTTTTAGAGGTTTTACAAGTTGAAGATCATGTCCATTCTTGATTGATCCTTTGTCTGAGTACTCTGAGAGGGTCCAAAACCCTAATTCTTAATTAAGGTGAATGCTCAACAATGTTTGAGGGGATTGATGAGGCATGAAGATACATCCATATTGTGGTGATAATTTTCAAAAATGATGTGAAATCTTGTGGTCAAATTTTAGGTTATTACATATTCGTTCACCATCGTCCGTCCACCATGAAACCAGAATCACGACCACCGTTGTGCCGTAAGTTAATCCCTTTGTTTTTTATTAATAATGATGTGCATCGGTTGTTGTTGTTGTTATGTTTTATCTGCAAAATTTGTGTGAAATTGGTGAAATAAGTGTGAATGGAGAGTGAAGGGTGGCGTGTTGCATGTAAAGAAGGAGGAGGGTTGGTTTGTTCATATCAAGAGCGAGCGAGAGGGAGAAGGAGATGAGAGGAACAATGATTACATGATTTGGGTTCATCGTTTTGTTTGAAAGGGATGTTGTTGGATCAAAAGTTTTCAGCACATGTCTTTATTTTTTAAGTTTTTGTTGGTTTTGTTTAACGTGTCTTGCATGGGCCGTGCTGGGCCCGTGAGTTTTTTAAAGGGTAGCCCACACAATCTAAAAAAAACACCATTAACTCTTATGGCACCCCCTTTTGGCTAATGGGCAAGGCCCATATGTGTCTTAATCCTTGCCTTTAATTCAACTTTGCATTCTCTTTGTTTAATTTAGTTTCATTTTATTTACTTCTCTTAACAAATTATTAACATGAGCTTTTGATTTAATTGTTAGGTCATTAAACCCCTAATTTTGATTAATTAAATTTCTAATTGGTTAATTGAAATTCTTAAAATTTCAATTGAGTAATTAAAATTCTAGTTAATCTTAATTAAGATGTTAATTAATCCTGAGATGAAATTTGACCAATTATCGTCAATTTTCTTGTAAAGTTGTGATGACCATTATTTAAGCTTGATGCGCACTGTTGACGATTCTGATTTTCCATATTTCCTTAGGTTCTCAATTCAATTTGGTCTCTGGCAAATTAGATCAGAGTGGATTTTTAGGTTTCGATCTCTTGTCTGATATTTTTAGGATAGTTTCCATTAATCGTAAGTCTTTAACATTAGGCTAGTTTTCCTTCCCGTTTAAAACTAAAACCTTTTCCTAATCAAAAATCCAAAAATACAATAACTTATCTCTAACCTCTTTTCAAAAATCTAAAAAAATATCTAACACATTTCAAACCTTTGGCCACTTTGGCATTTCAACTTTAAACCCTTTTCAAATAGATTAGACATAAGTCATCTATGTAAATGAGATCTAAATCTCCTACCCCATAACATCGTTGAAAAAGATGTTGATTATTTTCCACTTGAAAGAGATATGTGGCATACTCGTCGATTCTATATCCGAGTTAAAGCCCTTCTCTTAATGTGAAGCAAAGATCAATCTTCCGCATGTTTGTGGTGGTTCAGTTGAGTATTCTCCTTAAGATGACAACTTGTCTCTTCTCCTAACCAACCAACAAACATTGCTTTTACCCGTAGTTATCCGAACTACAGATGCTCTGATTTCTCAAAGTTCCTTTTGAGAATACGTAGGCACAAGGTCATTCCTTGGCTAGCAACCATTTCTTTTTACTTTGTTTACCCTTAGTGTGGGGAATTACGAATGCTCTTATTCCATTCCCGTCAGGATACGTGGGCACGAGATGCGATGTCTTGGAGAGCATACTTAGGAATATCACCTTAGGTCTTCCTTTTCTTTACATCCTTCAGCAGACAAAATAACAAATAACACAATAAAACAAGAGGTTCCTGTAGAGTACTATAGATACTTAGGATGCTAGCACCTTCCCTAGGTATAACCAACCCCTGAACCTTAGATTCTCTTTTGCTTTGTGTCATACCCTAAATTTTGACCACAAGGTTCCACATCATTGTGCAAATCATCACCACAATATGCATGTATCTTCATACCTCATCAATCCTCTCAAAGATTGTTGAGCACACACCTCAATCAAGAATTAGGGTTTTGAGCTCTCTCAGAGCACTCAGGCAAAGGATCAATCAATAATTGACATGATCTTCAACTTGTCAAGCCCCTCAAACATCCATGAAGGATCAAAAGGTCTCCCATATTAAGAATCAAGCATAAAATGCAACATTCAAGCTGATTAAGCCTTGTGTCACCAAATTAGGGTTTTTTTCGGCCAAGGCCTCCAGAGGGAAATTTTCATCTTGGCATGAGCCAATACTTCAAAACATTATTCAATAAGCTCAAAGGGACCTCATGGATCCAATCACGAGTTCAAAATAGCCTCAAGGGATGCATTCATCAAAAATCAGAAATTAGGGTTTCTTGACCTAATTCATCCCTAAGTTGACTTTTGGAGCAAGGCATGAGCCAAGACCTCAAGAAATGTTTTTAAGACCTCAAATATCTTATATTTATCCTCTCACAAGTTTAAATTGACACAAAGATCTTGATTCATGAGCAATGCAAGGATTCAAATTCATCTGGACCACAAACTAGGGTTTTTAAGAAAAAGTCAACCATACCTTTGACTTTTGACCAAGACATGATCACAAAACTTGGGAAATGATTCAATACACTCTAAATCACCTATGGAATCCATCCATTAGGTTTGAGTTAGCCCAAGGACTTGATTTCATAAAGGATCACAAAGTTTGAAATTCATCTGATAAAAAGTCAATTGTGCCCAAAACCATGTTTGACATTTGAGGTTTTTTAACAAACATGGATTTTTTAAGTCAAAAACAATGTTAACTTATAGATTGGATCATCATCAATCAAGAAAAATCAAGAAAAGTAAGGTTACTTGCAAAAGGGGTAATCTTAAGAAACTTAAAATTTCACTAAGTTATGGAAAAAAAAGATTTTTACCCAACTTTGCAAGACCATAACTTATTGTCATACCCCAAATTTTGGCCATAATATTTCCCATCATTGTGAGGATCATTACCACAATATGGATGTACCATCATACCTCAACAATCTCCTCAGGGATTGTTGAGCATTCACTAAAATCAAGAATTAGGGTTTTGAGCCCTTTCAGAACACTTAGATAAAAGATCAATCAAGAAATGAAATGATCTTCAACTTGTCTAACCTCTCAAACATCCATAAAGGATCAAGAGGTCTCCCACATCAAGAATCAATCACAAGGTTGCAACATTCCAAGTGGATCAACCCTCAAGACCGCTAGTGTCACCAAATTAGCGTTTTGGTCGACCAAGGCCTCTAGATGAGAATTTTCATCTGGGCATGAGCCAATACCTCAAAACATGATCCAAAATGCTCCAAGGGACATCATGGATCCAATCATCAAGTCAAAATAGCCTTAGGGGAAGCATCCATCAAAAATCAGGAATTAGGGTTTATTGACCTAATTCACCCCTAAGTTGACTTTTGCGGCAAGACATGAACCAAGACCTCAAGACATGATTTAAGGGCCTCAAATACACCACATTTATCCATTTGCAACAATGGATTGATCCATGAATCTTGATTCACAAGTTTCATTTTCATCCGGACCACAATTAGGGTTTTGAAGAAAAAGTTAGTTGTACCTTTGACTTTGGACCAAGACATGTTCCCAAACCTTGGGACATGATTCAAGACACCCTAAAACACCTATTGAATCCATCCATTAGGTTTGAATTAGGTCAAGAACTTGATTGCATAGAGGATCACATAGTTTGGAAGTCATCTGACAAAAAGTCAACTGTGCCCAAAATCAAGTTTGACTTTTTGAATTTTTTCACAAATGTGGCTCTCCTAAGTCAAAAACAATGTTAATACATGTTTTTGATCATCATCAATCAAGAAAAATTAAGAAAAGTGAGGTTACTTACAAAAAAGGCAACCATAAGAAACTTAAATTTTTCTAAGTTATGAACAAAATGGATTTGGTACCAACTTTGCAAGGTCATAACTCCCAAACCCTAAGGCCTTTTTCTTCCATCCAAAGTACAAATGAAAGGTCACGTGACATACTTCAAATTTGTCAACTACAAAATATTCCAAATCCTTATGGATTTTGTGTTATGGATTGATCAAAACCACAAAAACATGAAAATGACCACTTTTTCCAACACTTAGAAAAAATTTTAGACAGAATCTGTCTAAGTTTTTCACCAACTTTTGGACCATTTTTCACCTTGATCCAAGTTGAACCAGGCCCATTGGTGGACATCAAAGTTAAAGTATATCATACAAGATTTCCAAAGAGTACAAGAACTCCCATTAATTCAACTTGAGCAAGGAGTTATGGACCTCACAACATGCCTTGCTCAAACTGGTTTTCAAGGCAGACTTGGTGCATTTCTTGTACCACACGATTTAGGTCTTCAAAACATTCCTTGAGATTTTGGCTCATGCCTTGCTCCAAAAGTCAACATAGGGGTGAATTAGGTAATGAAACCCTAATTCCTGATTTTTTATGAATGCATCCCCTGAGGTTATTTTGAACTTATGATTGGATCCATGAGGTCCCTTTGAGCTTCTTGGATCATTTTTTGAAGTAATGGCTCATGCCCAGGTGAAAATTTCCCTCTAGAGGCCTTGGTCGATCAAAACTCTAATTTGGTGACATTGATGGTCTTGAGGATTTATCAACTTGGAATGTTGCATTCTTATGCTTGATTCTTGATGTGGGAGACCTCTTGATCCTTCATGGATGTTTTAGAGGTTTTACAAGTTGAAGATCATGTCCATTCTTGATTGATCCTTTGTCTGAGTACTCTGAGAGGGTCCAAAACCCTAATTCTTAATTAAGGTGAATGCTCAACAATGTTTGAGGGGATTGATGAGGCATGAAGATACATCCATATTGTGGTGATAATTTTCAAAAATGATGTGAAATCTTGTGGTCAAATTTTAGGGTATTACATATTCGTTCACCATCGTCCGTCCACCACGAAACCAGAATCACGACCACCGTCGTGCCGTAAGTTAATCCCTTTGTTTTTTATTAATAATGATGTGCATCGGTTGTTGTTGTTGTTATGTTTTATCTGCAAATTTGTGTGAAATTGGTGAAATAAGTGTGAATGGAGAGTGAAGGGTGGCGTGTTGCATGTAAAGAAGGAGGAGGGTTGGTTTGTTCATATCAAGAGTGAGCGAGAGGGAGAAGGAGATGAGAGGAACAATGATTACATGATTTGGGTTCATCGTTTTGTTTGAAAGGGATGTTGTTGGATCAAAAGTTTTCAGCACATGTCTTTATTTTTTAAGTTTTTGTTGGTTTTGTTTAACGTGTCTTGCATGGGCCGTGCTGGGGCCGTGAGTTTTTTAAAGGGTAGCCCACACAATAAAAAAAAAACACCATTAACTCTTATGGCACCCCCTTTTGGCTAATGGGCAAGGCCCATATGTGTCTTAATCCTTGCCTTTAATTCAAATTTGCATTCTCTTTGTTTAATTTAGTTTCATTTTATTTACTTCTCTTAACAAATGATAAACATGAGCTTTTGATTTAATTGTTAGGTCATTAAACCCCTAATTTTGATTAATTAAATTTCTAATTGGTTAATTGAAACTCTTAAAATTTCAATTGAGTAATTAAAATTCTAGTTAATCTTAATTAAGATGTTAATTAATCCTGAGATGAAATTTGACCAATTATCGTCAATTTTCTTGTAAAGTTGTGATGACCATTATTTAAGTTGATGCGCACTGTTGACGATTCCGATTTTCCATATTTCCTTAGGTTCTCAATTCAATTTGGTCTCCGGCAAATTAGATCAGAGTGGATTTTTAGGTTTCGATCTCTTGTCTGATATTTTTAGGATAGTTTCCATTAATCGTAAGTCTTTAACATTAGGCTAATTTTCCTTCCCGTTTAAAACTAAAACCTTTTCCTAATCAAAAATCCAAAAATACAATAACTTATCTCTAACCTCTTTTCAAAAATCTAAAAAAATATCTAACACATTTCAAACCTTTGGCCACTTTGGCATTTCAACTTTAAACCCTTTTCAAATAGATTAAACATAAGTCATCTATGTAAATGAGATCTAAATCTCCTACCCCATAACATCGTTGAAAAAGATGTTGATTATTTTCCACTTGAAAGAGATATGTGGCATACTCGTCGATTCTATATCCGAGTTAGAGCCCTTCTCTTAATGTGAAGCAAAGATCAATCTTCCGCATGTTTGTGGTGGTTCAGTTGAGTATTCTCCTTAAGATGACAACTTGTCTCTTCTCCTAACCAACCAACAAACATTGCTTTTACCCGTAGTTGTCCGAACTACAGATGCTCTGATTTCTCAAAGTTCCTTTTGAGAATACGTAGGCACAAGGTCATTCCTTGGCTAGCAACCATTTCTTTTTACTTTGTTTACCCTTAGTGTGGGGAATTACGAATGCTCTTATTCCATTCCCGTCAGGATACGTGGGCACGAGATGCGATGTCTTGGCGAGCATACTTAGGAATATCACCTTAGGTCTTCCTTTTCTTTACATCCTTCAGCAGACAAAATAACAAATAACACAATAAAACAAGAGGTTCCTGTAGAGTACTATAGATACTTAGGATGCTAGCACCTTCCCTAGGTATAACCAACCCCTGAACCTTAGATTCTCTTTTGCTTTGTGTCATACCCTAAATTTTGACCACAAGGTTCCACATCATTGTGCAAATCATCACCACAATATGCATGTATCTTCATACCTCATCAATCCTCTCAAAGATTGTTGAGCACACACCTCAATCAAGAATTAGGGTTTTGAGCTCTCTCAGAGCACTCAGGCAAAGGATCAATCAATAATTGACATGATCTTCAACTTGTCAAGCCCCTCAAACATCCATGAAGGATCAAAAGGTCTCCCACATTAAGAATCAAGCATAAAATGCAACATTCAAGCTGATTAAGCCTTGTGTCACCAAATTAGGGTTTTGGTCGACCAAGGCCTCCAGAGGGAAATTTTCATCTTGGCATGAGCCAATACTTCAAAACATTATTCAATAAGCTCAAAGGGACCTCATGGATCCAATCACGAGTTCAAAATAGCCTCAAGGGATGCATTCATCAAAAATCAGAAATTAGGGTTTCTTGACCTAATTCACCCCTAAGTTGACTTTTGGAGCAAGGCATGAGCCAAGACCTCAAGAAATGTTTTTAAGACCTCAAATATCTTATATTTATCCTCTCACAAGTTTAAATTGACACAAAGATCTTGATTCATGAGCAATGCAAGGATTCAAATTCATCTAGACCACAAACTAGGGTTTTTAAGAAAAAGTCAACCATACCTTTGACTTTTGACCAAGACATGATCACAAAACTTGGGAAATGATTCAATACACTCTAAATCACCTATGGAATCCATCCATTAGGTTTGAGTTAGCCCAAGGACTTGATTTCATAAAGGATCACAAAGTTTGAAATTCATCTGATAAAAAGTCAATTGTGCCCAAAACCATGTTTGACATTTAAGGTTTTTTAACAAACATGGCTTTTTTAAGTCAAAAACAATGTTAACTTATAGATTGGATCATCATCAATCAATAAAAATCAAGAAAAGTAAGGTTACTTGCAAAAGGGGTAATCTTAAGAAACTTAAAATTTCACTAAGTTATGGAAAAAAAAGATTTTTACCCAACTTTGCAAGACCATAACTTATTGTCATACCCCAAATTTTGGCCATAATATTTCCCATCATTGTGAGGATCATTACCACAATATGGATGTACCATCATACCTCAAAAATCTCCTCAGGGATTGTTGAGCATTCACTAAAATCAAGAATTAGGGTTTTGAGCCCTTTCAGAACACTTAGATAAAAGATCAATCAAGAAATGAAATGATCTTCAACTTGTCGAACCTCTCAAACATCCATAAAGGATCAAGAGGTCTCCCACATCAAGAATCAATCACAAGGTTGCAACATTCCAAGTGGATCAACCCTCAAGACCGCTAGTGTCACCAAATTAGCGTTTTGGTCAACCAAGGCCTCTAGATGAGAATTTTCATCTGGGCATGAGCCAATACCTCAAAACATGATCCAAAATTCTCCAAGGGACATCATGGATCCAATCATCAAGTCAAAATAGCCTTAGGGGAAGCATCCATCAAAAATCAGGAATTAGGGTTTATTGACCTAATTCACCCCTAAGTTGACTTTTGAGGCAAGACATGAACCAAGACCTCAAGACATGATTTAAGGGCCTTAAATACACCACATTTATCCATTTGCAACAATGTATTGATCCATGAATCTTGATTCACAAGTTTCATTTTCATCCGGACCACAATTAGGGTTTTGAAGAAAAAGTTAGTTGTACCTTTGACTTTGGACCAAGACATGTTCCCAAACCTTGGGACATGATTCAAGACACCCTAAAACACCTATTGAATCCATCCATTAGGTTTGAATTAGGTCAAGAACTTGATTGCATAGAGGATCACATAGTTTGGAAGTCATCTGACAAAAAGTCAACTGTGCCCAAAATCAAGTTTGACTTTTTGAATTTTTTCACAAATGTGGCTCTCCTAAGTCAAAAACAATGTTAATACATGGTTTTGATCATCATCAATCAAGAAAAATTAAGAAAAGTGAGGTTACTTACAAAAAAGGCAACCATAAGAAACTTAAATTTTTCTAAGTTATGAACAAAATGGATTTGGTACCAACTTTGCAAGGTCATAACTCCCAAACCCTAAGGCCTTTTTCTTCCATCCAAAGTACAAATGAAAGGTCACGTGACATACTTCAAATTTGTCAACTACAAAATATTCCAAATCCTTATGGATTTTGTGTTATGGATTGATCAAAACCACAAAAACATGAAAATGACCACTTTTTCCAACACTTAGAAAAAATTTTAGACAGAATCTGTCTAAGTTTTTCACCAACTTTTGGACCATTTTTCACCTTGATCCAAGTTGAACCAGGCCCATTGGTGGACATCAAAGTTAAAGTATATCATACAAGATTTCCAAAGAGTACAAGAACTCCCATTAATTCAACTTGAGCAAGGAGTTATGGACCTCACAACATGCCTTGCTTAAACTGGTTTCCAAGGCAGACTTGGTGCATTTCTTGTACCACACGATTTAGGTCTTCAAAACATTCCTTGAGATTTTGGCTCATGCCTTGCTCCAAAAGTCAACATAGGGGTGAATTAGGTAATGAAACCCTAATTCCTGATTTTTTATGAATGCATCCCCTGAGGTTATTTTGAACTTATGATTGGATCCATGAGGTCCCTTTGAGCTTCTTGGATCATTTTTTGAAGTAATGGCTCATGCCCAGGTGAAAATTTCCCTCTAGAGGCCTTGGTCGATCAAAACTCTAATTTGGTGACATTGATGGTCTTGAGGATTTATCAACTTGGAATGTTGCATTCTTATGCTTGATTCTTGATGTGGGAGACCTCTTGATCCTTCATGGATGTTTTAGAGGTTTTACAAGTTGAAGATCATGTCCATTCTTGATTGATCCTTTGTCTGAGTACTCTGAGAGGGTCCAAAACCCTAATTCTTAATTAAGGTGAATGCTCAACAATGTTTGAGGGGATTGATGAGGCATGAAGATACATCCATATTGTGGTGATAATTTTCAAAAATGATGTGAAATCTTGTGGTCAAATTTTAGGGTATTACATATTCGTTCACCATCGTCCGTCCACCACGAAACCAGAATCACGACCACCGTCGTGCCGTAAGTTAATCCCTTTGTTTTTTATTAATAATGATGTGCATCGGTTGTTGTTGTTGTTATGTTTTATCTGCAAATTTGTGTGAAATTGGTGAAATAAGTGTGAATGGAGAGTGAAGGGTGGCGTGTTGCATGTAAATAAGGAGGAGGGTTGGTTTGTTCATATCAAGAGCGAGCGAGAGGGAGAAGGAGATGAGAGGAACAATGATTACATGATTTGGGTTCATCGTTTTGTTTGAAAGGGATGTTGTTGGATCAAAAGTTTTCAGCACATGTCTTTATTTTTTAAGTTTTTGTTGGTTTTGTTTAACGTGTCTTGCATGGGCCGTGCTGGGGCCGTGAGTTTTTTAAAGGGTAGCCCACACAATCTAAAAAAAACACCATTAACTCTTATGGCACCCCCTTTTGGCTAATGGGCAAGGCCCATATGTGTCTTAATCCTTGCCTTTAATTCAACTTTGCATTCTCTTTGTTTAATTTAGTTTCATTTTATTTACTTCTCTTAACAAATGATTAACATGAGCTTTTGATTTAATTGTTAGGTCATTAAACCCCTAATTTTGATTAATTAAATTTCTAATTGGTTAATTGAAATTCTTAAAATTTCAATTGAGTAATTAAAATTCTAGTTAATCTTAATTAAGATGTTAATTAATCCTGAGATGAAATTTGACCAATTATCGTCAATTTTCTTGTAAAGTTGTGATGACCATTATTTAAGTTGATGCGCACTATTGACGATTCTGATTTTCCATATTTCCTTAGGTTCTCAATTCAATTTGGTCTCCGGCAAATTAGATCAGAGTGGATTTTTAGGTTTCGATCTCTTGTCTGATATTTTTAGGATAGTTTCCATTAATCGTAAGTCTTTAACATTAGGCTAGTTTTCCTTCCCGTTTAAAACTAAAACCTTTTCCTAATCAAAAATCCAAAAATACAATAACTTATCTCTAACCTCTTTTCAAAAATCTAAAAAAATATCTAACACATTTCAAACCTTTGGCCACTTTGGCATTTCAACTTTAAACCCTTTTCAAATAGATTAGACATAAGTCATCTATGTAAATGAGATCTAAATCTCCTACCCCATAACATCGTTGAAAAAGATGTTGATTATTTTCCACTTGAAAGAGATATGTGGCATACTCGTCGATTCTATATCCGAGTTAAAGCCCTTCTCTTAATGTGAAGCAAATATCAATCTTCCGCATGTTTGTGGTGGTTCAGTTGAGTATTCTCCTTAAGATGACAACTTGTCTCTTCTCCTAACCAACCAACAAACATTGCTTTTACCCGTAGTTGTCCGAACTACAGATGCTCTGATTTCTCAAAGTTCCTTTTGAGAATACGTAGGCACAAGGTCATTCCTTGGCTAGCAACCATTTCTTTTTACTTTGTTTACCCTTAGTGTGGGGAATTACGAATGCTCTTATTCCATTCCCGTCAGGATACGTGGGCATGAGATGCGATGTCTTGGCGAGCATACTTAGGAATATCACCTTAGGTCTTCCTTTTCTTTACATCCTTCAGCAGACAAAATAACAAATAACACAATAAAACAAGAGGTTCCTGTAGAGTACTATAGATACTTAGGATGCTAGCACCTTCCCTAGGTATAACCAACCCCTGAACCTTAGATTCTCTTTTGCTTTGTGTCATACCCTAAATTTTGACCACAAGGTTCCACATCATTGTGCAAATCATCACCACAATATGCATGTATCTTCATACCTCATCAATCCTCTCAAAGATTATTGAGCACACACCTCAATCAAGAATTAGGGTTTTGAGCTCTCTCAGAGCACTCAGGCAAAGGATCAATCAATAATTGACATGATCTTCAACTTGTCAAGCCCCTCAAACATCCATGAAGGATCAAAAGGTCTCCCACATTAAGAATCAAGCATAAAATGCAACATTCAAGCTGATTAAGCCTTGTGTCACCAAATTAGGGTTTTTTTCGGCCAAGGCCTCCAGAGGGAAATTTTCATCTTGGCATGAGCCAATACTTCAAAACATTATTCAATAAGCTCAAAGGGACCTCATGGATCCAATCACGAGTTCAAAATAGCCTCAAGGGATGCATTCATCAAAAATCAGAAATTAGGGTTTCTTGACCTAATTCATCCCTAAGTTGACTTTTGGAGCAAGGCATGAGCCAAGACCTCAAGAAATGTTTTTAAGACCTCAAATATCTTATATTTATCCTCTCACAAGTTTAAATTGACACAAAGATCTTGATTCATGAGCAATGCAAGGATTCAAATTCATCTAGACCACAAACTAGGGTTTTTAAGAAAAAGTCAACCATACCTTTGACTTTTGACCAAGACATGATCACAAAACTTGGGAAATGATTCAATACACTCTAAATCACCTATGGAATCCATCCATTAGGTTTGAGTTAGCCCAAGGACTTGATTTCATAAAGGATCACAAAGTTTGAAATTCATCTGATAAAAAGTCAATTGTGCCCAAAACCATGTTTGACATTTGAGGTTTTTTAACAAACATGGATTTTTTAAGTCAAAAACAATGTTAACTTATAGATTGGATCATCATCAATCAAGAAAAATCAAGAAAAGTAAGGTTACTTGCAAAAGGGGTAATCTTAAGAAACTTAAAATTTCACTAAGTTATGGAAAAAAAAAAGATTTTTACCCAACTTTGCAAGACCATAACTTATTGTCATACCCCAAATTTTGGCCATAATATTTCCCATCATTGTGAGGATCATTACCACAATATGGATGTACCATCATACCTCAACAATCTCCTCAGGGATTGTTGAGCATTCACTAAAATCAAGAATTAGGGTTTTGAGCCCTTTCAGAACACTTAGATAAAAGATCAATCAAGAAATGAAATGATCTTCAACTTGTCTAACCTCTCAAACATCCATAAAGGATCAAGAGGTCTCCCACATCAAGAATCAATCACAAGGTTGCAACATTCCAAGTGGATCAACCCTCAAGACCGCTAGTGTCACCAAATTAGCGTTTTGGTCGACCAAGGCCTCTAGATGAGAATTTTCATCTGGGCATGAGCCAATACCTCAAAACATGATCCAAAATGCTCCAAGGGACATCATGGATCCAATCATCAAGTCAAAATAGCCTTAGGGGAAGCATCCATCAAAAATCAGGAATTAGGGTTTATTGACCTAATTCACCCCTAAGTTGACTTTTGAGGCAAGACATGAACCAAGACCTCAAGACATGATTTAAGGGCCTCAAATACACCATATTTATGCATTTTCAACAATGGATTGATCCAAGAATCTTGATTCACAAGTTTCATTTTCATCTGGACCACAATTAGGGTTTTGAAGAAAAAGTCAGCTTTACCTTTGACTTTGGACCAAGACATGTTCCCAAACCTTGGGACATGATTCAAGACACCCTAAAACACCTATTGAATCCATCCATTAGGTTTGAATTAGGTCAAGAACTTGATTGCATAGAGGATCACACAGTTTGGAAGTCATCTGACAAAAAGTCAACTGTGCCCAAAATCAAGTTCGACTTTTTGAATTTTTTCACAAATGTGGCTCTCCTAAGTCAAAAACAATGTTAATACATGGTTTTGATCATCATCCACCAAGAAAAATTATGAAAAGTGAGGTTACTTACAAAAAAGGCAACCATAAGAAACTTAAATTTTTCTAAGTTATGAACAAAATGGATTTGGTACCAACTTTGCAAGGTCATAACTCCCAAACCCTAAGGCCTTTTTCTTTCATCCAAAGCTCAAATTAAAGTTCACATGACATACTTCAAAAGTGCCAACTACAAAATATTCCAAATCCTCATGGATTTTGAGTTATGGATTGATCAAAATCACAAAAACATGAAAATGACCACTTTTTCCAACACTTAGAAAAAATTTTAGACAGAATCTGTCTAAGTTTTTCACCAACTTTTGGACCATTTTTCACCTTGATCCAATTTGAACCAGGTCCATTGGTGGACATCAAAGTTAAAGTATGTCATACAAGCTTTCCAAAGAGTATAAGAACTCCCATTAATTCAACTTGAGCAAGGAGTTATGGACCTCACAACATGCCTTGCTCAAACTGGTTTTCAAGGCAGATTTGGTGCATTTCTTTTACCACAGATTTGAAATGGAAATCGTGTGCATCTTGAAAGTTAGCACAAGGAGCTTCAAGAGGTAAGTGCATAACAACTTGAACTCTTTAAAATATGCATTGCTTTGATTTCCATTGATCATGAACATGTCATACATATCATAGGTGTTGTGTTTGAACCAATTTACCATGCTATTATTGCTTTTATGATGTGGTAGCATAGAACTTGCAAATCTTGGCCTATTTTGAAACCACTATCGGGTTTTAAAATAAAATCATTTTTAGAAATTTATGAGACCACCATTGGATTCCTCATGAAATTCTAGGCAGGATCCATCTAAATTTTGTCCAATTTCATGGCGAAATGAGGGAGATATGATCCTTCTTGCAAATCACACAAAACTTGGTTTTTGCCTTGGCCTGACCTGAATTTAGGCTACCCATATATGTTTATGGGGTGGTTTTGATACACAGATGTATCACCACCCCGGTGGTAGCAGCGCGCATGTGTTTGATTGGAGGGCGTGGGTTCAACACCCACCCAAACCATTTTTATTTCCCTCTCGTTTTGTTATTTTTTCATATTTTTCATGATTTTCTTAATTAATCTCAAAATTAATTTCTCTCTCAATTTTAATTATTTTTTATTGGTTCTTTTTTTGAAAATTCACAAAAATGTTGAAATATTTTATTCCTAAAAAGGTTGAATTTATATTATTTATTTAATATAGTTTTAATTTTTGTAATTAATTTCATTTTATTTGTTTTCAAACATTTTTAAAAGGAGGTTTCCACCTTGATCTTTCAAAATAAATTGAATTTCAAGCCTTCATGTGATTAAACATGATTTTCCAAAATATTTTGCAAAGCTTACCACTTGTTTTTAAATATATTTGATATTTTATATTTAATTTCCTTTGAAAATTATTAATTTTAATTAAAATTAGGGTTTCCCTCAATTTTAATTTTTCAAACTTCATTTGAAACACTTTTGGGCCTCTTGATACAGTGTAAGTCCCATCCCTTTGTAAATAAACCATTTTGGGCCTCAGTCATTGTATAACTCCCGATACGTTTTTAAATCTCTGCGCGATCGCCGTTTTCAAAATAATTTTCATCTGGGCCTCCCCTTGTGTTGTAAGTCCCATTTTTCTTCTTTTTTCAAACACTTTTGGGCCTCTAATAGAGTGTAAGACCCAACCCTCTTTGTACATAAATAATTTGGGCCTCAGTCATATGTATTAGTCCCGATACAATTTTCAAAATAACGGTGCGATCATTGTTTTTCATCTGGGCATCTCCTTGAGTTGTAAACCCCATCTCTTGTATAAAAATAAACTCTTGGGCCTCTAATAGAGTGTAAGACCCATCCTTTTTGTAAACACAATAACTTGGGCCTCAATCATTGTATAAGTCCCTTTGTGGTTTTCAAAATTACGACGCGATCGTCGCCTTTTCAAAAGAGTTCATTTGGGCCTCTCTTTAAGAATAAGCCTCAAACTTCCTTTTTCAACAACTTTCTTTTGATTTATATTCAAATTCTAAGTTTTATAAAAACTTTCTTTAATTTCTTGAATAACTAACCATGCAGCTGTAGTTGCTATGCTTGGGCTTGTACAACTGTAAGTTCCACTATCTTTGCAACACATACTTGTTTATATATTTCAACAGTGTATATATGTTTGTACACACTTGCTTAGAGTTTTCCCCAGCAATTAGGTCTAGGTCTAGATCAAACCAGTGGTTACTTTTTTAACATAGTCAAAACTAGTTCCCCATAGGAAATTCTAGATACAGTCTTGCCTCCTCTTGGGCTTAGTACAAGGACCCACAGGCTTCTTAGAAGTTCTCAGCCTCCTCTTGAGCTTAGTACAAGGACCCGAAGACCTCCTACTGGTATAGGACAGAACTTAGTCATCTCTACTAGTTCAATCCTCCAGAGAGTCAGAATTAAGAACATCCATTTATTTTTAGGGTTGATCTTCATTCCTTTAAAACATCAGCCTCCTCTTGGGCATCATACAAATATCATTCTCCAACTGAGAGTCAACCTCTTCATACCAGCAGACTTGGAAAGTCTCATCTTCTCTTGGATCTCAAAGAAACCCTCAAGTTTCCTAAAGCACAGGAAAACCCCTGATCACTTCATCAATCTCCAGCAGAGTTTGAAACCTCCATAGATTTTCATACTCATAGTTTAAACCTTTACCATAAAAAAAAAATCTTAACAGGATCAGAACCTCGGGGCATTTGATATTTCAACTCTTCTTCAATCCTCAGCAAGAGTTGATTCCCCAATTTGGACCTGTCTCTGGATCTCAATAATCCTCAGCAGAAGCCATCCTCCTCTTAGCCTTCATATAAGAATTTCCCAAGCCATCCTCCTCTTAGGCTTTGTATAATGATTTCTCCTCAGCAGATTTAGCCTAAATCTTGGGCTTTGTACAAGACAGATAAAACCTCTCCCCAGTGGAGTCAATTCCTTTTAGCCTCAATCTTCGGCTTTGTACAAGACAGATAAAATACTCCCCGACAGAGTCCATCTTTTTTTAGCCTCAATCTTGGGCTTTGTACCAGACAGATCATACTCTCCAGCTGAGTCAATCTCCTTTTAGCCTCAATCTTGGGCTTTATACAAGACAGATGTAAAACTCCTTAGTAGAGTCAACCTTTTAGATTCACCCTTGGGCTTGGATCAAGGCACACTAAAATCAACATCCTCTCAGAGGGAATCAAGAGTTCTCTCTGTAGGAAGACATTTCTATGTATATCACATATCAAGACAAATAATCAAACAAACCCTAATTCCAGATAACTGATGTAAGTGACACACTTGTTGATTCAAAAATCCAAGTTGTGGTCCCTATTTTATCCTGGTAAACTTCCTCTTTCATCTAATTTCTATAAGTGGCAAGCCTCTGGTTTATTCACATCCAAGCCAATGTCCCTCTCTTAGCCTGGAAGATTCCTAAGGAAAAATGGCATTGCTCTACACTGAGTTAAAGTTTATTCCTTCAGGACATTTCTCTTATAAAGAAAATTATGGCATTGCTGGATTCCATACATTCCAGTTAAAGTAATTCTCCTTTATAATCAGTTACCCAACAACTGTGATAAACAGGTGAGATACCTCCCTTTAGAGATGAAAAATTCTCTCTCGGTCAAACCCTTTAGCTTCAATCTTGGGCTTTGAACAAGACACCAAATACTCAACCAGCTTCAATCTTGGGCTTTAAACAAGACACCAAACATTTTCCTCCCATAGAAATAAGAGGAACTACGATTGCTCTGATTTCCCTGTTATCTTTACGGGAATACGTAGGTATAAGATTGCGAAATCTTAGCGAGCACACAAATCAAAAACTTTTGGTCCAGTACCTTACCAAAAACAACAAAAAACTCAAAAACAACAAAAACACTCTCTCAACACTCCCAAAGGAGAAACTTTCCCAACCCATAACAGACAAACACCAGAAAGTATTTAAACATGGCAAAGAAGATCTATGGATAACCATATATACACTGGGTAATTGACAACTTCCCTTTTTATAATCTGACCCTGGACCCCCCAATCTCTTAGCATTTGATAAAGAAAACATTTACGTGCAAGGTTAGTTTTAGATAGCTTCCCTTTCCTTTCCAGATTCATAGGATAAATAAGAAATCAGAAAGTAGCACCCAATTCCAACCATTGCGGTAAGGTGGTCGCGTCACCGACAAAAATCACACGCTACACTTATGATCCAAGCAACCATTTTCTTCCATCCAAAGCTCTCATTACATACTACAGAAGTGTCCTACTGGTCCATAGTCAAAAGATGCATGGATTTTGAGTTATAAAGCCATGAAGTTAGGGTTTCATGGGATTTCCACTTTTGACACTTAGTGAAATTTATGTACAGAATCTGTTTGTATTTTTGCCAACTTTGAGGTCATTTTTCTCCATGATCCACATTGATCCAAGACCAAAGGCAAACATCAAAGTTGAAGTATGATGCACAAGCTTTCTAAAAAGTACAAGAACACATTCTAATTCAACTTGAGCAAGAAATTACAAGCCTTGCAACATGACATGAAATTCTGGTTTTTCAAGACAGCATTGGTACATAACTTGTGCCACACGATTTTCTCCTTCAAATTTTGTCACTTTGCAAACTTTGTCATCTTCCAAAAACACAAAACTCTTGATGACTCACTTGTTACTTGATCAAAGAGGCAAGAATCCAGCCTAGCATATGATGATCCATCATTACAAAATGCCTCCGATTTCAAATTTGGCAATGTTACATTAATGTAATGGATTGAGTGTCGCTCCCGGGATTTTCATCCTAGTACAAACGCGAAAGTGGCACCGAACAGAGTCGCCAGCGATGTGTATTTATCCCAAGAGAGGGAAAGGAAACACCGCATAAACCTGAAGGAAAGGATAGAGCATGGTCTTGCGACCAAGAGAATGGGTAAGGGAGTCGGTTACGCGAGAGGAAGGTATTAGCACCCCCACGCGTCCATCGTACCCGATGGGATCCACGCTTGCTCGTCTCGATCAAAGGGTGTAAGAAAAGAATGCTGGAAAAAAGGAACTGAAAGAAAGAAAGAGAAAGAGAAAGAGAAACAAATGTAGGGAAAATAAAAGAAGTGCTCGCATGGGCCCTACCCCACTGCCTACGTATCTCATCGGGAGCATGAGAATCAGAGCGACGTAGTTCCCCTCACCTAGGGAAAGTTGTTTGTGTTTTTTAGTGGAATACGTCAACGTTCGCGTCCTAGCAGTTTAGGTGTTGCAGCTCGCTGTAGGGAGACTTAGGCGTTACCTGTTTGCGGTAGAACGGAAATGACGCATCCTTAAGGAAAGAGTGAATGAGATGAGGAAAGAATTCCCGAAGGAAAGATGTTATTGTTTGTTTTTGTCTTTTAAGAGTTTTTTTTTCACTTGTTTGCATATGATAGTGTATCTAAATCTTAGTCATTGGAATGTGTACATTCTCACATTCCAAGATGGAATGGGTAAGAAAGTACACTAAGTGTGAAGAAGACCCTCACACTTAGTTCCAATTGTCAAGGTTCACACACACTAGCATACTTGTGTTTATTAAGTGTTTTTGTTGGTTAAGAAATGAAGAAGTGTTTTTTATTTGTACCTTCAACAAGTATTGCATTTAAGTCCCTCATACAAGATCAAATGTTTAACACATTGACCCAAGATGGGCTATATGTTACACATTTTAAGATTATAAGAGAAGACCCCTTATAATCTTTTCTTTATATGAAAGGCCTAAATGCAATAAATGCCTACCCTTATTAGATATTTTGAATTTTCTTTGAGATGAGAAGAGAGACTCAAGAGAGGAGCAAAGGTAAAAATCTATATGAACTAAGACTCGATCCTAATTGCTTAGTTAAGGGATTGATCCTAATGGTTTGTGAGGTTGCAAAACCTAAAGTCTAAAGAAGGAAGAAAAGACTCAAAGTGTAAGAGAAAACGGAAGTTAGTTGTTAGTGTGCTCGCCAAGGATAGGGATCCTCGTGCCTACGTATCCTCATTAGGGAATGAGGAATCATAGCATCCGTAGTTCGTGGTAACGACCACGGATAAGAAACGGTCTCGATCGCATGGGTGCGAGAGAACAAAAGGGAAGGACACACAGAAAGTCTAAGGGGGAAACTCGGTCCTACAAGTTAACATGCATCAATGGTCCTAAGGTCAGGATCAAGGGAAGTCTACCTAATGTTGTCAGGCATGGATTGTTATCCTAATGTCTCTCCTACCTCCGACTTAATCAAAAATTAAGTGGAGCGAGGAATCCTAAGGGATCATGTCATCAGACAAGTAAACACAGGATAAATCAATCACAAAATGAATTAAAAGTAACGAAGGAGCAAACAATATCAGTCAGCAATAGTATCACACAACCAAAGGGAGAAAAGGGAAGCTTTAGCCAAGGGGTCATATCAACCGAGGCAAACAAGCTAGCTGTGGGAAGTAGGTACTCATCCAATGGTATCGAGACCCATGGAGAGCAGAGTAAGAAAGGGGAAGATGTGAGTCAGATCACATAAGCATCAGCATCGATCAATGCGAGCTATAGACAAGGTGTGGGGGTTGATTGTGAACCCTATCTTCCACTTGACCGACTCGATAACAAGAGTGAGTTATGTTCAAAGCTTCAATCATGTAATGAGAGCTAAGAACGACTCGACTAGAATAACGGGGGTCGATTGCAAACCCTAACTTCCGTCAATTGCCTTCTTGGAGGTCTTGCCAGGGGGGAATGGGAATGGGATGCCTCATAGAGGTCTTCAGGCACAATATTAAACAATCACGAACAGAGCCTCCTTTGAGGACTTGCATCATTGCCGTCCAAGTGGCACAGACTCCCAACCCTACTTCTCATGGCAAAAAAAGGAAAAATGCGGAATTAGTAAAAGAGAAGAGAAGTGATACCGAACGGATATCAATCCGTAGCAACGCAAGCAAACTATAAGCAAACCGACAAGCTTCTAGTAACCTAGCATAAATGGACAAAGGTGTTAGAAAATGGGATGGATCCGTGAAAGGCATGGAACCAAATGCTCTTAAAAAAAACAATAAAACGAGGCCAAAAGCCATAAACAGCAGCAACAACAGCGCTCCAGCACCTGCATAGCTGTAAAAACTAGCAACAAGTAAAAACAGTCTATAACAGCTACTATTTACAGAACAAAATGGGTGTATATGCAGCCAGACAGAACAACAACATTCTACAGCACCCTTTGTGCACAGCAGCTGTGTATACTACAACAACTTCTATGTTTAATGTGAAACACTACAAAACAAACTCAAAGATTAGTCAAAATTCAAATAGAAATAACCAAAGTGAGCAACTTAGATCAAAAGGAAATGTCAATAAGAAGTAATTGAAATCAATACTGAATGTAAACCACAATTAGCCACAAATCTATGTAAAACACATTAAAGACTATTAGCAAGGTTACCAAATGAAACTATTATGAAAATTAGTCAAAGTTAGCATTAAACAAGTATATTCTATGTTAGAACCAAATCAAACCAAACTATGTCAATGACCAATTAGTTCAAAGTTAATTCTAACGAACAATTAATGGACAATTATGCCAAAAAACTATTTAGCAAAATTTAAATCTAATTATCAAAGTTAAGGTCTAAAGTCAATATCTAAAGCAAATCGAAATTAGTTCCTAAACAAAGGTTAATCGAAATTATACTTCAATTAGTCAACAATTAGACCAAGTAAAATCTCTACGTTAATCTCTTAATCCCAAAACAAATTATAACTTTATGAACTAGTTCTAAACTCTAGTTTTACAATTGTTATAAATTCTAAAAAATTTCTAATACAAATTAAAATCTACTCAATTAATAAAAACAATTAGTCAATTTTGAAATCTAATTCTAAAACTAATATTGATATTTCAAAGAAAATCTAATGCTAAGAATCTAATTCTAATTCCAAATTCACTTCAAAAATCTAAACTAATTCTAAAACTAGTTCTACAATCTAATTAACAAATCCAATTAATCTCTAATCAACATTAATTATAGAATACCACCTAATTAAACAAGAAAATCAAAGGAGGATACAGAGTTACTTGTGGGAGTGTGGATTCAACTTGTAGGGCTTATGAGCCCAATCCAAACTCGGCTCAGGAGGGGTACATTGTTGAAACAAGAGTGTGGATAGGAAGTTCAGGTGGGCTTGAAGCCCGTTCCAAGCCCTTGCAGCAAATATGTGAGGTGTGAAGAACTTAGGAGGTGTGAAAAGAAGAAGAAAGGGGCATGAAGCCCGATCCATGTTTCATGATAACCCTAGAAAAGGATGAGGTTACAAATCCGTTTCAGCATACACATCATTATCTTCCTCAACTATTCACCCATATCCTTCTTCAAACGGCGCCGTAAACATCTTCCGTCTCACACCTTCTTTTTTTCCGCCGCCGTGATAACATTCTCCCTTCGTCTTCACACAAATCGTGGGGTCACCACGTCCATTCCACCCTCCATCGTGCTACACCAAAGCCTAAACACCCCTCCACACTCTCTAGTTTTGTTAGCCGTGAACTTCTCTCCTTCACGACGCCGTCATCGCAACGATTCCGCCCCCTCAACGACCTACTTCCTCACGATACAACCTTGTTTATTTTAATTCCGATCCCACACTTTAAACCGAGATGACGAAATTAAGAACCCTAAAATCTAAAACACGAATCAAACTCCATTGAAGAGGAATTAGAGTCCAATCTCTTAGGGTTTTGATTCCTCCGGCCATGAGCTACATGATGATAACTACATTAGGGCGAATTGGAGGAGAACCGAATTGCTTACCGGCTGGGGACGAGGAATATTCCGGCGAACTTGGAGTTGAGGCAGAACGCAGGTGAAGACAAGTACGCTCTCAGGTATGACTCTCTTTCTCTCTCTTTGCTTCTTCTTCGCTCTGAATATGCGTGTTGCTGTTGTTTCTGCGCGTGAATCTCTGTGAATCTCGTGTGTGCGTTGTTGTTGATATGGATGAATTCGCACGCCGTTGAATTGGTTATGCGGAATTGTGTTGTTCTGCCAAATTGATGCGTATTCTTGTGATTTACAGGTCGCAGATTGAAGGTTGAAGAAGATGATTGAAGGTTGAATTGCAGAGAATGAAATTGACGATGGTATTGAAGGTGATACAGAGGTATGAATCAAGAGGAAATTCAGAGATTGAAGATGGAGCTTCTGTAATCGATGAAGATGAGGATCAAAAGTTAGTTATGGTTCTGTTGTAGAAGTTGGTTAGGAGTTAGAAAAAAATCGGTTAGGAAGTTATTGGTTTTTCTGTTATAGTTCTTTCTGAATGAATTGGTTTGTAACTGTGAGAGAAAATGGAAAATTCTGTTAGAAGTTTTTGGTTCTGTGTTAGAAGGATTTTTGATTTTTCGGTCATTGAAATTGTTAGATGTTTTTGGGTTAATTAGGGAATGTTATGGATTCTCTAACTGCTAGAAGTTTCTGATTCTCTGTTGAACTTTTATGTCGTGTATTTGTTTTTTATGAACTGCTGTTACACTATTAATTCCATTCTTTTGATGCAACGCCTTTTGCTGCTTGCTTATGCGTTAAGGTGATACCGTGGATCCCTTCCAGTATCTCTTTTGGCTTACAATTATGGTTCTCCATCAGCTTCTCTGGACACACTTCAAGTGCCTGATATCCATTCCAATCAGGACTTTAAGGAGCAAGTCCTTGAATAGGCGTAATCATCATTAGCACATAACCCGATGTTCATTTAACTTTCTTGATGACAACGACCATGGAGAGACAAACTGTTGAGATACCCTTTGCAATGTATTATGTACCACCAACTTCTCTCTTAATTCAATTTGGATATATTTGAAAATGAACAAGGATATGAGTCTAGCAAGAATGAATTTATTTGAAATATATTGGATTGGAAGAGTTGGATACAGAAAATGAGTGTGATAAATGGATATATGGATTTAATTTGGTTTGAAAAATGGACAATTAAAAATGAACATGGACCAAGAATGGATCAAAAATTGAATATGGGTTTAAAAAAGAATATGGATGTGTATATGTGACTTATGAAATGGACATGGATTTTAGTTTGGATGTTAGAAGAAAATGGATCCAAAATGAATTGGATATGAAAAGGTTTGGATAAAAATGTGGATATTTGGATTAAATTGGATTTAATCATAAAAGATGGATAAGATAAAAGGGTTTAGAAATTGGTTTATGAAGTGGATATGGATTTTGGATATGGTAGAAAAAGAACTAGAAGAAAGAAATGGATATTTAGTGATATTTTGAATAAGATGGATAATAGATGGATATGAAAATTAGGGTGGACTTTAGAGAAAACGGATATTGGTGGATAAAAAAAAGTTTACAAACTCAATTCAAAGGATGAATGACCAAATGAATCCAAAGCTCATCTTGAACTCTTCACAAGCACCTGATTAACTGCAAACATCTTCTGAATTTCCGATCAATGGAAACCTGACTTTCTGAACCTATACCTGACATGGCTCAGTGTTTGTTGACCTGATGAATTCCACCCACAACAACTTGACCTTGAATATACCCCGCTTGAGAACTAACCACTTTGAATGCGCACTGATAACCTTCTGAATACGGAAAGCTCAAACCAAAGGAAGATGCCTTGATCACACGTCTTATGAACCCAATGCAAATGAAAGAATGAATTATGACCTAATGGATATGCAGATGAATGCGAAACACAAGCCATAAAAAGGTAGGGCAAATTTTGGGGTGCTACATTGAGGTGTCATGAACCAAGCCATATCAGTCCAAACCAGTCAAGATTCAGTTCAAAGCTCTGAGTGTTCAAACCTGCAAAAATTGAATTGAGTCAAGCTAAAGGAGACTTGGCACTTTGAAACATCCAAGTCAATGGCTACCTAGCTACACATTATGATCAGCCTCCATTCACTATTCCTTGTAAAACAAACTTCCCCTACTATAAATAGAGGTCATTTGTAACTGATTAAAACACCCCAAAACATCACAACACATGTTTTCCACCATTTCCCTCTTGTGAACCAAAACTCCATTTTCAAAGAAATGAGAATCGTGTTTTGAGATAGAGAGCAATTCAGCTCAAACCAACCATCCTAACACCTCACATACATCATATATGAGTGATCTAAACACTTGAACAACATCTGAAACATCAGATTCATCAATCTCACATTCATCCCAAAACCATCTGCAATTGGAGTCGTGCCCACCAATCTAGAGGTTTTCAATCCATTCCAAGCATCTCAACATACTACTTGAGGTCAAAGGAAGCTGTCCAGATCATCAAAACACTTTTATAACACCTACAACTGAGGATTCCATTTCCTCTTGCACAAGTAAGCCTGAACTTCTCAAACTCTATGATCCATGCATCATAAATGTGTTTTCAAGTTACCAACATGTTTCTGCATTTATGTATAGTGTTTCCCCTCAATTAATTGCTTTGTATCTATCGTGTATGGAATTTCATAGTGGTCTTGCAAAAATTAGGATTCATCTATTCTTCACATGATTTCTCACTCTACACTTAAAAGAAATGCAATTAATTGGTATCATTGAAATCCTTGTTCAAAAACACACAACTTTCATGTTTGAATCGTGCAAAATCATTACGTATTGAGAGAGAGATATGAGAGGTTTTTCAAATCGTCCATGGCGGGTACGAGCGAGGAAGAAGAAGATGGCCTTGGCGCCATTTTTTGAATTTTTGAATTTTTGAATATTTTTAATATTTTCAATTATTTTAAAAAATTCATATCTCTCTCATTTTTAATCTTTTTCAAATTATTTTTTAAACATAAATCATTTATACATTTCAATATTTTATTCCACAAAATAATATTTTATATTTGATATATTTTTGAATTTTTCAAAGAATTTCTTTTTAATTGTTTTAAACATTTTTAAATGAATTCTTTCTCTTGATTTTTCAAAACCAATTGAATTTCAAATCATCTTATGAATTTAAACATCTATTTTAAAACATTTTCAAAGTTCACAACATGTTTATTAAATATATTTTATATTTTATATCATTTTTATTTAATTTTTCTTTAAAAAATGCATTTTAATTTAAATTAGGGTTTTTCCTTAATTTTAAATCTTTCAAAACTTCATTTGAAACACCTGGGCCTCTAATAGAGTGTAAGCCCCAACCCCTTTTGTAAATAAATAATTTTTGGGCCTCTGTCATAGTATAAGTCCTAATACGATTTTCAAAAATAACGGTGCGTCTACTGTTTTTTTCATCTGGGCCTCTCCTTGAGTATAAGCCCCACTTTTCTTACTTACAAACACACTTGGGCCTCTAATAGAGTGTAAGACCCAAACCCTTTTGTACATAAATAAGGTTTGGGCCTCTGCTATAGTATAAGTCCCACAACGTCTTTCGATATCGCAGTGCGATCACTGTTTTCAAATAAGTCATATAGGCTTCTCCTTGAGTATAAGCCCCAATATTTTGTACATAAACTTAGTTTTAAACAATAAACAATCTCCATGGGCCTCTTCTTGAGTTGTAAGCCCTATACATCTGTTTTCAAAATCATATATTTTTTTAACTGGTACTAAGAGGAGCCCGGTGAAACTGCTCTTAGACCACTTAGAACTCTCTTTGAGTTATAATCCCCAAACATTCATTTCTTTTAAACAACTTTCTTTTAATTCAAATTCAAACTCAAATTTTTCTCAAAACTTTCTTCAATTTCTCAAAACCCTAGTCATACAGTTGTAGCCAATACATTCAATCACAATACACTTGGGCCTCTTTTCAAAGTGTAAGACCCAACATCTTTTCAATTTAATGCATACTTGTTTATATACCTGTTGATTCACTTATTTATATACTTGTGCATATCCGTCTAGAGTTTCCCCAGAAGTAAGGTCATCCTTAGGTCAAACAAAAGGATACTTTTAACTTAGTCAATAACTAGTTCCCTCATAGGAAACTTCCCTCAATACAGTCTGCCTCCTCTTGGGA
This sequence comes from Lathyrus tuberosus, assembly GCA_022829125.1. Taxonomy (NCBI): domain Eukaryota; kingdom Viridiplantae; phylum Streptophyta; class Magnoliopsida; order Fabales; family Fabaceae; genus Lathyrus; species Lathyrus tuberosus. Next base: position 3,081,270 of record JALAZF010000081.1, read on the forward strand.
TTTATTCAATATGGAAATAAGAAAGGCATTATTCCCGGTGAAACTTTTCTTAAGACTGTCAAAACTTAGAAACATATAAAAGAAATTCATTTCCCCAGAGAGGATTAATTCCCGGTGAAACCTCTTTTGAATTTCTTCAAACCTTGGAATTGTTTAACAAAGAAAGGATTATTCCCGGTGAAACCTTTCTTGAACTTTTCTTAGGATTTCACCCACAGGCTTCTTAGAAGTTCCCCATAACCTCCTCTTGGGCTTAGTACAAGGACCACCAGGCTTCTTAAAAGTTCCCCCAGCCTCCTCTTAGGCTTAGTACAAGGACCCAAAAGGCTTCCTAAAAGCATAGGATAGAATTCAGTCATCTCTGCTAGTCCAATCCTCAAGAAAGTGAAAACTCCAGAATAACCAATCATTCAAGGGTTGATCTTCATCCCTTGAACCAACAGCCTCCTCTTGGGCATCATACAAAGATCTCTTTCCAACCAGAGTCTATCTCTTCTTAATGAGACTTAAATAGTCTTAGTCTCCTATTGGGCTTCATACAAGTAGACTTGGAAAGTCTCACCCTCATAGCCTCCTATTGGGCTTCATACAAGTAGACTTGGAAAGTCTCACCCTCATAGTCTCCTCTTGGGCTTAACACAAGGACCCATAGGCTTTCTAACACATAGAATAGATCCTGGTCCTTTTTTACCAATACATAAATTCCTAGAAGAGTTAAAACCTCTAAGGTTTTCAAACTAATCTTTAAACCCCTCTGATCCCCAACAAGGCTTAACTTTCACCTTAAAATTCTGAGCCATGGTCAATTTACCATCAACAAATCCTCAAAAGAATCAGAGCCTCTGGGCATCTAGTAAATCAACTCTGCTCAAATCAACAGCAAGAGTTAATTTCCCTTTGGATTCCCCAATACAATTTAGACCTTCTCCTGGATTTCAATAATCCTCAGCAAGAGTCAGCCTCCTCTTAGGCTTTATATAATGATTTTCCCAGACAGCCTCAATCTTAGGCTTTGTACAAGACGTATATAACACTCCCCAGAGGAATCATTTTCTTTCAGCTTCAACCTTGGGCTTTGAACAAGGCACACAAAAAACAACATCCCCTCAGATGAGACCATGATTCCTCTCTGTAAGAAGATACCTCTTCTATACATCACATATCAAAACAAACAATTAAAACCTTTTTCCAAATAATTTCTATAAGTGGCACACATGTTGATTCATAATCCAAGTTGGAGTCATTCCCTTATCCTGGCTAAAACTTCTCTTTCATCTAACAGATATAAGTGGCAAGCCTATAGATTCTACACATCTAAGCCAATGTCCCTCTCTTAGCATGAAAGATTCATAAAGGAAAAAGTGGCATTGCTCTACACTGAGTTAAAGCTTCTTCCTCTATGACATCTCTCTTACAAAGGAAATTATGGCATTGCTGGATTCCATATCCCAGTTAAAGTAATTTCCCTTATAACCAATTACCTGAGATTCTGTGATGAATAGGTGAGATTTCTCCCTTTAGAGATGACAAATTCTCTCTCTCAGTCATCCTTTTAGCTTCAATCTTGGGCTTTGAACAAGACATAAATACTCTGCTAGCTTCAATCTTGGGCTTTGAACAAGACACAAAACTTTTCTCCCATAGAAATAGGAGGAACTACGATTGCTCTGATTTCCCAAATCTCTTTATGGGAATACGTTAGCATAAGATTTCAAAATCTTAGCGAGCACACAAATCAAAAATCTTAGGTCCAGGTACCTTCCCAAAAACAATAGAAAACCCGAAAACAACAAAAACATTCTCTTAGCCCTCCCAAAGGAGAAACTTTCCCAATCAATTGCAGATAAACACAAGAATGCATTTCAAACAGTAGAAATACATGCAAAAGAAGGTTCCTATAGATTACTATAGATACTCTGGGTGTTAATAGCTTCCCTTTGTATAACCAAACCCCGATCTCTTCGCACTTGATAAAGAAAACACTTGCACAGCAGGGTTAGTTTAAGATATTTTCCCCTTCCTTTAAAGCTTCATAGGATAAATACAGAAATCAGAAAGTAGCACCAATAGCGATTGTGGTCGCGTCACAAAAAAACCGACGCTACACTTTGCATTGCACTGCATACTTATGGGTTTATTCGTTCTTTTTCCCTTCCCTTGGATAAATTAAAGATCGGTGGTGAATTATGATTTGTGATTCAAGTTAATTAATAACTTGATATCCGATTCTCACCGCGACAATAGTAGAGAACAATGTTTGTCTATTGGTCTCTAAGGGATTGGTAATCTTTTATACGTAATGTGATAAAGTCGTGCCCTTGCAGTCACATCAAGTTTTTGGCACCATTTCCAGGGATCAATAAAGTCAATATCGTACTTTGTTGTTATGCCATCAAGACTAAGGAATTTTCTTTCAATTAATTTTTTCCCTCGTGTCGGTTGTATGCAAAGAACCTGCAGTACCTGAATCTTAGTGGAATCGATAAACGAAATTAAGCGCTACTTACATGCTAGGCACCAAATTCAGCAACATTGTTTAGAGATAGTTGAAAATAACAATCGTCCTCTTAAAGACTTTGTCTTCCCATTTTAGGATGAGCCACACTTGAGTATTGTTAACCCTACGATCCATGCTAATAACTTTGAGTTGAAACCTTCTCTGCTGCAAATCGTGCACCATAACCAGTTATTCGGTAGCCCAACGGAGGATCATAATTTGCACCTTTATGTTTTTGTACAATGTACTAATGCACTTAAAAGTAATGGCATCGATCCAAAAGCCATTAAACTGCGTCTTTTTTCTTTACCCTAAGGGACAGAGCCCGAGCTTAGCTTCAGTCCCTGCCGTCGAATTCCATCACTACATGGAATGAGCTTAAAAAGGAATTCTTAGCAAGGTATTTCCCGCCAAGTAAGACAATGGTGTTAAGAAACCAGATAACCTATTTTAGACAAGACGACGGTGAATCCCTCTTTGAGGTATGGGACAGATATAAATACATGATGAGACTCTGCCCACATCATGGTTTAGAAATGTGGTAGCGATAGAATAAGCTTTGATGGATAAGCCCTTCCAAGAAGCCTACCAACTCATAAAGAATATTATCTAGAACCATTATCAATAGGGAAGCGAGTATGCCCTCATTAAAAAGACACAACCTAAAGGTGGTATGTATGATGTGCACAGTTTTGATCACATGAATGGTAAAGTAGATGTTATCACTCAAAAGATCGATAACTTGGCCATTATCCATGTAGATACCGCAAGTTGTTGTGACTACTAACTGTGAAATTTATAAATTCTAAGGACGTGTCACTGTTGAATATCAGTTATTAGCTGAGCCTACCCCTGACCAGGTTAATTATGCACAAGGAAATCCTTATTCCAGCACGTATAATCCTAGATGGAGAAATCATACAAATGTCTCCTACAAGAATAATAATACTCTGTTTGCACCTAGCTCTGCACCCACTACTCCACCTGGTTTCCAAAATCGTAAAGGAGCCCCAGTTGCTCCTGCTGAACCTAAAATGTCTAATTTGGAACTAATGATAAAAAAACTTCATCTTGTTTCATACTCGGCTGAATAAAGAGTTCATGAATAATGAGCCGATTAAGCAGTTATCCAATAAGGTAGATGTTATGGCCACTCATAATAAAATGCTTGAGACTCAGATTTCGCAATTATCCTAGCAACAAGCAGCTACTGCTGCCCCCGCTAGAATATTTCCTGGCCAGTGCACTAGAAACATTTTAAGGAGATATGAGATGCCTCTAAAGAACATCCTAGAAATGGAGATCTTTGATATCTGGGGGCCAATATTATTGGTCTATTTCCGTCTTCGAATGGGAAAAAATTTGTACTTATCTAAATGGATTAAGGAAGTTGACTCTCCTACTAGTAATTAAGATGTTCAAAAACATCATCTTCCCTAGATTTGGTACCCCCAGGTTAGTTATCAATAATGGTGGCTTGCACTTCATCTCGAAATGCTTCGAGAACCTTTTGACCAAGTATGTAGTTAAGAACAGAGTTGCGACCCCTTATCATCCGCAAACCAGCGAACTACTGGAAATATCTAATAGAGATTAAGAGAATACTTGAGAAAATGGTTTCCACCTCAAGGAAAAATTGGTCCACAAAGCTGAATGACCCATTCTAGGCGTATATGACAACTTACAAAAATCCTATAGGAACCACCCCCATCAAGCTTGTTTATGGCAAGTCTTGCTTTCTCCTAGTAAAGTTAGAGCACAAAGTCTATTAGGCAATCAAGGCCCTGAACATGGATCATATTATCGTTGAGAGTAAAAGGATGTTCGATTTGCACAAGCTGAAAGAGTTGCGGTTAGATGTGTATGAAAATTCCTTGATCTATAAAGAAAGGACAAAGAAGTGGAATGAAAAACGTATAACTAGAAGAGAGTTTAATAAGGGAGATCTAGTTATATTGTTTAATTCTAGGTTGAGGTTGTTTCCTAGGAAACTTTGGTCCAGATGGTCAGGACCGTTTGAAGTGACTAGAGTTAGTGAATCAGGAGCAGTGGAAGTATGGAGTAAATCCACTAGGAAATTTTTACTCAATGGTCAATGTTTGAAGCACTACCATCCTTTAGATGATGTGTTAGGACAAGGTTGTACCTATTGGAACAAAATTGGTTGATAGCATATCCCTTAGGTTTTGATGATAATGAATTATTTAAAGAATAATTGGGTATTCTAACATTTGTTCAAGTATGCATGATTATATCATTAAGAACAAATGAAGAAATGCTTAAGGAATCTACATATAAAGATTAGACTCTGGCATTGAAGATTGCTTTTGAAGACCCTGCCTCTGATGGAGATCAGAACTCTGAAGAAAGTTAGCTTTTGGTGACCTAGTCTCTAAAGCTTCAGAAGCCAAGAAGAGGACTCGTGATTAGCTCTGAAGAGTGAATTGTGAAGGAAAGTCAGCCTCTGAATTTGGAAGCTCTTCTATCGAGGCATCTTTGATAGACTCGAAGCCTTTTTGATCATGTGAAGACTTAAGGATATATATCACTTAGTTGTCTGAGCTTTAATAGATTATTCCTCTTGCAGAAAAGTGTTTGCTTAATGTGTCTAATCAATTAAAAAGGTTAACCAACCTTTTGGTGAAAGTCTTTGGCGTCTCTTTTATCTTTTCTCTATATAAGGAGTTGCAAACCTAAAGAAGAAGACCACCATGCTACAATACACCTCAAGACTCTGAACATTCATATTCAAAGAGAACTACCCTGTCAAACTTATTAGACTTAGAACATGTTAACATTATGAATATTTTAGAAGTTCTTAAGTCTTAGAGTCTTTTTAAGTTGTATTTTGTCTACACCTCTAACTGTATATCAAATTTAGTTTTTCCCCAAATCTCTTAACAGTTTGTTATAGAGTCAGAAGTCTATTTCTTGTGTGCTTGAGCATTTGAAGTCTCTCGTTTGTATGCTTGAGAAAAGGAAGTCTTTAGCTTGTGTGCTAAAGCAAGGAAGTCTTTGAGCTTGTGGGCTTGAGCAAGGAAGTCTCAAACTTTTATGTTTGAGCAATGAAGTCTTATACTTGTGTGCGTAAGTAAAGAAAGTCTCTTGCTAGTAGGCTTGAGCATTTGTAATCAGATTTGATTATAGTGGAAATCCCTTGAAGAGCAAGGGGACAGGACTACTCTCAAGTTGTGAGAGGAACCATGATAACTGCTTGTGTCTTGTGATTTTACTTTACTTGCTTTTGAACATTATTATGCTACTATCATTTGCTTACATTTGAGTCAGATTTTGTTTCAGAATCTAATAAAGAAATACACGAATTCAGACTCTGAAGTACTCTGATTCAGACTTTGAACTGAAGGTTCAGACTCTGATCAAATTCAATCAGAAGTAGAAGTTTGAAAAGTTGGAGAATAGCCAACACAATTGAAGTCCCTCCTTCTTGTGTTTTTCTCACCTTTAGTTGGCATCAGAGCACGGTCTGTGCTAAACACTTAATAGTGGTGGAGAAAAGATCCTAAGAAAAACACTTTCTCCTTTATCATGAGTGATTCTGAAACTGAATCATATCACTTTGGTGAACGTGGTCCCATTCCACAACCCAATCCTCTTGGTAATGTTAATCATGATTATATCACAACTGAAAAGAACAATTATGTTGCTAGACCTCCAATATTCAGTGGGGATTCTACTGAATTTGAATGGTGGAAAAGAAAAATGTATACACATATTATAAGTATTGATGATGAGTTATGGGACATCCTTGATGAAGGCATTTATATTCCTATGAATGGAGTAGGAATGGAATCTGATAGAAAAGCTCTTACACCGGCTATGAAAAATATCTACAGAAAACACCATAGAGTGAGAGGTATTCTTATTTATGCATTACCTCATTATGAGTACATAATGATCATTGAAAAATCTACTACCAAAACTATCTTTGAATCTTTATGTGCCACCTATGAGGGAAATCAAAAACTGAAAGAAGTCGAAGCCAATCTTCTAGTTCAGCAATATGAGTTGTTCTGAATGAGAGAAGATGAAAGCATTGAAACTGTGTTTTCCAAATTTCAAGTTCTTGTGTATGGACTTCAAGTCTTGAACAAAAGTTATACCACCTCTGATCATGTCAAGAAGATACTTCAGAGTATTTCTATCACATACAGACCTAAGATAACCGATATTCAAGAGGCTAAAGACCTGAACAAGATCATACTTGAGAGTCTAATCAGTAATCTCCAAATCCATGAGTTGGAACTCAATGGAGATGAAGAACCTATCAAGAAATCAAAGTCTCAGGCTTTGAAATCTGTTGCGAAGTCTGCTAAATCTTCACAGACTTGGGAGCATAAAGAAGCCACTCAACATGAAGCTTCTGAAGATGATTCTAATGATGAAATGGCTTTCATCATTAAGTAATTACAATATCTTACCAGCAAGAGAAGTTTCTCTAGAATAAAATATAGATACAAAGGATCAAGCTTCAGGCTCAACAATGATGATAAAAAAGGTGCTTCAACTATTAGAAGCCTGGTCATTTTTTAGTTGATTGTCCAGGACTTCAGAAGGACAAAGCGAAGAAAGGAAGATTCCATAAGGATAGCTTCAGAAGTAAATTTAAGAAGAGCTTCATGGAAACAAGGGATAAGCTTGATAATAAAGAAGAAGCTGATGAGAATAAAGAAGAAGCCAATCTTGCTTTGGTGGCTTCAACATTCTCAGACTCAGATTCAGACGATGCTGATTAAGTATTATCTAAACTTACTAGATCTAATCTAACCATTTTTTGTCAAGATCTTATGAATAGATGTCAGCAAAAATCCAGGCACACGAGAATATTGAAAAAGCAATATGATCTTTTGAAAGATGAATTAAAAGCATCTCAAAAGAAAACCAAATCTCTTGAAAGAGATCATATTGCTCAAGAAAATAAAGTGTCTGATAAACCCTTGAGTGAGCATGAAATCATAGTTGGTTTTGAAAGAACTAAACTTGGTTCCATGATTCATGGAGTAAGTAAAAGAAAAGGAGAAGGTCTTGGTTATCACCAAAAACCTTTTAATCCAAGGACTGATACCTTGATTAAATAATCAAATTCTTCTTCTTCAAGTGTTTCTAAAAAAAGGTTTGTACTCTTAGTTTGTGCCTGATACTAATGCTAAGGCTCTAAACCAATCAAAACTTATAACTATAGAGTTAGAAGTTCTGAAGAAATCAGAACCTGAGACCTCAAGGTCAAAAGGTCTGAAGAAAGCAGAACCAATGATTCTTAAGTCAAAAGTACTAAAAATGATTTTGATTCCAAACAAAGTTTTTTAAACCTCCACATTTCATCCCTATTATGTATAAAGTCACATGTCCAAATGTTTGTCAATAAGATATAATATATAACATGATGATGATTTGAAAAATAATACTGAACACATAGAAATGTGATTAATGTACTCGTTGCTTGAGCAGTTTGATTATATCGGATTACGTTATTCTAGTAAAGAAAATACAAAATATCTCTCTTAAAAGAAGAGTACATATATCAACTATTTGTTTGCTATGAGTTAGTATAAAGATACTTGTGTATTTCTCTCTTTCCTTTCTCTTTTACTTTCTAAATTTAAATTTATGTTTTTTTAATAGTGTGTTTAAACTAGCTATTTTAAACAAGGGGTTAAGAATGTTTTAAGAAATATTTTTAAAATGGTTAACATAACTTAAATTCTCATTTCTTGTGTGATATAGCACCTTCAATTTAGTTTGTTAAATGATATGATATTGTGATGGATTAGTGGGAAGGTTGATAGCCTTTTTATTGAGTGTGTTCCGTTTGCCGAAATGAAAGAGAGGAAGTTTAGGATTGTTAATAATTATAATGCTTTGATGATTTTTTTCTCTATATTTGAGTATTGTAGAGATGTGTTCATGATGTGATTAGATGATGATGCAGGAAGTTATGGATGGACACGTGGATAGTGAAAAGAACGTTAAGGATGGTAAAATTGTTGTTGGGGATGATTGTGGCTGAGATGTTGATAAAGGTTAAAATGCTCTTTCCACCCTTATGTGTATTCCTCCACCACCGTGAAAAGTCACAACTATTCCTATCTCCGAATGCACCATTTTCCTAACAAGTTGAAGAGGCACCCTGTTGTGCCAAAATTTAATCCTGGGATGCATCTCTGTATGCATAAAAGGATGTCTAAAGATGCATCCGTAAACACAGTTTATTAAAAAATTAGTGGGTAGTCCGGATGTCACACCCTAATTTTTAACCCTAAGATCCCACCTCCTTTTGCATCATCCTGCATCATTTTAGATCAATCATCTATGCATGACTAACCCATCTTTTTAGCTTTGTGTTGTTTGCTTTTTGTTCATCTATGGTTAGGATTTACTCCAAAGAGCCTCAAGGATTGGTCAGTCAATTTTGAGAGCATCATCAACCAAGCAAGTTCTCACACTCCCTATAGTCTCATCTTCATCAAATGACAACCCCAAAATGACCTCACATCAAGTGCTTCAAAGACTCAATTGCACCTAGCCAAGAACTAGAGTTTCCTCAATTAAAGTCAATTTTCATGCTCCTTTTACCCCAACTTTCTTCATGTCATGGATTTGTCATCAGTAATATGCCTTGGTGCATACCAAATATAGGAGTGTGCATAGGATTTTCAGGAAGGGATGGCCACTTTGAGCCAAGGGTTTGGATTTGGCTCAAAGATTTTATTGCACAACTCAATTCATGAAGAAGTATGATTTGATCATACTAAAGCAAAGATAGAACACCTACTGAAAATTTCTTACCATGGGCCATCTTGCAACCAACTGTTGGATCCTTGACATAAAAATAACTTGGTGCTCAAGATTGATTTATTCTTCTGGTTCTCAAAGACGTGTCTACCTTGGTTCATATTTGATGACTTTTGATCATTTAACTTAGGTTGTGTTGAGTCAATATTTTCCTTCTTCACAAGATGAGTCCAAAAGTTGCACAAGAACAAGTTTCAAGCGTGTACAATTCAATTTGACATGATTCATTTTCAATTTAAGTTGTGGTAATACAAAGTCTTGAAACCATAGACAATACATGGAGGAAAACAAGTTAAAATGGGACCAAATTCATATCTAGTCACCAATTCCAATTTCAAGTATCTAAATTCAAGTCCATTCTTACAAAGGAGTCTCATGACCAAATCTCTTTCACTCATTTCCAATTCATTTTTGGATGGTCTTTTGTTCAAACCATACAAGTTTAGATGCCACCTTTCCATTGATCATTTGATACTTTTTGTCCATATTCAGTTTTGAGGCACAATTGGGTTGGTTTTCATAAGAAATTCCATGAAAAATTACAAGATGTTTTGGATAAAACAAAAGAAGTTTCATAACTTTACATGTTTTTTTCAAGTACAGGTTTGTTTTTGTTCAACCCATTACATTACATCCTTTTAGGTTTCTGGGCCTACAACTAAGAAACATGATCTTCCATGCTTCATAACACCACGCACACCTTCATTTCCTAACCATGCTTGGCCTTGTCATCTTCACATATTATCCATCACACCTCACCAATTCTTAATCTTCATGTTTCGTCTTCAAGCCTACAACTCACAAAACAAGAACATGTCATAAACACCATTTCAATCATTTCAAACATAAACCTATCCAAATTCAAATTCATAACCATTCATAAACTCAAAACCAAATTCACAATCCATGACACATACCATATTCAAACTCTACACCATTTTGCAAATTCCAATCAAACATATGATTCAATTCAAGTCTAGCATATAGTTTTCAATCAACTTCACTAAGTCATGATATACATACAGCATAGAAGACAGTGTGGCATAAGCAATTCATCATTTTGCTGTCCGTTTCACACAGTGTAATTTTTCATTCAAAAATCAAGGCAAATTCAGGTGGGACCATGTGATATTTGTCTCACTACAAACAAATTGAATTTTTCAGAGATCGTACAAAGAGACGTTCCACCCAAGCAATCCCTCACCACCACTCACCAACGGATTTCTCACTCATTCAAAAAACCTAATTCTGAGCCTATAAAAGCACTATTGTTCATCATCAGAAAACCCTAGTTTATCATATCAGCAACCACGTATCAGAAATCCTCAAACATTAAACCGAATAGCTCACTTTCTAAAAAGCCATATTCTGAGCTAAACCACAAACATTGATTCAAGAAGAAGGAGAGGAAAAGTATCGAATCAAAACTCACCTGAACTCATTAGAAGTGTCTTCGAAGAGGTAATCGGTTCAAACTTCCATTTCTCTGCAATTTGAACTTCTAGCTCATCGTTGTTGTCTTACGGTTGCTCTGAGTGTCGTTTTTGCTTCGTCCCCTTCGCCTTGGCTTATTTATGTATGATTTAGGGTTAAGGTTTTCTTTTAGGAACAGTTCGATTTATGGGTTTTTGTTGGGTTTTTTAGAAATCAGGGTTCGGATTCGCGTTGAGGAAGGAATTTGGGTAGGGGTTAGTTTTAGGTTTGAGGTGTTTGGACGTTTGCTCGCCAGACAAGACAGCGGCTTTCGCCGCACTTTATCTTCTCCGGCGGACTCTAGTGGTTTCCAGCGAGGTATTTCTAGTTGCAGAGAAAGAAATGGCATGAAGAGAGAAAGAGTATTGCAAAATGAGTTCAAAATAACCAGCTTCCTTGTTTTTATTTCACGGCCTTGTTTTTTTGTTTTAGTGTGTATGTGGACTACTCTCATCGGTGACATGTGTCACCGGTTTTTTAATATTTCCATGTTCGTGTGTTGCGCGCCTTGGAGTAGTTCACCATGGTCCCTCAGACTAGTTGTTGGGATTTTGTTCCATCTTGATCAAATCTAGGATCTGACGGCCGCGTGTGATGTAACGCCCCAGTTTTGGTCCGTTTTATTTAATCGAGTTTAATTGATTATTTTATTATTATATTATTTTATTTTCGACTTTTATTTAGAAAAATGTTATTTTTCATCGTTATTATGTTTTATCGCATTTTGAGAGCGTTTGCGAGATATTTGAGTTGAGGGGTAAAATGGTCTTTTAGGGGATTAGATATTTTGAATAAATAGAAAAGTTGAGAGAAAAAGAAAGAGGAGAAAAGAAAACAGAAAAATAGAAAGAGAAGAGAAGAGAAAAGAGAAGGAAAGAAGGGAGAAGAGGAAAAGAGAGGAAAGTCGAGAAAACTCCGTCTAAAGCGCGAATAATCGGGTAAGGGTGAGAAGTTTCAATTATATCTTGCTTGTGTATGTATATGTGTTGTTTGTGGTGAATGTTTTGGTTGTTTTCAATATGTTTCCGTGTATGCCGTATTGGACGAAATCGATAGAAACCGATGTTTCTACGGTCGGAAAGTCGTATAAATACATGTGTTGGTTGGTTGTATGTATGTGAGCTGCTGTTTGCAGTTTCACGAAGTTTGGTTAGGTTTCGGTTAGTTTTCGGGATGTTTCCGTTGTTGTTTACGTTTAGGTTGAATTGTAGGAAATTGATAGAAACCGATGTTTTCACGGTTAGAATTCGAAATAAATTACGTAGTTGTATCGAGGAAGGTTAGGTCGTCGTATAGCGTGCTTTTCATTCGATTTGGTGACGTTCGAAAATTCTGGTTTTTAAACGGTTGAAATTTAATCGAAAAATCGAACGTCGTAGAAATTTCGTTTAAGTGTTCTAAATTGTTCTTATGTATTTGGTGTTTATGAGTATATGTTTGTTTCGGTGAAAATGTTCGATTTAGTCGAGTTTTCGGGGATTCGGGAAAAGGACAGCAAGGTTGTAATTTGAAAAATCTGGTTTTTTGTGAAAAACAGGGTTAGGGATCGATACATAACCCCAGGGATCGATCCCTACTGTGAAAATTAGGAAAAATGGCATTTTACTACAGCAGGGATCGATCCCTGCGAGTTAGGGATCGATACCTACTGTGCTGAAACAGAAAATTCTGTTTTTCGGGGAAACTTCGGAAATTCATATCTTTTGATCCGTAACTCGGATTGGGACGTTCTTTATACCGTTGGAAAGCTAATGAAAAGCTCTTTCTATTAAAAATGGTTTGGAGGGTAAAAGGTGATTTAATTAATTCGTGTTTTTGGAAAAATAGTCGAGTTGTCGGGTTTTTATCGCGTTAATCGCGTGCGATTGATGTGCTATTATGCTATAAGCTTTTGATATGTAATGTGTAGCTGGTGTGTTGTTATATGATGTGAATATACATGATGAGTTGTTGTGATATGGTGTTGTGATGCGATGTTGTGGTTTGTGGTTTGTGATGAAATGCATTGTCATGTGAAATTCAATGTATGTGGTGTGGTGGTCTTTATGGTTTGAAATGCATTGTTTGAATTGTGTTGCAATGCATGAATGTGTTGTTGATTTGTGGCCTAAGGGCAAGAATATGCAACGTGTGGTATTTGATTATATATGCATGATTATGGATGTGTATGTGGGTGCAATGTGAATGTCATGAGTCATTGTATGCCAAACATCATAATATGCATTGTTGAAACGTCCTGAGTGACGGTTTGATTCCAGAGGGAATCTGCTATAACACCGTGGGCCTCGAAAATATGAGGCGCTGCCTGAGGACTTAAAGCGGTGGTTATAGACGATTGTGGGCTCCTTTGGAGACTTAAAGCAATCCTTAACGTCGTGGGCCTCGAAAATACGAGGCGATGCCTGAGGACTTACAGCGACGGGTGAACATCGTAGACCCGACGGGGAGTTATTGGCTACGTCCCAGTAACGAGCGATGATTCCAAGAGTTCCTGGGGAACTAATGAATTACAAGGTTGGAAGTCGGTACCGCATGGCATGTGCATAGAGTCGTAGTGTCGATCTATGTGCATTGCATAAATCATGAGTCATTTGTGCATGAAATTGTGATTGTGATTGATGAGATGAAATATGTGCAATTGTATTGAATGGTATATGTTTGTTTGACATATGTGATTGTGAATGGATGCATGATTGGTGGAAAATCATGATTTGATGACTATGTGTGGAAATTGTGCATTGATTTGTTATGTGTTGAGGTTGTGATGGCCTTGGTAATTGGATGTGCATATGTGATACATGCTATGACTTGGTATGCTTTATGTGCAAATGTGTAGTTATGTTTTTAAGTGTGATGTGTGAGGTGAGAATAACTGTGTATGTGATTTTATGTGTTTTTGCATATTATTATGCAATCTTGCTATAGTTGTTATTTCTCACCCTTCTGCTGGAATATGCTTTTTATGGCATAGTGCAGATTGTCAGCTTTAGAGGCTTGGAGGCTTTTGTGGAGATTAGTCCTCCGTTCCGTTGTCGTTCGTGGTGTCTGCTCTGATACGTAGCACGGGAGTCGGGGAACGTTTTGTTATATGTATATAATTGTTGAATATATTTTGTATTTATATTTTGATGTTCTAAAACCATTTATTTGTAAAACAAGTCAGTTATGGATCTTTCCGCTTTATTCCATAATTGACCATCCTTTTGTAAGGAAAAAGTTTCCCTTTGTGTTATGTATCAAAAATGTTGTTGAGCAGGGATTGTATTTTATTTCTTTAAATGTGGCATCCCTGTTTCTGTCGGAAAAATAAATTTTTAGTTACTCTGATATTTTTTATGTGTTATTTATTTCGCGATGGGAATTGGGGTGTTACATGTGAGGTACACGGTGGAGTCTCTCTAGACTCCACCCACTAGATCAGGCGAACAAATTTTATTCTGGGCTAGGTTTGGGTTTACTTTTGCCACCCCCCATGTTGCAGGCCCATATGTTTTACTTCTAAACCCTTACTGTCTACACCCTCCCCTGTCTAATCAATTAGTTTTTATTTAATTAGTAACTATTCAATTAGTTTTTTAATTTAATTTATTTAGATTAATTAGTTAGCTTTTATAGTTAATTAGTTTTGTTTATGTAGATTTAATTATTTAGTTTTTGAATTAGAAATTATTTTGTTAGTTTTTTTTTTAGAATTTATAATTAATTAACTAGTTTTTTTTAGTTCTTTAATTAGATTTTAGCCTCTTAATCATTTAGTTTTTTAATTAGAATTTAGTTTTGGATTAGAATTTAATTAATTAATTAGTCTTTTAATTAGAATTAATTAGCTAGTTTTTTATGAGATTTCATTAATTAATTTTTAACTAGGATTAATTATTTAGTTTTTTTAATTTAGTTTATTTAGATTAATTAGTTTGTTTTAATTATTTAGTTTTATTTATTTAGGATTAATTAAATAGTTTTTTATTAGAATTTATTTAGTTGTTTAGTTTTGAATAAATGTTGGTCTAATTAGGATTTACTTATCTTAATTCTTAATTTAATCTAGACATTTTTTTAGTTAATTCCGGATATTCATTTTGAATTTAATTCTTGATGCATTTGACTGTGATTAAGTCTCGATCTTGATGTCTTATCTTTTGAGTTTTTGATTTGCTTGAGTATTTACTTTACACACTGCTATTCATCTTACATTTGATGCTTGAGGCTTTGTTGTTTGCCCATTGTATATTATCTCCATGGTGCTAATCTTGTCTAATGTTCATTTATGGTTGTTGAAATTTCATGATTACCTGTTTGAGTCCAAGGGAAGGGTTTAGGGTTGACTATACAATCATGTTCATTTGCATTTATCACCCATTGTATGATCTTTGACCCCTTAGGTTGTACATACTTAGATTGTCAACTTTAGACAGATTCCCTTAGGCTGATTACCTTAGGTTGTATATACTTAGATTATTCATCCTTTTAGGTATATGCCATTAGGATTCTTCAACTTTAGATAAATCACAATTAGGGTCCTTTCTCCCAAGAGAGATTAGACGCTAGTCATCCTTAGTTGAGATGTAATTCTCCTATCCCATGACATAGTTGAGAAAGATGTAGATTCTTTTCCACTTGGGAGAGGTATATGACATACTCGTCGATTCTATATCCGAGTTGGAGCCCTTCTCTCAATGTGAAGCAAAGATCCATCTTCCGTATGTTTTGGGTGGTTTAGTTGAGTATTCTCCTTAAGATGACAACTTGTCTCTTCTCCTAAAACCAACCAACAAACATTGCTTTTATCCGTAGTCACGAACTACGGGCGCTCTGATTTCTCAAAGTTCCTTTTGAGAATATGTAGGCACAAGGTCAATCCTTGGCAAGCACACTTTTCTTTTATACACCCTTTTACCCCGTAGTGAGGGGAACTACGAATGCTCTAATTCTTTTAGTCAAGATACATTGGCACAAGATGCGATGTCTTGGCGAGCATACTTAGGAGTAACACTTTAGGTCTCCCTTTTCTTTTACCCTTGGCAAATAGATAACTGTAATACCCCAAAATTTGCTCTCCCCTTTTGGCATCATAGCATGGCATTATCATTTATCATATCATATCCATCTCATTAGCATTGCATTGCATTTAATATAGAAAAATGAAGCATGGCATCCTTCTTACCATCAGGGCATGTGATCAGGTGGAAGGTGGACAATCAAGAGATCATTCAAAGCACAAAAAAGTCAATCAAGTTGCCTCAAGGCAAGCCAAGAGTCTCTCATGTCTCATACTATCTCAATTGATCTTCCAAAACCTCAAGGAAGTGAGATTCAATGGGAGATTGAAGCATTACATCCTACACTATGCAAGAAGTCCAAAAATTGAAGGAAAATCCTCAAAAGAGATAGCTCATTGATTCAAAATCATTCTCAAGTGGCATTTCTCATCATCCTTTAAGAGGATACACAACATACTCTGAGGAATTTGGATTTGGAAGATGTGCAATTTCCTCCTAACCAAAGGGGGTCAAAACTAGGGTTTCCCATTAAATCAGGGAATCTTTGATTTTTGAACAAAACTTGATGTCATGGTATTCCATATGTCCTTAAGTGTATGTGTGTGGAAGATTGCATCTCACTTGGTTTTAGAAGAGGTTCAATTGGAAGAAAGATCAAGAATCAGAGAAATTGGGGCAAAGTCAAATAATCAGAGGAAAAAGTCAACTCTTGACTTTTTGAGCCCAAAATCATGAAATTCATGTTACATATGTCCAATGTACAAAATTTGGTCAAGAAACTCCAAAGGAATCATGAAAAAATCAAGATTTGGAAAGTTGCCATTTTTGGATGAAGTAGGGTTACTAAAAATAGCAAGTTTTGGCCATTTTGCATCAGAATTGGAACCAAGGCCATTCAAAATTGAAGCACCAAATGAAAATTCCACTCTGCCTCAATGAAAGGCCTTGCTTTGAGCTTCAAATCCATGGGTAGAACATCTCCATTGGATAAAAATTGAGTGAGATATGATTGACCAAAGTTTGAGCAAAGTAGGTTCAAAACTAGGTCATGACCAAGGATTTTCAAGTCACGCGCATGTCATTTTCACAAACACATGGTGGGCCAGATGTTTGGACTTATTACTCATGGTTAGAGGCCTCAAGTGAAAAATCTTTCAACATGGAATTTGTTCATCTATGTGAGATCTTCAAGATTGATGTTCATGGTTTTTTTATTTGATCAAAGGATGAGAAGTTGTAATGGCTCAAAGTATGGTCTATGCAACTGAAATTTGACTAGGTCACAACCAAGTCATGCCACACATGCGCGCATTCTGCAGCATTTTAAGCCTGTCTTGAGTTCCTATGTTTGAAGCTCATTTTCAATATGTTGCAAGTCTCATTTTCACTTCTTTTCAACATCAAAGTTGTTGTACCATGTACACACTTTGAAATGGTACCAAGATCACTCATGTCCATGGCTTGAAGAGAGAGATATCCATGCGCAAACTTCACCATTTCCAACTGAGGAATCACAGCAGAGTTAGCAGTTTGGTTCAGACATTCATCAAACAATCCATGAACTTTATTTCCACATTTGGTCAAGCACATATCACCTACACAATGTTTAACATCACGTGCCTTGCATGAAAATAGAGAGAACAACTTGTTGAGCAAGTTTCTGCCACAACAACCTTACCATTCCAAGCTTCACTCTTCATTCCACCATAACTGTCATGAGATTAACCTCACCATAACCCAGCCTTGATCACTCGCCCCCTAACTAACTTGACTCAGTTAGTTAGGGTGGACTCAGTTAACCACCTTGACTCACCCTAACTCAACTCATTAAACCGTGGTAAGCTCACACTATAAAAGAAATCACACACTCCATTTTCATTTTTCAGTTTTTGACAACCACATTTCTCTCCAAGAACACCTCAAACTCTCTCTACTTTCTCTCTGATTCCACACGATTTCAACACTCTTCTTCCACTTTTCATCTGCATTATCATTGTTTGGCATTGTTGAATCAAGAGCAACAAGAACAACTCCATTTCTGCAAGTTCAGCACCATTGCAAGCTTCAACATCCTTCATCTATTTACGAATCCATAGCATTTATTTTGCTAAGTTTGAAGATCTAGAAGCTCAGCATATCAAGCTTTCCTCTGGTTTTTCTCAACATCTCCAATTGCTCCACATTTTCAGGTTTCATCATGCACTCTTCTTCATTCGATTCTCTTTAGTTTGATTTATTTTTGCTGTCTTAAGCTTGATAGAAGCTCTGCTTACTCCGGCTAGTTGATAGAGCTTCTTAGAAGCCTAGATCCAAAACTTAGGGCATGATTTAATCTCCTCTGTTCTCTATGTGTGTGCTTGGTATGTGAAAAACAATTGTGAATTCTTAATCTACGTGAGCTCAGCTTCATTTTGGTATAATAGTTGGACATTTCTGGGACATGAGAAGTTGCAGACGGTGGCGTGTGACCGGAGAAGGTGACCGGAGGTCCCTCTCCGGCCGGTGGTTTTTAGTTAGGGTTTTGGTTGCAGTTTAAATCATGGCCGTTGGATGTGTGTGATCGTGTGGTCCAAAAGTTGACAGCACATTAAAATTCACGTGCAAATCATGTGCACCATTTCTGAATTTACTTAAACATTGTGTGATGCAGTACATGGTAATTTGTGTGTGACCTCATGCGCGTGTGTTGGATCCGTGTACTTTGACTTTTGTTTGACTATGACTTAATCTGATGGCTTGGATTGCTTTGACTATGTTGACTGAAGAACACGCTAGTTATGGTGTTTTGCGTGCTAATTGGACTTAACCAGATTGATAATTACACCCCCATGTATTGAAGCCCAATGATTTTGAACTGTCCAATTGCTATGTTCATACCCCCCTGCATTTTGCATTTATTTTTCATTTTTATTTCTTTCTACACGTTTGATTTCTAATTTTTAAAAATACCAAAACATATTGGAAAATTCTACAAAAATTCATGTGTATTCTTAAAACATTTAGGAAATTTTCTATGATTTTATTTACTGATTTTATGACCATTTTGCCCCTGTTCCATTATTTCTTTTGAATTTCCATTTGTATGCATACTTAATGTGACATATGATTTTGTGCATTTTTGTTCTTGATCATAAAAAATGATTTTGATGCCTTTCTTTTTGCATTGTGGTCACAATATGTTGAGGTATGTTTGAGATTTATGAGATGATTTTTAAGTCTTTTTTGGATGACTTTTGATGTGTTGCTTTGAGCATGAATGCATGAAACTTCCATGAGACTTTGACCTAATTGTTGAGTGACTTTGGTTCTGATTCATTGCTTGTGGACTTGATATGTTAATGGCATGGGTTTAAGGTGTTTGATTGGTGAAAGTCATAATTTTTGAAGCATGTTTGCTATTTGTTTGAAGCATGAAGTTTAACTTGTTCATTTTGTGAATGCATGCCTCATGTTTGGTTTGCTTGATCATGAAGGCACTTGTACCATGAGTTGTGGTTTTGTTTGAGGATGTATAGCATGTTAATTGACTTCTGATTGTGACATTTGGGTTTCATCTTTGCATGTTTGATGTTTATCTTGCACCTTAAGTCACTTGTTTCACAAGTATGAACCACATTCACATCACTTCACCTTTTCTTCTTTGCTTCTTGTTGGATTGAGATTTTGTTTGCATGATTTGGTATGCTCATTTAGGATAACATTAGGTTGTGTAAATATGAGTTACATTCTGACTTGGAAGCATGTATAGCATTCAATCTCATTTTACTTTGTTTGTCAACTTGTTTGAATTTGATTTGTTCATTATATTTTCTTACTTTACTTGTAAGTGATTGTGCTAACCATGTAGGGGCTTCGGTAAGTTTCAATTGAGTGTGGATAAGGAATCCACATTCAACTTCTATCCTTTCTCTTTTACAATTCCATTTGGTGTTTTGCTAAGCACTTATGTGCTTTCTTTTAATAACTCATTACTTTCCCTTTTTGAATTACAATTCATCTTCTACTTTGGAAGTGAATTGTTTAATTCTTTCTTTCTTTAGACTTTAGGTTGAAACCTCACAAACCTTTAGGATCACTCTCTTTAATCTTCAATTAGGATTGAGTCTTAGTCCATATAGGTTTTACCTTTTCTCCTCTCTTGAGTCTCTTTTCTCATCTCAAAGAAAATTCAAAACATATAATAAAGGTAGGCATTTATTGCATTTAGGCCTTTCATATAAAGAAAAGATTATAAGGGGTCTTCTCTTGTAATCTTAGAATGTGTAGCATATAGCCCATCTTGGGTCAATGTGTTAAACATTTGATCTTGTATGAGGGACTTAAATACAATACTTGTTGAAGGTGCAAATAATAAAAAACACTTCTTCACTTCATAATCAACAAAACATTTAATAAACACAAGTATGCTAGTGTGTTTGAACCTTGATAATTGGAACTAAGTGTGAGGGTCTTCTTCACCCTTAGTGTGCTTTCTTACCCATTCCATCTTGGAATGTGAGAAGGTACACATTCCAATGACTAAGATCCAGATACACTGTCGTATGCAAACAAATCCAAAACACTTCCTTCTAAAAGACAAAAACAAACAATAACGTCTTTCCTTCGGGAATTCTTTTCTCATCTCATTCATTCTCAACGCACGAACGCGCTTCTACTCGTTCTCTTGCAAGACGGTAACGCACTCGGACCAGCGAGCCTGCAACACCTGAGCTAGAACGTTAGTCGTTCCTTAAAAAATGCAAACAATCCATCCCCAGTGAGGGGAACTACGTCGCTCTGATTCTCATGCTCCCGATGAGATACGTAGGCAGTGGGGTAGGGCCCATGCGAGCACTTCTTTTATTTTCCCTACATTTGTTTCTCTTTTCCTTCTCCTTTCTTTCTTTCCATTCCTTTTCCAGTATCTTTTCTTTACACCCTTTGATTGAAGCAGCAAACGTGGATCCCATCGGGTACGATGGACGCGAGGGGGTGCTAATACCTTCCTCTCGCGTAACCGACTCCCGAATCCAGTTCTCTTGGTCGCAAGACCATGCTTTTTCCTTCCTTCAGGTTTATGCAGTGTTTCCTTTCCCTCTCTTGGGATAAATACACATTGCTGGCGACTCTGTTCGGTGCCACTTTCGCGTTTGTACTAGGATGAAAATCCCGGGGAGCGACAGCTGGCGACTCTGCTGGGGAACGAACCCAGAATCTCTGGTTTCCTTAGCGAGTCAATCCTAGCGCTTGTCTGTTTTTCTTTCATTGGGTGTTTACTGTTGTGCTGTATTTACTGTTTTATTGTATGGTTATTTACTGCTTTACTGTACATTACTATATTTACCGCATTTTAGCATTTTCATTTCACATGATATATTATGCTATACTGGACTGTGTTGTTTTCTGTTTGGCGGGATGGGTGTTCTGAGAGATAAGCCCACTACCAAGGCTTGAGTACATACATAGGTATTAGAGTGGATAGTCATGACGCTTGCGTGGTGGTGACCACGTATTGTTGTTCATGAGACCCACAACCAGACGAGGTTCTATCAGGAGCTTTCTGCTACTGCATGTTATGCAGGCCAGTGGTTATTCTCTTGAGGAACTGTCGACTCTGGTGACCATTCCTGAGGACTCAGTTGCGGCACTCCTCCCGAGTTGTGACAGTGGCAGACCACATTCCGTGGCAAACCCATTGCACATTCTCGATCCGAGGACCCAATGCTGGGAACTTGCTATAGGACATCCCTTTTTGAAAGAGAATCAGCGGAGGCACTCCTCGATTGGCGGTAGTACTGTACCCTGAGGGATGAATGTACTATTGCTTCTCGACCTCAGTGCCAGAAGCTGAGGACCTTTTTGTTTTGGAGAATCAGTTGAGGCCTCCTCGATTGATGATGATGCCAAACCAGAAATGGTGAACGTATCATCATTTCTCGACCTGAGAGCCCGGGATATTGAACATCCTAGTACCCACATGTGAGAAGGGCGGGTTGTTTACAGGTTTGCAGGTAACCATGACCTCCTACATACCCGGTTTTCTATCATCATTGCACAAAAAGGAAGTTTCATCCTATTGTATTCAGATGGTTCTTATCTATGGTTCTATATTAGTCTCAGAGCTACACTGACACCGTTCACAGTTCAGCACAGACACCTGATTACCTGATCACATTGCCCTTTGCATTGCATTATCATATCCTAACATACATGTTTATTCATTTCCAGGTGCATATATTACCCTTGATTCCAGTCATCAGGTCCCTGCAAAGATGAACACTAAAGAGAGGAAGAATATCATCAGCTATAAGTTCCTTACGCCTACTTTGGGCCCTATTGTTGTGCTGAAGGGAATGGCGAGCCCGGCAGCACGAGAAGCTTTTGAAGAGAAATATGGGTGGATTTTATCTATGGTTCGTAATGTCAGTGATTATGAAGCCAGAGGTCTCCATACGTTGATGCAGTTCTATGATCCACCTCTGAGATGTTTTGTATTTCCAGACTATGTGTTGGTTCCTACCCTGGAGGAGTATTCCAACATGTTGGGGATTGCTATCAAGGAGGAGCCCCCTTTCTTTGGATCAGTGGGGGATCTTGACTTTGGGAAGTTGGCTGGTGCTCTTTATTTGAGCAAATCAGAGCTAAGTGACAATGTCTCCAACAAAGGAAAGATTCGTGGTTACAAGTTGGAATATCTGATTAAGAAGGCCCAGGAAGCAGCTAAAGGCGAGAATTGGCTTGTTTTTAATGCTTTGCTAGCCCTTTGTATATACGGCATAGTGTTGTTTCCCAACGAGCCGGATTTCATTGATACGGACGCTATACGAATATTCCTGATGAAGAACCCGGTGCCAACGCTACTGGGAGATCTTCACTACTCGTTGTACAACCGAAACGAAAAGAAAAGAGGAGGGATAATTCGTTGTTGTGCACCCCTGTTCTATAAGTGGTTTGCAGGCCGTTTACCACAATCAGGGGCTTTTGTGGATTCCAAAGATTCTCTAGAGTGGAAACAGCGTTTAATGGGATTGGTGGCCAAGGACATCGTATGGGTAGATCATGGGCTGATTGGTAAGAATATTATCCACAGCTGTGGTAAGTTCCCTAACGTTCCACTGATAGGAAGACTGGGTGGGATTAACTACAATCCTTCTTTGGCCATTCGACAATTTGGGTATGCCCTGACAGGTCCGCCTATTAAGAGAGATGTGGAGGAGTCCCTCTATTTTCATACATCAGATGGTTGGGAAGCAGCACAGAAAGCTTCTGAAAGCTGGAGTAGCGTACTGAAAAAGGGGAAAGTTACTCTAGGAAAGCCTAACAACCGGGTTTATCCAGCATATGAAGAGTGGGTGAAGAAAAGAGTTGAAGATTTTCTCTTGCCTTTTGGTAAGGCACCCCTTTTGTATCCGGAGAATGAGAAAGCAAGAAGCACTGCTACTGTGGAAGAAGTTGACAAGTTGCAAGCCTTGGTGAAAAAGCTCCAAGGAGAGAATGCCGAGTTGAGTAGCCGTCTTCAGAATGCTCTACATGCCAACAAAGAGCTGGAGCGGAAAGCCCAAGATGCTGAACAAATCCTAACTGCAAAAGAAAAAGACTTTGCTGGAAGAGCCCAACATTTCCGGAAGATTAGTAAAGGTGCTGATGATGCTACTCAAGCCCACAAGCAAACCAAACAGGCGTTAGCACATATCAAAGAAAAGTTAACAAAGTTTCAGCACGCTTGGGACGAAGTTAGGATAGAGAATGCTGAATTACAGGAACAGTTGCAGATTAAGGACGAAGAGCTTGAAAAGGCGCATGAGCAGAGGAGAAAGTATCGGGAAAGCCTCGGTAAGAGTCAAGAACAGCTAGAAGAAGCTAGAGGTGAGCTGAGGAACACCAAGAAAGAGCTTGAAGAAGTCATGATAGAAAGGGAGATACTCAAGACGCAAGCCGGCATAAAGAGACACAAAGGAGTGTGTGATGACGAGGCTCTGATGCTGCATATGGGTTCTTTAAATGAAGCTCTTGAGAAAAGGGATGTCTTGATCAAAGAAATGATTGAAAAGCCGAATCACCAGCGTACCCGTATACTTTTTGAAGAGATCAAATACTCAAGTGATAAGCTGAAGGGTGTGGAATTGTCAGACTGATGTTCTTTTCCTTATATTTTGTTGTTAATGGTTACCATCAGGCTTGTTGATGGATCCATTTTTCCTTGTATTGCATTTGCGGATGAGCCTTTCTTAAATGTACTGGAACACTTTGTTGAATGAGTATGAGCAGTTTTATTCAGAATTATTCCTTATCAGATAGCTGCACACAAGCACATGACCACGACACGTCTCTTTATATCACAATTTCTGGTCTTCAGATTTCTGTGGTTGGATTGGAATCAGGGTATAAAGCACCTCGGAAATGACAAACATGGCATTGCATGGCATTGCATATCATTTTGCATTTTTTGTTACTTGCTTTTCAGGTACTCGTTGCGGGGTCTCTGACCTTTATTTGGTTTCAGGCAGTATAGCGGAGAGTCATATTCACCGATATTCGACGCGAAGGAATCAAGTAAGAATCATGGATCAAGTGCAAAGTGATTTGGCGGAAATGAGGGCGCGTATGGACCAGTTCATGACCCTCATGACTGGCATGGCGCAAAATCAGGAGAGACTGAGGCTTCTGGTAGAGCGTCCCGACAATGGGCCCGAAGGTGATCATCATGACAATTCACAGGGACATGGCATTCCTCCTCCCGGTGGCAACCCTCCTCCTGGTGGTAACAATCGGGGTAATGGAAATGGTAGGCATGCTGGTGTTACTCTTGAAGATACTCTGGAAGACCAATTTACTCTACTAGACGCTGATATGGGTAATCAAGGTGATCGAAGGTATGAGGAGTTAGCAGAAAAGATCAGGGCCATAGAATGCAAGAACTCTATGGGTATTGACGTTACCAGCTTGGGGCTGGTCTCAGGAGTCAGAATTCCCCCTAAATTCAAACCTCCCACTTTTGATAAGTATCACGGCAATGCGTGTCCCCAAACGCATCTTCAAGCTTACTTTGGGAAGATTTCAGCCCATACGGATGACGAGAAGCTATGGATGCACTATTTTCAGGACAGTCTGGCTGGGGCGTCCTTGACCTGGTATATGAAGTTGAATAGGGCTGCTGTGAAGAATTGGAAAGATCTGGCAGAAGCGTTCCTGAAGCAATACCAGTATAATATTGACATGGCGCCCAACCGCACTCAATTGCAGGGATTGTCCCAGAATGCCAAGGAGAGTTTCAAAGAGTATGCACAGAGGTGGAGGGAAATGGCTGCCCAGGTTCAACCTCCCTTGTCAGACAGAGAAATGGCAGATATGTTCATGGGCACCTTGCAAGGGGCCTATCTTGACAGATTAGCTGCTTGTCCGTCGACTGGATTTGCTGATATTGTGATTGCGGGAGAAAGAATAGAAAGTCTGCTAAAGCTTGGAAAGATCCAGGATGTGAGTGGGGCTGGCTCTTCGGGGACGAAGAAACCGTTCGCTAGTAACCAGAAAAGAAGAGAAGGTGATACGAATGCTGTGTTTAGAGGACGAGGCAGAGGGCGTTCTCGAGCTTATTATCAGGTAGATGCTGTGACAATCCCCACACCGTCTGTTCAGAAACAACAACCCCAACAACAAGTTCAACAGCAACAACCTTTTTTCCAGCAAAGGTCTAGACAGAGGGATCGTAAGATGGATCCTCTCCCTATGACTTATGCCGCGCTGTTTCCCCGGCTACTCGAGTTAAAGTTGGTAGAACTCCGTACTATGAAAGCTCCGGTTGCTGGAAACCTGCCACCTAACTTCGATGCTAATGCTCGTTGTGAGTTCCACTCAGGTGCTCAGGGGCACTCCATTGAAAAATGCTGGGCTTTCCATCATAAAGTACAAGATTTGATTGATGCTAAAGCCATTAATTTCTCTCCCGCTCCTAATATTACTCAGCATCCCATGCCTGATCATAGCGCAGCAAATGTGTACGCTATTGAAGATGGGAGGAGATTGAATTTGGTGTTAGACGTTCATCAAGTGAAAACTTCTTTGTTGGTTGTAAAAGATCGTTTATTGAAGGGACAGGTGTTCCCGGGCTGTAATCAAGATTGCTCTGAGTGTGTGAATCAGGAGAACGGCTGTGATAAGTTGAAGATGGGTTTACAGAATCTGATCGATGAAGGATGTCTACAGTTCGACAGAGTCGTGAAAGACACTGATGAGATATCAACCGTGACCATCTATTACACTCCCGCTGAGATTCAAATGCCGGTCAATGCAGTTCCCGTGGCGAGTGTTGCGCCAGAAGGGCCCAGTCCTGTCACTATCACGGTGCCAGGACCAATTCCGTTCACGTCTACGAAGGCTATCCCATGGCACTATGGGGCAGATGTATATTACGAAGGTAAAAAACAGGAAGTTGAGCCGTCAGTCAGCCCAAATATTGATAATGTAGGGGGTGTAGGGGGCTTTACAAGGAGTGGAAGGTTGTTCGCTCCCCAAACCTTGAGAAGTGATAAGGAGGTAGAAGCTGCAGCAAAGGCTAAGGGTAAACAGGTGGTTGAAAGTGCGCCTACACCTGAAGCAGAGACAAAGATTATTTTTGATAAGGAAATGGAAGAAGTTATGAAGATAATCAAGAAAAGCGATTATAAGATTGTGGACCAACTGAATAAGACCCCTTCAAAGATTTCAATCTTGTCACTATTGATGTGCTCTGATGCGCACCGGCAGGCGTTGTTGAAAGTGTTGAAGAGTGCGTACGTGCCACAAGAAATTACTGTTAATCAGCTCGAGGGCGTAATCTCCAATGTTAATGTTAGCCATGGCTTGGGCTTTACAAGTAGAGATTTGACTGTTGAAGGAAGAAACCATAATAAGGCTTTGCATATCACGATGGAGTGTAAGGGCGCAGTGTTATCTCATGTACTGGTAGACACTGGTTCATCACTCAATGTCTTGCCCAAGAAGGCATTAATGAAGCTGGAAGTTGACGGTTTGATCTTAAGGCCTAGTGAATTGGTGGTCAGAGCATTCGATGGAACTAGACGATCTGTGTTTGGTGAGGTGGAATTGCCCGTACAAATTGGACCACAGGTATTCAAATCCACGTTCCATGTAATGGACATACAACCTGCATATAGCTGCCTATTGGGACGCCCTTGGATTCACGGAGCCGGGGCTGTTACTTCTACTCTACATCAAAAGCTGAAGTATGAGTTTGAAGGGCAGGTTGTGACAGTGTGCGGGGAAGAAGACATCTTTGTGAGTCACTTGTCCACGTTCAAGTACATTGAAATGGATGGGGAAATTCATGAGATGCTGTGCCAATCATTTGAAGCAGTCAATATTGACGATGCACCTGAGTCTTCTTCTGTACCAGTTGGGGCTGGTACCTCCATTTCATCTTACAAACAAGCTGTCGAAGTCGTCAGGGCAGGCAACGCCCAAGGTTGGGGCAGGTTAATAGAGACCCCAATGAAGGAAGACAAATTTGGTATTGGTTATCATCCCTCTACAACTTCAGATGCGGGGAGCAGGGGACCCATTACTTTCAATAGTGGGGGAATTATCTACATGGACCAGTCTTGTGCAGCCACGGAGGATAGTGTTGACAGTGATTGTGACCTGGACAACTGGGTACGCCCTCATGCTCCAGGACAACAAGTGCATAACTGGTCCGTTGAAGAAGTCATCCGGGTTACTCTTCAGACAGAGTAATTTTTCTTTGTTTTTTCTAACCATAATGCATGACAAAATCTTGTGCTCTGCCCAAGGCGTATAGATTCATTTGTAGGGCCACCATGGTTGCATTTGCAATGTTTAATCATTAATAAAGGACGTTTTGCAATCAAATTTTGTTCTCTGTCTTTCAGTTTTTATTTTTGCACAAAAAAATAAAATGGCAATGTTTCATTTTCTTTTGTTTTGCTTAAAAAATAAATTCTAAAATAAGGCATGAACCCGTTCATGCAGACTTGATCCTCCGGATACCACTGATAACGATTTTGATATGGCCATGTATGACTTTGACAATCCGATTTATCAAGCCGAAGAAGGGGATGAGAAAGATTGTGAACTTTCTGAAGAACTGGCCAGATTGTTGAAACAAGAGGAAAGGGTCATCCAGCCTCATCAGGAGACTGTAGAAATCATCAATATTGGTACCAAGGACGCCAAGAAAGAGATCAGGATTGGTGCCAGCTTGCAAGCAGATGTGAAGCAAACTTTGACGGAAATGTTGCGCGAGTATGTTGACGTCTTCGCCTGGTCGTATCAAGACATGCCGGGGTTGGATACAGATATTGTCGTGCACAGGCTACCATTGAGAGAAGAATGTCCGCCAGTCAAGCAGAAACTTCGTCGGACTCACCCCGACATGGCCTTAAAGATTAAGGAGGAAGTCCAGAAGCAGTGGGACGCTGGTTTTCTTGCTGTGACAAAGTATCCTCCATGGGTAGCCAACATCGTGCCAGTACCGAAGAAAGATGGAAAAGTGAGAATGTGTGTGGATTATCGAGATCTTAATAAAGCTAGCCCGAAAGATGATTTTCCACTACCTCATATTGATGTGCTGGTCGATAATACAGCTCAGTTTTCAGTGTTCTCATTTATGGACGGTTTCTCCGGGTACAACCAGATCAAGATGGCACCTGAAGATATGGAAAAGACCACGTTCATTACTCCGTGGGGTACTTATTGTTATAAAGTAATGCCTTTTGGGTTGAAAAACGCAGGGGCAACGTACCAGCGGGCGATGGTGACATTGTTTCATGACTTGATTCATAAGGAGATCGAATGTTATGTAGATGATATGATTGCTAAGTCGAGAACAGAAGAGGAACATCTGGTCAGCCTGAAAAAGCTGTTTGAAAGGTTGAGAAAGTTCCGTCTGAGATTAAATCCAAACAAGTGCACGTTTGGGGTGCGTTCTGGAAAGTTACTGGGCTTCATTGTGAGCGAAAGAGGAATCGAGGTTGATCCTGCCAAGGTGAAAGCAATACAAGAAATGCCTGAACCGAGAACAGAAAAAGAGGTTCGTGGTTTCTTGGGTAGATTGAACTACATCGCAAGGTTCATATCTCACCTAACAGCCACGTGTGAGCCAATATTTAAATTGTTAAGGAAAGATCAAACGGTCAGGTGGAATGACGATTGCCAATTGGCATTCGATAAGATAAAAGAATACTTGCAGGAACCTCCGATTCTAATGCCTCCAGTTGAAGGGAGACCGCTGATAATGTATCTGACAGTGCTTGAAGGATCCATGGGTTGTGTTCTCGGTCAACATGACGAGACAGGTAGGAAGGAGCATGCTATTTACTACCTGAGCAAAAAGTTCAATGATTGTGAGTCCCGATACTCAATGCTTGAAAAGACATGCTGTGCACTTGCATGGGCCGCTAAGCGATTGAGGCAATATATGGTTAGGCACACAACCTTGTTGATTTCAAAAATGGATCCTATCAAGTACATTTTCGAGAAACCAGCATTGACAGGCAGAGTTGCACGGTGGCAAATGGTCTTGACAGAGTATGACATTCAGTACACTTCACAAAAGGCCATCAAAGGAAGTATCTTGTCCGATTATCTTGCGCAACAGCCAATGGATGATTACCAACCCATGAAGTTTGACTTCCCTGATGAGGACATCATGTTTCTCAAAGCTAAAGACTGTGAGGAACCACTCCCGGAGGAGGGGCCAGACCCTGAATCCAAATGGAGTCTGATGTTTGATGGGGCTGTCAATATGAATGGGTGCGGAGTTGGAGCAGTTCTTATCACGCCGGAAGGTGTTCATATGCCTTTCACTGCACGAATAACTTTCGGATGCACCAACAATGAAGCAGAGTACGAAGCTTGTATAATGGGGATCGAGGAGGCGATTAATCTACGGATTAAAACCCTTGATATATTCGGTGATTCAGCTTTGGTAATCAATCAAGTGAAAGGGAGTTGGTACACGCACCAAGCAAATCTAATGCCGTATAGAGATTATACGAGGAGATTGCTGACATTTTTCACAACAGTGAAACTGTATCATATTCCTCGAGATGAGAATAGGTTCGCTGATGCCTTGGCCACTTTGTCTTCCATGATCAAAGTGCAAGGATGGAACCATGTACCTAAGATTGAGGTATCCCGCCTTGACAGACCAGCATTTGTGTTTGCGGTCGATGCAGCGCCTGATGACAAGCCATGGTTTTATGACATTAAGTGTTTCTTAAAAAGTCAAGAGTACCCGCCCGGGGCATCGTCCAAAGATAGGAAGACGTTGAGAAGGTTAGCTGGTAGTTTCTTCTTGAACAAAGATGGCGTGCTGTATAAAAGAAATTTTGACACGGTCCTGCTTAGATGTGTGGATAGACATGAAGCAGACTTGTTGATGATTGAAGTGCACGAAGGCTCTTTCGGTACCCATGCCGGAGGGCAGGCAATGGCTAAAAAGTTGTTAAGGTCGGGATATTATTGGTTGACTATGGAGTCAGATTGTTGCAAATATGCCCGCAAATGCCAGATCTATGCAGACAAGGTGCATGTGCCTCCAAATCCGTTGAGTATCATGTCGTCGCCTTGGCCGTTTGCCATGTGGGGCATTGACATGATCGGAAAGATTGAGCCCACAGCTTCCAATGGTCATCGTTTCATCTTGGTGGCAATTGATTACTTCACCAAATGGGTTGAAGCCGCATCCTATGCCAATGTTACAAAACAAGTGGTCGCTCGTTTCTTAAAACGGGATATCATTTGCCGATATGGAGTTCCCGAAAGAATCATTACTGATAATGGTTCTAATTTGAATAATAAGATGATGGCTGAGTTATGCCGGGACTTCAAAATCGAACATCACAATTCTTCTCCGTACCGCCCAAAGATGAATGGCGCGGTCGAAGCGGCCAACAAAAATATCAAGAAGATTGTGCAGAAGATGGTTGTCACGTACAAAGATTGGCATGAGATGTTACCATTTGCTTTGCATGGGTATCGAACGTCGGTACGCACGTCCACTGGGGCAACCCCATTCTCACTTGTATATGGTATGGAGGCAGTACTACCAGTTGAAGTAGAGATTCCGTCCCTCAGAGTTATGATGGATGTTAAGCTAGATGAAGCTGAATGGGTACGAGCCAGATTTGATCAGCTGAGCCTTATTGAGGAAAAGCGATTGGCGGCTGTATGTCATGGGCAACTATACCAGCGCAGAATGAAGCAGGCATTTGACCAAAAGGTGCGTCCTCGGGTTTACAAAGTCGGAGATGTGGTACTCAAAAGGATCCTTCCTCCCAATACAGACCACAGGGGCAAATGGACTCCTAATTATGAAGGTCCATTCGTGGTTAAAAAGGTCTTTTCGGGCGGAGCTTTATTGCTTACAACCATGGATGGCGAAGACTTTTCATCCCCTGTCAACTCGGACGTAGTCAAAAAATACTTCGCATGAATAGACCCGCTGGATAATAAAAATAAAAAAATCCAGGCAAAAAAGGGCATCCCGGCGAACCAAAAACAGAATAAGGTTCGGGCAAAAATTAGGGATATAATTGAAAAAATTGTACACCCGGTAAGTTGAAAACCCGAAAGGGCAACTTAGGCAAAAAAGGGTATCCTGGTGGATCGAAAACCTGAAAGGGCGGTCCACACAAAAGAGGGATTTAAGCGAATGACTACGGTTTGAGTTATCTGTACCCCATTACCGTTTGAACAACTGACGTTCTGAAAGATAGGAATCGGTCTGATCATTCCTCAGAAGGCAGGGTCGGGGAGTTTTGAAGACATACTGGTCATAACAGAATGGAAACTCAGTGGAATTCCGTTTTCACATTGCCATTAGGATAGTTTCTTTTCTCAATTTTCAGCGATCACCTCTTTCCAGGGATTGCTTCCAGATGTAATTGCCTATTCTGGGCTCTCAGTCAATAAATTGAATTTCAATAAAAAGCTTTCCATTTTTGTTTTATTGCTTTGTTTGCAAAAACGTCCTAATTTTTGATAAAACATTGCATTTGAAAACATGGCAGCCTTGCAATAACATGCACAGAAAAAATATTTGAAATTACTTCGAATGTTGAATACTCCCGGAGGGTGGATTCTAGCCACGCAATATTCGGGGCATGTGGGCATATTCTTTTGTTGCAGGTAGCAGGTGCAGATGATTTTAAGCACAAGACTAGCAATAAATCACCCCACGCAAAAGACTGGGGCAATTATGGGTAAGGAGATCGGCGTTCATCGGGTCGATCTCAGTGAATTAAGTTCAACTGGGTACCGTTGTATCTTATTAAGTCGATTCTCTCATTCAGTACTTCCAACAACTACAAGCTTTACTGTGACGATAACGGTCACAGGTTCCCCAAAAGAGTGGTCTCGTCGACACCGAAACGGATGGTCATTATCCCCGTTGAAGTCACAAGAGTTGGAAGAGGTTAGATCTTCTGTAAAATCCTCTTATGACATCCGCTTCGGGGATAAATTGTTGGTTTTCTTAAGCATGGGGCATGTTGTTTCCCCAGCATGAAGTGTTGATCACCCCCAGTAGAGTTTGATGGTCATTATCCCCAGCGAAGTCGCAGGAGTTTGAAGAGGCTAAATCTTCTGTAAGATCCTCTTATGACATCCTCTTCGGGGACAAATTGTTTGGTTCCCCAGCATGAAGTGTTGATCATCCCCAGTAGAGTTTGAGGACAGTTGGTCTTCTGTAAAATCCTCTCAAAAGGCTTTCTCCCGCACGAGACGCTTTAAAGCAGTTTCCTCCAGCAGAGTTTGTTATAAACTCGTCATCCCTAACGGAATCGTCTAAAGGGAAGCTCGCCTAACATGGGGCATTGTGGTACTTATCCTAAGCTTGACAGTCATATTCTTCAGCAGACTACTGTGGATTTGCTTTGGGTTTCCCCAGCAAGTTTGTGTCTCTGGTAATGATCCCCCACAGAGGTCAGCATTGAATCTTGTCAGCAATACTCCCCAGCTGAGTTGTTGTTCTCCCCGCAGAGGTTTATAAGATCGGCAGAATTTATTCCTCAACAAGGATGGTACAGTCTTTCCCCAGCCGGGTCAGAAGGTGGATAACCCCTACAAAGGGTCTTGGTTTGGACAGATTCCCAAGCAGAGTTTTTATGACTTCTCTCCCCTAGAAAGACGCCATGCAAAGAAATTCTTATCCCCAGCGGAGTCGCTGTGACCAGAATTCATTCCCCCAGCAGATGAAGTGATTACTGGCAGATTTATTATTCTTCAAGTCCAATTTATTTTTGGCAAACTTGACAATTCGGAGCAGACGGATTGTTCATTCATTATCCAGCAGAGATGCTATCCTCTCAGGAACCTCTAAAGTCAAGTCATTGATCATTGTTCCTCAGCAAAGTCGGCAGAGATGTCTGACACGGATGCAGAGTGTAATCCAGTATTGGAATTTTGCGAAAGTCCACCCGTAGTGTGGCAAGCCAGTAGTCGTCTGGCATTGTTAAAAGACGTTAGCAAAGTCCAACAGTGGATTGGCAAAAGTCCGTCTTCGGGTGGCAAAAGTCCAACAGTGGATTGGCAAAAGTCCGTCTTTGGGTGGCAAAAGTCCAACAGTGGATTGGAAAAAGTCCGTCTTTGGGTGGCAAAAGTCCAACAGTGGATTGGCAAAAGTCCGTCTTCGGGTGGCAAAAGTCCAACAGTGGATTGGCAAAAGTCCGTCTTTGGGTGGCAAAAGTCCAACAGTGGATTGGCAAAAGTCCGTCTTCGGGTGGCAAAAGTCCAACAGTGGATTGGCGAAAGGTCCATCTAAGGGTGGCATATTCTAAAAGTCCAACAGTGGATTGGCAAAAGTCCAACAGTGGATTGGCAAAAGTCCGTCTTCGGGTGGCAAAAGTCCAACAGTGGATTGGCAAAAGTCCATCTTTGGGTGGCACGAAGCTGCAAAGTCCACCAGTAGTGTGGCAGGCCAGTAGTCGTCTGGAATTGCATAAAAGACGTTATTAAAGTCCACCAGTAGTGTGGCAAGCCAGTAGTCGTCTGGCGTCGTTCAAAAGACATTATCAAAGTCCACCAGTGGTGTGGCAGGCCAGTAGTCGTCTGGAATTGCATAAAAGACGTTATTAAAGTCCACCAGTAGTGTGGCAAGCCAGTAGTCGTCTGGCGTCGTTCAAAAGACATTTCCAAAGTCCACCAGTAGCGTGGCAAGCCAGTAGTCGTCTGGCGTCGTTCAAAAGACATTATCAAAGTCCACCAGTGGTGTGGCAGGCCAGTAGTCGTCTGGAATTGCATAAAAGACAGTATTAAAGTCCACCAGCAGCGTGGCAAGCCAGTAGTCGTCTGGCATCGTTCAAAAGACAGATCTCTCCGACGTTTCATCGAAGATTCAATCCAGCAGTCTCGTTGGGTTTATATCCCTTTTCTTCTTCATCACCCAGAGCAAATTTTTGGTTATATTTGGTATTCAATCACTATATACCTTGAAAGTCCGAAAGCAATTGCTTTCAGGCATTCAGGTCTACAGCGCTTGAATAGGGGCAGCTGTAATACCCCAAAATTTGCTCTCCCCTTTTGGCATCATAGCATGGCATTATCATTTATCATATCATATCCATCTCATTAGCATTGCATTGCATTTAATATAGAAAAATGAAGCATGGCATCCTTCTTACCATCAGGGCATGTGATCAGGTGGAAGGTGGACAATCAAGAGATCATTCAAAGCACAAAAAAGTCAATCAAGTTGCCTCAAGGCAAGCCAAGAGTCTCTCATGTCTCATACTATCTCAATTGATCTTCCAAAACCTCAAGGAAGTGAGATTCAATGGGAGATTGAAGCATTACATCCTACACTATGCAAGAAGTCCAAAAATTGAAGGAAAATCCTCAAAAGAGATAGCTCATTGATTCAAAATCATTCTCAAGTGGCATTTCTCATCATCCTTTAAGAGGATACACAACATACTCTGAGGAATTTGGATTTGGAAGATGTGCAATTTCCTCCTAACCAAAGGGGGTCAAAACTAGGGTTTCCCATTAAATCAGGGAATCTTTGATTTTTGAACAAAACTTGATGTCATGGTATTCCATATGTCCTTAAGTGTATGTGTGTGGAAGATTGCATCTCACTTGGTTTTAGAAGAGGTTCAATTGGAAGAAAGATCAAGAATCAGAGAAATTGGGGCAAAGTCAAATAATCAGAGGAAAAAGTCAACTCTTGACTTTTTGAGCCAAAAATCATGAAATTCATGTTACATATGTCCAATGTACAAAATTTGGTCAAGAAACTCCAAAGGAATCATGAAAAAATCAAGATTTGGAAAGTTGCCATTTTTGGATGAAGTAGGGTTACTAAAAATAGCAAGTTTTGGCCATTTTGCATCAGAATTGGAACCAAGGCCATTCAAAATTGAAGCACCAAATGAAAATTCCACTCTGCCTCAATGAAAGGCCTTGCTTTGAGCTTCAAATCCATGGGTAGAACATCTCCATTGGATAAAAATTGAGTGAGATATGATTGACCAAAGTTTGAGCAAAGTAGGTTCAAAACTAGGTCATGACCAAGGATTTTCAAGTCACGCGCATGTCATTTTCACAAACACATGGTGGGCCAGATGTTTGGACTTATTACTCATGGTTAGAGGCCTCAAGTGAAAAATCTTTCAACATGGAATTTGTTCATCTATGTGAGATCTTCAAGATTGATGTTCATGGTTTTTTTATTTGATCAAAGGATGAGAAGTTGTAATGGCTCAAAGTATGGTCTATGCAACTGAAATTTGACTAGGTCACAACCAAGTCATGCCACACATGCGCGCATTCTGCAGCATTTTAAGCCTGTCTTGAGTTCCTATGTTTGAAGCTCATTTTCAATATGTTGCAAGTCTCATTTTCACTTCTTTTCAACATCAAAGTTGTTGTACCATGTACACACTTTGAAATGGTACCAAGATCACTCATGTCCATGGCTTGAAGAGAGAGATATCCATGCGCAAACTTCACCATTTCCAACTGAGGAATCACAGCAGAGTTAGCAGTTTGGTTCAGACATTCATCAAACAATCCATGAACTTTATTTCCACATTTGGTCAAGCACATATCACCTACACAATGTTTAACATCACGTGCCTTGCATGAAAATAGAGAGAACAACTTGTTGAGCAAGTTTCTGCCACAACAACCTTACCATTCCAAGCTTCACTCTTCATTCCACCATAACTGTCATGAGATTAACCTCACCATAACCCAGCCTTGATCACTCGCCCCCTAACTAACTTGACTCAGTTAGTTAGGGTGGACTCAGTTAACCACCTTGACTCACCCTAACTCAACTCATTAAACCGTGGTAAGCTCACACTATAAAAGAAATCACACACTCCATTTTCATTTTTCAGTTTTTGACAACCACATTTCTCTCCAAGAACACCTCAAACTCTCTCTACTTTCTCTCTGATTCCACACGATTTCAACACTCTTCTTCCACTTTTCATCTGCATTATCATTGTTTGGCATTGTTGAATCAAGAGCAACAAGAACAACTCCATTTCTGCAAGTTCAGCACCATTGCAAGCTTCAACATCCTTCATCTATTTACGAATCCATAGCATTTATTTTGCTAAGTTTGAAGATCTAGAAGCTCAGCATATCAAGCTTTCCTCTGGTTTTTCTCAACATCTCCAATTGCTCCACATTTTCAGGTTTCATCATGCACTCTTCTTCATTCGATTCTCTTTAGTTTGATTTATTTTTGCTGTCTTAAGCTTGATAGAAGCTCTGCTTACTCCGGCTAGTTGATAGAGCTTCTTAGAAGCCTAGATCCAAAACTTAGGGCATGATTTAATCTCCTCTGTTCTCTATGTGTGTGCTTGGTATGTGAAAAACAATTGTGAATTCTTAATCTACGTGAGCTCAGCTTCATTTTGGTATAATAGTTGGACATTTCTGGGACATGAGAAGTTGCAGACGGTGGCGTGTGACCGGAGAAGGTGACCGGAGGTCCCTCTCCGGCCGGTGGTTTTTAGTTAGGGTTTTGGTTGCAGTTTAAATCATGGCCGTTGGATGTGTGTGATCGTGTGGTCCAAAAGTTGACAGCACATTAAAATTCACGTGCAAATCATGTGCACCATTTCTGAATTTACTTAAACATTGTGTGATGCAGTACATGGTAATTTGTGTGTGACCTCATGCGCGTGTGTTGGATCCGTGTACTTTGACTTTTGTTTGACTATGACTTAATCTGATGGCTTGGATTGCTTTGACTATGTTGACTGAAGAACACGCTAGTTATGGTGTTTTGCGTGCTAATTGGACTTAACCAGATTGATAATTACACCCCCATGTATTGAAGCCCAATGATTTTGAACTGTCCAATTGCTATGTTCATACCCCCCTGCATTTTGCATTTATTTTTCATTTTTATTTCTTTCTACACGTTTGATTTCTAATTTTTAAAAATACCAAAACATATTGGAAAATTCTACAAAAATTCATGTGTATTCTTAAAACATTTAGGAAATTTTCTATGATTTTATTTACTGATTTTATGACCATTTTGCCCCTGTTCCATTATTTCTTTTGAATTTCCATTTGTATGCATACTTAATGTGACATATGATTTTGTGCATTTTTGTTCTTGATCATAAAAAATGATTTTGATGCCTTTCTTTTTGCATTGTGGTCACAATATGTTGAGGTATGTTTGAGATTTATGAGATGATTTTTAAGTCTTTTTTGGATGACTTTTGATGTGTTGCTTTGAGCATGAATGCATGAAACTTCCATGAGACTTTGACCTAATTGTTGAGTGACTTTGGTTCTGATTCATTGCTTGTGGACTTGATATGTTAATGGCATGGGTTTAAGGTGTTTGATTGGTGAAAGTCATAATTTTTGAAGCATGTTTGCTATTTGTTTGAAGCATGAAGTTTAACTTGTTCATTTTGTGAATGCATGCCTCATGTTTGGTTTGCTTGATCATGAAGGCACTTGTACCATGAGTTGTGGTTTTGTTTGAGGATGTATAGCATGTTAATTGACTTCTGATTGTGACATTTGGGTTTCATCTTTGCATGTTTGATGTTTATCTTGCACCTTAAGTCACTTGTTTCACAAGTATGAACCACATTCACATCACTTCACCTTTTCTTCTTTGCTTCTTGTTGGATTGAGATTTTGTTTGCATGATTTGGTATGCTCATTTAGGATAACATTAGGTTGTGTAAATATGAGTTACATTCTGACTTGGAAGCATGTATAGCATTCAATCTCATTTTACTTTGTTTGTCAACTTGTTTGAATTTGATTTGTTCATTATATTTTCTTACTTTACTTGTAAGTGATTGTGCTAACCATGTAGGGGCTTCGGTAAGTTTCAATTGAGTGTGGATAAGGAATCCACATTCAACTTCTATCCTTTCTCTTTTACAATTCCATTTGGTGTTTTGCTAAGCACTTATGTGCTTTCTTTTAATAACTCATTACTTTCCCTTTTTGAATTACAATTCATCTTCTACTTTGGAAGTGAATTGTTTAATTCTTTCTTTCTTTAGACTTTAGGTTGAAACCTCACAAACCTTTAGGATCACTCTCTTTAATCTTCAATTAGGATTGAGTCTTAGTCCATATAGGTTTTACCTTTTCTCCTCTCTTGAGTCTCTTTTCTCATCTCAAAGAAAATTCAAAACATATAATAAAGGTAGGCATTTATTGCATTTAGGCCTTTCATATAAAGAAAAGATTATAAGGGGTCTTCTCTTGTAATCTTAGAATGTGTAGCATATAGCCCATCTTGGGTCAATGTGTTAAACATTTGATCTTGTATGAGGGACTTAAATACAATACTTGTTGAAGGTGCAAATAATAAAAAACACTTCTTCACTTCATAATCAACAAAACA
Source organism: Lathyrus tuberosus (assembly GCA_022829125.1). Lineage (NCBI taxonomy): Eukaryota > Viridiplantae > Streptophyta > Magnoliopsida > Fabales > Fabaceae > Lathyrus > Lathyrus tuberosus. The sequence continues at coordinate 3,119,890 of JALAZF010000081.1, forward strand.
TTTAATAAACACAAGTATGCTAGTGTGTTTGAACCTTGATAATTGGAACTAAGTGTGAGGGTCTTCTTCACCCTTAGTGTGCTTTCTTACCCATTCCATCTTGGAATGTGAGAAGGTACACATTCCAATGACTAAGATCCAGATACACTGTCGTATGCAAACAAATCCAAAACACTTCCTTCTAAAAGACAACAACAAACAATAACGTCTTTCCTTCGGGAATTCTTTTCTCATCTCATTCATTCTCAACGCACGAACGCGCTTCTACTCGTTCTCTTGCAAGACGGTAACGCACTCGGACCAGCGAGCCTGCAACACCTGAGCTAGAACGTTAGTCGTTCCTTAAAAAATGCAAACAATCCATCCCCAGTGAGGGGAACTACGTCGCTCTGATTCTCATGCTCCCGATGAGATACGTAGGCAGTGGGGTAGGGCCCATGCGAGCACTTCTTTTATTTTCCCTACATTTGTTTCTCTTTTCCTTCTCCTTTCTTTCTTTCCATTCCTTTTCCAGTATCTTTTCTTTACACCCTTTGATTGAAGCAGCAAACGTGGATCCCATCGGGTACGATGGACGCGAGGGGGTGCTAATACCTTCCTCTCGCGTAACCGACTCCCGAATCCAGTTCTCTTGGTCGCAAGACCATGCTTTTTCCTTCCTTCAGGTTTATGCAGTGTTTCCTTTCCCTCTCTTGGGATAAATACACATTGCTGGCGACTCTGTTCGGTGCCACTTTCGCGTTTGTACTAGGATGAAAATCCCGGGAGCGACAATAACAAATAACACATTAAGACAAGAGGTTCCTGTAGAGTACTACAGATACTTAGGATGCTAGCACCTTCCCTAGGTATAACCAACTCCTGAACCTTAGATTCTCTTTATTGTTTTGCATTGCATTGCATATTTATGGGTTATTCGTTCTTTTTTCTCTTCCCTTGGATAAATTAAAGATCGGTGGTTAATTATGATTTGTGATTCAAGTTAATTCAATAGCTTGATATCCAATTCTCACCGCAACACTAGAGATGCATCTCCAGATGCTTTTGTTTCATATCCTATGTAACACTCGATGCCAAAGAGGGAGGGCAGTGGTTGTAACACCCGAGGCAGAAGAGGGCGGGGAATGGCCGCCTAAATTCACATTGCAATGAGAGGATCCTGAGGTTGTATAAGTATGGGACTACATGGTTGAAGGAATGCTTATAAGGATTGATTGGTACTACCTATGCCAATAAGATGCATCTTCTTATTCGGTGGCCTATCAAATAAGAATTCCATAGTTAAGTGTCTTTGACTTGGAGTAGTATTTGGGTGTGTGAACTTCTGGGAAGTTTCTCGAAAAGCGTGTGAGTGAGAACAAAGCATGCTAAAAATACATGCTTTAGTTTGTAGGGTCAGTCGGTAATCCTGAAAGCACTATAGGGCATTATAAATGGTATTAGAGCATTCCTTTCCCAATACGATATGGTAGGGGTACGAACCAAGTGGAAGTTGGTGGGCATGTAACACTCGAGACCGAAGAGGGAGAGGAGTCGTTGTAATACCCGAGGCTGAAGATGGCAGGAAGTGGTCTCCCGAATTCACAATAGAATGAGAGGGATCTTGAGGTTGTGTAGGCATGAGACTTCAAGGATTGGTTGGTACTACCTATACAACAAGCATGCTTAACTTGGAGTAGTTTTTGGATGGGTGGCCTTCTCGGAAGTTTCTAGGAAAAAGTGTGAGTGAGGACATTGCATGTTGAAAATACCTGTGTTGGTTTGTAGTATGAATCATAATCCTGAAAGCACTATGGGGCATTACAAAATGTATCACAAAAGATCTCTTCCAATACAATATGGTTTGTGGACGAACAAAGTGGAAGTAGGTGGGCATGTAACACCCGAGGGCGAAGAGGGAAATGAATGGTTGTAACACCCGAGGCCAAAGATGGCACGGAGTTATCGCCTGAATTCACATTGGAATGAGAGGATCCTAAGGTTGTGCATGTATGGGGTTGCATGGTTGAAGGAAGGCTTATAAGGATTGATTGATACTATCTATACCAATAAGATGCATCTTCTTTTTGGTAGCCTGACAAATAATTAAGCGTGCTTGACTTTGAGTAGTATTTTGATGGGTGACCTTCTATGAAATTTCTCAGAAAATGTGTGAGACAAAGAATGCTGAAAATACTTGTGTTGGTTTTTAAGGTCAGTCGGTAATCCTGAAAACGTTCAAGGGTGTTACAAATAGTATCGAGCATACTTATCCCTGTACGATGTGGTTCGAGGACGAATCAAGTGGAAGCTGATGGGCAAGTAACACCCGAGGCCGAAGAGGACGGAGAGTGGTTGTAACTCCCGAGACCGAAGAAGGCGGGGTGTGGTCGCCTAAATTCACATCAGAGTGAGAGGATCTTGAGATTGTCCATGTAACACCCTGAATTTTAAATTAATTATTTAATTGGATTTTAATTTATCTTATTATTTATTTTATGTGTGTTTGGTGTGTTTATGATTTATTTGATTTATTTGTCATTTGATGGGAGTGGGAGAAATTAGTATTTTAGCTAATTATGTAAAATCACAGGGAAATAAGAAATATGAGTTGGGGTAGTAATTGGAGTTTGAGTGAAGTAGGGGGTGGATGTGATGTTAGGGAGGGTGAGGGGAGTAAGAGGATATTTGGAATAAAAAAAAATAAGGATTATTTTTATAAGTTAGAAAAGAGGGATAGAAAAACTGAGATAAGTGAATTGAGAGAAAAGTTGTCAGAGGGGAGAAAAAGCCCTAGCAAAGTAAGAGTGATAAGAAAGGGATTCCCTTGTCAAATTTGGATGCTTTATCGCGTAATCGAGGTAGGGAGAATTTTCATGATAAGGATTCTTATTCTTGTAGGATAGAGGATGATCCTTACCCCTATCGTTTTCCCTTTCTCCCTTGTACTCCATTGATGAGGGGTTTGTGAATTGTGCGAGGTTTGTGCAAAACCTCCAAAATTGATTGATATGTTGTTCATTTTTATTGGGTGAAATATGATATGTGTTACTTAGATGTGAAATTGCATGATAAATTGCCTTGAGATGTGAAATTACCATGATGATGTTCATGTGTTGATGATATGTGTTAATAAAGAGCATGATGAATTGATGTGATATATCGATGTTAATATGCCAGATCTGTGTGGTAATTGATGTGTTGGACAATATCATATAATTGAGGTAAGGGGGACTTTTCATGTTAAAGGTTCTTATTCTTGTAGGATAGAGGGTGATCATTACCCCCTATCATTTTCCCTTTCTCCCTTGTACTCCATTTATGAGGGTTTTGTGAATTATGTGAAGTTTGTGCAAAACATCCATAATTGATCGATGTGTTGTTAATTTTGATTACCAGTTTGAGTCCAAGGGAAGGGTTCAGGGTTGACTATACATTCATGTTCATTTGTATCTTTCACCCATTGTATGATCTTTGACCCCTTAGGTTGTACATACTTAGATTGTCGACTTTAGACATACTCCCTTAGGCTGATTACCTTAGGTTGTATATACTTAGATTATTCATCCTTTTAGGTAGATACCATTAGGATTCTTCAACTTTAGATAACACACAATTAGGTTCCTTTCTCCCAAGAGAGATTAGAAACTAGTCATCCTTAGTTGAGATGTAATTCTCTTACCCCATGACATAGTTGAGAAAGATGTAGATTCTTTTCCACTTGGGAGAGGTATGTGGCATACTCATCGATTCTATATCCGAGTTAGAGCCCTTCTCTATATGTGAGGCAAAGATCCATCTTCCACATGTTTGTGGTGGTTTAGTTGAGTATTTTCCTTAAGATGACAACTTGTCTTTTCTCCTAAAACCAACCAACAAACATTGCTTTTATCCGTAGTCACTAACTACTGACGCTCTTATTTCTCAAAGTTCCTTTTGAGAAAATGTAGGCACAAGGTCAATCCTTGGCGAGCACACTTTTCTTTTTTACACCCTTTTACCCCGTAGTGAGGGGAACTACAAATGTTCTGATTCTTTTAGTCAAGATACGTAGGCACGAGATGCGATGTCTTGGAGAGCATACTTAGGAGTAGAACCTTAGCTCTCCCTTTTCTTTTACCCTTAGCAAACATGTAACAAATAACACATCAAGACAAGAGGTTCCTGTAGAGTACTATAGATACTTAGGATGCTAGCACCTTCCCTAGGTATAACCAACCCCTAAACCTTAGATTCTCTTTATTGCTTTGCATTGCATTGCATATTTGTGGGTTATTTGTTCTTTTTCCCTTCCCTTGGATAAATTAAAGATCGGTGGTGAATTATGATTTATGATTCAAGTTAATTCAATAGCTTGATATCCAATTCTCACCGTGACAGAAATGGAGACTTCACTAGGGAGTCTCTCCCTAAGAGGGTTACACCTAACTTGTTTTATATGTGTTATTTGTTGTAATTTGTATACTTGTATATTTGTATATATCTGTCTGTTTGGGTTTTTCAGTATGTAGGGTTGCTACCTTGAGTGGTGAGATGAGTCCTAACCCGGACTTGAGTGCACTTATAATAGGAAGGTGGTATATTCCGGGAGGCTTATAGGGAGTTGATTCCCGACCAAGCTAACTTGAGAAATCACCAATCAGTTGAGGCCCTCTTGAGAGTAGTATTGTTGAATGAGTATTCGTGAAAACATTACTACTTTCGATCTAGGAGCCCGTGACACTGAGGATCTTTAGTTACCCTTAACCCACCTTAGCCTTCTTAGGACGTAGTGCGATGACTATGAGGGAGTATTTCCAAAGTAGTTGATACGCGATACTACACTCAAAAGAGGTTCTCTTGAGAATATTATTAACTACCAAGGTTTTGGGAAATTGATAATATCTGAAAGATGGACTGATGACTTTGGGAACTTTTGTAGAACCCGTTGTACGGATACATAAACCCATAGTACATACTTTGGGATGGGTAGACCGTGGCTCCATGCTCGTGATCTTCCAACCTAGGCCCTTATTTGTTTGCGTGTATATGTGAATATGTGAATATGTGTATGCCTGTGTTTGTGCATACATTCATTCATCCTTCCATGCATTCATGCACCTTTTTTTCCAACCCTTTTTCAAGGAACTTAGAGTTATCTTGTAAATATCATAGGTTTTACCATGGATCTTAGAAGTTGTACTCTATTTTGTAATCCTTCAAATTTTTAATGGGATTTTCACTTATCAAAATGTGTTATCCACTTTATGGTGTTTGTAACATAACCTTTGATTTCCTTGAAATGCATTTGCATTTTGCACAACATACATCATGTAGAGTTGCATTCATCATTTGCATACATGTTTTTCCCTAAACAGAAGCTCATTCGTCCTGCTGTCCTTGTGTCTGTCAGCTGATTTCCTGGCATTCAAACTGAGCTTGAAGTAGTTACTGAAGAAGAATAGAGAGGATAGATAATGTTGATCCCATGTAAAGCTTTAGAGTGATGACTAACCCGATGTTTGGTTTTCCTCCTGACGATAATGCTCCACAAGTGGATGTTCCTACTCAATCTTAACCTGTGCAAGATATGGTTGTTCAAGTTGATGAAAGAGATTCCCAATTTCTTAGGCATATGCCAAATTCTCAGAATGTCCGCCCTGTGACAAAGGTGAATGATCCTAGAGTTGCAGAAATCGAGGAAGGAGTTCGTGAACTCAAGGAGCAATTGAAGATGATGAAAGGACTCAATGCATCGGGTCTTAAAGGTCATGACTTGTGTCTGGTTCAGGCGTGGTTATTCCCCCGAAGTTTAAATGCATGTCTTTGAAGTATACAAGGGTGTTAGTTGTCCGAGATACCATTTAACGGTGTTCTATCGAAAGATGGCAGCTTATATCGACAACGACAAGCTGATGATTCACTGCTTTCAAGAAAGTTTATGTGGGGCATCCTTGATGTGGTATATGAAGCTAGAAAGGAACCATATTCAGTCTTGGGAAGACCTAGCTGATGCTTTTGTGAAGCAACATAATTACAACATAGACATGGCTCCAGACAGCGATTAATTGATTAGCATGAGTCAGAAAGACAGCGGATCCTTCAGGGAATACGCACGGCGGTGGAAAGAATTGGCAGCCCAGGTTCATCCACCACTCCAAGAGAAAGAACTGGCCAAAATGTTTCTAAAAATGTTTTCAGACTCTTATTATGTCAGGGTGGTAGGCGTTGTGCCATTAGAGTTCTCTAAAATTGTGGATGTCGGAGCAAACATCGAGGACACATTCAAAAGTGGAAAAATCCAAGATGACTCGAATAGCCAAGCTAGAGAAGAGAAATCTATTAGTGATTCCCAAGAGGAAGGAAATGTTGATGTTGATGCAATTTGGGACTCTCCTCAGATCTTACAAACTCCAGTTTCAGTGTCTTATCAATATCAGTATGCAGCGCCTGTTCAGTGCCAGCAACCACTATTTCGTGAACTTCCGTACAAGCAACAAAGGTTGGCTCCTCCCCTGATTCATCTAAATCAAGATCAATGTCATAATCGACAGGCTCAAAATCCGAATTATCAGAATCAGTGCCAGAATCAGCAGAGACCTCTGAATAGTCCCGAAGGAGAGACTCGCCAGTTTGATCCAATCCCAATCTTACAGTCAATTGTGGTCCTATTTGTTTGAAACTCGGTGATGACGCCCAGAAAGACTAGAGCCATGAAATCTCGCCCTCCTTGGTATAATCCAAATTCCAGTTGTGAATTTCATGATGGAGCAGTGGGGCATCCGATTAAAGAGTGCAAGGTTTTCCAGGAAAAGGTTCAAGAGATGATCGACGATGAGCTATTGACTTTCAAGTGAGGAAGCCCAATTGTGAATGGAACGCCTTTATGTTGATAGATATGAAGATTCAAGATAGCCCTTTCAAAGCCGGTGAAATCAGAAGGAGAGCTTATTCCCAAGATCATCAGGCTATTTGTTTGTTTGCTCGCATTTGTTGTTATTCCTTTGATTGTAAAAGCATGATTTGCATGTAAGAACTTGTTTGTTTTGAATGATTAATGCAATGAATATGTTTGTCTTGAAGAAATCCATTCATATTCACTCTTAAAATTCCTTTTCTTGTTTATAATGACAATACTACCTAGTCTCTTGCCTTGGTGGAGAATTGGGAGGAGGATGACGAAAGTGAAAACGCAAGTTTCTTGTTGTATGCTTTTGAGTAAAACCCTGCTGATGATGTAAGACACTGTTTCATATCCCCAAACATCGGATATATAAGGGAGATAAACCCTTGTTAACCCCTTTAAGCCTTGTAGTAGGAGTTTTATTTCCCAGTCAAAAAACCCCCCAATTTTAACATGGGGCGGGGTAGTCTTCAGTTAAGCTGATCAAGCACCCAAACTTTCAAATAATATGAGTGAACATCCGAGGATCCACCATACCTATCCCTCACACATTAAGAGGCTAGGAGTCAAATCCACAATGATTATCCGTCAGCCAACTAGGAATGGGGCAGTCACAATCCTTTCAACACGTCAAAATGACTTAAGAGTCACACGATTTGCTCATAAATAAAAAATGAAAAAAGAAAAAAGCCCGCTAAGTCAAAACCTATGAAGGAGGTTTAGATAAAAATTGGGGCATCCCGCTGAACTTCAAAGTCAAACCAAAAGACTCCGTCCCGGCAAAAGTTAGGGAACAAAAAAAAACGCGAAAAGTAAAAACAAAGGATTACAAAGAAATATCCTCAATAAAGAATCAAGTCGTATGATCAAACACCAAAAGCAAAAAGGTAAGTGACTGTTATGTCCAAAGCCTTCGTGGTTTCTCAACCATATCAAAACTCCTTTTGAAAGATGAGCGCTCGTGTTGACTTAGCTGAATATAGGATTGGAGAACATCACGAAGAATAGGTGGGTACAAATAAACTTTGAGCCTTAAATCCTTTGTTTCTTAAACTGTGAACCAAACCACGTTATAACCCTCGAAAGACCTAATTGAAGCAGGGTTTATTTCAAAAGCATGCTCGATGAGATAATGTTTCCTGACTCCTATGATCTATGCTCAAATTTGTGTTGGCTTTATAAAGTAATTCATATCCTAACTAGTGATTCAATCACAGGTTATTGCGATATCTTTTCAATAAAAACTTCAAGACTAACATGTGTGTTACATTAGCAGTTTCAGAATTAACATTTTTCTACTTGCTAACATTGCTTGATACCATAGAAGCTTGCATACGAGCATCAGTGATGAGTTCAATTTATTGAGACTAGAAACTCTGATGAAAATGGAAAATCATTTCAAAAGGATCATCATATCCTAGGGCATGTTGCTTGAAGACTTTGTTGAGAAGGGGCAAGTTGTTTCCTAGTTTGCTTTCATAGACTGGCCATCCTTATGGGGCAAGTTTGAAGACTCGGTTATACAGAATACAGTCAATCTGGGGCAATTAAGTCGAGATTTGATAAATCTCTCCAAAGTTTGAGGACGTTGAAGCATTTTGGATGCCAAGTTTTCTATAAAATCCTCTTGGGATGACTTCTTCTCATAAACCATGTGATCTGGGGCATTTGAGAATCGATGTTTATTTTGATCCATTCACAACAACTGTTGTTCATTTGTAAGGACCACCACGCAGTTCATTAGTGCAGAACTAAGTGTTCTCATAAGAAGGTGTGTTCTTATTCCCATAACATCCTTTGCCCATGTCCCCAGTAATTTTCTACTTCATGTGGTCATGACAATTCCCCCGGCGAGTCTCTACTTCAAGCAGTTATGGCAGGTTTGATGCGAGAATTCCCCTGTTGGTGACCTAAGAATTCCCTAGTGAATTTCCTTGGCTCCAACCTTCCTCAGTGTCATACCCTAAATTTTGACCACAAGATTTCACATCATTGTAAAAATCATGACCACAATATTGATGTACCTTCATGCCTCATCAATCCTCTCAAAGATTGTTGAGCATTCACCTCAACCAAGGATTAGGGTTTTGAGCCCTCTCAGAGCATCCAGGCAAAGGATCAATCAAGAACTGACATGATATTCAACTTTTCAAACCTCTCAAACATCCATGAAGGATCAAGAGGTCTCCCACATCAAGAATCTAACACAAGATTGCATCATTACAAGTTGATTAAGCCTCAAAATCATTAGTGTCATCAAATTAGGGTTTTGGTCGACCAAGGCCTCCAGAGGGAAAATTTCATCTGGGCATGAGCCAATAATTCAATATATGATTCAAAAAGCTCAAAAGAATCTTATGAGTCCATTCATTAGTTCAAAATAGCCTCAGGGGATGCATTTACCAAAAATCAGGAATTAGGGTTTTCTTGACCTAATTCACCCCTAAGTTGACTTTTGGAGTAAGGCATGAGCCAAGACCTCAAGAAATGCTTTAAGGACCTCAAATATATCATATTTATCCACTCACAAGTTTAGATTGACACAAAGAACTTGGTTCATAAGCAATATAAAGATTCACATTCATCTGAACCACAAATTAGGGTTTATGGGAAAAAGTCAACCATACCTTTGACTTTTGACCAAGGCATGATCTCAAACCTTGGGACATGGTTCAATACACTTAAGAACATCTATGGAATCCATCCATTAGGTTTAATTTAGCCCAAGGACTTAGTTTCATAAAGGGTCACAAAGTTTAAAATTCATCTGATAAAAAGTCAACTGTGATCAAAACCAAGTTTGACTTTTGAGATTTTTTGACAAATATGGCCTCTTCAAGTCAAGAACAATGTTAAATTGTGACTTGGATCATAATCAATCAAGTAAAATAAAAAAAAAAGTGAGGTTACTTGCAAAAAGGGACACCTTGAGAAATTTGAAATTCCACTAAGTTATAAAAAAAAGTTATTTTTACCCAACTTTGCAAGGCCATAACTTGTGATCCAGGCAACCATTTTCTTCCATCCAAAGCTCAAACAAAAGCTCTTATTACATACTAACAAAGTGTGATACTGACCCATGGTCAAAAAATGCTTGAATTTTAAGTTATGAAGTGATCAAAATCAAGAAAAGTATGAAATGAATTCCAACACAGTGAAAATCTGCCTAAGTAAAATCAGTCCAAACATCAAAATGTGGAGGGATTTTTCACCATGATCCAAGATGAATCAAGTCCAATGGTGAACATCAAAGTTAAAGTACATAATCCCAGCTTTCCAAAGAGCCCAAGAGCATGAGATAACTCCACTTGAGCAAGGGGTTATGGAGGTTGCAATACACCTTGCTGCAAACTGTTTTACAAAACTGTTTTGGTCATTTCTTGATAGCCACGATTTTGAAGTCAAGTGCAATGATCACTATGCCAAGCCAATTCAATGTGATCAGAGTGACTCGTTAGAAACCTGCAAGATAGTGCCAAAGAACCAAGAAAAATCTCATGAGAATGATGAAGTTTTGTCATGAAAGCCTTGAAATTCAAAGTGCATTTATGTGCAATAGTGCACATTCAACAAAATTACACTCCTCAGTCAAGATGCTCACATAAACAACAATAAAAACATCTGAGGAATGTGGAATTGGTCAAAAGTTGGCTATGCTACTTGGGAGAGCTATTGTACCTTGCATAAGAAGTAATGGTATCTTGGCAAAAATACATTGTTAATTAAAATTAGAGTTTTTCCTTGATTTTAAATCTTCAAACTTTCTTATAATCATTGGGCATCTAATAGATTGTAAGACCCAACCTCTTTGTAAATAAATAAATTTTGGGCCTCTGTTATAGTATAAGTTCCAATACGATTTTCAAAATAATGGTGTGTCCACTGTTTTTCAAATGGGTCTCTCCCTGAGTATAAGCCCCACTTTTCTTTCCTTCAATAATCATTTTTGGGCCTCTATTCTAGTGTAAAACCTAACCCCCTATGTACATAAATAAATTTTGGGCCTCTGCTATAGTATAGTCACACAACATCTTTCGGTTTCGCGGTGCGATCACAGTTTTTAAAATAAATCATCTGTGTCTCTCCTTGAGTATAAGCCCCAATCTTTTGTACATAAAATTTGTTTTAAACAATAAAAAACCTCCATGGGCCTCTCCTTGAGTTTTAAGCCCCATACCTCTGTTTTCAAAATTATCTGTCTATTTTAAACTAGTACTAAGAGGAGCATTATTCCCGATGAAACTGCTCTTAGACCACTTGGGCCTCTATTTGAGTTATAAGCCCCAAACATTAATTTCATTTGAATAACAATAACAATTCTTTTAATTCAAATTCAAAATTCAAAATTTTCTCAAAACTTTCTTCAATTTCTCAAAACCCTAATCATACAGGTGTAATCAATACAACTAATCACAATACACTTAGGCCTCTTTTCAGAATGTAAGACCCAACACCTTTTCAATTCAATGCATACTTGTTTATATACCTGTTAATCCACTTACCTGTATATACTTTTGCATATCTGTTTAAGTTTCCCAGCAGTTAGGCCATCCTCAGTTCACACTTAGGATAAACAGTAGGATACTCATAACTTAGTTCAATAACTAGTTCCCTCGTAGGAAACTCCCTCAATAAAGTCTACATCCTCTTGGGCTTTATTCAATATGGAACAAAGAAAGGAATTATTCCCGGTGAAACTTTTCTTAAGACTGTCAAAACTTAGAAACATATAAAAGAAATTCATTTCCCCAGAGAGGATTAATTCTCGGTGAAACCTCTTTTGAATTTCTTCAAACCTTAGAACTGTTAAGCAAAGAAAGAATTATTTCCCGGTGAATTCTTTCTTGAACTTTTCTTAGGCTTGGACCCACAGGCTTCTTAGAAGTTCCCCTCAGCCTCCTCTTGGGCTTAGTACAAGGACCTACAGGCTTCCTAGAAGCATCTCAGCCTCCTCTTAGGCTTAGTACAATGACCCAAAGGCTTCCTAATGGCATAGGAAATAGTTTAGTCATCTCTACTAGTTCAATCCTCAGAAAAGTAAAAAAAAAAACTCTAGAACCCTTAGCCTCCACTTGGGCTTCATACAAGTATAATTGGAAAGTCTCACCCTCATAGTCTCCTCTTGGACTTAACACAAGAACTCTCAGGCTTCCTAAAAGTATAGGATAGATCCTAATCATCTTTACCAATACATCAATTCCCAGAAGATTTAAAACCTCTAAGGTTTTCAAACTCATCTTTAAATCACTCCAGACCCCCAACAAGGCTTGACTTTCACCTTAAAAATCCCCAGCCAAGGTCAGGTTACCATCAACAAATCCTCAAAAGAATCTGAGCCTCATGGCATCTGATAATTCAACTCTTCTCTAAATCACTAGCAAGAGTTAGTTTCCTTTTGGATTCCCCGACACAGTTTAGACCTTCTCCTGGATTTCAATAATCCTCAGCAACAGTCAGCCTCCTCTTAGGCTTCATATAATGATTTTCCCAGTCAGCCTCAATCTTGGGCTTTGTACAAGACATATATCATACTCCCCATTTGAGTCAGTTTCCTTAAAACAATACTCAAACTCCTCACCTTCATCATCTTGGGCTTCAAACAAGATACTCAAATAAAACATCTCCAGTGGAGTCAATCCCCAAACTTTTTTAGCTTCAACCTTGGTCTTTGATCAAGGCACAAAATCCATCATCCCCACAGATGAGACCATGAGTCCTCTCTGTAGGAGGATATCTCCTCTATACATCACATACCAACACAAACAATCAAAACATTTTTTCCAGATAATTGATGTAAATGGCACACTTGTTGATTCAAAATCCAAGCTGGAGTCCCTCCTTTATCATGGTTAAAATTTCTCTTTCATCTAACAGCTATAAGTGGCAAGCCTCTGGATTCTACACATCCAAGCCAATGTCCCTCTCTTAGCATGAAAGATTCATAAAGGAAAAAGTGGAATTGCTCTACACTGAGTTAAAGCTTCTTCCTTCATGACATTTCTCTTATAAAGGAAATCATGGCATTGCTGGATTCCACATATCCCAGTTAAAGTAATTTCCCTTATAACCAATTACCTGACATTTTGTGATGAATAGGTGAGATGTCTCCCTTTAGAGATGACAAATTCTCTCTCATTCGCTCTTTTAGCTTCAATCTTGGTCTTTAAACTAGACACAAATACTCTGTTAGCTTCAATCTTGGACTTTGAACAAGACACCAAACAAATTTTCCTCCCATAGAATAGGAGGAACTATGATTGCTCTAATTTCCCAAATCTCTTTACGGGAATACGTAGGCATAAGATTGCGAAATCTTAGCGAGCACACAAATCAAAAATCTTAGGCCAAGCACCTTCCCAAAAACAATAGAAAAACCAAAAACAACAAAAACATTTCCTCATTCCTCCCAAAGGATAAACTTTCCCAATCAACAGCAAATAGACTTAAGAAAGCATTTCAAAATAGTAGAAAATATATGTAAACGAAGGTTCCTATAGATTACTATAGATACTCTGGGTGTTAATAGCTTCCCTTTGTATAACCAAACCCCGATCCCCGATCTCTTCAAATTTGTTAAAGAAAACACTTGCACAGCAGGGTTAGTTTAAGATATCTTCCCCATCCTTTAAAGCTTCATAGGATAAATACAGAAATCAGAAAGTAGCACCAATAGCGATTGTGGTCGCGTCACAAAAAAACAACGCTACATAAAAACAACGACTCTACTGGGGACTATAGAATTAGATTTCCTAAGAGGTTTAGGCCTTGCATTGCATTTATTTTTCAGCTATTCTTATTGTAGCTTACGGTTTTTGTCAGTGACGCGACCACCTTACTGCGAATGGTTGGAATTGGGTGCTACTTTTTTATTTCTTATTTATCCTATGAAGCTAGAAAGGAAAGGGAAGCTATCTAAAACTAACCTTGCACGCAAATATTTTCTTTAACAAATGCTAAGAGATTGGGGATTGGGGTCAGGCTATACAAAGGGAAGCTATTAACACCCAATGTATATATGGTTATCCATAGACCTTTTATTACATGTTTCTCTATTGATTTAAGTGCTTTCTGGTGTTTATCTATTGTGGCTTGGGAAAGTTTATCCTTTGGGAGAATTGAGAGAATGTTTTTGTTGTTTTTGGGTTTTCCGTTGTTTTTCGGAAGGTACTGGACCTAAAGTTTTTGATTTGTGTGCTCGCTAAGATTTTGCAATCGTATGCCTACGTATTCCCGTAAAGATATTTAGGAAATCAGAGCAATCGTAGTTCCTCATATTTCTATGGGAGGAAGGATGTTTGGTGTCTTGTTCAAAGCCAATATTGAAGCTATCTGAGTATTTTTGTCTTGTTCAAATCCCAAGAATGAAGCTAAAAGGGTATTTGTGTCTTGTTCAAAGCCCAAGATTGAAGCTAAAAGGGTGAATGAGAGAGAATTTATCATCTCTAAAGGGAGAATATCTCACATATTCATCACAAAAGTTGAGTAATTGGTTATAAGGGAAATTACTTTAACTGGGGTATGTGAATCCAGCAATGCCATAATTTTCTTTATAAGAGGGATGTCAAGAAGGAGGAAAGCTTTAACTCAGTGTAAAGCAATGCCATTTTTCCTTATGAATCTTTCATGCTAAGAGAGCGACATTGGCTTGGATGTTAGGAATCCAGAGGTTTACCACTTACAGTTGTAGGATGAAAGATAAGTTTTTTCCAAGATAAAGGAAGGACTCCAGCTTAGATTTTGAATCAACAAGTGTGCCACTTACAGCAATTATCTGGGAAAAAGGTTTTGATTGTCTGTTTTGATATGTGATGTATAGGAAATGTATCTTCCTGCAGAGTGGACTCATGGTCTCATCTGAGGGGATGTTCATTTTTGTGTGCCTTGATCAAAGCCCAAGGTTGAAGCTAAAAGAAACTGACTCTACTGGGGAGGGTTTTATCTATCTTGTACAAAGCCCAAGATTGAGGCTGACTACTCTATTGAAGGGAATTCTTATATGAAGCCTAAGAGGAGGCTATCTCTTACTGAGGATTTATGGAAATCCAGGAGAAGGTCCAAATGATATTGGGGAATCCAAAATTTTTACTCTTGTTGAAGATTAGGGAAGAGTTGAGATATCAGAGGCTCTGAGGTTCTGATTCCACTGGGGATTTGTTGATGGCTAATTGTCCCTGGCTGGGATTTCTAAGGTGAAGGTTTAAACCTTGTTGGGGTCAAATAGGTTTAAAGTTGAGTTTGGAAACCTATAGAGGTTTCAACTCTGCTGGAGATTAGTATATTGATGAAGTGATCAGGGTTTCCTGTGCTTTTAGGAAACTTAAAGGTTTCTTTGTGAGATTCAAGAGGATGTGAGACTTTCCAAGTCTACATGAATGAAGCCCAAGAGAAGGCTGAGATTGTCCAAGTCTCTCAAGAAATGGTAGGCTCTAGTGTAGAGAGAGATCTTTGTATGATGCCCAAGAGGAGGCTGAGGGTTTAAGGGATGAGGATCAACCCTAGAATGGTATGATGTTCTGGAACTCTTGACTCTCCTGAGGATTGAACTGGTAGATATGACTAATTTTTATCCTATACCTTTAGGAGGCCTTTGGGTCTTTGTACTAAGCCTAAGAGGAGGCTGAGGATCTTCTAAGAAGTATGTGGGTCCTTGTACTAAGCCCAAGAGGAGGCTAGGGATGCTTTTAAGAAGCCTGTGGGTCCAAGCCAAAGAAAAGTTCAAGAAAGGTTTCACCGGGAATTAATCCTTTCTTTGCTGAACAGTTCTAGGGTTTGAAGAAATTCAAAAGAGGTTTCACCGAGAATTAATCCTCTCTGGGGAAATGAATCTCTTGTACACATATATTTCTAAGTTTGACAGTCTTGAGAAAAGTTTCACCAGGAATAATGTCTTTCTATGTTTCATATTGAATAAGCCCAAGAGGAGGCAAGACTGTATAGGGAATTTCCTTTGAGGGAACTAGTTTTGACTATGTTGTAAAGTAACCTCTGGTTTGATCTAAACCTAGACCTAACTGCTGGGGAAAACTCTAAGCAATATATACAGAAGTATATACAGACAAATATATTGACATATATACATAAGAAATATGCACTGAAAAAGATATGGAGACTTACCTCCTGAGAAGAAGCCCAAGCATATTGTGATCTGTTGTATTTACTACAACTGTATTCCCTCTTTTAGGGTTTCAAGAAATTGAAGAAAGTTTTGAAAGAAGAAACATTGAATTTGAATTTTTGAATTAAAAATAAAGTTTGTTTAAAAGAAATATTTGGGGCTTATAGCTCAAAGAGAGATCCAGATGACTTATTTTGAAAACATTGATCACACTGTGATACCGACAGACGTTGTGGGACTTATACAAGAGCAGAGGCCCAAAAAATTGTTTTTGTACAAAAAAGGGTTGGGTCTTACACTCTATTAGAGGCCCAAAAGTGTTTGTGAAGAAAGAAAATTGGGGCTTATACTCAAGGAGAGGCCCAGATGATTTATTTGAAAAGGCGACGATCGTGCCGTGATCTTGAAAACCACTGAGGGATTTATACAATGACTGAGGCCCAAAATTATTTATGTACAAGAAGGAATGGGTCTTACACTCTAGTAGAGGCCCAAAAGTTTTTTTTATACAAGAGATGGGGCTTATAACTCAAGGAGAAGCCCAGATGAAAACAGAGATCGCACCGTTTATTTTGAAAACCATATCGGGACTTATACAATGACTGAGGCCCCAAAAAATGGTATTTACAAAAGAGATGGGTCTTACACTCTATTAGAGGCCCAAAAGTTTATATAAAAAAAAGAAAGATGGGACTTACAACCAAAGCGAGGCCCAAATGATTTTTGTTTAAAAGGCGACAATCGCCCACGGTTTCGAAAAACACAGTGGGACTTATTCAGTGACTGAAGCCCAAAATTATTTATGTGTGACAAGGGATGGATCTTACACTCTATTAGAGGCCCAAACGTTTTTTTGTGAAGTTTGAAAAATCCAAATTTAGAGAAAACCCTAATTTTGAATTTAAAAATATAATTTTCAAAGGAAACTAAATAAAAATGATATAAAATATCAAATATATTCAAAAACAAGTTATCAACTTTGAAAAATATTTTGAAAAATCACGTTTAATCACATGAAAGCTTGAAATTCAAGGTGGAAATTTCATTTAAAAATGTTAAAAAACAAATAAAATGAAATTATTTACTAAAATTCCAACTATATTAAATAAATAATATAAATGTGATTTTTTTGTAAAATAAAATATTTCAACATTTTTGTGACTTTTTAAAATAAGAACCAATAAAAATGATTAAAAATGAAAGAGAAATTAATTTTTGAAATCATTTAATAAAAATATCAAATATTCAAAAATTCAAAATTTTGAAAATGGCGCCAAGGCCATCTTCTTCTTCCTCGCGTGTACCCGCCATAGGCAATTTGCAAAACCTCACATATCTCTCTCAATACGTAATGGTTCTGACTTTTGTAAACATGAAAGTTGTGTATTTTTGAACAAGGATTTCAATGATATAAATTAACTGCATTTATTTTAAGTGTGGAGTGAAAAATCAGAAGATGAACTTAAGAACCCTAATTTCTGCAAGAACCCTATGAAATCCTATACACGAAAGCTACAAAACAATTTATTGAGGGGAATCACCCTACATAAGTGCAGAAACATGTTTGTAACTTGAAAACACATTTAAAATGCATGGATCATTGACTTTGCTTCGTTTGACTTTGAATGGGAGCCTGTGGATCTGGAGACTTTCCCTTGTTTGACTCAATCTGAGCCGTTCGCTGATTCTGAATGTTGGAAGGCATTTGGGCCTCTTTTGCTGTTCACACCCCCGTTTCTGAGCCCATGCCCATTTGCACGCGTTTGGATTTCTTTTTGCACCCCTGTCTTCATTTCATTTTCTTTTTATTTTCTATTTTCATACCATTTCATAATTAATTGTTAAAAAAAATTCATCATTCCTCCTCATTATTAAAATTAATTTTTCATATTTTATTTTATTATTTTTGCATTTTAATTGCATTAAATATTAATTTTCCAAAGTATTTTTTTCTCACTTGCATTTCATATTGCACACTTCATGTTGCATCTTTTATTTCTCTCATTTGAAAGGTGATTTGATCCTGATTCTTTTTGGGTTGTATTTTTAACATGTTGAGGTATGTTTGAGATTTTTGGTATGATTTTTAGGTCTTGTTTGGATGACTTTGGATGTGGTGCTTTGAGCATGAATGTATGAAATCCTATTGATGCTTTGACCTAATTGTTGAATGACTTTGGTTCTGATTCATTGCTTGTGGCTTTGATATGTCAATTATACATGTTTGAGATGCTTGAATACTGGATGACATAATTTTTTAGGCATGTTTATTATTTCTTTGACATGAACTTTAACTTGTCCAATTTGTGAATATATGCTTCATGTTTGGTTTGCTTGATCATGAAGGCACTTGTGCCATAATTTGGGGTCTTGTTTGAGAATTGATAACATGTTAATTGACTTCTGGTTGTGATATTTGGATCTCATCTTTGCATGTTTGATGTTTGCCTTGCACTTTAAGTCACTTGTTTCACAAGAATGAATCATGCTTCACTTCACTTCACTTCTTTTTCTTTGCTTCTTAATTGATTGTGAAAGTGTTTGTATGACTTGAATGATGTTTGAAGATCTTGTTTAGGCACATATTTAGGATTGTGTCACTTCTGGACTTGGTTTACTTTGTGGAATTTTGACTTGGTTGCTTCACATGATCACTTCTCTTCATCTCACTCTTTCTTTAATGACTTGAATGGTACTTGATTGACTTCTCCCTTTTCTTTTTTTGACTAATTGTGCATGACTAATATTAGAGGTCAGTAGGACCATTAGGTTCTGAACTTGATGTTTGATTTACCTTAGAACTTGTTTCTTTATTGCCTTATGCTTGTTTGAGTTTCATTTTGCCATATGTGAATACTTCTAACATTTTCAGGGGCAAATGGTAAGTTGTTTGAGTGTGGATATGCTTCCACATTTTGCTTTCTTCCTTTATCTTTTAACTTTCATACTTGTGTTTGAAGTGAGCTTAGGCCACTTGTGTTTCACTTTTCTTTCTCCTCCTTCTCTTTCACTCTTTGCATCCCTCGAGTCTCAAGACTTGTTTAAGTCTTGGATTCTCTCCCTTTAGAGCTACCTAGTCCAACTTAATTTTCGATTAAGCTTGGAGTAGGATTAGCATTAGGTTAGGTAGTCGTCTCTCCTAAACCTCACTAACCATAGGACATCCATGCATGATAACATTAGGACTCTTAGTTTCCCTTTAGAGTTTCCTTTTGTGTCGCTTCTCTTCTCATCTCAAACTTCTTGAAAACACTTAATAAAATATAACGTATATTGCGCTCGAGCCTTAAGTGTAGGAATTGAAGAACAAGGGGTCTCCTCTCTTCTTCTAGGGTGTTTAGCATACGTCTCATTCGGGGGCGACCATGCGACTCACTCGTTCCCGCATGGTAGACTTTGGTGCAATGTAAGTTACGAACTAACTCAAAACACTTCTGTCTAAAAAACACCAAACAAATTCAAATCTTTTTTTGATCCTTCGGGATTGTTGGGTTTCAAACTTCTTTTTTCAGAAAAGAGCTCGTCGCTCACGTAAAAAACACTTACCCATCCGTGGTCGTACCCACGAACTACGTCAGCTCTGATTCCTCTCTCTCGTCCGATTGAGGATACATAGGCACAAGACAGCGATTGTCTTGGCGAGCAACCTTCCCCTATAGTTCCCGTCCGAACTATGTTGACTCTGACTTTCCCATTGCACTGAGGGAGTACGTAGGCCTAGGACAACGATACCATCCTATCGAGTCACTTCCTTTTCTTTTTCTTCTTCGTTTCTCCGTTCTTTCCGTTCTCGTTTTTTCGCCGGTCCAGTAGCAGTGGAGTTCCAGATGACGACACCCTTTGATGCAGACAGCAAGCGTGGATCCCATCGAGTACGATGGACGTGTTGGGTGCTAACACCTTCCCTTCGCGTAACCGACTCCCGTACCCGTTCTCTTGGTCGCAAGACCATGTTCTTTCCCTTCTTTCAGGTTTATGCAGTGTTTCCTTTCCCTCTCTTGGGATAAATACACTTTGCTGGCGACTCTGTGTCTTTTGCGCCACTCTCGCGTTTGTACCGTTGGATGCGAATCCTTTCGGGAGCGACAGTCAAGTAGAGGGATGATGGTATAAACATCTTTGGTCCCCTCGTGATCAGAGATCACGACAACATCCTTAATCTGATCAGCAAAATAATCTGGCATCAAGTTGATTGATCCAGAACTTGGACACGGTTGAATCTCTTCGGGAGCAAACTGACTTTGAAGGGCTGCTCGCACGAGGTAACATCCCTGATTATTTTCTGAGCAGACTCTACAGCGCTCGTAGTTGTGTGGTGGCACCAGGCCACGTCCGCTTTGAATGTAGTGTAACCTCACTAGGTCCGCTTCCATAGATTTAACATCCTGACTTTGATGCCTAGTAGGGTTCCCATTAATCATACTGACTTGTTGTGTGTCTTCTCTAGATATATCGGAAGCCACCAATGATTTAACAAGTGTTGCAAAGTTCTTTGAACGAGAGCGCACCCTTGGTTACTCTCACAACATACTTTACAGTTCTGATAATTATGTGAAGTGAGAAAACCGAGTTGGACTTGCTTGGCATGTAACTCCACCAAGCTGGTATTCATCAAACGAATATTGAAGATTTGAATCATATTGATCTGATAAGGATTTCTATCATGGTAGTCCTGGATCCACCCAAGATCCATCTGACACTGGAGGGTCTCTTGTACAAAAGAGCATCCCTGTTTATTTACCTAGCAAATCAGATAAGAATTGTAATCATTCTGCGGCAGATTATGATACTGCTTTGCCTTGAGTGCATTGCCACTAAGTTGACATTCATTGCACGGATGTCGTGGTTCTGAATGAAGTTGGAATTTGTATACGTCATATTAACTCCACGAACTCGGTGCTCTTGGATCCATCCAAGATCTAATTGTTCCTGTAGAGCTGATTGCACCACAGAACATCCTTGAATGTTTTTAGAGCAGATATCACACTGGTGATAATTATGAGGTGGCACATGGCTGTATCCACTCTATCTACAATGCATCTTGACCAAGTTGGCCCTCAATAAGAGTACATCATGAATTTGATAGTTGTTGTTAGACTCTCCTTCTAGCAAATTCACCGCATCTTTCTCGTGTTGAGGCAACGGGTTCGTGAGAACATTAGGATTTGTATCCTTAAAGGATAAGACCCCGCTCCTAACAAGCTTTTGCACATCGAATTTGAAACTAGGATAGTTCTCTATGTTATGCCCGGGCCCTTCTTGATGGTAAGGGCAAGTCTGATCCGCTTTGAACCAAAAAGGCGGATTCTTCGGTACTGTAAGAGGAGACCTGGTTTGGACGTGCCCCTTGACCAGTAAGAATGGAAATAATTTTGCGTACAACATCGGTATAGGGTCAAACCCTGGTGGTCGCGTTGTACGGTTGTTGTTATATGGAGGACGAGCTTGCTGAAGAGGTTGTTGTGTCCTTTGCTGATATTGCTGTTAATTAGGTTGTCTCTGAGCAACCTGAGGTTGATACGTAGGAACAGGCGCAGGGTTGATAGCAGGAGTTACAGTTGCTACTGGTTGGACCGTCGCCTTTGCTTTCCGAGAGAGATATTGCCAATATCTTACTCTTTTTTCTTAAGGAGAGCACTACTGTATCGTTTTGTACTACTTGATGATCCAACGTCTTTTAACTAAACATCCTTCTCGGACTACTTCCTCAAGACGAACTCCCATGCCTACCATTTCAGTAAAGTCACTGGGCGCACTGGCGACCATTCTGTCGTAGTAAAATGAGCTCAAGGTCTTTAAGAAGATCTTTGTCATCTCTTTTTCCTCAAGAGGTGGACAAATCTGGGCGGAAATTTCATGCCATCTCTGAGTGTACTCCTTAAAGGTTTCCTTATCCTTCTGCGACATGGCTCTGAGTTGATCTATGTCTGGTGCCATATCCAGGTTATACTTATATTGTTGAACGAAGGCAGTGCCAAGTTCTCTGAAAGTGTCGATCTTAGTGCGGTTTAAACCCATGTTCCATTTGAGCGCGGCATCGGTTAAACTATCTTGAAAATAGTGGATCAGTAGCTGTTGGTTCTTTGTCTGAGTTGACATTCGCCGAGCGTACATCACCAAATGGCTTTGAGGGCAAGAGTTACCCTTGTACTTTTCAAATTCCGGCACTTTGAACTTGTGCGAAACTTTCACATTGGGGACTAAACAAAGGTCTGCGGCGTCCTTTCTGAATAGATCCTGACCGCGAAGGGCTTGTAGTTCTTTCTACATCTCCAGGACCTGTTCCTGGAACTCATTCATTCTGTCGAACATACTTTCATTACTACCAGGAGGTATCGGTGGAATCTCTCCTTCCAAGACAGTGTGTACCACGGGTAGTGGTATAGTCATCATGGCAGTGACTCTAGGTCCTTCCCTCTCCCAAAGTTTGTAACCTTCAGGAGTTGCAGTCATGCCCCTGACATCTTTGCTTTCCTGAAGTTTGTAACCTTCAGGCCTAGCGGCTCCTGCTGCGGTTCCCTGATCTTCAGTGATCGGCGGAACATATCCTTCCGGGATATAATTAATAGGCATGCCCCATGGACGATCTTTAGGCATGGTATACCGAGGGTCATACTTTTCCACTATGGGCGTTGATGTGATCTCTGAGATCACAGTCCTTTGTTGTTGCATCTGAGCTTCTGCTAGAGCTTGCATGTCGTTATGAAGCTTTCTCAGATCCTCTTTCAGAGTGTCGATCTCTTCCCTCAAGTATATATTCTCTTCCTCGAGATCATCCATCTTTTTCTGTCGATTCGCCCGAGTATTGTACGAATGAGACAGTTTTACTCTAGAATTGAGACGCAAACGTGAGATTCGTAGGTAAGAAGAATGCGTTATGTGAGAATGATGAATGCAATAATTACATTTTAATTAATTTTTTTAATCAAAATAAACTTCGACAATTGGATTGCAAATATCAAACTTCGGGGAAGACCCCGTTTTATTGAATTCAAAGATTGCGGAATGGAAATACAGTAATTTACATATTGCTGTAAAAGGAAATCTAAACTTATGGATCCTGAGTCCTCTCTGAGGAGAGCTCAGGTGCTGGTTCTGGTACTTTCCTTTTCTTTGACCGGGGCTCTTGAGCCGTTGTCGGGTTGTCATTCCTTTGCCAAGTGAAAGGAGCGAGCAATTTCCTCTGGTCCTCTTGATTTTCTACAACATGTTGCTCTAAAATCTCAATCAGAGCGTCTTTTTCTTTTAACAGTTGTTGTATTTTCTTGCACTCCACATTGAGAATATGGTACTTGTTATTCCAAGACCTCTTCTCCTGTTGGACTTTGTTGAGAGTAACATGAAGTTTCTCCGTATCAGACATGAAATAAAGGACATAGTCCCTTAACGGAAGAACTTCCTAACGAGGGTAAAGCATCCTCAGCTTGAGAGCTCTAGTTTGTACCCAGTGGAGATAAGGTTCCACCAAGACACAGTCTGGTTTTCCTAGACACTCTCTTCCTTTCCTGTGAACATGTTTCTAGGCATGCACTATTTTTGTCTTTAGTGCCCTGTCATTTTCTCCTTCCTTGAAGAAAAGACCTTCCAGATGAGCATTACGCGGGACATGCCTCATCGAGTATCCGAGTTGACGACGAACTAAAATAGGATAATAATTGATTCCTCTCTTAGTTCCTATGAGGGGTACGTTTGGGAAGTTTCCACAACGGTCAATGGTTTTGATCCCGTCATAGATTCGATTGTACCAATCGATGTCAGAGTTGGTAAGAGACATGATTCTCTGCGACCAACGTAAAGTATTCTTTTGATCCCAATATGTAGCAGACTTTGGCAAATGAGAAATGAACCATTTATACAGTAGGGGTACACAACAGGTGATCATTCCTCCGCTGTACAAATTACTTAGGTGTACAGAATGATAAGCATCTGCGAGCAAGGTCGGTACAGGGTTTCCAATCAGAAAAATCTTAATGGTATTGATATCAACGAAGTTATCAATGTTGGGAAACAAAAATAACCCGTAGGTAAGAAAAACAAAGATGCTTTCGAAAGCGGCCACGTTCCCTATACTAGCAAAGTACAGAGCTTTCTTTAATAAGAACTGGGATGGCAAACCCTGGATACCACCCTTAATGGTCATGTGAGTCCTGACTTCTGACTCATCCAAATAGATTGCTCTTGCAATGGTTTGATCCTTTGGAATTTCTTCCAGTCTGAAAAAGGGAGCTTGGTCAGTAATATGCAACTCAGTCAGGTGAGAGTACTCCTCCAGTGTTGGTGCTAGTTGATAATTCGGGAATGTGAAACAGTGATAGACCGGATCATAGAACTGGATTAGTGTGGACAAGATTCCTTCGATTACATGGACCCTTAATAGAGACAACAGTCCCCCGTACTTAGCTCTGAAAGCCTCAGGGTTGGTTATCATCCTCGCCAGACCTCTTAAATCCTCTAATTTTGGAACCTTGAAGGTATACTTGTGAGTCTTCCTTCTACCGAAATCCATTAGCAATCTCTTTATCTAACATTTGCAATCACTGTCTTAGTTTAATTTGAAAAAGAGAGACTAGAAGAGAAGATTTTTCTTTGTTTTAATGTTTTTTTTCTTAAAATGAATGCATGAATGCAGCACACAAAAACATAGAAAAAATATGGTGTCAAAGGGTCGGTGTCATAAAGTCAAGGCTCTACCCATCCCCAAAGGTTATACTGGTGATTTTTTGTACCTGTCCTCAAAATCACTGACCCCTCTTGGGATAACGACAGCAAGCGGATCGCCAGCAAGCTGTAGTATCTTAGAGTAGTCTCAAATGAGGGTAGTATCGTATGACAACTATTTCCGATAGCTTCCGCACTACAAAATGGTTTCAGTCTACTAAAATCCTCAGCTTCTCAGATAACCCAATGGAACAATCTGCTTTTAACAACCGAAGTCGTATAGGCATTGAATCCGCAAAGGGCATCTCCACTGATTTGATGGTCGACCGGGACCTCTTATCTGGGATTCACTCCCCGTAAGATTACCTGTATAATGCCATCACTTATCTTAGGTGTATACTCAATCTTTCCACATGTGACATCACACGCATTCCCATTAGCAGAAAAATAAACACGGATATCAATTAGGAATAGCAGTATATATATTTGTCCTAACATCCTAGACCTCTAGTCTTATGATCCTATACAAACAATGACTCCCTAGCAGAGTTGTCATTTCTGTGACACTTTGTGAATTCAAGGCCTTCTACCTAAGCCTGTAAAAGGTCTTGTCTTACCATAAGACTGCAAGAGATAAATACCTCCCACTGTGGTCGCCATTCTTCTGCGGCGGCTACAGTGAAAATGACTTCTTCAAGGTTTCTACCTAAAATTGTAAAAAAGGATGACTCCCACTGTCGTCGCCATTCTTCTATAGCGCGATTTTTGTGGTTTCGAATCACTATCGCTTTGGTACTATAGTTTGATTCATTTTTTATCCTGTGAAGCTGATTAAGGAAGGGAAATAGATGTCTCCAATTAACCCTGCTTGCATACTAAGGTTAAACAGTCAAAACTGTTGGTTTACAGATGCTATCAAAAAGGGGGTCTGGCTTAGGTTATTTGCTTAAAAAAGAGTGTCTGGACTATTTGCGAGGCTTTTGGTAAGGTGTTAGGTCTGATGCTTCTTGATTGATGTATGGAGGTACTGGATTTTGAGTTTTTGATTAGTATGCTCGCTAATATTTTGCAATCTTATGCCTACGTATTCCCGTTTAACGAAACAGGGAAATTAGAGCGATCGTAGTTCCTCCTATTCTATGGGAGGAAAGAGATGTTTTAGTGTCTTGTTCAAAGCCCAAGACATGAAGCTAAAGGTGATTTGTATCTTATTCAAAGCCCAAGATATGAAGCTAAAGGGTTTTGACTGAGAGAGAACTTGTCATCTCTAAAGAGGGAATGAACTTTCTCTGAGGGAATTGTTGATTTTTGTGTGCCCTGATCAAAGTACAAGTTTGATGCGAAGAGGTTGATTGACTCAACCGGGGGGTTTCTTTATACAAATCCTAAGAGGAGGCTAGCAGTTTGACTTTTTCGGGGAAAATGTTCTTTCTGTCTTGTACAAAGCCCAAGATTGAGGCTAAAAGGGTTTTTGACCCCGTTGGGGAGAATGTATCTTGTATAAAACCCAAGATGGAGGCTGAAATGGTTTGACTCAACAAGAGAGTACTTTTATCTATCCTGTATAAATCCCAAGACGGAAGCTAAAAAAGGTTGACTCAACAAGAGAGTCTTGAATAGGTGATTGACTCAACAAGAGAGTCTGAAGGTTGATTGACTCAACAAGAGAGTCTTTTATACTCAACAAGAGAGTGATTCGATGTCTCGTACGAAGCCTGAGATTAAGGCTAAAAGGAGATTGACTCAACAAGAGAGTCTTTTATACTCAATAAGAGAGTGTTTTACATGTCTCGTACGAAGTCCGAGATTGAGGCTAAAAAGAGATTGACCTAACAAGAGAGTCTTTTATACTCAACAAGAGATTGTTTATATATGTCTTGTACAAAGCCCAAGACGGAGGCTAAAGGTGGTTGACTCAACAAGAGAGTCTGAAAAGGTTAGCTCCGCTGGGGAGAATCATTTGTACAAAGCCCAAGAGGAGGTTGTCTTACTGCTGAGGATTATTGAGATCCTGAAGTGTGTCCAAGTGTGGGGACCTCTCATGAAAGAGATCGGGTTTATGCTGGAAATTGATCCAGGGTGATCGGTGTTTTTTCCTATGTTTGAAAGGAACTTGAGAATGTATTTGAGACTCAAGAGGTTTAGACTATCCAATTCTAGAGTTTTATCTTTTGTACAATACCCAAGAGGAGGCGCGGACATTAAGGGATGAGTATTAACCCTAAAATGGTTGGAGTTTTTGACACGGGAAAGACCGCTCTAGCAAAGGATAACTAAGTTCTATCTTATACCTTTAAGAGGTCGTCAGGGTCCTTGTATTAAGCCCAAGAGAAGGCATGAGAACTTCTAAGAAGCCGAAGGGTCCTTGTACAATGCCCAAGAGGAGGCGAGGATGCTTTTAGGAAGCCTGTGGGTCCCCAAACCAAGAGAAATTCAAGAAATGCAATTCACAAAGAAGAGATCATTCCAGGAAAGTTCGAGAATTTGGAAGAAACTCAAGAGATGCCATTCACGGAGAAAAGATCATCTCAGAGAGAAATTAATTTTTGAATCAATTAAATTAAATCACAAAATTCAAATATTCAAATATTCAAAAAATGGCGCCAAGAACACACAAAGAACACGCGTCATCTTTATTTGATTATAACCAGAAAATCCATCCATAAAAGAAAAGATACTGAATTTAGAAGTATTATCTACCAACAAGTCAATGTATGGCAGTAGAAAATCATCTTTTGGACTCGCTTTATTCAAATCTCTATAGTCAACGCACATTCGGACTTTTCCGTCTTTCTTTGGAACAGGCACAATATTGGCCACCCATTGAGGATACTCAGAAGTCACAAGAAAGCCATCATCAATCTGCTTTTGAACCTCCTCTTTGATCTTCACAGCCATATCGGGATGAGTTCTTCTCAATTTCTGCTTCACCGGTGAACATTTAGGCTTCAACGACAATCTATGCTCTACAATATCAGTATCAAGTCCTGGCATGTCTTGATAAGACCAAGCAAACACATCAACATATTCTCTAAGCAGCTCCACAATCCTCTTCTTAACATCTGACTGAAGCAGTGCCATAATCTTGACTTCTTTTATATCATCATTTGAACCCAAATTAACCAATTCCAACGGCTCTTCATGAGGCTGAATGGCCTTTTCCTCGTACTCAAGCAACCGAGAAATTTCATCTGGAATCTCCTCAATATCCTCTTCTTCAGCTCCAAACACAGGGAACTCAAAGTTGGGAGGGGGCATATGGTCATTGTTTTCAATGGGTTTAATAATCAATCTGCACAATGATTTATGTTTGATTTTAGAATATGCACAAAAAGTGCAAGTATCATGCAGATAAAAGTGATTATCACATTATTATTTTTTGGTTTTTTATGTTACCATTTTTCAGAAATAAAGCAAAAAGGGAAAACATAATATGGATAAACAAAATAACATTTTATTGATGATGATAAAATTTGAAACAAAGCCCTCACAAGTTCACTTTCACCTTGGGCAGAGTGAAAGGATTTTTGAAAGAAACAAAAACAAATTACTTTGAAATATGAACAACAGTGGAACATCAACAGCTATCCAATTCTGGCAGACTCGTCCATGTGTCACGAAATTGGGAAATTCTTCCTCTTCATCATCTTCAATGATGGCACTGACTTCATATTCAGGTTCCTTAAACTTCTTCCGAGGGGAATAAAAAGGCACATATGCATCCTCCGGGGACATATACCCGGGGTCTTCCAAATAAGGCTCCCAGTCTTCAGCAGGAATGACATCGTCTTCAGAACCATAAAGGATATAACCTACAGAGTCATCTTCAAGAATTGCAGCTGTAGAAAGATCTTCACTATGGCAATCTTGAACCATATTGACAAACGCCTTGCCGTGATTAGGCAGCGGATTCGATTGGACATTAGGGTTGGAATATTCAAAAGACAAAATACCACTTCTAGCCAATCTTTTCACTTCCATCTTCAATGGATAACAGTTCTCAGTGTCATGCCCAGCTCCTCCCTGATGGAAAGCACAGTGAGCTTCAGGCTTATACCACCATGGTGAATCTTTTGGAACAGCAAGCGGTGGATGGGTCTGAACAAGATTCTTCTTAATTAAACAAGGAAGCAATTATGTGTAGGTCATCGGAATCGGATCAAAATCTTTCTGAAAACGGCCCCGTTGATTGTTTGGCTGATTAGAACGTTGTTGCTAAGCAGGAGCTGCCTGAACAACAGGAGCTGAACTAATAACAGGAGTGACAGATGCAAAATGTTACTGACACTGATTGTTTCTATTGTGAGGTCTTCTATACCTTTCTCGAGAAACGACATTGGTCTCTCCTTCTTTCTTTTTGGCAAATCCTCCACCATACTTCTTGGAATTACCAGCAGAATTGCTATCTTTTGACAAACGTCCCTCACAGACACCCTCTTCCAATCTCATCCCCATATTAACCATCTCAGTGAAATCACTCGGGGCACTAGAAATCATACGCTCATAATAGAAAGGACTCAGAGTTTTCAGAAAAATTTTGGTCATCTCCTTCTCTTCCAAAGGAGGGTTGATCTGAGCAGCAATCTCGCGCCACTTTTGCGCGTATTCTTTGAATGTCTCCTTATCCTTCTGAGCCATTGCTCGAAGCTGGTCATGATCAGGAGCCATATCCACATTATACTTATATTGTTTCACAAACGCCTCACCCAAATCCTCGAAAGTGTGAATTCGAGCACTATCGAGTCCCATATACCATTTTAAAGCAGCACCAGACAAACTATCTTGAAAGTAGTGAATGAGAAGCTGATCATTATCCTTCTGAGCCGACATCCTACGAGCATACATAGTCAAATGACTCATCAGACAAGAGTTACCCTTATACTTTTCAAAGTCAGGGGCCTTGAACTTATGCGGGATCTTTACATTTGGGACCAAGCATAACTCATGAGCATTCTTTCCAAATAACTCTTTACCTCTCAGAGCCTTGATCTCTTTCTGCATTTCAGCAAACTGGTCTTGAATCTCTTCCATTCTATCATAAGCACTGGCATTCTCACTTGGAGCAGTATGGAAAATCTGCTATTCACCAAAAGGAACAGTGTGAACCACAGGCGGTGGCACAGTCATCACAGGTTAAACGGTAGGAACAATTGGAATTTCAGGAGGTGGTGGTGGTTGATAACCTTCAGGAACAAAGTTAGGAGGCATGCCCCAGGGGAAACCAGGAGGCATGGAGTATTGAGAAACACTAGCAGGCGCCATGGAGATGGGCGTAGAGACAATCTCAGAAATGACTGTCCTTTGCACAGGAGTCAAAAGTGGAGGAGGAGGAGGTGGTGGGTGATTCTGAGCAACCACCAGAGCTTCCATCATAGCAGTGAGTCTTTCCAAACCATCCTTCAGAGTTGATACTTCTTCACGAAGCTCACGGTTCTCTTGTTGCAATTGATCCATCTTTTTCTTCAGATTAGCTCGAGTATTATACTGGTGCGACAGCTTGGCTGAATGAAGACCAAAGGAAACAATAAGACACGTGGAAAAGGCAAGAAACAAATGAAAAAGATGATGCTTGATATGCAAGATGCAAATGCAAAGTTTCAAGGAAATATAAGGCATATTGAAAACATTGTTATTTGAAATACCAAAAACTCATTCATTAATGATGGAAAAGATTACATCTCAGAAGTGAAAATTCAAGAATCCTAAAACAAATAGAGAATGAAGAAAACTAGATCCCTAGAGAATCCTATGAGAAGAAGTCCCAGCTCTATCTTCCAGCTTCTTGATGTGGGCCTGCATCTGAGTCTTCTAAATCAACAACTTATCAATGATCAACTTCCAAGGAGATTCTGAACTCTTCAGAATATCGGAAACTGGCTGAATGCGAGAGGAAAATAAATCCTCTTGCGCCTTTCTCTTCTTGTTGGCAAATTCATCTTCATTCTTCTTCTTGAAGTGCGCTTGAAGTCTTGCATTTTCTAACTCAACAATCTGATACATGTTCTTCCATGCATCTCTCTCTTGTTGTATCTCGGCCAAAGCGATCTGAAGCTTCTCTGTGTCCTCCATAAAGTAGAGAATATGCTTCTTATCAGTTAGAGATAAAGGCTCCTGACGCTTATAAGGCATCTTCAAATTAATAGCTCTAGTTTTAACCCACTGGAGGTAAGGTTCCGAAGAGACACAATTCGGATTTCCCAAACTTTCCTTCCCTTTTCTATGAATGCTACACCAAGCTTCCACAATTTCTCTCTTGAGAGCAACCTGAGATTCTTCATCCTTGAAAAAGAGACCAGTCAAATGAATGTTCTTCGGTACCTCTCGCAAAGGATATCCCAACTGACGACGAGCCAACACCGGATTGTAGCTGATTCCCCCCTTTGTACCAAGAAGAGGCACGTTTGGAAAATCACCACAACTATCAATAATCATCGCTCTATAAGGAACACGACTACACCAATCTATATCATAACGAGTGAGAGACATGATTTTCCGCGACCAATATAAACCATCCTTGAGATTCCAGAAAGCTGTAGACTTCGGAAAGTGAGAAATAAACCACTTGTAAAGCAAAGGTGCACGACAGATAATCATCCCTTCACCATGGAAATTCCTGAGGTGAATAGAATGGTAAGCATCGGCAAGAAAAGTGGGAATTAGATTCCCAATCAAGAAGAACTAAATAGCGTTGATGTCGACAAAGTTCTCAACATTCGGGAAGAGGAACAGTCCATAAATAAGCAAGGCAAGAATAGCCTCAAAAGCAACTGTGTTCTTCACACTAGCAAAGTGATGAGCTCTATCCATCAAGAACTTAGCGGGTAACCCAAGAATCTTTCCTTTCGTATCCATGCGAGCCTTAATCTTGGAAACCTTCAAGTGAGTAGCCTTCGCAATAACATCATGCTCGATAGCGGGGTCCAAACCAGAGAAAATCCGACCATAAACAGGCAAACCAAGCAGGAGAGAATACTCTTCTAGCGTAGGTACCAACTGATAATCAGGAAAGGTGAAACAATGTAGCAAAGGGTCATAGAACTGAACCAAAGTAGCAAGCAATCCTTCAGCCATATCAATCTTCAAGAGAGACAAAAGCCGTCTATATCTGGACTCGAACTTCTTGGTATCAGCAACCAAAGATACTAGTTCTCTCAAACCCTCTAATTTAGGACTCTTGAAAGTGTACTTCTTTGTACTTCTCCTTCCAAAATCCATAACAAAAGTACCTCCAATGTTTGCAATAACACCTTTAAGTTCCTTGAAACCTTCCAAAAGAATGCTCATGAATGCATGAGTGCATGGATGCAACACCCACAAACAAGATCACACAAAGCATACGGGTCAAGGTTCAAGTCACGAGCATGAAGTCGAGGGTAAGAACCAATCCCACAAAGGTATGTATTAAGGTTTTGTCTTCATTGTACCTGCAGAAAACAGTGGTTCTAACAAAGTGCCCAGGGTCCACAATCCACTATCAGACACACCAACACACCGATTTGCTCAGAGGTTGGTATTTATCCTCAAGAGAATCTAACCTGAGTGTAGCATCATGTGACAGCTAAGTCAGATTTGCATCTTCATAGCTTCCACGCTACGATCCTAAAAAGGCTAGGATGGGTTAAGGGTTACTACGGTCCTCAGTGTTATAGGCTTCTATGGAAAAAGTAATGCCTTCTCGATTGCTCGATCGGCATCAGTAATTCCAAAGAGGCAACCACCGAGCGGATAGATTCTCAAGTTCTTCTTTTTCAGGATTCGACTCCTTCAAAGTTCCCTTGACTATACTATCCTCCTATCTCAAAGTGCACTCTGGTCCTGGTATAGGACCTATCTCACACACAGAGGAACTCCCAAACAGAACAAACAAGTAACAAGCAAATAAAATAAAAAGCAGTAAATAAATCAAAGTAGGTTAAACCCCTCAAGGGAGATGGTCCCCAGCAGAATCGCCACTTTTCTGTAGCGGGGAAATTTGTGAGTGTAAGCTATTGATTAACTTAACTCAAAATTAAGCAAGAGTCGCCACCGCAATTTTATTTTTATCCACAAAAGGAAAGGAAAAAGAGCGAACAAAACCTAAAGAGTTCTAAAACAACAAGAACAAACAGAGAATGGGTAAGGGGGTTGGTTACGCAATGGGAAGGTGTTAGCACCCAAAACGTCTATAGTACTCTATAGGAACCCTTTGAAATATCTACCGCTTTTTGGTTTGAAAATGGTTTGCTTGTAAAGAGATTGAGGAGATGAGAGGAGAATTATTTTTTTAGATTTTTGTGTTTGGAGAGACTTATCGCCTCATGCCTACGTACCCACGATGTGCAATGTAGGATCAAAACCCCGTAGTTCGTGGTACAAAGAACAAAAATTTGTTGCTTTTGATTGATTTTTAAGTGTAAAGACAAGTCATCATTCCTAAGCGAATAATTCCGCTTAAAGAAATGAATCATGTCTAAACTTATGAAAAAGAGTTTAAAAGAAAAAAGGTGCATAAAAAGCACAAAAGATTTGAATGAGTTTTATATTTTTTATGTTTTTTTTTATGAAATGGTCAAAATATAGTTAAATGGATTGACATTTATTAAAGAAAACAAAGCTTTAAAAAGTCACTTGACAAAAGTCAAGGTTTTATTATGAAAGCGGTTTTAAGTTGAAAATAAGAAGGTTTTGAAAAAAGAGAGAGGATTTTGAAAATTTAAGAATGGGGAGGAGAAGAAGTGACTATCCTAATGCATAAAATAAAAGCTAGGGAAAAGAAGGATCTAACCAAAATGGAGCCACTTCAAAGCAATATTAAAAGAATTCCATCCTTAAGCAAATTGACCAATAAAGGCAAGTCTTCAATCAATACTCCAAGCAAAGGGATAAGAAGTCCTAATTCTAGGTCCATAAGTCCAATATTACTTCAAAAGAGGTCCATAAAGAGATTACTCCAAAGCATAGGATAATAACCAATAGTTCAAGATGAAGAGAATTAAGTTTTTTATGGTTTAAGTCTTTATGAATGTTTTTGAGTCCAAATGG
Source organism: Lathyrus tuberosus (assembly GCA_022829125.1). Classification (NCBI taxonomy): domain Eukaryota; kingdom Viridiplantae; phylum Streptophyta; class Magnoliopsida; order Fabales; family Fabaceae; genus Lathyrus; species Lathyrus tuberosus. The sequence continues at coordinate 3,153,546 of JALAZF010000081.1, forward strand.
ACAAAGTAAAAAAGGCATAAGCATAAACATTATCCAACGGACAAAGGAAAAATTGCGGAAGCATAAACATGTGTCAAACGGACAAAGGAAAAATATGCGGAAGCATAAACATGTGTCCAACGGATAAAGGAAAAATTGCATAAAAGTAAAAGAGAGATAGGGAGCGAGAAGGAAATGTAAACAAAATTAATATAAAATATTGTTAGTAAGTTAGTGATTAGTTGTTAGTGTTAGTGATCAATAAGAATTGAATAATTGCACTTAGGTCAAGGTTGATGAAACTCATTAGAGGATTGATAAGACCAAAGCCTCCTAACAACAAGTTTCTTGAGTTTTGAACCATAAGACAAATAATCAACCATTCTTGATAGTTTTTCGATACGGGACAAATATTGCGCTATGTTAAGCAATCGCCGAGTAATTTATGGAGTAATTACCCTACAATGAGGCCGGTCAATAGCTCTTTGTGCTAATGTATACTAGATGAACGATATATAGATCGTCATCCGAAAGCAATACCGCACGAAAAGAAAAGTGGTAGGGATCTCGTCTCGATCGAAATTCAACAAAAGAATTCCAAGATCTTTAGACTTTCATCGATCAAAAAGAAAAAGAAATAGATGAAGAGAAAGCCAAATTAAACCACACAAATATGTGATCTAAGGCTAAGAACAAAGGAAAGGGGAAGAAAATGGAAAAGGAACCAAAACAGCCCCAAAAACAAGCATTTTTCACATTCTGGATGCTGGTTAATCGATTAACCAACTCACAGTGTAATTATGTTAATCGATTAACCAGTGCAAACTTCCAATTTTTTTGCTCAAAAACAAGCTGTTAATCGATTAACCTAAATGTACATGTTTTGGTTAATCGCTTAACACTGTGAAAACAGCAGAAAATCAGTTTGAAAATTGCCAAATCCTTGATCACTCATTTCTTCAAACATCTTAGGATCAAGGATTCAATTGTGCACGAATTTTGGAGTAAAACAGCAGCAAAAACCAGCAATCAACACAAATTGCAAGATCCAAAGATCAAGCAAACAAGATCAACAAAAGATCTACATTATGGAAGATGAAGATGAAGCTTCAACAATGGTGAAAAGTGAACTACCAATCCAAATAAGAAAATCCTTCCAAATTGCAGCAAGATCTATACTCCAAAGCCTTGATCTATGAACAAAAACAAGAATGGATGGAGGTTTAGCTCTGAATTAGTAAGAATCAATGTGAATTCTTACTAACTTATGAAAGAAGAAATAAGAGCTTTGGTGAATTTGTGGTTTGGGGAGAGATATTGCAAGGGATTTGTTGGCTATCAAAAGCTTGAGGAATGAATGAAATGAAGCCTCTATTTATAGATTTTAGGCTTGGAAATTTGTTGGTTTGGAATTAGGATTGGATGATCAAAATTAGGATTGGATTTCAAATTTGGAGGGAAATCACAAAAGAGTGGTGATTAGTGAAGGTACATGGTGGGGAATGATCAAAATGATGTAGTGAATTAAAATGAGATGGTCTAGAATATTCCACATGTGATCAAAATGGGGAAAATTGGTGCCAATTGCTGCAGAATTTGAATTTGGCACATTTTTCAAAAATTCGCACGTGTTAATCGATTAACCACTTCACAGTGCAATTAGGTTAATCGATTAACACAGTGAAAAATAGAAAAAATGGCTTTTTGATGTGTTGTCTTGGCTCTGGCTCGATTTTCTTGCTTGTCAAAGAAGGCATGGAAATAAACACATGAACCTTGGAGTCCCTTGAATGATAATCAATTAAATCTTGGAAACTCTTGATCAGATAATTTTTGAATTAATTGCAGATCAACTTTGACTTTATTCAGATGAAATCATTCGAGCTGAGGGACTGTTATTTTGGCATTTTTAACCTGTTCTTCCCCTGAAAAATGTTAGTGAAAGAAAACAAAATATTTTTGGATTTTGATTAATGGTTAGTAAAATATAAACAAATTAAACAAATCAAACGCACACAAACTCAAAGATCCCTGCAAGGCACAATCCTATCAAAGAGGGAACCAATATGTGATCTTGTTTGTGGTATGCAAAAATGCAAATGACATGTGGGATCTTAGGGGTAAAAATTAGGGTATTACAGTCACTCCATAACTAAAAATCCATGGAGAATTGGAATGAGGTGTAGTAGACACTTTTAAAGTATGCCATGAGAGCTACAAATCAATCTTTGGATCAGCCAAAATGGTTGCTTGGATCTCAAGTTATGATCCTTGGAAGTTGGTACCCTAGCCACTTTGTTCCATAACTTAGAAATTTTCTAAGTTTTTTTATGGTTACCCCTTTTACAAGTTATCCCACTTTTATCAATTTTTATTGATGAATGATGATTCCAATCACACATTAACATCATTTTAGGGTTAGGGAACCATAATTGATCAAAAAATCAAAAGGTCAAACTTTGACTTTTGGGCACAATTGACTTTTTAACAGATGAATTCCAAACTGTGCGATCCTCTATGAAATCAAGTCCTTGACCTAAATCAAACTTTATGGATTGATTTCATAGGTGTTATAGGGTGTATTGAATCATGTCCCAGGGTTTGGGAGCATGTCCTGGTCAAAAGTCAAAGGCACAGTTGACTTTTTCTGCGAAACCCTAATTGTGGTTCTGATGAACTCGAAACTTGTGAATCAAGCTTTTTGGATCAATCCATTGTTGAAAATGGATCAATGTGGTTTATTAGGGACCCTCAAATCATGTCTTGAGGTCTTGGCTCATGTTTTGTCCCAAAAGTCAACTTAGGGGTGAATTAGGTCAAGAAACCCTAATTCCTGATTTTTTATGAATGCATCCCCTGAGGCCAAATTGACTTGATGATTGGGTTTATGATGTCCCTTAGAGTATTTTGGGTTAAGTTTTGAATCATTGGCTCATTCCCAGAGGAAAATTTCCACCTGGAGGCCCTGGTCGACCAAAAACCCTAATTTGGTGACACTGGCGATCTTGAGGCTTGATCCACTTGGAATGTTGCAGCCTTGTGCTTGATTCTTGATGTGGGAGTCATATTGATCATTTATGTGTGTTTGAGAGACTAGACAAGTTGAATATCATGTCATTCCATGATTGATCCTTTGTCTAAGGCTCTGAGAGGGCTTGAAACCCTCATCCTTGATTATAGTGAATGCTCAACAATTCCTTGAGGAGCTTGATGAGGCATGATGGTTCATCCATATTATGATGATGATTTGCACAATGATGGGAAATCTTAGTGGTCAAAATTTGGGGTATGACAGTGATGTTGCACATCAGCTTAAGATAAGGTGATCTACAAGAGAATGGAAGTCATGGATACTTCAAAAAGGTCTATCTCATACAGTTTGCGGGAGCTGTGGTTTGAGAAGATGTTACATGTCTAAGAGGCTTGGTGGATCCAAGATGTCTTGCTATAGAGCAAGTAGTTCATGTGACTTGAAGATCTGATTTCATTGGTGGATCAGTGTATCTTGTGGGAGTTTTGAAAAAGAGTGAGATCAATCAAAAGGTGGCATTTAGTTGGTTTCATAGTGTGCATTTAAGCAGGATGCTTGAAACTGATTGCTCTTGTGCAGAAGGGTTGTTGGTTGAAAATGTAAGGAGGATCTGGTACATCTTGGAGCTTGTGGTAGAATTTCTAGGTTGAGGATGGAAGTATACCTTCTTTTGGTGGATGAGAGTTTATTTCTCTCTGGGTTTCTGAAGTTCTTTTTGCTCAAGCTGGTGGTGCAGTGTTGTTTGAAGATCTTCAGTTTGGATTACTATGCAGATAGTAAGTCCAGTGGTGGAACATATCAAGAATCATAGTGTGTGGTGTCTGTGATGTGTGAAGGATGTCCTAACTGATGTTAGAACATTATCCGAGTTGGTTATCCTTGGTGGAGGATTCTTAAGTTCTGGTCTAGGAACTTGTTGCCTACATCGTGTCTAAGGAGTATTTATCTTGTCATACGAGAGAATGATGGAGTAGAAGAACTGCCTTGGAAGGATGGTGTAGAGAAGACTGAAGTGGGTCATGTGTTGATTGCATGAAAGTCTGAATATGGATATTCACCAGTTGATCAGAAGTATTCCAGGTTATCATACATGAGCATGATGAAGGAATGAATGTCTTGGATTGTTGGGTGTCTATCTATTGATTGACCTTGCTAAGGTCGAATGAAAATATTGTGGAGGGGATATCGCCCCTATTGGCAAGTCATGCTAAAGGGAAGTGGATCAGTTTGGAAGCTGTGAAGTTCTGAAGCATGTATACGGTATCTGACACCGTTGGAAGAAAACAAACTAAGAGGTATGGTATCTCTTTGAGGAATGTGCGATCATTCCAGATCAATTGGATTTTATCTCAGGGAACAAGGAGATTTATACATGAGAATTCAAGAGGAATTCGTTTTGTGTATGGATAGTTTCTGGAAGAGGGGGATCAATGGAGCTTTGATCTTAATCCAAGAGTTTGTTAATTTAGGATGGTGATCCTAATGAGTCCTCACGGGAAGCATGATGGTGTTCATGTGTGAGTGATTATTGGTTCTTGTCAGAAGAAGCAATAAGTGGCGTTGATGATTGTGTTCAGCAGGTAGGTTAGATAGAGGGTGCGCTCTTGAAGACATGAAGATGCGTCTTATGTTTTCCATTCATCAGCATAGTGTTCATTGGAGAAGCCCTGGTTATCTTAGATAGAGGGAGTTGCTCCTTGATCTAAGATATATTACTGTAGAGGTACAGTTCAGGTTCCAGTTTGTATTGTGCGTCAAGCAAGCTGTGATTATAGTTCCATCCTGGGAGGATGAGATGTCAAGAATGATGTCTTGACATTATTGTACTGTTGCAAGTTGGGGGAAACTTGATAGTACAAATTACATGGTTCTTAATGGATGCTTAAGAATCATTGGTTAGATCTGGGAGAAATTATTTTTCTTTGCAGAATATGTTCATAAGACTGTGAAGGTTTTGATCAATACATAAGTTTTCTTGGGTAGACATGCCTGACATGATGTCAGAACATTGTTAAGGACATGGGATAAAAGTAACTGGTCTTGTGGTCAGTGGAGAACATGCGTGTTCATCGTAACTTACATTATTTTTTATGGTTTTCTTCAAAGAAGAAACAGTCGAAGCATTCTTAACCGGTGCACATTGGTATTGATGAAGTTACATCCTTGGATTAATGAGGTCATTGAATTAACCATTGCTATTTTCAAAGGCTCCTTACATTTGAAGGAAATTTCTTGGGTATTTAAGGGTGTCCTTGGATCAGTTTGTCTCAGACTATGTTTTCTTTGTGGTGTGTTCAAAATGTATTTTGTTCAAGTCTGGATTAGTATTGGTTGGGTATGGGAATGCCTTGGCTACCTTTGTCAATTTTTGGCTAAAAAAAGGGAGTATGAGTCACGGGAAAAGGGAATGTGTGTGTTGCTCTTGCAGTTGTTTTACAAGAACATTGAACAAGGTGTTGGCTTTATCATCTTGTATATGTTTCTCTTGTGTCTTGTGACCTGAGTTACATGCTTTATGTAATCAGATTCACGAAGTCTACAACTGATCTCTGGAGGGGGAGTGTGTTTGAAAGGAATGTCCAGGATTCTGGTGTTTTAGACCTTCTTCTTGTCACTTTAGGAGTCTCAGCTCCTGGATCTTTCGCAACTTCACTCACCCTGGGAACAGGAAGGTTGTGTTATCTTCCTCATCATGTACACCAACATGAATCCAACATGCTCAGTATTCCAATCATAACCGCCATTCAAATTAAAAGGAGTTTTAGCCAAAAATTTGTCAAAAGGGGGAGATTGAAAGTACCTTTGGTTTGACAAAATTTTGGTAAAACAATTTTAATGATAAAGATGGAGAAATCTGGTCCTGAACAAAGATGTCGAAGAAGATTTCTTAACCTGAAGACATGACATCCTGAAGTACTGCACTGATTTAGCAGGTTTTAAATCTGTAACAAATCTGCCCAAGATTGATGCGCTTTCTAGGAGTGGATCAAAGACCAGAGATTGAAGCCCAAGGAAACTGAAGCCTATAAAAGAAGACTTAGACCTAGGATTTTATATGCCTTTTGTAACCTAGTTCTCTTGCGTAAGAAACAAGGGTTTAGGGTTTTGAGAGTCGTTGGCTCTCTAGGTTGTAAGTCTCCCTTTGTACCAGTTGATGCATTGTGGCAGATATAGGTGTCACACATATCCATAAGCCTTGAGGTATTGGATTGTGTTTTGTTCTTGGATGAAGCTTTTAAGCAAATCCGAGTTAGCTTGTTTGTCAATTATGCTTGACAGAATTCTGTATTGACATGGATGATGTAGAAATCACAGTTGGTGATTAAGGGAAGTGAGTGGGGTATCTCGTATCAAAGAGGTTGTTCTTTGATAAAGTCTTCATTGGGTAGATGTTAGGATATAAAGTTGTAAACGAGGGAGTTTAGCTTTGTAACAGTTCTACAGATAGTGGAGTCTTCTTCCTGGATTGGTATCCCCCAGATGTAGGTGAGTTGCACCGAATTAGGTTAACAATTGCTGTGTTCTTTATCATTCTGCATATTTACTTTTCTGTTAGGGTTCTTTATTAACATGTTGGATCAGATGTCGTAACATCTGGGATTATGCAGTTCTGATATTCAAGGTATCAGTTTGTTGTTGTTCCTCTGCGTTTAAATGTTTATGCAGAACAATGTCTTGACATGTGTTAGGACATCTGCTGCCTACATTGCCAAAATTTCATAATATGTCCCCATCCTTTTATGTCATCACTCCCTAGTACTTTGAGAGCGTCCTTGTATGAGGAAATCGACGCCCCTCTTTTTTGTTGATTCTCATTGCTCGTCGAGAGTGCTTGGAACTGGGTTCCAATAACCTCCTCTGGTTCTACACAAGAGAATGATGATAAGTTGCTCACGATTAAGGCTTGCTCTCCACATACTGTGACTAATTTGTCATTCTTGACGAACTTTAGCTTCTGGTGAAGTGTCGAAGTGACTGCCCCAGCTTCGTGTATCCAAGGTCTTCCTAATAAACAGTTGTATACTACTCGGATATCCATGACCTGGAAAGTGTGAGGACCGATGGTTATGGGAAGATTGACTTCGCCGATAACTTTTTTTTTGGATTCGTCAAAGGCTTTGACGATGATCTCACTGCCTCTCATCGGAGTTCCTTGAAAAGATAATCGAACCAAAGTCAATCTTGGCATGACATTTAAAGATGAACCTGTGTCCACCAGATCGCTGGCTAAAGTATCGTCTTGGAAGTTGACTGTGATATTGAGTGCCATATTATGGTTCTTGCATTCTTCTGGCAGTTCTTCATCACTGAATCCCAAGTTGTTGCAGGAAGTGATGTTAGAGATGATGCTGTTAAATTGTCCTATCGTCACATCTTGTTCTACAAAGGCATGTTCCAAGACCTTCTGTAGAGCTTCTCTGTGAGCTTCTGAACTAAGCAGGAGAGACAATACAAAAATTCGAGATGGAGTTTGCAACAATTGGTCCACAATGTTGTACTCTCTCTTCTGGATGAGCTTCAACATCTCATCGATGTTCTTTACAGGTTTTGTATTGCTGGATTGACCAACTTGTTGGTTAGGAACTTCCATTTGAGGTTTGTTTTCTTTGGTAGGTTCCCCAACTCCTCTGTTGAAGACCCGGCCGATCCGGGTAACTCGACTGATGTCGGCAATGTTCACAACGGAGGGTAATGGAGTTTCTTTTCCATTTTCTATGGTCGTTGCACCATACTTGTATGGGATAACTTTGTCTGACTTGTACGGTATTGGACCTAGCAAGTAGACGACCACAGGGGCTTTTTGTGCCTTTTGACTGTCGTAGGCCACCTCGATCAGCTCTAAGTTTGGAATCTTTCTATTGCCTAGAGAGACTCTTGACTCATCGAGTAGAGGAATTACGACACAAACATCCTTGGTTTTTCCATGATTGGAGATTACGACAGTGTTTTTGCTTTGACCAGGGAGGTAATCTTGTATCATGTTGATTGATTCAGATTTCAAGCATGGTTGAATCTCCTTTCGGTCTAACTGATGTTGGAGGGCTGCTCGCACTAGATAGCATCCTTGGTTATTTTTCGAGCATACTCTACAGCATTTAAAATTGTGAGGTGGTACCCGACCATATCCGCTTTGTATGCAGTGCATCCTTACTAGATCCGTTTCCATTGAGCGGGCATCACAACTTTGATGTCTTCCAGGATTCCCATCAGTCAGGCTAACTTGTTGTGTGTCTTGATCCATGTAGATCAGAAGCCACCAGTGATCCAACAGATGTTAAAGAGTCTTTTGCACAAGCGAACACCCTTGGTTGTTTTCGTAGCATTCTTTACAGTCTTGATAATCATGTGAAGCCAGAAAACCAAGTCTGACCTGCTTAGCATGCAATTCCACTAGACTGGTATTCATCAAGCGTATGTCAAAGATTTAAACCATATTGCCTTGATAATTACTTCTTTCATGGTATTCTTTGATCCATCCGAGATCCATTTGACGTTGGAGAGCCTCTTGCACAAAAAAGCATCCCTGATTGTCTGTTGAGCAGTTCGGACAAGCGCTGTAATCGTGTCGCGGCAGGTTGTAATACTGACTTTGTCTTGAATGCAATGCCACTAGATTGACGTTCATTGCATGGATATCGTGGTTTTGAACAATGTTGGGATGTGCATGGGCCATGTTTACTTCACGAATCCTATGATCCTGAATCCAGCCCAGATCCATTTGTTCTTGCAGAGCTGCATGTACTATGGCATACCCTTGATTGTCCTTAGAGCAGATATCACACTGATGATAGTTGTGAAATGGCACATGGTCGTACCCGCTCTGTTTGTAATGCATCTTTACCAGGTTGGTTCCTAGTAAGCGTACATTGTGAATTTGATAATTGCTGACAGGCTCTCCTTCTATCAAATTCACTGTAGTCTTTTCATGTTGCGGTAATGGGTTCGTCTGAACATTTGGATTAGTATCCTTGAAAGACAAAACCCTGTTCCTGACGAGCTTCTATACATTAGACTTGAAGCTGAGATAATTCTCAATGTTATGTCCTGTTCCTCCTTGATGGTAAGGACAAGTTTGATCTGCTTTGAACTAAAAAGGTGGATTTTCTGGTACTGCGAGAGGCGTCCTGGTTTGAACTTGCCCCTTGGCCAGTAGAAGTGGAAATAACTCTGCGTACATCATCGGTATAGGGTCAAACCCTGATGGCCGTGTAGTACGATTGTTGTTATTGTACTGTAAGCGAGCCTGCTGAAGAGGCTGTTGCGGCTTTACTGATACCGTTGTTGATTTGGTTGGCTCTGAGCAACCTGAGGTTGATAAGTTTGAGTCAGTGCTGGGTTGATAGCAAGAGTTATTGCTGCTACCGGTTTATACCTTCGCCTTTGCTTTCCCAGAGAGATATTACTGATATCTTGCCCTTTCTTCTTTTGGAAAGCACTACCGTATCTTTTGGTACTACCAGATGGCTCTGCATCTTTGACCAATCGTCCTTCTCAGACTGCTTCTTCAAGGCGTACTCCCATGTTCACCATTTCAGTGAAGTCACTGGGCGCACTGGCAACCATTCGGTCGTAATAAACGAGCTCAATGTCTTCAGGAAGATCTTTGTCATTTATTTTTCTTCGATAGGGGGGCATATCTGGGAGGCAATTTCACGCCATCTCTGAGCATATTCTTTGAAAGTTTCTTTATCCCTTTGTGACATTGCTCTGAGTTGGTCCCTATCTGGTGCCTTGTCCAAGTTGTATTTATACTGCTGAATGAAGGCTGCGCCGAGATCTTTGAAAGTACTGATCTTGGTGCGGTTTAAACCCATGTACCATTTGAGTGCGGCACTGGTTAAACTGTCTTGGAAGTAATGGATTAGTATCTGTTGATTGTCTGTCTGGGTAGACATTTTCCGACCGTACATCACCAAATGACTTTGAGGGCAAGAGTTGCCTTTGTATTTTTCAAAGTCAGGCACCTTGAATTTGTGCGGGATCTTTACATTAGGGACCAAACAGAGGTCGGCGGCATACTTTCCAAATAAGACTTGATCGCGAATGGCATGCAATCCCTTCTGCATTTCCAAGAATTGTTCCTGGAATTCATTCATCCTTTCGTACACATATTCGTTTCCTCCAGAAATTGCTTACGGAATCTGCCCCTCCGGGACAACGTGTACCACTAGTTGTGGTATAGTCATTATGGCGGTAATTCTTGGCGCTTCAGTAACCTTAAGTTTGTAGCCTTCAGTGGTTTCTGTTGTAACCCTTGCATCTTCATTTCTCTGAAGTTTGTAACCTTCAGGTCTGGCTATTCTTGCTACGACTTCCGGATCTTTAGTGACCGGTGGGATGTATCCTTCAGGTATAAAGTTGTGAGGCATGCCCCAAGGGAAACCTTTAGGCATGTTGTACTAAGGATGACTGCTAGTTGTCTCAAATGCTGGTGTAGATGTAACCTCCGAGATTACAGTCCTTTGATGTTGTCGTTCCTGGGCTGCTGCCAGGGATTGCATGTCGTGATGGAGTTTCTCCAAACTCTTCTTCAGAGCGTTGATTTCTTCTCTCAGCTCTCTGTTCTCTTCCTCGAGATCGTCCATTTTCTTTTATCGATTGGCCCGAGTATTATACGAATGAGACAGTTTGACTCTAGAGTGTGACACATATGTGAGACTCAAAGACAAAGATGTGTTATGAGAGAATGATGAATGATATGCAAAAAATGTTATATTTTTTAGTTTTTTGTGTTTTCAAAAGAACTGTTAACAATTATATTGCAAATATCATACAGTGGGAGGAGACCCCTTTTATTGAACTTGAAAGATTGCAGTATTTTACAAGAAAAAGTACAGTATTTTACAAAGTGCTGTAAGGAAAATTAGGCCTATGGATCCTGAGTCCTCTCTGTGGAGAGCTCAGATGCTGGTTCCTGAACTTTTGTTTTCTTTGATTGGGCTCTTTCCGCCGTTGTCGGGTCGATGGCTCTCTGCAAAGTGAAAGGAGTGAGCAAATTCCTTTGTTCCTCCTGACTTTCCATAACATGCTGCTCTAATATCTCAATCAGAGCATCCTTTTCCTTTAGTAGTTCCTGAATCTTGGTACATTCAAAATTTAGGATCTGGTATTTGTTCCTCCAAGAGTTTTTCTCACATTGGATTTTGTTGAGAGTGACCTAGAGTTTTTCCGTATCAGACATGAAATAAAGGACAAATTCCTTTAAGGGAAAAACTTCTTGACGAGGGTAAGGCATCCTCAGTTTGATAGCTCTAGTTTGTACCCAGTGGAGATAAGGTTCTGCAGAGGAACAATTTGGTCTTCCCAGGGATTCTCTCCCTCTCATGTGAATATGTTTCCAGGCATGCACTATTTCTTTCTTTAGTGCCCTGTCATTTTCTCCTTCCTTGAAGAAAAGACCTTCTAGATGAGCATTATGTGGGATATTCTTCATCGGGTATCCGAGTTGACGGCGAGCTAGAATTGGATGATAGTTGATTCCTCCTTTAGTACCAATGAGGGGTACATTGGAGAAATTTTCGCATCTGTCGATGATTTCTATTCCTTCGTAAATCTGATTGTACCAATCTATGTCTATATTGGTAAGAGACATAATCTTTTACGACCATCGCAAATTACTCTTGTGATCCCAAAAAGCAGTAGACTTAGGCAAGTGGGAAATAAACCATTTGTAGAGTAATGGTACATAGCATGTGATCATCCCTCCACTGTACAAATTCCTTAAGTGTACAGAATGATAAGCATTTGCGAGTAAGGTTGGTACGGGGTTCCCAATCAAGACTATCTTAACAGCATTGGTGTCGACGAAGTTGTCGATGTTGGGAAAAAGGAATAACCTATATGTGAGCAGGACAAAGATATCCTCGAAAGCGGTTACATTTCCTATACTGGCAAAGCATAGAGCTTTCTCCATCAGGAATTTAGCTGGTAAACCCTGGATTCCTCCTTTGGTGGTCATGTGAGTCCTGACTTCTGACTCATCCAAAGAGATGGCTCTTGCAATAGTTTGTTCTTTTGGAATTTCTTCCAGTCCAGAAAATAGATCTCAATCAGTGATGGGTAAGTCAATCAAGTGGGAGTACTCTTCCAGTGTTGGTGTGAGATGAAAATCCAGGAATGCGAAGCAGTGGTAAACCGGATCGTAGAACTGAATCAACGTAGACAGGATCCCTTCAACCATGTTGACCTTCAGAAGAGATAACAGTCCCCCGGGCTTAGCTCTGAAAGCCTCAGGATTAGTAATCATCCTTAGGTCATCCAGTTTTGGAACCTTGAAGGTGTACTTGTGCGTTTTTCTTCTACCAAAATCCATAACGCAACCTCTCTAATATTTGCAATTATTGTTTTAGTTCTTTTGAAAAAGATTTTTTTCTTGTTTAAAAAGGTTTTTTAATGAATGCATGGATGCATGAATGCAGCAAACAAAAACATTTGAAAACATGGGTTTAGGGGTTCATCGTCACGAGCATGGAGCCATGGATCTACCCATCCCCAAAGGTGTGAAATAATTGGTCAATTTTTGTACCTGTAGAACGGGTTCTAAGAGGTTACCAAAATCATTGATCCCTCTTAGGGATATTAACAGCATGCCGATTGACTCAAGCGAGTTGTAATATCCTAAGATGAATCTTCTTTGAGTGTAGTATCGTGTGTCAACTATTCACGATAGTCACCGCACTACCTAATGGTTTAAATGGTTAAGTGTCTACTAAATCCTCAGTGTCATGGGTACCGCACTGGGAAGGCTATGCTTTCACGACAATCGGTCGTTCAACATTAGCAAGTCCACACGGGTACCTCGACTGATTCGGTGGACTGCCAGGTTAGCTTGGTCAAGATTCATTTCCTATAAGCCTTTCCTAGAGACGCCACCACTTATCTTAATGTTCTCTCAAACTTTCCACATGCGTATCAATCGCATTCCCAGTTAACAGAAATGTAAACACGGGTATCAAGTAATATGACAGTAAATGATATATATAGCAGAAAACTGAGAAAATAAATAAATAAAGAAATAAAGCAAAGCCTGGACCTCTTAAGAACTCTAATCTTAGAATTTTCTCCAGTAGATTTGCCATTTTTCTGTAGCGTGCGGTTTTTGTCGGTGGCGCGACCACCTTACCACGAATGGTTGGAATTGGGTGCTACTTCTGATTTGTTATTTATCCTATGAAGCTGGAAAGGAAAAGGGAAGATATCTTAAACTAACCTTGCATGCAAATGTTTTCTTTAACAAATGATAAGAGATTGGGGATCGTGGTCAGGTTATACAAAGAGAAGCTATTAACACCCAATGTATATATGGTTATCCATAGACCTTTTATTACATGTTTCTCTATTGATTTAAGTGATTTCTGGTGTTTATCTGTTGTGGCTTGGGAAAGTTTCTCCTTTAGGAGAATTGAGAGAATTGAGAGAATGTTTTTGTTGTTTTCGGGTTTTCCGTTGTTTTTGGGAAGGTACTGGACCTAAAGTTTTTTATTAGTGTGCTCGCTAAGATTTCGCAATCTTATGCCTACGTATTCCCGTAAAGATATTTGGGAAATCAGAGCAATCGTAGTTCCTCCTATTTCTATGGGAGGAATGATGTTTGGTGTCTTGTTCAAAGCCCAAGATTGAAGCTATTTAAGTATTTGTGTCTTGTTTAAAGCCCAAGATTGAAGATAAAAGGGTATTTGTGTCTTGTTTAAAGCCCAAAATTGAAGCTAAAAGGGTGACTGAGAAAAAATTTGTCATCTATAAAGGGAGAATATATCATCTATTCATCTCAATATTTGAGTAATTGGTTATAAGGGAAATTACTTTAACTGGAATATGTGAATCCAGCAATGCCATAATTTCCTTTATAAGAGGGATGTCATGAAGGAGGAAAGCTTTAACTCAGTGTAAAGCAATGCCACTTTTCCTTATGAATCTTTCATGCTAAGAGAGGGACATTGGCTTCGATGTTAGGAATCCAGAGGCTTGCCACTTACAGCTGTTAGATGAAAGATAAGTTTTAGCTAGGATAAAGGAAGGACTCCAGCTTGGATTTTGAATCAACAAGTGTGCCACTTACAGCAATTATCTAGGAAAAAGGTTATGATTGTCTGTTTTGATATGTGATGTGTAGAAATGTATCTTCCTGCAGAGTGGACTCATGGTCTCATCTGAGGGGATGTTGATTTTTGTGTGCCTTGATCAAAGTCCAAGGTTGAAGCTAAAAGAAACTGACTCCACTGGGGAGGGTTTTATATGTCTTGTACAAAGCCCAAGATTGAGGCCGACTGACTCTACTGAGGGGAATTCTTATATGAAGCCTAAGAGGAGGCTATCTCTTGCTGAGGATTTATGGAAATCCAGGAGCAGGTCCAAACAATATTGGGGAAACCAAAAGTTTTACTCTTGTTGAGGATTAGGGAAGAGTTGAGATATCAGATACCATAAGGTTCTGATTCTACTAGGGATTTGTTGATGGCTAATTGACCCTGGCTGGGATTTCTAAGGTGAAGGTTTAAACCTTGTTGGGGGTCAAATGGGTTTAAAGTTGAGTTTGGAAACCTATAGAGGTTTCAACTCTACTGGAGATTAGTATATTGATGAAGTGATCAGGGTTTCTTGTGCTTTTAGGAAACTTGAGGGTTTCTTTATGAGATTCAAGAGGATATGAGACTTTCCAAGTCTACTTGAATGAAGCCCAAGAAGAGGCTGAGACTTTCCAAGTCTCTCAAGAAATGGTAGGCTCTAGTGTAGAGAGAGATCTTTGTATGATGCCTAAGAGGAGGCTGAGGGTTTAAGGGATGAGGATCAACCCTAGAATGGTATGATGTTCTGGAATTCTTGACTCTCCTGAGGATTAAACTAGTAGATATAACTAATTTCTATCCTATACCTTTAGGAGGCCTTTGGGTCCTTGTACTAAGCCCAAGAGGAGGCTAAGGAACTTCTAAGAAGCCTGTTGGTCCTTGTACTAAGCTCAGGAGGAGGTTGTGGATGCTTTTAAGAAGCATGTGGGTCCAAGCCAAAGAAAAATTCAAGAAAGGTTTCATTGGGTATTAATCCTTTCTTTGCTGAACAGTTCTAGGGTTTGAAGAAATTCAAAAGAGGTTTCACTGGGAATTAATCCTCTATGGGGAAATGAATTTCTTGCACACATATATTTCTAAGTTTGACAGTCTTGAGAAAAGTTTCACCGGGAATAATGCCTTTCTCTGTTCCATATTGTATAAGCCCAAGAGGAGGCAAGACTGTATAGAGGGAAAACTCTAAGCAAGATATGCAGAAGTATATACAGACAATTATATTGACAGATATACATAAGAAATATGCACTGAAAAAGATATGGAAACTTACCTTCTGAGAAGAAGCCCAAGCATATTGTGATTTGTTGTATTTACTACAATTGTATTCCCTCTTTTAGGGTTTCAAGAAATTGAAGAAAGTTTTGAAAGAAACAACATTGAATTTGAATTTTTGAATTAAAAACAAGTTTGTTTAAAAGAAATATTTGGGGCTTATAGCTCAAAGAGAGGCCCAGATGACTTATTTTGAAAACATTGATGACACTGCGATACCGACAAACGTTGTGGGACTTATACTGGAGAAGAGGCCCAAAAATTTGTTTTTATACAAAAAGGGGTTGGGTCTTACACTCTATTAGAGGCCCAAAAGTGTTTGTGAAGAAAGAAAAATGGGGCTTATACTCAAGGAGAGGCCCAGGTGATTTATTTGAAAAGGCAACGATCGCGCCGTGATTTTGAAAACCACTAAGGGACTTATACAATGACTGAGGCCCAAAATTATTTATGTACAAGAAGGAATGGGTCTTACACTCTAGTAGAGGCCCAAAAGTTTATTTTTATACAAGAGATGGGGCTTATAACTCAAGGAGATGCCCAGATTAAAATAGTGATCGCACCGTTTATTTTGAAAACCGTATCGGGACTTATACAATGACTGAGGCCCAAAAAAATGGTATTTATTAAAGAGATGGGTCTTACTATAACACCCTTTTCTACCCCACAAAATATCGCAGCGGAATACATATAAAATCATAATAACTCGGAATTCACCTCGAAGGGTGCACATTTCCCTTATAAATTCAAAATAAAGCATTTACTCCGTAAACAACATGTTTTCCTCAAAATAACTCTAAATGCCTTCAAAGGGCAGCAGAACCACCATAACCACAAAAATCCCACAAGAGGGTTTATTAAAATAAATCATAGTCATCAAATAATCAATAAAATAACAGCCAAATAAATTCAACATAGTTCGACTCAATGACCCCAACCCGATGTTACACTATCAGAGCAAAGACCCTCTAAGTCGACCAAAAGCAAATAATGTCAAAAGTCCTCAAAAGCGTCCATAGCTAATCCTGATCACTTGCACGTTACCCACGTGGAGGCAATAGTCAAATAGGCAGGGTGAGTAATACAATTCATTATAATCAATATAAAATAAGATATGCATAAAAATGGCGTCATCATCATATACAACATCATCAGAGTCATCACAAGGTAAACATCAAAACACGTCATCATAAATCACAACAAATGCCATATAAATGCAATGCATAACAGGACTCATGCATGTGGTACCAATCATCATAATCGATGGACACTTAGGCCATCACCCTCCAAAGATCCCCGTCAAATAGGTTCGATTCTACACAAGAACCGGAGCACGTCATAATCCACTTCACATCCACACAATGGGATAGAAGCCACAAATAGACTGAAGTCTAACACCATCATCACTGGACCGAAGTCCTAACATCGTCACAGAAATGCTATGAATGCATGACACACAACGTCATAATCATCATCGCCAAAAATATCATTATGTGCATCATCATTCACCAAAACATCATCTTAATCATGTCATCATATATTCATCAAAACATCATAGGTCATCATCTCAATATCATCAAGAACATCATAGTAAAACATCAAAAATCACAGCACCAAAATCTCATAACATCACAGCATCATAAACAAATTTCACAAACAACAGCAGTTCGCTGTGCAAACACATTTGTTGGGACCTTCGCCTTGCGAAGCTCTAGCGAATCCCAGAATCCCAACAATGCCCCCATTCTGCCTCCCTTCGCCACATCATTCGCTTTGCGAAGCCCTTCGTTGGGACATTCGATGTGCGAATCCACGACACCACTTCTCAGAAATTAACCCAGAATCATCACAGTTATCGCACATTCGCTTCACTACTCGCTTTGCGAGTCTAGGCGAACATTCGCCTTGCGAGTGTTTCGTTCGCTTTGCGAACTCGCGATTGCAGGGAATCGCTGCTACGCATCAGTAGCATACCAGACCCACAATACATTACGAATTCAACCTCAGTTCGCCCAAAAACATCCCTACAACATTCCTAAGGCATTATAACCATTAAGGACACAAAACCTGCAACTATTAGGTCGATTAATTTCATTTTTGTAACTCAAAATCACCCAAACCTTCACAAACTCCCAAGGTTCCCATAAACCCCATAAATCCCTTTCTCATACAAGATCCCACACATCATCAAAAAATATTTTGCCTCGAAGGCTTATTTTACCCAAAATCAATTCAACCCTTAATAATCCATCATCGATTCTCAGAAATACCTCTAAATCATCAATAACTCATAAACCCTTCAAAAACCCCAAAAACCTCAAAACCCCCTTTCAACACATCACGTTCTATATTGAAAACAATGAAAGGCAATACTCCCCGTACCTTAGATTGTCGATTCAGAGCTTTCTCTATCGATCCTTTGGAAACCTTCACGAATCCTCGCCTTTTTCCTTCTTTCCTCAGAGCTCTTCACTTTCTCCTTATTTTCACGTTATGACCAACAAAATAAAACCTAATCTCAAAATTCTCCTTTTGTTAAACCTTTGGGCTTCCAAAATAGGCTCTCCCCATAATACCCTCACTAATCCACCTTAAAAATCCATCTTACCCTTAATTCTTCTAATATTATTTAAATTAATAATAATACTAATATATCCATATTATATACTATTTATTTAATTAAAATAACCAAAACTCCATCAAAACACCGACGTCGACACCAACCACCAAAATTCACCGAAAATTCACAAATATTATATTTAAATAAATTAAATAAATATTCTAATAAATTTGGGGTGTTACAACTCTCCCCCACTTAAAGAATTTTCGCCCTCGAAAATTACCTCAAAGAAATTGCGTCGGATACGACTCCCTCATCTGATCTTCGCGTTCCCAAGTCCAACTTTCTCCAGCTGGTCCTCCACACAGCACCTTTACCAAAGTTATGTCCTTACCCCGCAGCTGCTTCATCTCTCGACCGTCAATCCGAACAACTACAACTTCCACTGTTAGGTTATCCCTCACTTGTACATCATCCATCTGAATCACATGCGACGGATCTAGAATGTACTTCCTCAACTGAGACGCATGGAACACGTCATGCAAATTCGCAAGTGACGGCGATAAAGCAATTCGATAGGCGACCTCTCCTATCCTATGTGAGATTTGGTATGGACCAACAAAACGTGGAGTGAGCTTCCTAGACTACAAAGCTCGACCCACACCAGTCACTGGAGTCACCCTCAAAAACACGTGATCTCCCTCTTGGAATTCAAGTGTCTTCCTCCTCTTATCATGGTAGCTCTTCTGACGACTCTGCGACGCTCTCATCCTTTCTTGGATCATCTTAATCTTTTCAGTCGTCTCTTGCACAATCTCAGGTCCGAGTACAGCACTTTCACCTGACTCATACCAACACAAAGGAGTCCTACACCTTCTCCCATACAAAGCTTCATAGGGCGTTATTCCAATACTAGCATGAAAACTGTTATTGTACGTGAACTCAATCAACGGCAAATGGCTATCTCAAGATCCTCCATGATACAACACACAAGCCCTCAGTAAATCCTCTAAGGATTAGATAGTCCTTTCTGTCTGACCGTCCGTCTGGAGATGATAGGCAGAACTCATCCTCAACTTAGTACCCAACGCATCTTCCAAACTCTTCTAGAACCTCGATGTAAATCTCGGATCTCTATCCGACACAATACTCGAAGGTATCCCATGCAACTTCACAATCTCCGCAATGTACATTTCGGCTAACTTCTGCATAGAATGATTAATCTTCATCAGCAAGAAATGAGCCAATTTAGTTAATCTATCTACAATCACCCAAATGGAATCATTTCCCTTAGCAGTCTTCGGCAATCCCACCATAAAATCCATGGAAATACTATCCCACTTCCATTTTGGAATTCTCAACGGCTGCATTATACCTAAAGGCTTCTGATGCTCAATCTTCGACTTCTGACAAGTCAAACACGCATAAACAAACTCTGCAACATCCTTCTTCATACATGGCCACCAAAACAACTTTTTCAAATCATGGTACATCTTCGTAGCACTGGGATGAATACTCATCCTACTTCGGTGTCCTTCTTCAAGTATACTCTTCCTAATATCCAGGACATCTGGAACACACACCTTGTCTCTGAACATCATTACGCCATTCTCTTCAATTCGGAATTCTCCTTTGTTACCTTGGTTGATCAAAGTCAACTGGTCCACTAACTTCAAGTCAGATTGTTGTCCCACTCTGATCTCTTCCAGAATGCCACTAGTCAACTTCAACATTCCCAACTTCACACTGTCAGGAGTCTCTTCACATACCAAACTCAAATCTCTAAATTGCTCAATTAATTCCAATTCTTTCACCATAAGCATCGACATATGCAATGACTTTCTGCTCAATGCATCAGCCACTACATTTGCTTTGCCCGAATGATAACTCAAATCAAAATCAAAATCCTTCAACAGCTCTAACCACCTTCTCTGCCTCATATTCAATTCTTTCTGATCAAATAAGTACTTCAAACTTTTATGATCACTAAACACTTCAAACTTAGAGCCAAACATATAATGTCTCCAAATTTTCAGCACAAACACCACGACGGCCAATTCCAAGTCATGTGTAGGATAATTCCTCTCATGAACTCGCAATTGTCTCGAAGCATAGGCAACAACTTGTCCAATCTGCATCAATACTCCACCAAGACCCATCTTTGATGCATCACAATATACCACAAAAGATTCGCTCGGATTAGGCAAAATTAAAACTAGAGCGGTCGTCAACTTCTTTAATTCCATAAAACTCTCTTCGCAAGCTACATCCCACACAAACGATAGACCCTTTCGAGTCAACTGAGTCAAAGGTAATGCCAACTTAGAAAAGCCTTCAATAAACTTGCGGTAATAACCCGCCAATCCCAGAAAACTTCGTATCTCAGTAGCAGACTTCGGAGTCTCCCACTGCAACACAAAATCAATCTTAGAAGGATCTACAACAATTCTGCCACTCAAAATCACATGACCAAAAGCTCACTTCCTTCAACCAGAACTCACACTTCGATAGCTTTGCATACAACTTCTTCTCTTTCAACACTTGCAACACGGTTCTCAAATGCTCAGCATGCTCTTCTTCAGACTTAGAATATATTAGAATATCATCAATGAAAACCACCACGAACTGATCCAAATACTCATGAAAAAACTTATTCATATACTCCATGAACACACCAGGTACATTGGACACACCAAACGGCATCACAGTGTATTTATAGTGACCATACCTCATTTTGAAAGCTGTCTTTGGAATGTCATCAGGCTTAACACGAATTTGATGATAACCAGATCTCAAATCAATCTTACTAAACACACAAGCACCTACTAACTGATCCATCAAGTCATCGATTCTCAGAAGTGGATATTTATTCTCGATAGTCACTTTATTCAACTGCCGATAATCAACACACAACCGCATACTTCCGTCTTTCTTCTTCACTAGAAACACAGGAGCACCCTACGGAGAAACACTTGGTCGAACAAACCTCTTCTCAAGCAGTTCTTCCAATTGTTTCTTCAATTCATTTAACTCAGAAGTTGACATCCGATAAGGAGCCATCGACACTGGACTCATACCTGGTATTAAGTCCACCGCAAACTCCACTTCACGTTCTGGAGGTAAATCACTGATGTCATCTGGGAATACATCTGGAAACTCACAAACAATAGGTAGGTCGACACTTGCAGCTTCACGATCAATCTGCAATGATGCAAACATTGCAAACACCAAGGCTTCATCTTCCACAAGCTCGTCTACTTGCTTAGCAGACAGGAACATCAACTCTCCATTATCACCAAACTCAGGAAATTCTACAGTCTTAGTCTAACAATTGATATGAACATGGTTGAACTCCAACCAGTTTATTCCAAGGATTACATCGATTTGGTGCAAGGGTAAACACACCAAATCCATCACAAAATTCTTCCCAAAAATCGTCAAAGGACATCTCAAACACACAAAAGTAGTAGTAACAGAACCATTAGCAGGAGTCTCTATTAGCATACTACCATTCATATTAGACAACTTCAAACCCAATCTATTAGCACATTCAAGTGAGATAAAAGAATGAGTAGCACCAGTATCAATCATAGCAACCAACTCAATATCACTAATAAAACAAGTACCTCGAATCAGGTTGTCCTTCTCTGACACTTCTGCACCACTCAAAGCAAACACTCTGCCACTGGTCTGAGATGCAGTAGCCATCTTCTTCGATTTCTGACACTTGGTACTTATGTGACCCTTCTCACCATAATTGAAGCAAGTTGGACCCTCATCCTTGCAATCAGTAGCTATATGACCCTTCTTGCCACACCTGTAGCACCTCAACACACTATTAGTACAAACATCAGCACGGTGACCTTGCTCGCCACACCTATAACACTTCCCAGAAGTGGGAGCTCCTCCTCCACTTATCTTTTTCCCCTCTGAAGCCTTCTGCTTCCCTTTGTCAGCTGAAGTTGTATAAGGTTTCCCCCTATACTTCCTTTTCTTCTCACTCAACTACTTGTAGGGAGCAGATCAAGCTCGGCTATCCTCATCATAGATTCTTAAACTTTAGGCACTTGGACATCTCAGCATCAGCACGGTTGTAGTGAGGACAGAACTTTACCAACTTCTCGAACTTCGCAGCATACTCTGCAACAGTCATATCTCCTTGCTTCAGGTCAAGGAATTCCACCTCTCTCTTACCACGAGCATCCTCTGGATAATACTTTCCTAGAAATTCCTGCTTGAACACAGCCCATGTTATCAAAGTGCCAACATCTTTCAGTCTCTGACGGGTGTTATCCCACCAGTCCTCATCCTCTTCCGACAACATGTGAGTTCCAAATTGAACTTGCTGCGCATCAGTACATCCCATTCCTCAGAAAATCTTCTCGATCGCCTTCAGCCACTTGTGTGCACTTGCTGGATCGTGAGTACCCTCAAACTCCGACGAATTTTTCCTCTTGAACTCCCCCAAAGCACGAAACTCATCTGGGACTCCACCATTCAGATTGAGTTGCGCCACCACACTAGCAACTGTTTCCAAAGCATCAGCAATAACACGATCATTTATTCCAGCCATCCTGCACACCACCAACAAGGTTAGAAGAACTAAAACATCAATAGTGTACACACACACTTGTCGACCGACAGGGGACTGACATCACGTAAAAACCTGGCTGGACGGGCCGACCTGCTCTGATACCACTAATGTAACACCCTTTTCTACCCCACAAAATATCGCAGCGGAATACACATAAAATCATAATAACTCAGAATTCACCTCGAAGGGTGCACATTTCCCTTATAAATTCAAAATAAAGCATTTACTCCGTAAACAATGGGTTTTCCTCAAAATAACTCAAAATGCCTTCAAAGGGCAGCAGAACCACCATAACCACAAAAATCCCACAAGAGGGTTTATTAAAATAAATCATAGTCATCAAATAATCAATAAAATAACAGCCAAATAAATTCAACATAGTTCGGCTCAACGACCCTAACCCGATGTTACACTATCAGAGCAAAGACCCTCTAAGTCGACCAAAAGCAAATAACGTCAAAAGTCCTCAAAAGCGTCCACAGCTAATCCTGATCACCTGCACGTTACCCACGTGGAGGCAACATTCAAACAGGCAGGGTGAGTAATACAATTCATTATAATCAATATAAAATAAAATATGCATAAAAATGGCGTCATCATCATATACAACATCATCAGAGTCATCACAAGGCAAACATCAAAACACGTCATCATAAATCACAACAAATGCCACATAAATGCAATGCATAACACGACTCATGCATGTGGTACCAATCATCATAATCGATGGACACTTAGGCCATCACCCTCCAAAGATCCCCGTCAAATAGGATCGATTCTACACAAGAACCGGAGTACGTCATAATCCACTTCACATCCACACAATGGGATGGAAGCCACAAATAGACCGAAGTCTAACACCATCATCACTGGACCAAAGTCCTAACATCGTCACCGAAATGCTATGAATGCATGATACACAACGTCATAATCATCATCGCCAAAAATATCATTATGTGCATCATCATTCACCAAAACATCATGTTAATCATGTCATCATATATTCATCAAAACATCACAGGTCATCATCTCAATATCATCAAGAACATCATAGTAAAACATCAGAAATCACAGCACCAAAATCTCAGAACATCACAGCATCATAAACAAATTTCACAAACAACAGCAGTTCGTTGCTGAGTTCGCTGTGCGAACACATTCGTTGGGACCTTCTCCTTGCGAAGCTCTAGCGAATCCCAATATCCCAACAAAGCCCCAATTCTGCCTCCCTTCGCCAATTCATTGGCTTTGCGAAGCCCTTCACTGGGACATTCGTTGTGCGAACCCACTACACCACTTCTCAAAAATTAACCTAGAATCATCACAGTTATCGCGCATTCGCTGCGCTACTCGCTTTGCGAGTCCAGGCGAACATTCGCCTTGCGAGTGTTCCGTTCATTTTGCGGACTCGTGATTGCAAGGAATCGCTGCTATGCATCAGTAGCATACCAGACCCACAATACATTACGAATTCAACCTCAGTTCGCCCCAAAATATCGCTACAACATTCCTAAGGCATTATAACCATTAAAGACACAAAACCTGCAACTATTAGGTCGATTAATTTCATTTTTGTAACTTGAAATCACCTAAACCTTCACAAACTCCCAAGGTTCCCATAAACCCCATTAATCCCTTTCTCATACAAGATCCCACACATCATCAAAAAAAGGTTTTGCCTCGAAGGCTTATTTTACCCCAAATCAATTCAACCCTTAATAATCCATCACCGATTCTCAGAAATACCTCTAAATCATCAATAACTCATAAACCCTTCAAAAACCCCAAAAACCTCAAAACCCCCTTTCAACACATCACGTTCTCTATTGAAAACAATGAAAGGCAATACTCCTCGTACCTTAGATTGTCGATTCAGAGCTTTCTCTATCGATCCTTTGGAAACCTTCACGAATCCTCGCCTTTTTCCTTCTTTCCTCAGAGCTTTGCACTTTCTCATTATTTTCACGTTCTGACCAACAAAATAAAACCTAATCTCAAAATTCTCCTTTTGTTAAACCTTTGGGCTTCCAAAATAGGCTCTCCCCATAATACCCTCACTAATCCACCTTAAAAGTCCATCTTACCCTTAATTCCTCTAATATTATTTAAATTAATAGTAATACTAATATATTCATATTATATACTATTTATTTAATTAAAATAACCAAAACTCCACCAAAACACCGACGTTGACACCAACCACCAAAATTCACCAAAAATTCACAAATATTATATTTAAATAAATTAAATAAATATTCTAATAAATTTGGGGTGTTACACTTACAATCTATTAGAGGCCCAAAAGTTTATATAAAAAAAAGAAAGGTGGGACTTACAACCAAAGAGAGACCCAGATGATTTTTTGTTTAAAAGGCTACGATCGTACCACGGTTTCGGAAAACACAATGGGACTTATTCAGTGACTGAAGCCCAAAATTATTTATGTGTGACAAGGGGTGGGTCTTACACTCCATTAGAGGCCCAAAAGTGTTTTTGTGAAGTTTGAAAAATTAAAATTTAGAGAAAACCCTAATTTTGAATTTAAAAATATAATTTTCAAAGGAAATTAAATAAAAATGATATAAAATATCAAATATATTTAAAAACAAGTTATCAACTTTGAAAATATTTTGAAAAATCATGTTTAATCACATGAAAGCTTGAAATTCAAATAAATTTGAAAATTCAAGATAGAAATTTCATTTAAAAATGTTAAAAAAACAAATAAAATGAAAGTATTTACAAAAATTCTAACTATATTAAATAAATAATATAAATGTGATTTTTTTGTAAAATAAAATATTTCAACATTTTTGTGACTTTTTAAAATAAGAACCTATCAAAAATGATTAAAAATGAAAGAGAAATTAATTTTTGAAATCATTTAATAAAAATATCAAATATTCAAAAATTCAAAAATTTGAAAATGGCGCCAAGGCCATCTTCTTCTTCCTCGTGTGTACCCGCCATAGCCAATTTGCAAAACCTCATATATCTCTCTCAATACGTAATGGGTCTGACTTTTCTAAACATGAAAGTTGTGTATTTTTGAACAAGGATTTCAATGATATAAATTAATTGCATTTATTTTAAGTGTGGAGTGAGAAATCAGAAGATGAACTTAAGAACCCTAATTTCTGCAAGAACACTATGAAATCCTGTACACGAAAGCTACAAAGCAGTTGATTGAGGGGAATCACTCTACATAAGTGCAGAAACATGTTTGTAACTTGAAAACACATTTATGATGCATGGATCATAGAGTTTGAGAGTGTCCGGCTTACCTCTGCAAGAGGAAATCGAATCCTCAGTTGTAGGTGTTACAGATGTTGTGTGATGATATGGACAGCTTCAATGGACCTAATATAAGGTGTTTGGAAGCTTGGAATGGATTGAATGCACCTGGTTCTTATTGTGGCACCTCAACTGCAAGTAGGCCAAAAAGCTTGATCAAATGGGATGTGACTTTGTGATTCAGGTGTTCCAGATGTGTTTTAAGGTTATGGATCACTTATATGTGATATATGTGAGGTGTTGGCATGGTTGGTTTTTATGGAATTGATCCCTATTTGAAAATTCGATAGTTGATGTTAATGTTGCACCCCAAAATTTGCCCTCATATCTTTGAGACAAATTGATTCAAGAAGCTTCCTCACACTCCTAGGAGTCTCAAAAGCTCAAGACTACTCAAGGATTGACCATACAAGCTCTCCTCCTAAACAATCAACCTACAACTAGGATGTTATTTTTTCTCAAAAGGAATTGAGCTCTCAATACCTCAGATGGACTTCATGGTTCTCTATGTGCTCTAGGGTATCCTCATGTCAAGTCTCAAGCCTTGCTTCACAAGTTTGCTCAGTCAATTGCTCAAATGATCAACAGTCGATTGTATTGGACCAAAAGTCAACTTTGACCAATTTACAGTCAAACGTCATCATTTCTTGTCAACATCAAGATTTTTAAGTCCCATTCATCATTTGATCAAGGGTTGATCATGATTCCTCAAGAAAATCAAGATTTACTCAAAAGTCAAAAATTGCCAAATTAGGGTTTTCTTAAGGAAAAGTCAACTGAACTTTGACCACGCACAACTTTCACATACTTCATCAGAAATTCATCAACCAAAGCTCATTTTGAAGGAAATTCAATTCTCTACAACTTTGTCTCTCTAAGCTCAAGGCCAAAAATGCTTCGTTTGAGAGATATGGACCAAAACTTTACAGGTCATTTTGAAAGTCAACAAAAAGACACTTTTTTCGTCAAAGCAATTTACACAAAAATAAAGACTTCAAATGAAAAAGTGATCAACACGAAAGTTGTAGGGGACATCTTGAGGGTTCCAAAAAGTCCAAGAACACCTTCATATGACAAAAATTGAGAGAGTTGCGATTGGTGCAAATTGAGCAAAATTTGAGAAACGCGTGAAACCTACAATGAACATTTTTGAGGTTTTGGACCAATGGGCATATCTTTTAAGGTTGAATCATGTTTATGACATATTCAAGGACCTCAAAGTTCACTTTGGTATTATTTTGATTTTGATTTTATTTTATTTTGATTTTATTCAAAGAAATAAACAAAATTAAATAAAACAAAATAAATCAAATAATAGTGGGCACATGGATCCTTTTAATGGAGTTTCTAGAAGGATAAAACATGTCATTCAAGGCCATCAAAACCCAAATAAAACCGTGGGAGGGAGTGAAGGAAACATGGTTTTCAAAAAATTAAAATGGTTGGAAACATGTTCCTTGATCCTAGCTCTTCAATGATTTTTTTGTCTACCATGTTTCTCCTATAAATACAAGGCTCAAACACAAGAGAAGGGACTTCACAAAAGGAAGGCTTCCAAATCACAAAATTTTTGAAAAAAAGGTGAAAATTCAAAACTACATTTCAAATCATTCTCAATCCAAACCAAGGATTAAATACTCATCCTGAAGGTTCGATTCCCACCCCATGCAATTTCCTTTTAACCATTTTCTAATCCCTTTCTTTTATCATATTTCAATTAATTTATTTATTTCTTTTCAATTAAATTAAAACAATAAAAAAAATCATAAAACCGTTAAAAGAATAAAAAATATAGTTTAGGTTGTGTAATCATTTTTTAGGCATCGATTATTTTTTATTAAAATTAATTTTTTAGACTTAGCCTTATAATCAATTAATTTTTGTACAAATGAATTATAAATTAGGTTTATTTATTTTAAAATTATTTCTCAAAAATAAAAATAAAAACGAATATTGACTTAGATATTTAGGACATTTAACTTGATTTTTAATATGTAATTGCTTTTCGTTTATCATTTATTTTCTTAGAATAAATGTATAGGTTTGTGCATAAATTGTAATAGTGTAGTTTACATTTCTTGTACGATTATATTATGTAACTGTCCATAAGCCTTGTAGCAGTTTATGTTACATTCTCGCACGATTATATCATGTAACGGCCCATAAGTCATGTAATAGTGTAGGTATTTATTTTTCGCACTTATATTTTATTTGCTAGATAAATAGGCATGTATGGCAAGATCTAAAATCAAACGTTAGAATAACCTATAACTCAAGATAATATAATTGAATCAACGCACATTGCACATATTCACCTCTAGAGTAGCCTCTCTCTGTTGCCTTACGATTAAAATGGTCATGTCCCTCGAAAGTAGGGGTACTTTAGCAAAAGACGCTTACGAATAATATCATCATAGTCCCTTCGATATAAAGATCATAGTCCCTCGATAACCCTTCGAGCTGCCTACAAAAAAATGATATTGTCCCTCGACGACCCTATGGAAAAATGATGATAGTCCCTTCGCATTACTAAGGTATCCTTACATGTTGCCTTATATGATCATTCGATGACCCTTCGCTGTCCCTCAACATCCAATAGATTGTACTACCTACCTATTAATGGTATGGATAGTACTATCTCTCAAGGAAAATGATAAGTACAAGAAAGACCTTACAAATTAGGGGTAAGTAACTTTTAAATGCTTGCTCACAACTCAAAAACAAATACTTTTCATATCTCACTTTTCCAAAAATATTTTCAAAAAAAAAAAAACACTTTGTATACATTCTTACACGAATTATTACCAAGTCAAACTTTTACAAAATATTTAAAAAAAAAACGTTCACACACATTCAAAAAGTAAGTAAAAAAAAGTGAGTTAAGCATTTAAGAGCCTGTGGATAACCATGGATACAAAGGGTGTTAATACCTTCCCATTGTATAACTTACCCCCCCCCCCCCCCCCCCGAACTCAAAATCTATCAAGGTCTTTCCTGTTCTTTTTAGCCTTTCCTTATTGGATAAAAGAAAAGTCGGTGGCGACTCTTGCTAACCGCAACATGTTTTGCGAAAAAAAAAAGTCAGTTCTCCCACCCTGTTACAGAACTGGCGACTCTGCTAGGGAGTACAATCAAAGAGGGGTTACCTTAGAGTTAGATCACTTTACCACTTGCTTAAAATTGTTTGACTTATGTGCTTTATTTCTATTGGGCTTTGTTTTGGGGTTACTTGTGTGAAAGGTCCTACACCCGGACCTAGTGATTCCTTAGGTAAGTGACAATAGATCATGGAGACTGTACGGCATGTACCGATATGGTTGATATGATGGTCACGGTCTTTAGAACCCTAGTTAACTCATCTTTGGCCATTAGAAGGTAGTGAGATGGCCGGCTTTGGATTTAGACCGAAGTTGGTTGATACTCGAGGCTACGCTCATTAAGATCAGACTTTTGGGATGTTTTGGTCGACCACTCGAGTGTCGCACTAAAATAAAGCCTTCGAGAAAGATCCGTGATATGAGTCCTTTAGAACCCGGTTACTATTCTAGGACAGGTTGAGCCAACCAAACCTCAGTGGGGAAGGGTACTTACCTTTGGACTTCATACAAGCCTTTAAACCTTAGGCTCTTGTATGACTTGTTTGTGTGTGCTACTTATTTACTATTAACATGTACATGACATCATAACATCATAACATATCATTTTCACTAACCATTTCAAGGACCAAGGAATTTATCTTTATTCGTCGTTGCAGGCCATGGCTTCCGTTCCTAGAAATTTCATCCGAGTCAACTTTGTAACAGTTCCTTCCCAGCTTAAAGAATTGGTCTCAAAGGTTCCTGGTGGCTCTCGATTCACCGAAAGGCATGGTTTTCTACTCAACTTGGTTACCTCAGGTTTTGAAGAAGACATGATGAGAGTCCTATTCTAGTTCTTTGATCCTAAGCACCACTGTTTCACCTTCCCGGATTACCAATTGGTGTCGACGATGAAGGAGTTTTCTAAGCTACTTGGAATACCTATTCTCGATCAGATACCTTTTACCGGTCTAGAAGACGTTCCAAAGCCTGAAGTCATTGCAGCTGCTTTACATCTGAAGAGATCAGACATTGTGTCCAATTGGGAAACAAGGAGTGGAGTCAAGGGGTTTCTTGCTAAGTTCCTGATTGAGAAGGCTCAATTGTTCCTAAGCGCTATGAGTTACCATGCTTTTGAGGAAGTATTGGCTTTGTTGATCTATGGGTTGGTGTTGTTCCCTAATCCAGACCAACTCATAGACGTGCACGCTATCAAAATATTTCTGACTCATAACCTGGTACCTACCTTGCTCGGAGATATTCTGCACTTGCTTCACACTCGTACTATCAAGGAGCGAGGGACTCTCATGTGTTGCGTACCCTTACTATCCAGGTGGTTTATTTCGCACCTTCCCCGGTCAGTGTTGAAGAATGAACAAAGGTTACAGTGGTCTCGAAGGATAATGTCACTCTCCCATCAGATATCTATTGGTGTGCCCGATCTCTTGAAGACTTCACTCTTATTGATCATTGTGGGGAATTCCCTAATGTGCCACTCCTTGGCATTAGGGGAGGCATCACCTATAATCCTTCGCTAGCTTTGTGCCAATTTGGTTATGCTCGAAGGGATGGTCCTCATGATATGCTTATTCGGGGTATTGTGTTCGATTATGAAGATGGTCCTCAAGGTTACCGTCAAAGGTTTATACGCACGTGGAATAAGGTGTATAAGATTGAAAGCAAGACCTTGGGACAGAAGAACTCTATTCCTTTGGAGCCTTACCTCAGATGGATGCGCACTCGTGCTCGAGATTTTATTATGCCATATCCAGCTGTCAGACCAGTGATTGTTGAACCTGAGTTTGAAGGAGGTGTTCCTCAAGTCATTCTCCATCCAGATATGCCTACCGATCTTGATGAGCTGCAGAAGTCCTGGGTTCAGATGAAAGAAGAAAGGGGCACCTTTGAGACTCAGTTCTATGCTAGTGAGAAGAAGGTGTTGGAGTTGACGAAATTACTTCATGAGGAGCAGAGCATCAATGCTTACATCGACACAAAGAGGAAGCGCCCGTGGGAGACTTGTGTCTTGAGTTCTAGGTCTTAGGCATTTTTGATTTTGCTTTTTGAAATTTCCTTTCATTGTAGCCCAATAGGCATAAAAGAAAAAAAAAAGGAATTTTGAGTTTACTAATAAAAGTTTTCCTTTTGTTTCTGTTTGTTTGCAAAGATAAACTCTAAAGTCCTTGAAATCATTGCATATGCATCTACATCTCATAATCATTTCATAGTAGGTTTCTAAGACAGGTTTATCATCTTCTCGCTGTTTATTTCAGAAGAAATGGATCTCGAGCAAACCGTCAAAGATCTTCAGGCCCAGACCGCCCAGTTCCAAGAGCTGATCCTCAACTTGTCCAAGGGGCAAGAAGAACTGAAAGCACTTCTGATCAAGAAGAAGAAGAAAGCAAGAAAATCAACTGGCGTCATCAACATGGGGAGGAGATTCAAAGGTTCGGCTAAACAGGTCAAGGAAATTGGGATCCCAGTAGACCAAGATGATGAACTGGATGACAACTATGAAAGTGACAAACATGAGGAAAATAGTATCCACGGCACCTGTGGACACTCTGAAAAGGAAGATGATTATCTGGATGATCAGTATCCCCCTGGTGATGAGAAATACAAATTACTTTAAGAATGTTTGATGGCCATGGAGGTTCAGAAAGTACCTGGTTTGGATTTTGAGGACTTGGGCTTGGTTTCAGGAGTTGTCATTCCTCCTAGGTTCAAAATTCCCACGTTTGCTCAATATGACGGTGTGTCTTGCCCGAAGCTGCATTTGAGATCATATGTCCGAAAGATTCAGCCACGTACTACTGACAAAAAGTTGTGGATGCATTTTTTCCAAGAGAGTTTGTCTGGAGCTCAACTAGAGTGGTACTATCAACTTGAGAGTACCAATATTCGTACCTGGAATGATTTGGCTGAAGCTTTCTACCGGCAATACCAATATAACTCTGATTTGGCGCCAACTTGAATGCAACTCCAAAGCATGTCCATGGGCCCTAATGAAAGTTTCAAAGAGTACGCCCAGAAATGGAGAGATCTTGCAGGCAGGGTTCAGCCTCCTTTAGCTGACAGAGAGTTGGTTGACATGTTCATGATCACACTAACCGGTCATTTCTATAGTCATATACTTGGAAGCTTGTCATCCGGTTTCACCGAGTTGATATTGATAGGAGAACGTGTTGAAAGTGGAATTCGAAGTGGTAAAATACAAGTGGCTACATCTTCAAACACTACAAAGAAGCCACATAATGGAAAGAAGGAGTCTAATACTGTGTACGGCCAGAAGGGTCGTAATAAGAATGACCGCAACCAATCTGTTGGGGAAGTTCTGATCTCTGCACCAGTGCCACAACAACAACAGGGTAGTCAGCGTAAGCAGGATGCCCCCAGGAGACAGTTTACAAGGATCAACATGTCATTGGCTCAGGCGTTGCAGCATATGTTGAAGGCAGAATTGATTACTTTGAGGGATCCTCCTAGGAATCCTAATACTTCCGCTCCTAGCTATAATCCCAATGCAAGGTGTACATACCATTCTAATATTCCTGGACATGATACGAACAGCTCTTGGGCACTGAAGAACAAGATTCAATACATGATTGATGCTAAGGAGATTGAGTTTGATCCCCTGAGACTCCTAATGTGATTACCGCTCCTATGCCGAATCATGACAAGATCGTTCATGCTATTGACGATAGTTCTTGTGTTTCTATCGTGGTTGACTTGATTGTTCCTCTATCAATTGTTAAGAAGAAGCTGTTGCAAGCCGGTTTGTTTCCGGGCTGTGTTAAAAACTGTTATTATTGTGCATCTCAATCCAATGGTTGTGTGAAGTTGAAAGAAGGCATTCAGCGTTTGATGGACAACCGTACTATATTGTTTGAGAAGGCTCTTTCTATGGAGAGCTTATGCGAAAATTTGTCCCGAGGTCTGAAGTTTGAGGACGTATCTGTGGTTACTAATTCCAAAACTCCAGTGAGGATCACCTCTAAAGGTCCTGTGAAGATTACTGCCGAGCCTAGAGTGGCTCCCCTGATTAATACTACGCCCAGTCCGATTCCATATTCCTCTAGCAAGGTTATCCCTTGGAATTATGGTGCTGATGTTTACATTCATGGTGTCAAGCAAGAGCCTTTTACTGATGGAACTGTTGAAGTTACTAATCCCGATGTTGACAATATCGTTGGGACTAGTAAGGTTACCCGAAGTGGAAGGATCTTCTCCCCAGAAATCTCTCCGAATACTATTACTACTCCAATTCGTATCTCTGCCTCCGAGCCAATTACTGAGACTCGAGGCAAAGAACCAATGATTGAGCCTGCCCAGATGGAGGCCCTGGGTGAAACTGCTATCGAAGATTCCTCCAAGCGAGAAATGGAGGAAGTGCTGAAAATTATCCGCAAGAGTGATTACAATGTTGTTGAACAGTTGGGGCACACCCCCTCTAAGATCTCTATGTTATCTCTGTTGTTGTGCTCCAAGGCCCATGCTAAAGCTTTGGTGAAGTTTTTGAAATTTGCGCACGTGCCGCAAGAAATCTCTGTTGACCAGCTTAAAAATTGTGTCGCTAGCCTGACAATTGATAATGGTCTAGGCTTTTTTGATGCTGATCTGATTCCCGCCAGAAAGAACCACAATAAGGCCCTGCACGTCTCTATTGAGTGTAGGGGCACTACCCTATTTCATGTATTGGTGGACAATGGATCCTCATTGAATGTGTTGCCAAAGGCTATTCTAGACAAACTCGACTATGAAGGGGTTGTGCTGAAACCTAGTGACGTCGTGGTAAGAGCCTTTGATGGTTCGAAGAGAATGGTGCATGGAGTGGTTGATCTCCCGATCAGAGTGGGTTCTCAAGTCTTTGATTCTACTTTCTATGTAATGGATATTCGTCCTGCATATTCCTGTTTTCTTGGATGCCCTTGGATACATGGGGCAAGCGCTGTGACTTCTACCTTACATCAAAAGTTGAAGTATCCCGCGAAAGGCAAGATTGTCACCGTCTGTGGTGAAGAAGAGTACATGGTTAGTCATTTGAATACCTTCAAGTATGTTGAGATGGATGGCGAATTCCTCGAGACTCCTTGTCAAACATTTGAATTGGCTCCTCAGACTGTTCCTATTGCTAAACCAGTTCCTACTGTTCCCAAGGTTACTAGAGTGCCTTCTACAATGGCTTCCCTAAAGGATGCTAGAGCTGTGGTTGTACCATTTGGGGTCAGCTTCCTGACATTCCTTACAAGTCTGATAAATTTGGTTTGGGCTTTACTTCAGAGGATCAGAGGGTTGTACATCGTGCTTGTGCTATTCGTATCACCAACAAAGGAGTTCATAAAGATTAGGTCAACGTTGTGGAAGATGCTGATAGTGACTGTGACCTAGACAGTTGGATCTTTCCTACCATTGGCAATGGGCTCAACAATTGGAAGACTGAAGACATTATTCCTATCTCCTTTAGTCAGGAGTAAATGATATTTTCTGTTTTTCTTATTTTCAAAGTTTGGTTTTGTAATTTGAACAATAAAACTTTTAAGCCTTATGCCTTGCCCAGGGCACAGTGGCCCATTTGTTAGGGTTGTCATTTCATCGCATATTTTCATTCAATAATTCAATGGATGTTTTGCATTCAAATTTTGCACTCTTTGTCTTTTCTTTTACTTTATCTTCATCAAAATAGCTATGTGTTCTTACACACACCCATTTAACAAACTGCAGATCCACATCGACCCTGGATCCCATTGATAACGGTTCTGCTATTGTCAATTATGACTTCGAAAATCCGATCTACCAAGCCGAGGACAAAGGTGAGGAAGATTGTGAAGTGCCTAGAGAGCTTGCTAGACTATTAGAGCAAGAAGAAAATACCATATAACCGTACGGAGAGCTAGTCGAGGTCGTAAATCTAGGTACTGAGGAGGATAAGAAAGAAATCAAGATAGGTGCTGGATTAGAAGACCGTGTCAAGAAAAGACTGATTCAGATGCTACGTGATTATACTGAGATTTTCGCTTGGTCTTATGAAGATATGCCAGGACTTGATACCGATATCGTGATTCACCGTTTACCGATAAAGGAAGGATGTCCTCTGATAAAGCAGAAGGTTCGTCGTATGCGCCCTGAGATGTCTGAAAAAATCAAAGTCGAGGTTATGAAGCAGTTTGATGCAGGTTTTCTAGCTGTCACATCATATCCTCAGTGGGTTGCAAATGCGGTACCAGTGCCTAAGAAGGATGGTAAAGTTCGTATGTGTGTGGACTACAGGGATCTGAATAGGGCAAGCCCCAAAGATGACTTTCCTCTCCCACATATTGATGTTCTGGTAGACAACACTGCTCAGTACAAGGTATTCTCATTCAAGATGGCACCTGAAGACATGGAGAAGACTACGTTCGTTACACAGTGGGGCACCTTTTGTTACAAGGTAATGCCATTTGGTTTGAAGAACGCAGGGGCAACATACCAGCGCGCTATGGTTGCTTTATTCCATGATATGATCCATCACGAGATAGAGGTATACGATGATGATATGATAGCCAAGTCTCAGAATGAAGAAGAGCACCTTGACCACCTACACAAGCTGTTTAAGAGGTTGAAGAAGTACAAGTTGAGATTGAATCCAAACAAATGCACCTTTGGGGTTAGATCCGGTCAACTTTTGGGTTTCGTCGTCAGTGGTAAAGGTATTGAAGTCAACCCTGCAAAGGTAAAAGCTATACAAGATATGCCCACTCCTCGTGCTGAGAGAGAAGTCATAGTTTTCTTGGGACGTTTGAACTATATTGCCAGATTTATCTCTTATTTGACCGCTACTTGTGAGCCAATCTTCAAATTACTGAGGAAAGATCAAGTAGTGAAATGGAACGACGAATGTCAGATAGCTTTTGATAAGATCAAGGAGTATCTCTAAGAACCTCCGATCCTGATGCCACCAGTTGAAGGAAGACCTCTAATCATGTACTTAACAGTGCTAGAGAATTCAATGGGGTGTGTGTTGGGGCAACATGACGAGTCTGGTCGAAAAGAGCATGCAATATACTACCTTAGCAAAAAGTTTACCGACTGTGAAACAAGATATTCACTGCTTGAGAAAACTTGATGCGCTTTGGCATGGGCTGCTCGCCGACTAAGACAGTATATGTTGACTCATACCACTTTATTGATCTCTAAGATGGATCCTATCAAATACATATTTGAGAAACCTGCTCTCTCCGGAAGAATAGCAAGATGGCAGATGGTCTTGACAGAATACGACATCCAATACACTATGTAGAAAGCAATCAAAGGAAGTGTACTAGCTAATCATTTGGCTCATCAAGCGGTGGATGACTATCAGTCTATGAATTTTGAGTTCCCAGATGAGAATATTATGCTTGTTACCGATTATGAAGAACCTGGACCATATGAAGGACCTAAACTGGGATCTCGATGGACTATGGTTTTTGATGGAGCTTCTAACGCACTTGGCAATGGTATTGGTGTTGTAATTATCTCTCCTAAGGGTTGCCATACGCCGTTTACTGCTAGACTTTGCTTTGACTGTACCAACAATATGGCTGAATATGAAGCATGCATCATGGGTATCAAAGTTGCCATTGATATGAGGATCAAATTCTTGAATGTATATGGGGACTCAGCCCTAGTGATCAGTCAGATTAAAGGAGAATGGCACACGAAGCATCCAAATCTCATTCCTTACCGAGAACATGTGTTGACTTTGATTCCATACTTTGAAGAAATCACTTTTGAGCATATTCCACGAGAAGAGAATCAGTTGGCAGACGCGTTAGCCACCATGTCATCTATGTTCAAAGTCAGATGGGACAACGAGGCTCCTAGGATTACTAATGACAGACTAGACGAGCCGGTATACTATTATGAAGTTGATACTGATGGGGTAGAAGAGAAACCTTGGTTCCACGAAGTGAAAAGATATCTCGAAACTCAGGAATATCCTGAAGGGGCATCTATCAATGACAAGAAGTTTCTAAGGAGGCTCTCTGCCAAGTTCTTTCTAAGTAACGGAATTTTGTACAAACGCAACCATGATTCAACCTTGCTTCACTGTGTAGACAAGAAGGAAGCAGAAAAGATTATGGAAGAAATGCATGACGGAATCTTTGGAACTCACTCCAGTGGGCATACAATGGCTAAGAAGATTTTGAGAGTAGGTTACTACTGGTCTACCATGGAAACTGATTGCCATCATCACTCCAAAACTTGTCACAAGTGCCAGATCTATGCTGACAAAGTACATGTACCTCCGGTTCCGTTGAATGTTCTAACTGCTCCTTGGCCTTTTGCAATGTGGGACATTGATATGATAGGAGAGATTAAACCTACCACTTCCAATGGACATCGTTTCATCCTTGTTGCTATCGATTACTTTACGAATTGGGTGGAAGCAGCCTCGTTCGCTTCTGTTACCAAGAATGTTGTAGCTCGGTTCATCAAGCATAATCTTATCTGTCGGTATGGCATCCCTGAAAGGATTATCACAGACAATGGTACTAATCTGAACAACACTATGATCACTGAACTCTGCACACAGTTCAAGATTAAGTATCACAATTCTTCTCCATATCGACTAAAGATGAATGGCGCAGTAGAAGCCGTCAACAAGAATATTAAGAAGATCTTACAAAAGATGACGGTGACATACAAAGATTGGCATGAGATGTTACCATTTGCTCTTCATGGTTATCGCACCTCAGTACGTACCTCAACAGGGGCAACCCCTTTCTCTTTAGTCTATGGTATGGAGGCAGTTTTACTTGCTGAAGTTCAGATTCCTTCCCTAAGGATTATGAAAGATGCAGACTTAGACGAAGACGAATGGGTTCAGACTCGACTTGATCAGATAAATTTGATTGATGAGAAGAGGCTCGCGGCTGTCTGTCATGGCCAGATGTATCAGAAGCGTATGATCAAGGCCTTTAACAAGAAAGTCAAGCACCAAGTGTACCAGGCCGATGATTTGGTAATAAAGCATATCATACTACCACAGGGTGATCCCAGGGGAAAATGGACTCCCATATATGAAGGTCCATTTGTAATCAAGAAAATATTTTCTGGCGGCGCTATGATGCTTACTACTATGGACGGTGAAGATTTCCCGCACCTTGTGAACGCGGACATAGTCAAAAGATACTACGCATAAAAAGAGACCCCGCTAGGTTGACTGGCCTAGGAAAAAAATAAGGGCATCCCGGCAAACCAAAAGGGTTCGGGCAAGAATTAGGGATATATATACAAAAGAACTGTACACCCGGTAAGTCGAAAACCTGAAAAGGCGGCATGGACAAAAGAAAAGGGTATCCCGGTGGACTGAAAAGGCGGTCCAGGCAAAACTTAGGGATTAAAGCGTACGTCTATGTCCCGTTGGATCACTTATCTACTTCCAGCTTAGTTTTGTTCGAACGACGCAGATCAATCCAGTCATCTTTCTCCAACAGCAAGGGATGAGATGCTTAAAGATATAGTGGCAATAGCAGAGTTGAAACTCAATGGGATCATTTCCACATAGCTGTTTTTTCTTTGTTTATCACTTTGTACCTTTTCAATTTTTACGACAATTTCCTCTTACTAGAATTTCTGTCCCCTTGCACAAAAAATGCCTATTTATAGGCCAATTTCAAAATCAATACAAGTCTACTTTCAAATTCAAAATTGTTTTTACTTTCCCTGTTTTGTTTGTGTAAACGTCCAATGGGTACTTTGAATGAACATATGCACTTGAATATGATTGAAGTTTACCAAAAATATACGTGAAAATAGGAATAGCATTTACTAAGGACTCAAGGAGTTGGGATAATGTTCAAGATGTCCACGAACCCCCATAGAGCCAGTTTCATGGAAATACCCCCACAGAGCAATCTCCATGGAACTATCTCTATAGAGCTATCTTCACAAGCTCATCCCCAACAGAGATATATTCCCCGACAGAATTAGTATGCCCTCAGACAGAAATTGGGACATCTTTCAGTGGTTCACTTCCATATATTTGATGGACGGCTTGGCATGATCATCTTCCCCAATGGGTCCCCTAGCAGATAAGGAAGTTGATCATTTCCCCAGCATACAGCAGAAATTTCCTCAGCGCAGCCTATGAAATTCTAATCCCCATCAAAGATTATTCCCTCTTTGTAGTATACAGAATTCAATTCTCCAGCTGAGTTTATTCCTCTAACACTATAAATTCACCAATAGAATTCTCTCCCCCAGCATAGTTGACGCTCATATCTGGAACCCGGGCAGATATTGCATCGGAGGATTATCCATCTCGTTTATCCCCAGTCAGGGTACATGCAGCCAAACTCTCCTTGAACGCTTTTATCCCCAAGCAGAAGTCGAAGATCCCCAGCGGAGTATTCCCAAACAGAAAAGCGGGAATTCCCAGTACAGTCGTCCCAAACAAAAGAGGAAGAGTGATATTCTTCATTCCCAGCAACAGACAGGGATTTATTTTCCCCAGCCAGACGTTACTATTCAAAGCCACCGCTGTCGTCAGCAACATTGACATCCATGCATCATGTACAGAATATCATAGCATATACATACAAAACATATAACATTCTCATTTATCTTGAGAGCATCATTACGTAATGCATTACATACATCATGACATTGCATAAAACTAACTTTGCCTTTTTCAGGTGAGTTCACAATCAGACAAACATTATCATCTTCTAGATACGATGCAGAGATAATCGAGACAATGATTTAATTCTGACACTGATTCAAAGACAGATTTTATTCTGGTACTTCAACAGTTCAGAAATAATCAAAACAAATGCTTTAATTCTGATGCTTCAACAGTTCAGAGATAATCAAGACAGATGATTTAATTTTGACACTTCAACAGTTCAGAGATAATCAACCCAGAGATTTAATTCTGATACTTAAACAGTTCAGAGATAATCAACCCAGAGATTTAATTCTGATACTTAAATAGTTCAGAGATAATCAACCCAGAGATTTAATTCTGATACTTAAACAGTTCAGAGATAATCAACCCAGAGATTTAATTCTGGTACTTCGACAGCTCAGAGATAATCAACCCAGAGATTTAATTCTGATACTTAAACAGTTCAGAGATAATCAACCCAGAGATTTAATTCTGATACTTAAACAGTTCAGAGATAATCAACCCAGAGATTTAATTCTGATACTTAAACAGTTCAGAGATAATCAACCCAGAGATTTAATTCTGATACTTCAACAACTCAAAGATAATCAACCCAGAGATTTAATTCTAATACTCCAACAGTTCAGAGATAATCAGGACAGAGATTTAATTCTGACACTTATCCCAGAAGATTTTCCAAAAAAATGGTTCAGAGATGATCGAGACGAAGATTTAATTCTGATACTTATTCCAGAATATGTTCCAGATTCAGCTCAGAAATGGTCAAGTATATTTTCCAGATACGGTTCAGATACGATCTAGATATAGATTTCATTTTGATACTCATTCCAATACATCCTCAGATATAATCAAGGCGTAGATTCGTTCTGAAATTCCCCAGCACATCTGCTAGATACAGTTGGACACGGACTCATTCTAGTATACTCCTCAGATATAGTCAAACCTAGACTCCTTCTGATACTCCTGTCAATATTTACTTTGGATGGCATCTATAAGCCCATCTCCATCCTGTCATCTTTCCGACTTTTTAAGGTCAAATTCATGAAATTCAAGTTATATATGTTCATTGGACAAGATTTGATCAAGAAATGATGGAGGAATAATGAAATATCAAGAAATTACAAAACTGCCAAAAATAGAAACTTTAGGGTTTCCAAAGATAGCAAGTTTGGACCATTTTGCACTACATTTTGAGGCTCTCTTTCTTCAAGATAAAAGCTTCAAACCTCAGGCCCAAGTTGAGCCAATTAAAGTTCATGTTCTAAGCTTCAAATCCATATAAAGAACTCTTCCATCGGATCAAAATTGAGGGAGTTATGATCAATCAAAGTTTGGTGAAATCAAGGCAAATCTCAAGTCATGGCAAGGCAAGTGCAGGCCCATAGGCCATAATTTCATCGAACAGTTGGCGTACCAAATGTCAAGCCAATTTTCTCCATCAAGGAAGCTTCAAATAGAAAACTTTCCAACATCAAAGTTGTTTCTTTCCATGCCCTCTTCAATGTTCATGTTGGACATTTTTTCATTTGAACAAGTTATGAAGGTCATACGAGGGCTCGAACATGGTAGTTTCATGCTGAAAGTTCACAAGTCACAAGGCCTTGCTTGCAGCCCAAGTCACACCTACACACCAATTGTGGTTCCTGGTTTTCCAAGCAACCGAGTTGATCCTAACTAACCGAGTTAACTAACTTGACTCGGTGAGTTGAGTCTAACTAACTCCGACCCTAGCTCCAAACCCAAACCTCATTCCAAACCTCTTATACTCCAAACCTAAAATCTATTTAAGAGATGCTTCACTCATTTTCAAGGACCTTCAACCATTTTATAAAATTTCTCAATTCTCTCTCATTTCTCTCTTCACTTTGCTACAACTTCTACTTTTCTCTTCCAAAACCACACACAAAAGCTTTTATTTCTTGAAGAATAATCACTTTTTACATTGAAAAGTGATTAATTCTTGAGCTAAACTTCATATCTTGGTTTGCATTGGTTGGATTTTCTAGAATTGCAGCTTGTTCTTCTTCAATCCGAAGGTTTCTCACCATTTATTTTGGTGCAAGTTGGATTTTGGTGGATTTTCGCGATTTCGTTCGGTTTCGACGCGTTTCGGCTATTGATTGAAGAATCTCTGGTTTTCTTTCATTTTCTGCACCAAGATTACTTTGCAACAATTACCAAAGCAAGTCTCCTCTTTGTAGGTTGGTTTTCCCTAAATCTCCACTCGTTTTAGCTTATTCGCAACCTATTCGATGTAGATCTTTGTGGATTTTCGATTTGGATTCATGTGCTTGAATATGATTCTTGATGTGGTTGATAATTGGATTCAATTGATGTTTGTTGACTGTAATTCAATGTAATTTCGTGCCTAATTGATTGCATGTCCATTTGGAAGTTTGGAGAAATGATTTGCTGCTGAAAAGTGCTTTTGAAACTGGTTTTTTGGCCACTGGCCCAAAGTAACCGGTTACTCACCGTTTGTTAACTGATTACTCTGTGTATTTTTGCGTAAATTGTCTGATTTTCAACTAAGTAACCGGTTACTCACCGTTTGTTAACCGGTTACTCTGGGACAGAATGTGTATTTTTGTGCATTTTCTTGCTTGTTTGACATCCTTAACATGTTTAAACTTCATGGATCAATGCATTGATGATTGGTGGGTTATTTTTGAGATATCTTAACTCACACCACAGTACGAACTTGATTTTACGACACGCGTGCCTTTGTTTTTCATTATTGAGCATAACGTTTGCATTGTAGATTAATTGATGTGATGAACACATGATGCACACACCTTGAGCTTATTAATTGCTAATTGATGTTATGTTGCTGGAATTATCATGCGCATGTTCATTTGCTTTTCATTTCAAGAGATGTATACTTGTTTTTTACTTGCTCATATTCTTGACAATGTGTATTCTTTTGCAATGGGCATTATAACATGTTTGATTTCAAGGATTGTTCACCATGATTTATAATGTGATTGTGATCGTGTTTGTTTGATGAATGTGCAAGGCTTAATGCATGATAATGGTCGTTATGATTGAGATTGTTTGTTAATGCATGATGTCTCTAATCTTCCACCACTGCCTGGACACATATATGCTGTAGTATGTGCTGCCAAATGCTTGTTACACCCATTTTGTATGTTGAACATGAGCTGTTGTTTACTGTTTGGTATATGTAGCTGAATTTACTACTGTTCTGTTGCATGTGGGCTGTAATAGCTGTTGTTTTCATTATTTTCTTCCATTGGCTTGTTTGACCAAGTTCTTTTACTTAGGATTTTTTGTGAATAGTTTTTGAACTAACCTTTTCCTGTAGGTGCAAATGGCAAGTAAATGTGTGGATATGCTTCCACATGCACTTCTTTCTTTCATCCTCTCTTTTTTCTTTTAATAATTCAACTTGTGATTTTGATGAGCATGTATATGCTTTCCTTGAATAATTTCTTCTTCATCCCTCTTTAAGATCAACTTAACTTCCACCTTGGAAGTAAGTTGCTTCTTTTGCTCTTCTTCTCCTTTCTTTTGGGTAGGTTTCTTAAACCACGTTAACCTTAGGATCACCATGTATGATAACATTAAGATTGAGTCTTAGTATCCCTCATTAGTTTTCACCTTTTGCTCCTTTTGAGTCACTTCTTCTCATCTCAAAACTTCTTGAAAACACTTAATAAAGATAAAGAGTATTGCGCACGAGCCTTAAGCGTGGGGAATGAGAAATGAGGGGCTTCCTCTCATCTTTCTAGAGTGCTTAACGGGCATCCTGTCTTGGGACGATTCGTTAAATATTCGTCCCTGTGCCCTAGACTTTGGTGCAATGCAAGTTACAAATAACTGCAAAAAACACTTCTTTCTAAAAAACTCCAAATAAACAATAACGTCTTTCCTTCGGGAATTCTCTTCTCATCTCACTCACTCTCGACGTACAAACGTGCTTCTTCTCGTTCTCTCGCAAGACGGTAACGCCTAAGTCTCCATACAGCGAGCTGCAACAGCTGAGCTAGAACGTTAGTCGTTCCATTAAAAAACACAAACCACTTTTCCCTTAGTGAGGGGAACTACATCGCTCTGATTCTCATGTTCCCGATGAGATACGTAGGCAGTGGAGTAGGGCCCATTGGAGCACTTCTTTTATTTTCCCTACATTGGTTCCTTTTTTCTCTTTTTCCAGTATCCTTTCCTTACACCCTTTGATCGAGACAAGCAAGCGTGGATCCCATCGGGTACGATGGACGCGTGGGGGTGCTAATACCTTCCCTTCGCGTAACCGACTCCCGAACCCAATTCTCTTGGTCGCAAGACCATGCTCTTTCCTTTCCCTTCAGGTTTATGCAGTGTTTCCTTTCCCTCTCGTGGGATAAATACACATTGCTGGCGACTTTGTTTCGGTGCCACTTTCGCGTTTGTACTTGGATGAAAATCCCGAGAGCGACAGCTGGCGACTCTGCTGGGGATCGAACCCAGAATCTCTGGTTTCCTTAGCGAGTCAATCCTAGTGCTTGTCTATTTTTCTTTCATTGGGTGTTTACTGTTGTGCTGTATTTACTGTTTTATTGTCTGGTTATTTACTGTTTTACTGTACATTACTGTATTTACCGCATTTTAGCATTTTCATTTCATATGATATATTATGCTATACCGGACTGTGCTGTTCTCTGTTTGGCGGGCAGGGTGTTTTGAGAGATAAGCCCACTACCCAGGCTTGAGTACACCCTAGGACTAGAGTGGAGAGTAATGGGACCTACGTGCCATCTTGGTGTGTTTGTGTGTTCACAAAATTCACAACTAGACGAGGCTATCTTGGGACGCATTCTGACGTGTGTGTCATGCGCATGTTAGGGTGTTGATCTAGAGAGCTGTCGACTCTGGTGACCATTCCCGAGGACTCAGCAACGGCACTCCTCCCGAGATGTGACAGTGGCAGACCACATTATGTGGCAAACCCATTGCACATTCTCGATCCGAGGAC
This sequence comes from Lathyrus tuberosus, assembly GCA_022829125.1. NCBI lineage: Eukaryota > Viridiplantae > Streptophyta > Magnoliopsida > Fabales > Fabaceae > Lathyrus > Lathyrus tuberosus. Next base: position 3,198,042 of record JALAZF010000081.1, read on the forward strand.
CCAATGCTGAGAACTTGCTGTAGGATGACCTTATTTTTGGGGAATCAGTGGACGACCTTTTTGTTTGGCGATAGCATTGTATCCTACGGGCTGAATGTGTTATTGCTTCTCAAATAGAAAATCCGAAACTGAGGAACCACTGTTCTAGTACCCACATGTGAGGATGGGCGGGTGTTTACAGGTTTGCAGGTGACCATGCCTCCTACATACCCTAATACTCTGATATTTTCACAGACAATTGATATAAATTGTTACAGTCAGTGGGTTTCTATCTGCAGTATTATTCTCAGACTTGTACAGACACCGTGCACACAGTCCAGCACAGACACTTGGCACCTTGATCCCATGCCTTGCATTGCATTATCATGTCATAACATTCATATTTTTTCATTTTCCAGGTAGTATCTGATTTTGATTCCAGTCAACGGGCAGTTATAGGGATTGATAACAAAAGAGTCAAGAAGAACACCATTGTGTACAAGTTCCCGAAGCTCATCCTGGGTCAGATTTGTAAATTGCAAGAGATGTCCAGTCCAGAAGTGTTAGGAATATTCGGAGAGAAGTATGGTTGGATCCTATCCTTTGTTCGCAACATCAGTGAATATGAATATAACGGCTTGCACACCTTGATGCAGTTCTATGATCTGTCCCTGAGATGCTTTGTACTGACGAATTATGTTTTGGTTCCTACTCTGGAGGAGTATTCTAACCTCCTGGGAATTTCCCTCAGAGAAGGTGCTCCTTTCTGTGGGTCGAAGGCAGATCTTGATTTCCAAGCTGTAGCTGGTGCTCTTTATTTGAGCAAGCCAACTTTGGAAGCTGATATTTCTGGCAAGGGGAAGGTTCGTGGCTATCACCTATCATACTTAGCAAATAAAGCTCAAGAGGCAGCAAAGGAAGAGAAGTGGAATGCCTTCAATGCAGTGTTGGCTCTCTGTGTATATGGTGTTGTCCTGTTCCTGAATGAGCCTGATTTTGTTGACATGGATGCTATCAGAATATTTGTATCTGAGAATCCGGTGCCAACCTTATTAGGAGATTTTCATTATGCCTTGTACAACAGGAACGAGAAGAGATGAGGTGGGACAGTTCATTGTTGTGCACCTCTTTTCTATAAGTGGTTTGCTAATCGTCTACCCCAGCCAGGTGCTTTCAAGGATACTAAGAATTCTCTAAAATGGAGTCAACGTCTGATGGGCCTAGATGCTAAGGATATTGTTTGGGTGAATCACGGAGTGCTGGGTAAAGACATTTTGCACAGTTGTGGTGAATACCCTAATGTGCCATTAATAGGGAGAAAAGGGGGTATTAACTATAACCCTTCCTTGGCTATCCGGCAGTTTGGGTATGCCCTAAGAAGTCCCCCAGTTGAAAATGAGGTGGAAGAATCTCTGTATTTTCACATGGCTGACGATGGATTGGATGTGGCGCAGAAAGCTTCCAGAGCATGGGTCAGTAAACAGAAGAGAGGAAAGACCGTGTGGGGTTTGCCTAACAATCAAACTTTTCCTCCATATGATCAATGGATCAAAAAAAAAAGAGTCGAAGAGTACTATTTACCTTTTGATTGGGCGCCTCCCTTATATCCCAAAGCGATAGAGGAAAGAATCACCGTACCAATTGAAGAATTCGATAAGCAGCGAAAAGTGGTGCAAGATTTGAGAGAGGAAAATGCTGGTATGAGTAGTAGGCTTCAAGGCGCTTTACATGACAACCTTGAGTTGAAATGGAAGGTCTAAGATTTGACAGAGCACTTGGAAAAAAGGGAGAAAGATCTTGATGACAGAGCTCAACACTGTAGAAAGATCAGTATGACCGCTGAATCATCAGGCAAAGCCTACAGGGAAACCAAAAAGCTCTTGGCCAAAACTGAAGACAAGCTTGCCACGTATAAGGAGATGTGGAAAGAGCTTAAGATTGAGAATGGGGAGTTAAAAGAAGAGCTTCAAATAATGAAGGAGGACAAGAATCACTTCCCTGGTAAGTGGAAGGAATCCCAGAAAGAAATTGAAGAGCTCAAGCTGCAAGCGGGAATTAAGAAGTCAAGGTGCGAAGGCAACGATGTTGAAGAACATATTACTAGGCTGAATCAGGATGTCGAGAAGAGAAACAGACTGATCAAGGGGTTGCTAGAGAAACCTACTCATCCAGACACTGTGAACCTTCTTGAAGAGATCGAAACCAGTTTATTTGGAATTGATGTGTAGTAATTCTGTTGTTTGTATTTTGCTATGATTACCATCACGATTGTTGATGGAATCACTTTTGATTGTATTGAACCTATTTGTATATTGTCTTATGATATGATATTACAATATTTGGTTCAGCCGTATCTGTCTCTACAACTCTCAGTTTTTGAAAGGTGTCTTGCTTTGCTTGATTCTGCAATATTTCTGGATTCGGATTTATTTTTCGATGTTGTGTCCGATCCCTTGCCCGATTTCAAAGCTGGAATCAAAGAAGATATGCCCGGGAGATGTTTAAATATGATTGTTTGCATTTTTGCATTTGCATCCTCATAATCATAAGCATTTTTGCATAGCAGGTACTTGCTCCGGTCTTTCTAATCTTTATTCAGCTTCAGGCATTATAGCTGAGAATCACGTTCACCGATACTCAACTCGTAGAAATCCAGCCAGAACCATGGATCAAGTGCAGGCAGAATTAAGGGAGATGCGAAGCCAAATGGGGCAGTTTATGAGGGACATGCAAGCTTTAATTCAAGACCAGAAAATGCTGAAGGAGGAGGTCAATCAAGTGAAGACCCAGATGAGTTTTGTTATGGAAGTTGTGAGAAATGTGCTCAGAAAAGATGATAATCCCACACCTGAGGCTATAACAAAAGTTGTCGTTCCACCATTGCCTGTGGAATCTATCCCAAAGAGTGATATGCCTCACGAATTTTCTGCACAACCTGGAATTCAGAAACTTACTCACCAGCAGTTACCTCTTGTTTCCCCAGACGGCCCCAAGGCTAGGAAGTACTTACCAAAGTCGAAGAAAACTGACAGAATCTTTGATCCGCTTCCTATGCCTTATGCTCATTTGTTGAGGTACCTACTTCAACTCCAATTGGTTGAACTTCAGATGATAAATCCCCTAGTGGAAGCTCCCATTCAATTATGATGCAAGTGCCCATTGCGATTTTCACTCTGGTGCGCCGGGGCACAATGTGGAAAAATGTAAAGCCTTTCATAATGTGGTCCAAGATCTGATTGATTCAAAGGCCATAGATTTCACGCCAGGCGGCGTAAGTATACAGAATAATTCTACTCCTACTGCTGCAAGAAAGATGAATTTCCCGGCGTTCCCTCTTGAAGCGGCATCAAGTCAAGGGCATATCTTGCAGTCTTTGGTCTCAAAATCCCCATATCAGTGACTTGTTCTCGATCTTAGGCCAAGTTTGAAAAGGAAAATGCTGGGAAGAGAGGAGTACCCGAATCAGTATCAACAGCAAACTAGCTCTCAGAGAAGATATCAAAGACCCAGAAAGCCCGAGAGAAAATTTGATCCCATTACTGTTTCTCACAGTCAGCTGCTCGGCCATTTACTTCAAGACTCTTTGATTTAGTTAAGGGAAGTTGCTCCTATCCCGTATCCCCTTCCGCCAGGTTATGACAAGAATGCTAGGTGGGAGTACCACTCAGGGACACAGGGGCATGCCATTGAAGATTGTAAGGTGTTCAGGCATAAAGTGCAAGATCTGATTGACGCTGGGATCATTATTTTCACTACAGATGGTCTGTACGTTAACTAGAGCTTCCCAAGCAAGCACGTAAAAAAGGAAACATAGCTCCCGAAGCAGTCAGTCCAGACGGAGTCAAGCCTCCTCAATAATGGTAATCTTCGTTTCTTTGCTGCTTTTTCATATGTAGTCTTTATTTGTTTGTTCAGACATTGTTTGCATGTTAAAACTTGTTTGTGTTTGGTATGATGATTTTAATGCAATGAATATGTTTTCTTGAAGAATTTCATTTGTGTTCACTCATTTAATGTTAATGTGCACTGCAATACCAATTTTCCTGCTTAAACTCTCTGAGGGAGGATGATGAGGTAAAAACGCATAAATCGCTAAGGGTGTGCTTTTGAATAAGAACTCTGTTGAGGATGTACAGGCATTGTTTCAAATCCAAACACTGGAGATATAAGGGAGATAGACCCTTGTTAACCCCTTTGAGCCTTGAAGTAGGAGTTTCTTTCGTACGAAAAACCCTCACATTTAACCCAGGGGCAGGGTAGGCGTCAGTTAATTTGACCGAGCGTTCAAATTTCAAAAGGAGTGTGCATCCGAGGATCCATTACCTTCTATGCCACCGTCAAGAGGTCAAGAGATGTGAAACCACAATGGTTATCCGTCAATAATCAAGAAGTGAGACAGTCACAACCCTTTCAACAAAGTCAAGACAAGCCAGCGTCACACGATTTGTTCCAAAAAGAATTGGAAAAAAAAAGAAATGAAAAGCCCGCTAAGTTGAAACTTGAAAACAAGCAACTTAGGCAAAAGTTAGGGCATCCTGCTGGACTCCGAAATCAAAGATTCAAAAGAATCTGTCCAGGCAAAAGTTAGGGATAAGCAAAAAAGAATGTGACAGCAAAGTGCGAAAAGGATTACCCAAGAAAGATCCTCAAAAGGAAGAACAAAGTCATGTGACCATGAACAAAAGACAAAAGGGGTGACTGTTACTCCAAAGCCTCATTGGGTCTTAAACCATCAGTGGCATGGGTTCCTTAAAGATCATAACATCTTTTTGAGAGATGAGAGTTTGTGTCAAATTAGCTGAACGTAGGACTGGTGAACATCCCGAAGAGTGGGTGGGCACTGATAAACTTTGAGCCTTAAAACTTTTTTTCAAATACCGTGAACCAGGCCACGATACAACCCTTAAAAGTCCTAATTGAAACAGGGTTTATTTCAAGAGTGTACTCCGATGAGATAGCGTTCCTGACTCCTATGAGTAATGCTAAAAGATCTTGTTGGTATTGCATGTGCATGCTTTATTTTATTCAAAAATCAATGTCGTATCCTAAGCAGTGATTCGTTCACAGCTTTGCGACATATTTTCAATAAAGACTTCAAGATTAACATGTGTGTTGCATTAGAATTTTCATTCTCAGACTAAAACATTTTCTGCTTGCATACATTTGTTTGACATCAAAAGAAGTTTACATATGGAAATTTAGTCCAGAAGCTTAATCTTGCTGAGTTGAGAATCCTGAAACTCCCTAAGGGCAGCCAAATCCAGTGGCACTTCCTCAGGGAACCTTGTTGAGCAGTTGTTTTCCCAACAAGTTGTGTTAAGACGTAGTCGATCTGGGGCAATTACTTCGAGATTCAAATCTCTCCAAAAGCAGGTATTCTGGGTATTCCTTTGAAGATCAGTAGTCAGGGGCAAAACCACTTCAAGGTTCATACTGGGGCAGGCCATCCCAAGAGCATGAGAAGGTAGTCCATCTAGACGGCTGATCAGCCTATCCAGGATTTAGAGTATTGGGGCAGAATATCTCGTGGGGATATGAGATTGTTTATAAATCTTCTCGAGTCGAGTTTCTCTGTAGACCATACAGGCTGAGGTAGTTACTTCGAGATCTGACGAATCTCTCCAAGAAGTTTGAAGACATGGAGGCGTTTTGAATGACGAGTCTTCTATAAGATCCTCTTGAGACAATTTCCTCTGGTGGACCATGTTGGTCTCGGGCAAATGAAAGAAAAACTGTGTTCACGCATATGCAGCCAATCAGCCAGAAGGTTTGAAAAAAGGGGTATTTCAATCCAAGGCATTTGTGGTCCACGTCTTCAGCAGGCTTCATTAATAATGTTCCCAGCAAGAGATGCATCAAAACCTTTCTCCCCAATAAGTGGTGGTTCAGAGTTGGATTTTCTCAGTTGCAGAAGTCATATCCAGCACGGGGCATACATGCATATCCTTTGGCTTGCAGGTAGCAGCCTCATACTAGGCTTAAAGGCAAGATTGAAGCCTTTTCGAGATCATGGGCCATTTCTTCTAGACGAGTAATCACTTATTCCCATACAGAATACCGGGGCAGTCAAGTTCAGGAAGGGTCCCCCACGTCACCTTTTGTCACGACGTTCCTGATTGAGTCCATCTTCGGCCGATGGTCGCTCACGACGATTCGGTAACGACAAGTTAATTTCAACTGGGTAGCGTTGTATCTTATTAAGTCGATTCTCCTATTCAGTACTTCCAACCGCTACAAGCTTTTCTGTGTCGATGACGGTTGCAAATTCCCCAGTAGAGTTGCCTCGCTGTTAATGTTCAAGACTCAACGAGTGTCCAGGAGTTTGAAGACGCCGAATCTTCTGTAAAATCCTCCTGGGACGTGTTCTTCATATAAACCGTGCAATTTGAGGCAAAAGTGAGTTGTCGACCCTCCCAAACATGGGGCATCATATAATTCCCCAGCGAGATGTATTCCAGATTTATTATCTCCAGTAAAATGACCTCTCAAGTCTCGGCATTTGTCTAAGAGTTTGAAGATGTGTGGTCTTCTGTAAAATCCTCTTAATAGACATTCCCCAGCGAAAGACGCTTTGAAGCGGTTATCCCCAACAGGGTATTGTCGACTCATTATCCCCAGTGGAGTCGTCAAGCAGAAGATTTGCCTAGCATGGAACATTGTGGCACTTATTCTAAGCCTGGTAGCTTTGTTCCTCAACAGATCACAGTGCATTTGCTTTGTGCTTTCCCAGCAGACCTAAGGACTCTTTCCCAGCAAGTCACGACAAAAGGTCTTCTAACCAGGATTTGTGTATCCCTGACAGAGTAATTCCGGTCCCCAGCAAGATCGTATCCCTAGTATTTGTACTCCCCACAGAGTTCAGCATTGAATCTTGTCAACAATACTCCCCAGCTGAGTTGTTTTTCTCCCCGCTGAGGTTTAGCGGGTCAATAGAATCTCTTCCTCAGCAGAGTGTTAGCATATTCTCCTCGGGTTTGATGGATCCCCAGGCAGAGTTTTAATGACTTATCTTCCTCAGCAGAGTGATATTACATTCTTTCCCCAGCCAAGTCAGAAAATTCTCATCCCCAGCGGAGTTGCTATGACCAGAATTCGTCCCCAGTCAGATGAAATAATTCCTGGCAGAGTCATCACTTCCCCATATCTCAAGGTCCAATTTATTTTTGGCAAGCGTGACAATTCGAAGCAAACAGATTGTTCATTCATTCTCCAACAGAGATACCATCCTTTCAGGAGTCTCTAAAGTCAAATCATTGATCATTATTGCTCAGCAGAGTCAGCAGAGATGTCTGATATGCATGCAGAGTGTAATCCAGTATTGGAAACAAGTCAAAGTCTAACCGTAGATTGGAAAAAGTCTGTCTAAGGGTGGCAAGTCATCAAAGTCCAACCGTAGATTGGCAAAAGTCCATCCAAGGGTGGCAAATCATCGGCAAGTCCAACCGTAGATTGGCAAAAGTCCATCCAAGGGTGGCAAAACATCAAATTCCAACCGTAGATTGGTAAAAGTCCATCCAAGGGTGGCAAAACAAGTCAAAGTCCAACCGTAGATTGGCAAAAGCCCATCCAAGGGTGGCAAATCATTGGCAAGTCCAACTGTAGATTGGCAAAAGTCCATCCAAGGGTGGCAAAGCATCAAAGTCCAACCGTAGCTTGGCACAAGTCCACCCGCAGTGTGGCAAGTCAGTAGTCGTCTGACTCCATTCAAAAAGACCACATCAAAGTCCAACCGCAGATTGGCAAAAGTCCATCCAAGGGTGGCAAAGCAAGGCAAAGTCCAACCGTAGATTGGCAAAAGTCCACCCGCAGTGTGGCAAGTCAGTAGTCGCCTGACTCCATTCAAAAAGACCGCAGCTAAGTCCAACCGTAGATTGGCAAAAGTCCATCCAAGGGTGGCAAATCATCAGCAAAGTCCAACCGCAAATTGGCAAAAGTCCACCCGCAGTGTGGCAATTCAGCTGCAAAGTCCAACCATAGATTGGCGAAAGTCCACCCGCAGTGTGGCAAGTCAGTAGTCATCTGACTCCATTTTAAAAGATAGTTTCAAGTCCAACCGCAGATTGGCAAAAGTCCACCCGCAGTGTGGCAATTCAGCTGTAAAGTCCAACCGTAGATTGGCAAAAGTCCACCCGCAGTGTGGCAAGTCAGTAGTCGTCTGACTCCATTCAAAAAGACATTTTAAAGTCCAACCGTAGATTGGCGAAAGTCCACCCGTAGTGTGGCAGGCCAGTAGTCGTCTGGCGTTGTACAAAAGACATTGCCAAAGTCCACCCGTAGTGTGGCAGGCCAGTAGTCGTCTGGTGTTGTACAAAAGACATTGCCAAAGTCCACCCGTAGTGTGGCAGGTCAGTAGTCGTCTGGCATTGTTCTAAAAGACATTGTTAAAGTCCACCCGTAGTGTGGCAGGCCAGTAGTCGTCTGGCATTGTACAAAAGACATTGCTAAAGTCCACCCGTAGCGTAGCAAGCCAGTAGTCGTCTGGCGTTGTGCTAAAAGACATCCCTCCAGTGTTATTCTTCTCATCAAAGTTTCATTCGAGCAGAGTTCAGTTGGTTGGGTTTATATCCCTTTTCTTCTTCTCCACAGAGTGCAAATTTTCTGGTTATTTTTGGTATTCAATCCCTCCATACCTTAAAAGTCTGACAGCAATCGCTATCATCCATTCAGGTCTACAGTGATTGAATAGGGGCAGTTGTAATACCCTGAAATTTTCCTTCTCTTTACTTCATATCATTTAGCATGTGCTTTCATTTCATTGCATTGCATTCAAGCATAGAAAAATAAAACATCAAGCATTTAGCATTGCATCTTGCATAAGGGCATGGGATCAGGTGTTTCTCAAAGATGTGGATTGCCCAAAGCAAGAGAATAAGAGCCAAGGTTCTCTCACAAGCCTCAAAGGTCTCTTACATCATATATCATCCCACTTGATCTCACAAGTCATTGAAAGATGGGAATTCATTAAGAGGATTGAACAGTGCATCATCTCCTATCACAAAAATAGTCAAAATTAGGGTTTTGGATTCAAGGGGTCTCCTGATGAAATTTTGATTCAAACTTGATCTCAATGTTTTCTACATAATGTCAAGTGTCTAAGGATGGAAGATTGGCCATTGATTCATTTCAGAAGAAGTTCAATTGATCAGTTGCTTGATAATCAAGAAATTGGGGAAAAGGTCAACTGTGCAGTGAAAAAAGTCAACTCCTAACTTTTTAAGGTCAAATTCATGAAATTCAAGTTATATATGTTCATTGGACAAGATTTGATCAAGAAATGATGGAGGAATAATGAAAAATCAAGAAATTACAAAACTGCCAAAAATAGAAACTTTAGGGTTTCCAAAGATGGCAAGATTGGACTATTTTGCACTACACTTTGAGGCTCTCTTTCTTCAAGATAAAAGCTTTAAACCTCAGGCCCAAGTTGAGCCAATTAAAGTTCATGTTCTAAGCTTCAAATCCATATAAAGAACTCTTCGATCGGATCAAAATTGAGGGAGTTATGATCAATCAAAGTTTGGTGTAATCAAGGCAAATCTCAAGTCATGGCAAGGCAAGTGCAGGCCCATAGGCCATAATTTCATCGAACAGTTGGCGTGCCAAATGTCAAGCCAATTTTCTCCATCAAGGAAGCTTCAAATAGAAAACTTTCCAACATCAAAGTTGTTCCTTTCCATGCCCTCTTCAATGTTCATGTTGGACATTTTTTCATTTGAACAAGTTATGAAGGTCATACGAGGGCTCAAACATGGTGGTTTCATGCTGAAAGTTCACAAGTCACAAGGCCTTGCTTGCAGCCCAAGTCACACCTACACACCAATTGTGGTTCCTAGTTTTCCAAGCAACCGAGTTGATCCTAACTAACCGAGTTAACTAACTTGACTCGGTGAGTCGAGTCTAACTAACTCCGACCCTAGCTCCAAACCCAAACCTCATTCCAAACCTCATGCGGATGTTCATTTGCTTTCCGTTTCAAGAGATGTATACTTGTTTTTGACTTGCTCATATTCTTGACAATGTGTATTCTTTTGTAATGGGCATTATAACATGTTTGATTTCAAGGATTGTTCACCATGATTTGTAATGTGATTGTGATCGTGTTTGTTTGATGAATGTGCAAGGCTTAATGCATGATAATGGTCGTTCATGATTGAAATTGTCTGTTAATGCATGTTGTCTCTAATCTTCCACCGCTGCCTGAACACATATATGTTGTAGTATGTGCTGCCAAATGCTTGTTACACCCATTTTGTATGCTGAACATGAGATGTTGTTTGCTGTTTGGTATATTTAGCTGAATTTACTGCTGTTCTGTTGCATGTGGGTTGTAATTGTTGCTGTTTTCATTATTTTCTTCCATTGGCTTGTTTGACCAAGTTCTTTTACTTAGGATTTTTTGTGAATAGTTTTTGAACTAACCTTTTCCTGTAGGTGCAAATGGCAAGTAAATGTGTGGATATGCTTCCACATGCACTTCTTTCTTTCATCCTCTCTTTTTTCTTTTAATAATTCAACTTGTGATTTTGATGAGCATGTATATGCTTTCCTTGAATAATTTCTTCTTCATCCCTCTTTAAGATCAACCTAACTTCCACCTTGGAAGTAAGTTGCTTCTTTTGCTCTTCTTCTCCTTTCTTTTGGGTAGGTTTCTTAAACCACATTAACCTTAGGATCACCATGTATGATAACATTAAGATTGAGTCTTAGTATCCCTCATTAGTTTTCACCTTTTGCTCCTTTTGAGTCACTTCTTCTCATCTCAAAACTTCTTGAAAACACTTAATAAAGATAAAGAGTATTACGCACGAGCCTTAAGCGTGGGGAATGAGAAATGAGGGGCTTCCTCTCATCTTTCTAGAGTGCTTAACGGGCATCCTGTCTTGGGACGATTCGTTAAATATTCGTCCCTGTGCCCTAGACTTTGGTGTAATGCAAGTTACAAATAACTGCAAAAAAACACTTCTTTCTAAAAAACTCCAAACAAACAATAACGTCTTTCCTTCGGGAATTCTCTTCTCATCTCACTCACTCTCGACATACGAACGTGCTTCTTCTCGTTCTCTCGCAAGACGGTAACGCCTAAGTCTCTATACAGCGAGCTGCAACACCTGAGCTAGAACGTTATTCGTTCCATTAAAAAACACAAACAACTTTTCCCTTAGTGAGGGGAACTACGTCGCTCTGATTCTCATGTTCCCGATGAGATACGTAGGCAGTGGGGTAGGGCCCATTCGAGCACTTCTTTTATTTTCCCTACATTGGCTCCATTTTTCTCTTTTTCCAGTTTCTTTTCCAGTATCCTTTCCTTACACCCTTTGTCGAGACAAGCAAGCGTGGATCCCATCGGGTACGATGGACGCGTGGGGGTGCTAATACCTTCCCTTCGCGTAACCGACTCCCGAACCCAGTTCTCTTGGTCGCAAGACCATGCTCTTTCCTTTCCCTTCAGGTTTATGTAGTGTTTCCTTTCCCTCTCGTGGGATAAATACACATTGCTGGCGACTCTGTTTCGGTGCCACTTTCGCGTTTGTACTTGGATGAAAATCCCGGGAGCGACACCTAGGAGTCTCAAAAGCTCAAGACTACTCAAGGATTGACCATACAAGCTCTCCTCCTAAACAATCAACCTACAACTAGGATTTTATTTTTTCTCAAAAGGAATTGAGCTCTCAATACCTCAGATGGACTTCATGGTTCTCTATGTGCTCTAGGGTATCCTCATGTCAAGTCTCAAGCCTTGCTTCACAAGTTTACTCAGTCAATTGCTCAAATGATCAACAGTCGGTTGTATTGGACCAAAAGTTAATTTTGACCAATTTTACAGTCAAACGTCATTATTTCTTGCCAACATCAAGATTTTGAAGTCCCATTCATCATTTGATCAAGGGTTGATCATGATTCCTCAAGAAAATCAAGATTTACTCAAAAGTCAAAAAAAGTCAACTGAACTTTGACCACGCACAACTTTCACATACTTCATCAGAAATTCCTCAGCCAAAGCTCATTTTGAAGGAAATTCAATTCTCTACAACTTTGTCTCTCTAAGCTCAAGGCCAAAAATGCCTCGTTTGAGAGATATGGACCAAAACTTTACAGGTCATTTTGAAAGTCAACAAAAAGACACTTTTTTCGTCAAAGCAATTTACACAAAAATAAAGACTTCAAATGAAAAAGTGATCAACACGAAAGTTGTAGGGGACATCTTGAGGGTTCCAAAAAGTCCAAGATCACCTTCATATGACAAAAATTGAGAGAGTTACGATTGGTGCAAGTTGAGCAAAATTTGAGAAACGCATGAAACCTACATCGAACATTTTTGAGCTTTTGGACCAATGGGCCTATCTTTTAAGGTTGAATCATGTTTATGACATATTCAAGGACCTCAAAGTTCACTTTGGTATTATTTTGATTTTGATTTTATTTTATTTTGATTTTATTCAAAGAAATAAACAAAATTAAATAAAACAAAATAAATCAAATAATAGTGAGCACATGGATCCTTTTAATGGAGTTTCTAGAAGGATAAAACATGTCATTCAAGGCCATCAAAACCCAAATAAAATCGTGGGAGAGGGTGAAGGAAACATGGTTTTCAAAAAATTAAAATGGTTGTAAACACGTTCCTTGATCCTAGCTCTTCAATGATTCTTTGTCTACCATGTTTCTCCTATAAATACAAGGCTCAAACACAAGAGAAGGGACTTCACAAAAGGAAGGCTTCCAAATCACAAAATTCTTGAAAAAAAGGTGAAAATTCAAAACTACATTTCCAATCATTCTCAATCCAAACCAAGGATTAAATACTCATCCTGAATGTTCGATTCTCACCCCCCATGCAATTTCCTTTTAACCATTTTCTAATCCCTTTCTTTTATCATATTTCAATTAATTTATTTATTTCTTTTCAATTATATTAAAACAATAAAAAAAATCATAAAACCGTTAAAAGAATAAAAAATATAGTTTAGGTTGTGTAATCATTTTTTAGGCATAGATTATTTTTTATTAAAATTAATTTTTTAGACTTAGGCTTATAATCAATTAATTTTTGTACAAATGAATTAGAAATTAGGTTTATTTATTTTAAAATTGTTTCTCAAAAATAAAAATAAAAACGAATATTGACTTAGATATTTAGGACATTTAACTTGATTTTTAATATGTAATTGCTTTTCGTTTATCATTTATTTTCTTAGAATAAATGTATAGGTTTGTGCATAAATTGTAATAGTGTAGTTTACATTTCTTGTACGATTATATTATGTAACTGTCCATAAGCCTTGTAATAGTCTATGTTACATTCCCGCACGATTATATCATGTAACTGCCCATAAGCCATGTAATAGTGTAGGTATTTATTTTTCGCACTTATATTTTATTTGCTAGATAAATAGGCATGTATGGCAAGATCTAAAATCAAACGTTAGAATAACCTATAACTTAAGATAATATAATTGAATCAACGCACGTTGCACATATTCACCTCTAGAGTAGCCTCTCTCTATTGCCTTACGATTAAAACGGTCATGTCCCTCGAAAGTAGGGGTACTTTAGCAAAAGACGCTTATGAATAATATCATCATAGTCCCTTCGATATAAAGATCATAGTCCCTCGATGACCCTTCGAGCTGCCTACAAAAAAAATAATCTTGTCCCTCGACGACCCTATGGAAAAATGATGATAGTCCCTTCGCGTTGCTAAGGTATCCTTACATGTTGCCTTCTATGACCATTCGATGACCCTTCGCTGTCCCTCAACATCCAATAGACGGTACTACCTACCCATTAATGGTATGGATAGTACTATCTCTCAAGGAAAATGATAAGTACAAGAAAGACCTTACAAATTAGGGGTAAGTAACTTTTAAATGCTTGCTCACAACTCAAAAACAAATACTTTTCATATCTCACTTTTCCAAAAATATTTTCAAACAAAAAAAACACTTTGTATGCATTCTTACACGAATTATTACAAAGTCAAACTTTTACAAAATATTTTCAAAAAAAACGTTCACACACATTCAAAAAGTAAGTAAAAAAAAAAGTGAGCTAAGCATTTAAGAGCCCATAGATAACCATGGATACAAAGGGTGCTAATACCTTCCCTTTGTATAACTTACCCCCCGAACTCAAAATCTATCAAGGTTTTTCCTGTTCTTTTCAGCCTTTCCTTATTGGATAAAAGAAAAGTCGGTGGCGACTCTTGCTAACCGCAACATGTTTTGCGAAAACAAAACAAAAAAAAAGTCAGTTCTCCCACCGTGTTACAGTTAAGTACAATCAAATGTAAGTATTTAGTTTTATCGTATCCACAGGGATTGGAGCGATATTAAAACCGTTCAATATGTTCTATGATTCTAAGCAAAAGTTTCAAGATGCTTGATTGATGAATTGCTGAAAGTAAACACGTATAATAAATGAAGATAGTTTTCAGAAGAATAGACTTGTTGGGAATTTAGTTTTCATTAACCGATTCAATATGCATATCATAAATCAGTTATACACAATTTAAGCATGTTTCAATATTATAACGTATCGCTTACAAACAAAGTTTATGTCTAAACTTTGATGAGATTTCTACCTTACGGTTTAATCGACGATTTCTCAGCCTATTAAACAATACGATATCATTAAGATTCGATACTTTTTGTGAATATTAAACCTAAATCTATGTCTAGAATTTAGGATTTAATAGATGTTATCTTAGATCGAGATTAGAATTGTATTTGTCAATATCAATTCAATCCATGAAATAAACGATTAAACAAAGATAACATCAATAATGATTCATACATAAATTGTATATAACGCCATGATCAAAGAAAATACATACTATTTCGGTGAACTACGACCAATCCCAACAAGAGAGGGGTTTAGCTACTCATGGTAGCTTGAAGCATAATGGAAAAATTGAGTTGAACGAGCATCAACGACGATTTCCCGACTCTTGATGCGTATCTAACTACTCTTCCTCTAATCCTCCCTTCTATCTATTACAAACTATTTATGACAGAAATGTATTCAGAAAAACATGAGATGCCTTCTGCCATGCACTTGACCCCTTTTTATATTGTTCTTGGCTATGCGAGAGAAAGTTCACTATGCAAACTTCCTTTCCTTCTCCATTAAGTTTTGAATTCCACCGCCTTTCAGACACCGCCAAACTTCGCTATGCGAAGTATAGTTCGCGTCACAAACTCTGTCGCTTCCTGTCACTTCAAGCGAAGTTTAATCAATTTGATTCTGTTTTGTTCTGCCTGTACTCGCTTCCTTTCGTATAGCGTTGCTCCGCGTAGCGAAGCTTTTGGTCGCGATGCGAAAGTTGTAGGGCATGGTTTTTCTCTTTGTTTCAACTGGTTTTCTTCATACCTAATACCTGTAAAACCACACAAATTCCCAAGCACCAACCTTTTGGGTCTTTTGTTATTCAATTCTCATAAGAATATAAAGGAACAATGCAATTCGTATGAGTTTCGACTAATGATACATTGTCCTTTGGATTGTTATCAATAGTTACTTCAAAAAGAAGCAAAATCTGGTTTTTGGAATGTGATTTAGAGGAAAGCATGTATTGCTATGCTTTGGTGTACTTGAATTGATCAGAAAGAACCTCTACTTATAGTAAAGCAACTTTGTTTTGGGAGCAATAGTGATTGGAGGCTGGATCACTCCAATATCCATTGAACTTTGTCATGTAGCCAAAGTCTCCTCTAGTCATTGACTTGGGTCAATCTTGCAGGCCTATGGTCTTTTGATGCTTGAGTTTATCTTGACTCATTGAATCATTTGAAATGTTGTGGACTGATACATGCCAGCTATATGCATCCATTCAATGCCTCATGACAAGTTTGAAGTTTTTGGATTTGAACTTTAAATGTCACATGCCTAAAGGATTGGATTTTGGACTTGGTGGCCTTGTGATTAGATTCTTCATCATTCAAGTTGATTTTGGACAGAAATGAAATGATGCAAGTGTCCAAAATTGGCTCAAGAAATCGTGGGAACCAAGTTATGTATCAATGCCTTTGTGTGGGCAGGGTGAAAAATGCCATTTTTTTAGGCTTATAACTCCTTGCTCAAGTGGAAGCATGGGAGGCTCTTGTACTTTTTGGAAAGCTCGAATAACATACTTCAACTTTGATGTTCAACAATGTTCTTGAATCATCTTGGATCATAATGAAAAATGGCCTCAAAGTTGGTGAAAATGCAAAATTTCACTAAGTGTTGGAAAAATGGTCATTTTCATATTTTTGTGATTTTGATCAATCCATAACTCAAAATCCATGAGGATTTGGAATCTGATGTAGTTGACAATCTTGAAGTATGTAATGAGAGCTTTCATTTGAGCTTTGGATGGAAGAAAAAGGTTGCTTAAATCACAAATTATGCCCTTGCAAAGTTGGGTATAAATCACTTTTTCCCATAACTTAGTGAAATTTCAAGTTTCTTATGGTTGCCCCTTTTGCAAGTAACCCCGCTTTTTTTGATTTTTCTTGATGGATGATGATCCAAACCATAAGTTAACATTGTTTTTGACTTAGGGAAGCCTTGTTTGTCAAGAAATTCAAAAAGTCAAACTTGGTTTTTTGGCACAGTTGACTTTTTATCAGATGAAGTTCAAACTTTGTGATCCACTATGGAATCAAGTCCTTGACCTAATTCAAACCTAATGGATGGATTCTATAGGTGTTATACAGTGTCTTGAATCATGTCCCAAGGTTTGGGATCATGTTTTGGTCAAAAGTCAAAGATACAGTTGACTTTTCATTAGGAAACCCTAATTGGTCCAGATGAATTTGAATCCTTGTAATGATTATGAACCAAGTTTCTTTGAATCAATCCAATCTTCTAAATGGATCAGTATGCTTAATTGGAGGCCTTCAAAACATTCCTTGAGGTTTTGGCTCATGCCTTGCTCCAAAAGTCAACTTATGGGTGAATTAGGTCAAGAAACCCTAATTCTTGATTTTTTATGAATGCATCCCCTAAAGCTATTTTGAACTTATTATTGGGTCCATGAGGTCCCTTTGAGCTCCTTGGATCATGTTTTGAATTATTGGCTCATGCCCAAATGAAAATTTCCCTCTTGGGGCCTTGGTCGACCAAAACCCTAATTTGGTGACATAGATGATCTTGAGGCTTGGAATGTTGCACTCTTGTGCTTGATTCTTGATGTGGGAGACCTCTTGATCCTTTATAGATGTTTGAGAGACTTAAAAAGCTGAGGATCATGTCCATTCTTGATTGATCCTTTGTCTGAGTGCTCTGAGAGGGCTCAAAACCCTAACTCTTGGTTCAGGTGAATGCTCAACAATCTTTGAGAGGATTGATGAGGCATGAAGGTGCATCCATATTGTGGTGAGGATTTGCACAATAATGGGAAATCTTGTGGTCAAAATTTGGAGTATGACACTTATTTGCTTTCTCATACCCTTTGTTTTCATACTATCTATTTATTTGCTACACTTGTTTAAATTACTGTTATCTGGGAATGCGATTAATAAGCATGTGGTGAGTCCGAGAGCACATTAAGATAAGTGGTGGCATACTCAGGAAGGCTTATAGGGAGTGAGTCTTGACCAAGCTAACTTGAAAGTCTGCTGAATTAGTGGAGGTACCCTTTTGAAATTACTGATGTTGAACGAGCAAGTCGTGAAAACATTACTTTTTCCACTGGGCACCCTTGAAATTGAGGATTAGTAGAAATTTAACCACTTGACCATTAGGTAGTGTGGTAACTATCGGGAATAGTTGATACTCGATACTACACTCAAAAGAGATTCATCTTGGGGATATTACAGCTCTTATGAGTCAATCGATTTGGTATTAATATTTTTGAGAGGGGTCAATGATTTTGGGAACCTTTGTTAGAACCTGTTCTACAGGTACAAAAATTGGACCCTAGTACACACCTTGGGGATGGGTAGATCCATGACTCCTTGCTCGTGATGATGAAGCCCTAAACCCATGTTTTCAAATGTTTTTGTTTGCTGCATTCATGCATCCATGCATTTCATTCATTAAAAAACTTTTTTAAACAAGAAAATAAATCCTTTTCTAAAAGAACTAAAACAATCGTTGCAAATATCAGAAGTTGTACAATGGATTTCGGTAGAAGAAAAATACACAAGCACACCTTCAAAATTCCAAGACTGGAAGACCTATGGAAATTAGGAAAGATGATTACTAATCCTGGGGCTTTTAGAGCTAAGCACGGAGGACTGTTATCTCTTTTGAAGGTCAACATGGTAGAAGGAGTCATATCTACATTGGTGCAGTTCTATGATCTAGTATACCACTGCTTCACATTTCTGGATTATCAACTCACACCAGCACTAGAAGAGTACTCTCATCTGGTTGATTTATCTATCACTGATTAAGATCCATTTTCTGGAATGGAAGAAATTCCAAAAGATCAAGCCATTACAAGAGCTACCTCTTTGGAAGAGTCAGATGTTAGAACTCACATGACCACCAAGGGAGGAATCCAGGGTTTACCATCTAAATTCCTGATGGAGAAAGCCATATACTTTGCCAGTACAGGAAATGTAACTCCTTTCGAGGATGTCTTTGTTCTGCTCATATATGGGTTATTCCTCTTTCCTAACATTGATAACTCTGTCGATATTAATGCTTTCAAGATATTCTTAATTGGGAATCCAGTCCCAACTTTGCTCGCAGATGCTTACCACTCTGTACATTTAAGGAATTTGTACAATGGAGGGATGATCACATGCTATGTACAATTACTCTACAAGTGGTTTATTTCCCACTTACCCAAGTCTGCTGCTTTTTGGGATCCCAAGAGTGGTATGCGATGGTCGCAAAAGATTATGTCCCTTACCCATTCTGACATAGACTGGTATAATCGGATCTATGACGGAATAAAAATCATCGACAAATGTGGAAGTTTCCCCAATGTACCCCTCATTGGTACTAAAGGAGGGATCAACTATCATACAATTTTAGCTCGTCATCAACTTGGATACCCGATGAAGAATGTACCACATAACATTCATCTGGAAGATCTTTTCTTCAAGGAAGGAGAAAATGACAGAGCACTAAAGAAAGAAATTGTGCATGCTTGGCAACATGTTCATAGGAAGGGAAGAGAATCCTTAGGAAGTCCAAACTACATCTCTGCAGAACCTTACCTCCGATGGGTGCAAACTAGGGCCATCAAATTGAAGTTGCCTTACCCTCGTCAGGAATTTTTTCCCCTGAAAGAGTCCATTCTTTACTTCATGAGTGACACGGAGAAGCTTCAGATCGCTTTTACCAAGGTCTAACGCGAGAAGAACTCTTGGAAGAACAAGTACCAGACTATCAGCTTGGAATGCACAAAAATCCAAGAGCTTTTGAAAGAAAAGGATGCTCTGATTGAGATATTAGAGCAACATGCTATAGAAAGTCAAGAGGAACAAAGAAATTTGCTCCCTCCTTTCACAAGGCAAAGGATCGTCGACCCGACAACGATTGAAGGGGTCCGATCAAAGAAGAGAAAAATTCAGCAACCAGCATCTGATCTTTCTTCAGAAATACCTTAGGATCCATAGGCCTAGTTTTCCCTCTCTCACTTTGTAAAATAATGCACTTTTCCCTGTAAGATAATGAAATCTTTTGAATTCAATAAAAGGTTTCCACCACTGTATGATATTTGCAACGTAATTGTTAAAAGTTCTTTTGAAAACAAAAACTAAAAAGATCATTCTCATTCTTTCCATATCATTCATCATTCTTACATAACACATCTTTGTCATTAAGTCTCACACATGTGTCGCGCTCTAGATTCAAACTATCTCCTTCATATAATACTCGGGCCAATCGGCAAAAGAAAATGGACAATCTCGAAGAAGAGAATATATAACTAAGAAAGGAAATCAACGCTTTGAAGGAGAGTTTGGAGAAACTCCACAACACGATTGAATCCCTAGCAGCATCTCAGGATCAACCACCTCAAAGGATTGTGATCTCAGAAATTATGTCTATGCCACCATTTGAGACACCTGGCAGTCATCCTCAGTACAACATGCCCAAAGGTTTTCCCTGGGGCATGCCTTTCAATTTTGTACCTGAAGGATATATACCTCCAGTCACTGATGACCTAGAATCTATAGCAGGAACCTCTAGACCTGAAGGTTACAAACTTCAGGTAAATGAAGACGTAAGGGTTACAACGGAGACTCCTCTACCTGAAGGTTACATACTTCAGACCACTGAAGAGCCCAGAATTATCGTCGTGATGTCTATACCACAACCGGTGGTATATACTATCCCAGAGGAATTGATTCTGCAGGCCACTTCTGGCAGAAATGAAGCAGTATATGAAAGGATGAATTCCAGGAACAGTTCTTGGAAATACATAAAGAACTGCATGCCTTTCACGGATAGGACTTGTGTGGTAAGGATGTCGCTGACCTCTGTTTGGTCCCTAATGTAAAAATACCGCACAAATTCAAGGTGCCTGACTTTGAAAAATACAAAGGCAACTCTTGCCCTCAAAGTCACTTAGTGATGTACGCCCGAAAAATGTCTACCCAGACAGAAAACCAATAGCTACTGATCCACTACTTCCAGGACAATTTAACTGGTGCCGCACTCAAATGGTACATGGGTCTAAACCGTACCAAGATCAGTACTTTCAGAGATCTTGGGGCAGCTTTCGTTCAGTAGTATAAATACAATTTGGACATGGCACCAGATAGGGACCAGCTCAGGGCAATGTCCCTGAAACCTTCAAGGAGTATGCTCGAGGAGAAGGAAATGACAAAAATCTTCCTAAAAACATTGGGCTCATTTTATTATGACCGAATGGTTGCAAGTGCACCTCGTGACTTCACCGAAATGGTGAACATGGGAGTACGCCTTGAGGAAGCGGTCCGAGAAGGCCGATTAGTAAAAAATACAGAACCATCCAGCAGTACTAAAATATACGGTAGTGCTTTCCAAACGAAGAAAGAGCAAGATATCAGTAATATCTCTTTGGCGGCAGGTAGCAGCAGTAACTCCCGTCGCCAACCCAGTGCCAGCTCGACATATCAACCTCAGATTGCTCAGAGCCATCCAAGTCAACAATAGTATCAGCGAAGGCAACAACAGCCTCTTCATCATGCTCGTCTGTAATACAATAATAACAATCGTACTACACGATCTCTGGGGTTTGACCCCATACCAGTGTTGTATGCAGAATTATTTCCACTTCTGCTAGCCAAGGGGCGCGTTCAAACCAGGACTCCTCTTACAGTACCATAGAATCCGCTTTTTTGGTTCAAAGTCGATCAATCTTTCCCTTACCATCAAGGAGGACCAGGACATAACATTGAGAATTGCCTTGGCTTTAAATCTGATGTGCAAAAGCTCGTCAGAAACGGGGTTTTATCCTTCAAAGATACAAACCCAAATGTTCAGACGAATCTATTGTCGCAACATGAAAAAACTTCAGTAAACTTGATAGAAGGAGAACTCGGCAGCAGTTATCAAATCCATGATGTACGCCTACTAGGAACAAATCTGGTGAAAATGCATTGCAAGCAGAGCGGGTACGACCATGTACCATCCCACAACTATCACTAGTGTGATATATGTTCTAAGAACAATCAAGGATGTGTTAACGTACAAGCAACTCTTCAAGAGCAAATGGATCTAGGCTGGACTCAGGATCACAGGATTCGTGAAGTAAATATGGCCCATGCACATCCAAACATTATTCAAAATCATGACATTCACGCAATGAATGTCAATCTAGTGGCAATGCACTCAAGACAAAGTCTGCACTACAATTTACCGCTGCACGATTACAGCGCTTGTCTGATTTGCTCAAAAGACAAACAGGGATGCTATTTTGTACAAGAGGCCCTCCAACGTCAAATGGATCTTGGATGGATCCAAGACTACCATGAAAGGAATGATCATCAGGTCAACATGATTCAGATTTTTGACATTCGTTTAATGAATACCAGTCTGGTGGAATTGCATGTCGAGCAAGTCAGACTTGGTTTTCTGTCCTCGCATAATTATCAAGACTGCAAGGATTACTCTAAAAACGATCAAGGTTGCGCACTTGTACAAAGAACTCTTCAACATCTGTTGGACCACTGGTGGCTCCCAGTCTACCAGGACGAGGACACACAACAAGTTAGCACAACCAATGGAAATCTAGGAAGACACCAAAGTTGTGACATTCGCTTGCTAGAAACAGATTTGGTAAAGATACACTGCATACAGAGTGGGTATGGCAGGGTACCACCTCACAATTATGAACATTGTCGAGTATGTTCAGAAAATAACCAGGGATGCTACCTCGTGCGGGCAGCTCTCCAGCATCAGGTAAACCAAGGGGAAACCCAATTTCGCCTGAATTCTCAGTCAATCAACATGGTGCAAGGTTGCCTTCTTAGCCAAAACAAAGTCCAAAGACTACTGGACAAAAGGACTATCACAGTCTCTGATAAAAAAGAACCTGTTAATTATGGAATTAACAAGGATGTTTTCACTATAATTCCTTTGCTCAAGGAAACGAAGCACGTGGAAATCCCTCTTGACAGTAGAAAAGTTCCAAACCTGGAACCAATTGAGGTTACTTACGACGGTCAAAAAACCCAAATAGCCCCTGTGGTCGTCTACTTGTCGGGACCAATACCATACAAATCAGAGAAAGCTATTCCATACAAGTACGATGCGACTACAATAGAAGATGGAAAAGAAATTCCACTGCCATCCGTTATCAACATTGCGAATATCAGTCGGGTCACCCGAAGAGGTCGAATATTCAACAGAGGAGTTGGAGAACCTGCAAAAGAAAAGGAACCTCAAACTAAAATTCCTAATCAACAAATTGGTCAATCCAGCATTCCGGAACTTGTGAAGAATAACGATGAAATGCTAAAACTCATCCAGAAAAGCGAATACAACATTGTGGATCAATTGTTGCAAACTCCTTCTCGGATCTCCGTTTTATCTCTCTTGATCAGTTCAGAAGCTCACAGATAAGCTCTACAGAAAGTATTAGAATAGGCCTTTGTAGAAGAAGATGTGACAGTGAGTCAATTTGACAGCATTATTTCCAACATCACTTCATGTAACAATTTGGGTTTCAGTGATGAAGAACTTCCTGAGGAAGGCAAAAATCACAACATGGCACTTAATATCACAGTCAATTGCCAAGACGATGCTTTAGCCAGCGTACTGGTGGATACAGGTTCATCCTTGAACGTCATGCCAAGGTCAACTTTGGTACGACTATCTTTTCAAGGTACTCCGATGAGAGGCAATGAGATCATCGTCAAAGCCTTTGACGGATCTAGGAAAACAGTTATCGGTGAAGTCGACCTTCCCATAACCATTAGTCCCCACACTTTCCAAGTCAATTTCCAGGTCATGGACATCTGAGCAGCATACATCTATTTATTAGGAAGACCTTGGATACATGAAGCAGGGGCAGTCACTTCGACACTTCACCAGAAGCTGAAGTTTGTCAAGAACGACAAGTTGGTCACAGTATGCGGAGAACAAGCTTTAATCGTGAGCAACTTATCATCATTCTCTTATTTAGAACCAGAGGAGGTTATTGGAACTCAATTCCAGGCACTCTCTGTGAGCAATGAGAATCATCAAGAAAAAGGAACTTCAATTTCCTCGTACAAAGACGCTCTCCAAATAATGGGAAGCGGTGACATAAAAAGATGGGGACAAGTTGTGATTCCTGTTGATAACAAGACAAGAAAAGGTCTCGGTTTTTCTTCAGCACTCACCAAGACTACAAAAAAGGATGAAAGTTTTAGTCCCATTCAAGATTTCTTCCACAGTGGAGGCTTCCTACACCCGATATCTCAGGAAGTCCACACCATCAAGGAAAACAATTCTTCTGATATAGATGAAGAGTGGAAATCCTATTTCAACGATGAAGGTTATATATCTCAGGAAGAAACATACATGCCATTTTGCTCTCCGAAGCAAAGTCTCAGATATATACCAAGATCGGACGTTAGAATGATCTTCGGAGATTGCGATCCCGAAGGATGTCGTGCTCCACCCAACTCATTAAAGGAAGATACTCTGATGAAAGATAACTTTGACTACAACTCATATTATCCCATGGATGATTTGCCCACTTGGAAGCCTTACATGGAGGACTCAGCGAAGAAGAGTTAGTCAGATAATTGCTGAATGACCTTGAGAAAAATACAACTATTCTCCTAGAGTCATGGAATCCTTACCCAGAACATTCCAAATATGTCCAATGCCATGTTAATGAAGTTGCAAGGATCACAGGACAACAATTTATCAACTTTACATTTCCTGAGGTCAACGTCATTGAAGAAGATGACTCATCTATCCCCTCAGAAACTTGGGATACCTTGGGGCAGCCAAGCGCCAAGTACGACTTTCTAGTAAAGTACACTGCTCCCGAAAGCTCTCGCATCAGATATGAGGACATCCAGCCAATTGGATGGGGAGATCCTCTTGAAAATGAAAATACTATTGAAGAAACAATATAATAATCCCCTTATGACAACGATGCATGGGAAGAAACCCCTAGTGATCCGACTCCGCCAGAGATTAGCGTTATTACTAAAGACAATCCTGGAAGAAAAATACCAGACTTTGTGATCCACAGAGGAGTTCATCGCCATTAGGTTGCGGTCGATGTCCCGAATGTCGTTCATAAATCAAAGTAATTGTCTTGTCCTTGTTTTGACCTTTCACTTTGCCCGGGTGAAAAGGATGTTTTATAGGGCTTGCTTTTCTGTAAATGTCCCTCTTCGCTTTGCCCAAAGCGAAAGAGTTTTGTTTTATAGGGTTGTATTTCAAGAATCGACAAATCATATATAAAGAATGTCATTCTGAATTCCTGCATTTATTGCTATTTTCACTTTTCTCTTTTTCAGAAAATGGTAATCCTAAAAAACAGACCAAAATAAAAATAAGCGTTTTCAAAAAAATACATTGCACACACTTTTGCATTCTCTCTGTCTTTTCTAAAAAGGGAATCATCACGTCGTACAGATTATTTATTTTAAACCCCATTAAAACATACGATCCAATGCCTTCTCCCAACTTTGAGTTCCCGGTATTTGAAGCCGAAGAAGAAGGGGTCGAAGAAATTCCAGATGAGATCTCTCGACTACTCAGACATGAGGAACAATCCATTCAACCTTACAAAGAACCGTTGGAAACGGTCAATTTAGGCTCAGAAGAAGAAAGGAAAGAAGTTAGTATTAGAATACTGCTCAGTCCAACTGTCAAAGAAAGCTTGATATAACTGCTCAAAGAACTTTCAGATGTGTTTGCTTGGTCCTATCAAGACATGTCAGGGTTGGATACCAACATTGTGAAACATCACTTACCATTGAAACCAGAATGTCTGACAGTCAAACAAAAACTGAGAAGGACTCGTCCAGATATGGCCATCAAAATTAAGGAGGAAGTACGAAAACAGATTGACGCAGGTTTCCTTGCCACCTCAGAATATCCTCAATGGATGGCCAACATAGTTCCTGTTCCCAAGAAAGACAGAAAAGTCAGAATGTGTGTAGACTACAAGGATTTAAACAAAGCAATTGCAAAGGATAATTTTCCCCTACCACACATTGACATGCTAGTTGACAGCACCGCAAAATTCAAAGTATTCTCCTTCATGGATGGATTCTCGGGCTATAATCAAATCAGAATGGCACCAGAAGACATGGAGAAAACTTCATTCATCACCCCATGGGGCACCTTTTGTTACAAAGTAATGTCGTTCGGTCTAAAGAACGCAGGAGCGACTTATCAAAGGGCTATGACAACTCTGTTTCACGGCATGATGCACAAAGAAATTGAAGTATATGTCGATGACATGATTGCTAAATCTAAAACAGAAGAAGAACATGTGGAGAATTTTTCAAAACTATTCGAGCGTTTGATAAAATACAAACTCCGCTTGAATCCCAATAAATGTACATTTGGCGTTTGTTCAGGAAAGCTCTTAGGATTCATCGTCATCCAAAAAGGAATTGAGGTTGATCCCGACAAGGTCAAGGCCATTCAAGAAATGCATGCTCCAAAGACTGAAAAACAAGTAAGAGGATTTTTGGAACATCTGAATTACATCTCAAGATTCATATCTCCCATGACCGCGACATGCGCGCCAATCTTTAAGCTACTAAAAAAGAACCAAAGTTGTATATGGACAGAAGACTGCCAAAAGGCTTTTGACAGCATCAAATAATATCTACTAAATCCACAGATTCTGTCTCCTCTAGTGGAGGAAAAACCATTGATCATCTACTTAACAGTCTTAGAAGACTCCATGGGTTGTGTGCTTGGCCAACAAGACAAGACGAAAAGAAAAGAATCTTCCATTTATTACTGAAGCAAGAAATTCATATACTGTGAAACTCGATACACTATGCTCGAGAAAACTTGTTGCGCTCTAGCTTGGGTAGCTAAGTGTCTTTGCCAATACATGATTTGTCACACTACTTGGTTAATCTCTGAAATGGATCTGATCAAGTACGTCTTTAAAAAGCCTGCTTTAATAGGAAGGATTTCCCGTTGGCAGATGTTGTTATCAGAATACGACATCGAGTACCATGCTCAAAAAGTCGTCAAAGGAAGTATTCTAGTCGATCATTTAGCTCATCAATCGATTGACGATCAGGAATCAGTCAAATTTGACTTCCCAGACGAAGATGTAATGTACTTGAAAATGAAAGATTGTGATGAACCGCTACCAAGCGAAGGGCCAGAGCCAGGTTCCTAATGAGGACTAATATTCGACGGAGCTATCAACGCTTATGGAAATGGAATTGGGGCAATCATTGTTACACCTCAGGGTACCCATATCCCTTTCACTGCCAGATTGGCATTCAAATGTACAAACAATGAGGCTGAATATGAAGCTTGCATCATGGGCCTCGAAGAAGCTATCAACTCAAGGATAAAGAACTTGGATGTGTTTGGAGACTCAGCCTGGTTATAAATCAGATCAAAGGAGAATGGAATACATATCAACTGGGATTGATTCCTTACAAAGACTATGCAAGAAGGTTGTTACCCTTCTTCAATAAGATTGAGTTTCATCACATTCCTCGTGAAGAAAACCACATGGTTGATGCACTAGCTACCCTATCCTCCATGATTAGGGTGAGTCGATGGAACGACTTACCCAAGATTGACATAATGCACCTTGATAAGCCTGCTTACATATTTGCATTTAAAGCAGTTATAGATGACAAACCCTGGTATCGAGATATCAAATGCTTCCTTCAAAGACAGGAATACCCGCTTGGGGCATCAAGAAAAGATAGGAAGACTCTCAGAAGACTGAATGGCAACTTCTTCCTGGACAATGATGTACTCTACAAGAGAAACTTCGACATGGTTTTGCTCAAATGCGTAGACAGTCATGAAGCAAACATGTTAATGAAAGAGATTCATGAAGGATCCTTTGGCACTCATGCCAATGGACACACAATGGCAAGAAAAATTCTGAGAGCAGGATATTATTGGCTGACAAAGGAATCTGATTGCTACAAGTATATGAGGAAATGTCACAAGTGTCAGATATACGCCGACAAAATTCATGTACCGCCAACATATCTCAAAGTTCTTTCTTCTCCATGGCCTTTTTCTATATGGGGATTTGACATGATTGAACCTAGAGCTTGAAACGGACATCGGTTCATCCTAGTAGCCATTGATTACTTCACCAAATGGGTTGAAGCAGCATCATACCCCAATGTAACTAGGCAAGTGGTGGTCCAATTTATCAAGAATAATCTCATCTGCCGTTACGGTGTTCCAAGCCAGATCATTACTGATAATGGATCGAACCTGAACAACAAGATGATGAAAGAATTATGTTCTGAGTTCAAAATTGAACACCATAACTCATCTCCCTACCGGCCTAAAATGAATGGAGTGGTAGAAGCAGCTAACAAAAATATCAAGAAGATCATTCAGAAGATGGTTGTAACCTACAAAGATTGGCATGAGGTGTTACCCTTTGCTCTTCACGGTTATCGCACATTTTTCCGCACTTCAACAGGGGCAACCCTTTTATCTCTAGTATATGGCATGGAAGCAGTGCTCCCCATTGAAGTAGAGATCCCATCAATGAGAGTATTGATAGAAGCCAAGCTGACAGAGGCTGAATGGTGTCAAAGCAGATACGATGGACTGAACCTAATCGAAGAAAAAAGAATGACGGCTTTATGCCATGGTCAGTTATATCAACAAAGGATGAAGAAGGTGTTTGACAAAAAGGTTCGACCCCGTGTCTTCAGGGAAGGCGACCTCGTGCTCAAGAAGATACAATCATTTCTCACTGATTCCAGGGGCAAGTGGACTCCAAATTACGACGGCCCCTACGTTGTTAAGAAAGCCTTTTCAGGCGGTGCCTTGAGACTCGCAACCATGGATGGAGAAGAATTTACCTACCCCACAAATGTTGATGCAGTCAAGAAATACTTCGCCTAATATATATATATATATATATATATATATATATATATATATATATATATATAACGTCTCGTTGGACTGAAAACCCGAAAGGGCAGTCCGGGCAAAAATTAGAGACATAAACAACGATCATCCCAATAGATTAAAAACCTGAAAGGGCAATCTAGGCAAAAGTTAGGGATTTATGGCAAGTAACTACATCTGACAAGATTGGCTCCCCAGCGGAAACGTCATCTGTCAAGAAAACCTCAATCAAGGTCACCTTCATCAGAAGCTCAAAAATACCTGGAATTCAAAGTTGGTAGAATGATAGTGGTCATTATGTTTCAATGTAGCCAGTTTTCCTTTAAATTACCATTTTCTAAACTTTGTAATGCTCCATGGAATTACGCATTATGCTGATTACCATTCTATCAATAAAAATTTGAGCCCTTATGCCTATTGTTTGCAATTCTCATTTATTCTGCTTTGCAAAATGACATTTTAATATGATCAACAATTCTTGAAACAAAAAAAATAAATTTACTTTCAAAACAGAAATTTCAAATTTTTACTTATGCTTTTAAAATAAGGATGGCGATTTCTTTTTTACTGAACACAAAAAGGGAATATCGACGGCTTCTCTGGAAGTTATCAAACCTCAAAATGCAGAATCAAAATACTCCTTATGATCAGTACACCCTGAATGAAGGATCAATTACTTTGGATAGAATGTACCATCTGTCATCCCCGGTAGAGTTTTTACCTCTGAGAACCAATGATTGGTTTTTCACCCCAGTAGAATCTACCCTTGAAAAACAAAAACGGGTTTCTATCCCTAGCAGGTTTGTATCTCCGAGAACCAGAACAAACACTGGAATCCCTGTTCCAAAACAAAAGTACTACCTTCAAAATCTCCAGTGTTACCCCCATCTCCAAGAGTGGCCAAGTATCTAATTGTGTTCATTACCATTCTGTATGTCATGTCTGTTTTGTCAGCATAAGCATTTCATACATACATCATGCATATTTGATTTATATTCATATTGATATTCATATTCATATTGCATTACAATCACTTTGGTCATACTCATTCCCCAAGTGATAAATGTCCTCTCTCCATTAGAGTTGCCAGTTTTCCTTTCTATATTTGATAGGATAAAATCCTGGTTTGAGTTCTTTCCTCGTCAGGAAATGTATCGTCTAAACAATCCATCTCCAGTTTATTCCTGGATTAGAATCGATCCCCAACCACTTTGACAACTTGGACCCCTGAAAGGCAAGAAGACATTTGGATATACACCTTTGTAACATCACTCTTCACCATTGAAGATGATATTTTGCTTTCCAAGATCAAGGAAAATCCCCCGCGGAAGCTTTTCAAAAAAAAAACTCTTGGCAACACGGACATCGCATCCTCCAAGAAATATCTACTGGTCGGCAAACAAAAAATTATGTCTTTGCCCTCGTAGATTTCCAAGTAAAGTCGACAAATGGAAGTCTCTCCCCGAGAAGTTTGTCCTACTTTCAAAGAAGTCATCAGTACCTCAAAATTAAATTACATCACATGGCGTCTCTCGAAGAAGTCTCGAAGGGAAGTATGATGTAACCTCTCCAAACAAGAGAAGTTTGCACACCTCTACAGTTCAGACAAATGGTTATCCCCAGCAAGTCTAACATCAAATCTTTTTTCACCAAATGGCATCTCCCCAGTAAATCTCGGCGAGAAGTTTGATAAAAAAACCATCACATATAGCATTCCTTGTCAAGAAAAGAACTCGACAAGAAGAAAAATTAGACCAGTTCCATGGCTGAAGACCAGGATCGAGGGGAAGTTTATTTCAAAAGAAAACTGAGACCAGTTCTGTGGCTAAAGACCAGGATCGAGGGGAAGTTTTACCCTTTTTATAAGTAGCATTACTTAGTAAAAGAAGATGGACGAGCGAATCGGCTACCATTCATAACTGTAACACCCCAAAATTTGCCTTGCTGTTTTTAGCTAATTGGCTTATGTTTCTTTTCATTTCTTGCATTTGCATTGTGCATAGCATTGGTTCTTAGCATGGGATCAAGGTACTTGGTCCATATTCTCAAGTCTCAAGCTTAAAGGTGGTTCATGGAGTTCATTATATCTTCATAAGATCAAGATTGGCAAAGGATTTCAAGTGATTCCTTCCCTCCTAATCAGGGGGACCAATTAGGGTTTTTTAAGATCGAGAGGACTTTTTAGAAGGCTGGGTGTGTTCAAGCATGTTCTTATGGTATTCTTTATGCTCACAAGTGTTCATGGATGAGGGTTTGGTTATTGATTCATTGTGGAGGATGTTCAGTGGACCAGTTGCTGGTGAACTAAACAAAAGTCAACTGTAAAGGAGAAAGTCAACTGTGGAATTTTGAGGTTCTTTTCATGGTTTTCAAGGTCTCACATCCTCATATGGACTTCCATTGTCAAAATTCATACCATTTCATCAAGAATCAAGAGGTTGTGCAAAAGTTACTAAATTTGGAAAATGACCCATAATTGAAACTTTCCATTTTTGGCAATTTTTTCCACCACATTCAACTTGACTTTTAATCATTAAGGAAGCTCCAAATGAATTTTCCTCCAACATGAAAGTTGAAGATCTTTCTCTCCCATTTCCAAAAAGTACTAGAACATTTCCATATCATTTGTGGAACTCTAGTTATGGCCAAAACAATGCAAGGTGCTTTTCATGGTTTCCTTATATGTCAAATTTTCCACCTTTTTCATTTTTGCACAAATGGACTTGTAATGTTCCCAATTGCTTCATGCCATATTACAATATCAAAATACAAGTCAAGAAGATCATTTGTGCCCTTTGAATCAATTCATGCCATGCCATATTTCTCATTATTCTCACAAAGTGCAAAAATGCCAAATTAATTCAAAGCTTGCAAACCAAGAAAGTGCAAGGCCCAAAATCAATCCAGAAGTGGTACAGGAGTAAATTGGAGGTGAATAATGCTGGTGGAAGGGATCTCTCATGTGTAAATTGGTGGTGGTGGTGTAAAATGTATTTTTGCAATTTCACCCAAATCTCATTAACAAGAGTTCTAATCACTTCCAAATCCTAATCAGTGAACTAATGAAGGGTATATATGCTTACTCATGCCCTCACAGCTAGGGTAGAAGCTCTCATTTGCACACTTGTGGTTTTTTGCTCTCACATTTCCTCTCATTGAATCTCATTCTTCTTGGAGCTTCTCTGAGTTTTCTCTTCACATTCTTGATCAGTGAAGAGAATAGAGCAAGAATCCACCGTTGTTTTGAGCTCATACTGAAGAATTCATCAAGTGCCATTCAAGAGGGATCATCTTCAAACTTCAAGATCTAGCCAGATTCAAGCCTCTATTTGCATTTATTTTGCAAATAGAGATCAAAAGGAGTTGATCTGCAACATTTGGAGGGATTTCTTGGTGTATTTCGTGTTCTTCAAGGTTCAGGTTGGTGATTTTTTCATACTCACAGAACTTGAATTTTTGATATGCATAATGATCTATGATGTGCACTGATCGTTCTGAGCTATTTTATTTGAAGTTTGGACGTGTGGTTTGTGAGATATGTGGATTTAAAGTTTTAGATCTAAACTTGTTTCTCTTTGATTTGCATTATTGGTTGGTTATTTGTGAAAAATAATTGCATATTTGAGATCCTTGCGTTTTTCTGGTCAAAATGGAGTACCTATATGCAATTTCTGGAAAATTTCACACAGCAGCTCACCGGAGAGGGTGGCCGGAGCCCTAGCTCCGGCGGCTGCCGGAGAACCAGTCCGGCGAGGAGACAAGTGAAGAAGATGAAGCAGTGACCGTTGATCCTTTTGATCGGACGTACCACAGCGCGCCACGTTTTCTTTTTTTTTTCTGTTTTTATTTAATAATTGTATGTTTGCCAATCCGTGCGTGGTACCGTATACCCTCACCTCCTAGCCTTTGTTTTCTATTGATATTTAATCTTGCGGTGGGGATTTCGCCAGCAATTAAATGAAGTCATGTGCGTGGAACATGGCTGGTGTATGGTGGTCACTACGTGATTGTGTGCGCGTGAGTCTCGTGGAGTGTGGTGTGCCACTAAGTCTGGACCGTTTATTTCATTCAATTGTGATCATGTGGTTGTGCTTTGTTTTGTTCATGCGCATTGGATCAAACGAGTGGCTGGATTTGTTTTTGATTGTTGACCTGCTCCCATGCTCCATTGACTTCGCTAGTGGGCTCCCATCCCTTGGGCCTTTCTTATTCGCACCTCCCCCCTTGGGCCTCTATCATTTTGCAACGTATTTCTTTACTTATTACACCCCTTGCATCTTTCACTCCATTTTGTTTCATTTTATTTATTTGTTTTTGCTTTTTAATTTCTAAAATTACTTTTATGCATTCAAAAATCATACAAAAAATCATAAGACTTATTTTTAGTTTTATCAAATTTTTCCATATTTTATTTTCTCATTTTATTTTATTTTGGCATCTGTTTTAATTAATTGCTTTATTTTCTTTTCTTATTTGTTTCACTTGCACACACCAACTTGTAAAATTTATTTCTCTTCATCTACAACACATTTTTAATCCATTCTTTTTGAATCTGTTAGGTGACATATTAAATTGCATAAAAAAAATTTTTTTTCATTTTTAAAACTTTTCCATATTGCATTTTGGTCCTTTTCTTTTGCATGTTGAATCATTGTTCTTATGTGATCTTTGCCTAATTGTTTGAGACACTTAGTTTGTGATTTTTGGTTTTATCTTTTTGCACATGTTACTTGACTGAGTTAACTCATGTTTGTATATTTTTTGGGATTTTATTAATTCACTTTTCTATTTTTGGTTGAATTTTGTTTGTGACCCAAGTTTGATTGAGGTATACTTTGATACATGATCTAGTTTGAATGCATTTGCTTACTTATGATGGAGTGATGCTTGAGATGTTTTTATGGTATGATCATGTTCTGTTTGAGCTTGTTTGTGGCTATGGAATCATCCTCATTTGATCATTTTTCATTTTGTTCTTGATTTTACAAGTTGATGTTGTTTTGGACTTGAATCTTGTGGCATGTTCAACTTAATCTTGTGATTGTTTCTTTGTGTGGATTCACTCATGCTTGGAACTTGTTGTTTGATTTGTATGACATGTTTGAGGTTCTAATACTCTTGATTTAAGGATCATTGTGTGATTTTCATTTCACTCTTTGCTTCACATGTTTCTTTGTTTTGCTTGCATGAATGATAAGTGAATGTCTTTCTTAACTTTGATGCATGTTTTGAATGTGTTGCTTAAGGATTCATCTTGCATGACTTGAGTTTGATTTTAGTATGATGTTGATACTTATGCTACTGCCACTTGTGTTCACTACTTGGTTTTTCATCTCACTTGATCATCATGGTTTGATTTGTATGATGCATATCATTATCATTGGATTTGTTGCTTCTTTGGCTCATAATGCATCATGATATGAAATACTTTTGTATGCTTGAGTTGATTGATCATGAGATGTCTTAAGTTCTGACTTGGATTCACTTTCATCTTACCTTGCTCATATTACTTTGGTGTGGTGCTCATTGGTGTTTATTTGCACTTCTTATGCAAGTTTACTTGCATCCTTTCTTGTGTGCTTTCACTTGTATACTTGAGATGTGTTTGTATGATCTTTGAAGCATGTTTTATGTTATGATTTGGATGTGATGATTATGATGTACTTGCTGCCCCATCTTGCTTCTCATCTTATCCTTCTCTTTCTTCTTCATCTCTTTCACTCTTTCTCTTCCCTTGAATCTCAAGACTTGTTTAAGTCTTGGATTCCTTTCCCTTTAGAGCTACCTAGTCCAACTTAATTTTTGATTAAGCTTGGAGTAGGATTAGCATTAGGTTTTAGGTAGTCGTCCCTCCTAAACTTCACTAACCATAGGATCTCCATGCATGATAACATTAGGACTCTTAGTTTCCCTTTAGAGTTTCCTTTGTGTCGTCTCTCTTCTCATCTCAAAACTTCTTCAAGACACGTAATAAAAGTTAACGTGTATTGCGCTTGATCCTTCTATGTGGGAAGTGGGGATTGAGGGGCTTCCTCTCATTCTTCTAGGATACCTAGTGTACGTCCTTTTGGGGATGATGCGCGAAGTATTCGTTCCTATATTCAAGACTTGGGTTCAATGCAAGTTGCGAAACAACTTAAAAGACACTTCTGTCTAAAAAACACCAAACAAATTCAAATCTTTTTATCCTTCGGGATTGTTGGGTTTCAAACTTCATTTTCAGAAAAGAGCTCGTCACTCACGTAAAAAACACCTACACATCCGTGGTCGTACCCACGAACTACATTAGCTCTGATTCCTCTCTCTCGTCCGATTGAGGATATGTAGGCACAAGACAACGATTGTCTTGGCGAGTAACCTTCCCCCACAGGTCCCGTCCGAACTACGTTGACTCTGACTTTCCCATTGCACTGAGGGAGTACGTAGGCCTAGGACAACGATAACGTCCTATCAAGTCACTTCTTTTTTCTTTTCTTCTTCGTTTCTCCGTTCTTTCCGTTCTCGTTTCTTCTCCGGTCCAGTAGCAGTGGAGCTCCAGACGACGACACCCTTTGATGCAGACAGCAAGCGTGGATCCCATCGAGTACGATGGACGTGTTGGGTGCTAACACCTTCCCTTCGCGTAACCGACTCCCGTACCCGTTTCTCTTGATCGTGAGACCATGCTCTTTCCCTTCTTTAGGTTTATGCAGTGTTTCCTTTCCCTCTCTTGGGATAAATACACTTTGCTGGCGACTCTGTATCTTTTGCGCCACTCTCGCGTTTGTACCTTTGGATGCGAATATTTTCGGGAGCGACGGCTGGCGACTCTGCTGAGGAATTCTAGTTGACCTACTGCTGGTCCTTCCCCTTTAGCGAGTCAATCCTAGCGCTTGTCTGTTTGTTTTCGTTGGGTGTTTCTATGGTGCTTTGCTTTGTTGTATATTATTGTATTGTTGTTTACTGTATTTTTGCTTTACTGCTTTACTGTTTTTACAACTTTTATTGCGTTGCATTTTATTACTGTCATACTGGATATTACTGTGCTGTGCTGGCTGTTTTTTCTGTTTGGCGGGTTGGGATGTTCTGAGAGATGAGCCCACTACCCAGGCTCGAGCATACACCTAGGTTTTAGCGTGGGCAGGCGTGACGCTCCCATGGTGTTGGCCACGTGCGGGTGATCACGATCCCTACAATCAGACGAGGTTCTATCCGAAGCTATCTGCTACTGTATATTGATACAGGCCAGTAGTTATTCTCTGGAGGAATTGTCGACTCTGATGACCATTCCCGAGGACTCAGTTGCGGTACTCCTCCCGGGATGTGACAGTGGCAACCCACTTTCTGTGGCAAACCCATTGCACACTCTCGATCCGAGGACCCAATGCCGGGAACTTGCCATAGGATCCTTCTTTTTGAAAGTGAATCAGCAGACAACCTCTTTGATTGGCGGTAGCATTGTATCCTTCGGGCTGAATGTGCTATTGCTTCTCAAACCTCTGAAGCTGATGATCTTTCATTTTTGGAGAATCAGTTGAGGCCTCCTCGATTGATGATGATGCCAAACCAGAAATGGTGAACGTATCATCATTTCTCGACCTGAGAGCCCGGGATACTGAACATCCTAGTACCCACATGTGAGAGGGGCGGGGTGTTTACAGGTTTGTAGGTAACCGTGACCTTCAACCTACCTGGATTTCTGTTATTATCACTGTGGTTGTTGTTGTTCTGAGTTTGGTACAGAGCCTTGATTTGCTCAGTCAGCACAGTGCAGCCAGTTTATGTGGATACCTTGATCTCGTGCTCTGCATTGCATTCCATTTTTCTGACATTCATGTTTGTGCATTTTTAGGTAATATCTAGTCTTTGATTCCAGTCAGAGGGCGTTCTTAGGGATGGACACTAAGAGGGGTAAGAAGAATATCATCATCTACAAGTTTCCGAAGATCACTCTTGGTCCTTTGAGCAGTTTACAGAGTATGGCTAGTCCAGAAGTTTTGGGAGCCTTTGAAGAGAAGTATGGTTGGATACTGTCCCTGGTTCGGAGTCTCAGTGAATATGAATATAATGGGCTACACACCTTGATGCAGTTTTATGATCCTTCCTTGAGGTGCTTTGTGATGCCAGATTATGTGTTGGTTCCTACCCTGGAAGAGTACGCCAACATGTTGAGGATTCCTGTCAAAGAGAGTGTTCCTTTCTGTGGTTCCCAAGGAAATTGTGATTTCCAAGCCGTAGCTGAGGCTCTTTATTTGAGCAGATCTACCGTGGAGGCTGACTTTTCTAAGAAGGGAAAATCCCGAGGGTATTACTTGGAGTACTTGGTAAAGAGGGCTCGAGAGGAAGCTAAGGAAAATAGGTGGAGGGCTTTCAATGCAATATTAGCTCTGTGTATATATGGCATTGTGTTATTCCCTAATGAGTCTGACTTCGTCGATACGGATGCTATTCAGATATTTACAGCTCAGAATCCGGTACCGACTTTGTTAGGTGATCTCCACTATGCTCTATACAACAGGAATGAGAAAAGGCGAGGTGGTGTGGTTTGTTGTTGCGCATCTCTTTTTTACAAGTGGTTTGCCAAAAGTTTACCCCAATCTGGTGCTTTTGTGGATTCGAAGACTTCTTTAGAGTGGAGTAAGCGTTTGATAGGCTTAGCTGCTAAAGACATTCTCTGGGTGGATAAGGGTTTGTTGGGGACTAATATTTTGCATAGTTGTGGCAAGTATCCTAATGTACCTTTGATCGGAAGGAAATGAGGTATTAACTACAACCCTTCTTTGGCTATCAGGCAGTTTGCGTACGCCCTGAAGGATCCTCCAGCTGAAAAAGATTTAGAAGAATCCTTGTATTTTCATATGACTGATGGTGTGGCTATTGCACGAGAAGCCTCTGAGGCTTGGCTAAGCAGAAAGAAGATAGGTAAAATTGTTTTGGGGAAACCCAATAATCAAGCGTTTGCTCTGTATGTTCAATGGGTGAAAAGGAGGGTAGAAGAGTTTTATTTGCCTTTTGACCGGGCGCCTCCCTTGTATCCAGAGATTGTGGAAGAAAGACTCACTGTGCCATTCGAAGAGTTCGACAAGCAGCGTAAGTTGGTATCTGATCTGAGGGCGGAAAATTCTGATATGAGTAGTCAGCTGCAGAATGCTCTACATGACAACTTGGGGTTGAAGTGGAAAGTTCAAGACATGACTGCGCATCTAGAGAAAAAAGAGAAGGATTTCGCCGACAGGGCTCAGCATTTCAAGAAGATCAGTATGGCTGCTGAAACGTCAGGCAAAGCTAAAAGGAAAAACAAGAAGCTTTTGACTGAAGCAGAAGATAAGCTTGCCTCGTATCAGGATATGTGGGAGGAAGCCAAGATTGAGAATGAAGAACTGAAAGAAGAACTCCAGGAAGTGAAAGCAAGGAAAGACCGTTACTTTTCCAAGTGGAAAGAAGTACAGAAGGAGATTGAAGTGCTCAAGCTGCAAGCCGAAGCGCGAGGACAACAAAGCTGAAGAGCAGATTGTCAAATTGACCCAAGAGATTGCAAAGAGGAACAAGTTGATCAAAGGGCTGATTAAGCAACCCGCACATCCTGACACTGTGGATCTTCTCGAAGAAGTTGAAGCTAGTTTGTTTGGGATTGATTTATAGTTAATTTTTGTTGTTTAACTTTTGGGATTACCA
Source organism: Lathyrus tuberosus (assembly GCA_022829125.1). Classification (NCBI taxonomy): domain Eukaryota; kingdom Viridiplantae; phylum Streptophyta; class Magnoliopsida; order Fabales; family Fabaceae; genus Lathyrus; species Lathyrus tuberosus. The sequence goes on from JALAZF010000081.1 coordinate 3,236,145, forward strand.
TCAGGTTTGTTGATGGAATCACCTTTGATTATACTTGAATCTATTTGCAAGAACTACTTTGTTTTCAGTAATGAAATATTTGGTTTAATTATTTGTGCTCTGGCAGTTCTGGTTTTCAGAGAGTATTTGTTCTTGTGGTTTGATCTGGTGGCATCTCTGGGTTCGGATTTATTTTCCGATAATGTGCCTAATCCCTCGCCCATTCTTTTTATGGAATGGAATCAAAGCGGATATGCCCTGGAAATGTCCATATATGTTTGTTTGCATTTGCATTTGCATAATCATATTCATTCTTTGCATTGTAGGTTTTCTTAGGTTTCTCTGGTTTTCTTATGCTCTCTCTTTCTTTCAGTCAGGATTGATCAACCAATTCATCGATATTCTACTCGACTCAATCAAAGCAGAGTGATGGACAAAGTTCAAGCAGATATGGCAGCTATGCAAGCTCGCATCGATCAGTTCATGGAGATGATGCAGGGTGTGGTGCAAAGTCAGAATGAATTCAGAACTCTGGTTCAACCGTTGGTGGCGCAGGTCGACGGAAATGGTATCTTACACGGTGGTCTTCTTAACCGTAATATCCCTCCGGGCGGAGTTGGTGCTGGTGGACAGGGTAGAATTCCTTCAGTGGTTGGAGAAGGAAGTACTATTCGAGCTATCCATGGCCCTCGTTTTGAGGATCAACAGGACGATGTGTTTTCAGTCAGAAGCTTGGACGCTGGTCTTCCTGTGGTCAGTGATGAAAGAATCTGTTTAGTTGAGGCTCAATTGAAAGGGGTTGTGAAACAGGATGATTTGGGGATAGATTTGGATAACCTAGGGTTGGTTCCTGATATTGTCATTCCACACAAGATTCAAATTCCTACACTAGAAAAGTACAATGGTTCTACCTGCCCGAGAACTCATGTGAAGGCCTATACCAGGAAGATGGCTGCTCACGCTAAGGATGAAAAGTTAATGATGCACTTTTTCCAAGACAGCCTGTCTGGCGCATCTTTGGAATGGTACATGGGGCTAGAAAGTAGAGATGTTCGTACCTGGAGAGAGCTAGCTACAGCTTTCATCAAGCATTATCAGTACAACACAGACATGGCTCCCAACAGAACTCAGCTGTTGAGCATGTCCCAGAAAAATGATGAGAGTTTCAAATAATACGCGCAAAGGTGGCGTGAATTGGCGGCTAGGGTGCAGCCACCAATGCTGGAAAAAGAGATGTTGGACATGTTTATGGACACACTGCCTAAGCACTATTACGAGAAGCTTTTGCCTTGTTCTCTAGGCAAGTTTGCATATGTGATTGCTATTGGACAGAAGATAGAGGTCGGAATTAAGGCTGGAAAGGTTTCTAGTGGTGATGGATCGTCCTCTGGACATGGAAAGAAGTCGTTTGATAATTATAAGAAGAAAGGAGAGACCAAAGTTGTATCATCCCACAGGGGAAAAGGGAAACGGCGCCAGAATAACAATCAACAGGTAGCATCAGTAACCATTCCAACAACGTTACCTCCACCACAACAACAGAGAAATAATGCTAATCAGAATAGGCAGCTGGGTCAGTATCAGAACAGACAAAGGAATGCAGAGAGGCATTTTTATCAACCCCCAATGTCGTATGCACAATTGTTGCAACATTTGCTGCAGTTGCGTCTAGTTGAGCTTCGTACCTTGGCTCCACCAACAGGGGAACTCCCACGAGGCTACGATGCTAACGCACACTGCGACTTTCACTCAGGTGCTCCGGGGCACACTGTGGAGAAATGTAGGGCGTTTCAGCACAAGGTACAGGATCTTGTTGACTCTAAAGCCATTAATTTCTCGAATGACGGACCCAATGTTGTTCAAAACCTGATGCCTAATCACAATGGGCCAAGGGTGAATGCTATAATTGAGGACTGTGAAACTTTGAATTTGATCATGGATGTGGAGGAACTGAAGACTCCGTTGGTTGTGGTTAAGAACAGGTTATTGAAGGGTGGCGTCTATCCGGGTTGTGGTGAGAACTGCTCAGATTGTTTGACAAAGGTTAATGGTTGTGATTCGTTGAAGAGGGGTATTCAGAATCTGATTGATGAGGGTTGTTTACAGTTTGACAGAGGTAATCAGCAAGAAGAGGGTGTTAGTGAGAAGGTTGCTACTATCACCATCCCGTTCAAAACAATTACTATTTCTGGTCCAGCAAGGCCACCTCCAGTCATTATGACAAGGGCTGGACCTATTCCGTATGAGAGTTCTAAGGCCATTCCGTGGAATTATGGTGCAGAGGTGTTTGTCAATGGACAAAAGCAGGAATTAAAGAATACTTCACCAGTGAGTTCTAGTTTAGAGGTTAAAGTTGAGACTGATGCTATAACCATAAGTGGTAGAGTGCTTACTCCTGTTAATGATCAACCCAGTACCTCTAGGCAAGATAGAGGAAAACAGGCGATGTATGGTTCTGTTCAGACTCCAGTGATTGTGGAATCTACAGTAAAGCCGGTTGATGATGTTTTTTCTGAAAATGTTGAGGAGTTCATGAGGCTCATCCAGAAAAGTGATTATAAGATCGTGGACCAGTTACACCAGACCACGTCCAAGATCTCTATCCTATCTTTGTTATTGTGTTCTAAAGCTCACAGGAATGCTCTTCTGAGGGTCTTGAATACAGCCTACGTCCCTCAAGAGATTTCTGTTAACCAGCTGGAAGGGGTTGTAGCACACGTGAATGCGAGTAATGGTTTGGGTTTTACAGATCTTGACTTGACTTCTGCTGGCAGGAATCATAACAACGCCCTGCATATTTCGATTGAGTGTCATGGCTCGCTGATGTCACATGTTTTGGTTGATACTGGTTCATCGTTGAATGTATTGCCCAAGAAAGCGTTAATGAAGTTGGATACCAGGGGAATTATTTGTACACCAAGTGACTTGGTGGTGCGAGCTTTTGATGGCTCGAAGAGATCTGTCTTTGGTGAGATTGTGCTTCCGATCAAGGTTGGGCCGGAAATTTTTAATGCAACGTTTTATATTATGGATATTTAGCCAGCGTACAGCTGTTTATTGGGTCGTCCTTGGATCCATGGGGCAGGCGCTGTAACTTCCACTTTGCACCAAAAGCTAAAGTATATGGTTGATGGTCACGTAGTGACAGTGTGCGGAGAAGAAGATATAATGATTAGTCAGTTTTCAACCTTCAAATACGTAGAAGTGGATGGTGAAATCCATGAGACGTTGTGCCAGGGATTTGAGAAGGTGAAAGTTTCTGAAGAAGTTGTTCAGTCTGAAGCTATAGAGTAGCCTGCAGTGGCAAATCAACCTGAGGTTTCCATGTCTTCATTTAGAGACGCCAAAGCTGTGGTTGAAGCTAGTAGCTCACAGAGGTGGGTCCAGGTGGTTGAAGTGCAGGAAAAGAGGGATACTTATGGATTGGGATACAAGCCATCCCGGAAAGATGAGGGTCCTCCCAAATTCTATGGCCCTGTCCGCATCACCAGTGCTGGAGTTTTCTTCGACAGAGTTAATGCTATTGAAGAAGAAGGGGACAGTGATTGTGACATGGATAGCTGGATCCGTCCTTGCGTCCCAGGAGAAAGTCTGTGCAACTGGTCTTCCGAGAAAGTCATTCAAGTGACAGGCTTCGAGTGATTACTTTGTTTTCCTATTATGTTAATCCTACGTTCTGCCCAAGACGTAGTGATTTTGTTTGTAGGGCTTTTAACTGTTGCATGTTTTGCTTTATCATCAATAAAGGACTTTTCACACTCAAATATTTTGATCTCTGTCTTTCTGTTTTTATTTTTATGCATTAATAACCCACATCAAAATGGAAATGTGTTTCTTTTGTTGCATCATAATAAAACATACCTCATCAATCATTGCAGGTCTTTTGGTTTAGATGACACCGATCATGACTCAGCTATAGCTCGGTATGACTTTGACAATCCAATCTATCAGGCTGAAGAAGAGATTGACGAAGATTGTGAACTGCCCAAAGAGTTGGCTAGATTGTTGAAGCAAGAGGAGAGGGTCATCCTACCTCATCATGAGGAAATTGAGATTGTGAATCTGGGAACCGAGGATGCCAGAAAAGAAGTAAGGATAGGGGCTGCATTGGAAGACAGTGTCAAGGGAAGATTGGTTGAAATGCTCCGTGAGTATGTGGACATCTTCGCCTGGTCTTACCAAGACATGCCTGGGCTTGATACTGATATTGTTGTACACCGACTACCACTCAAAGAAGGTTGTGCTCCGGTCAAGCAAAAGTTGAGAAGAACTAAACCGGAGATGTCTGTCAAGATCAAAGAAGAGGTTCAGAAACAGCTAGACGCCGGATTTCTTGCCGTAACAAATTATCCTCCATGGGTTGCTAACATTGTGCCTGTACCTAAGAAGGATGGGAAGGTCAGGATGTGTGTTGATTACAGGGATTTGAATAGAGCAAGCCCAAAAGATGATTTCCCGCTCCCTCACATTGATGTGTTAGTTGACAATACTGCTCAGTATTATGTGTTTTCCTTCATGGATGGCTTCTCTAGGTATAACCAAATCAAGATGGCCCCAGAGGACATGGAGAAAACAACATTCATAACACCGTGGGGAACTTTCTGCTACAAAGTGATGCCCTTTGGATTGAAAAATGCAGGGGCAACATACCAGCGGGAGATGGTTACTCTCTTTCATGATATGATTCACAAAGAGATTGGAGTCTATGTTGATGACATGATTGCGAAGTCACAGACGGAAGAAGAACATTTGGTAAACCTTCAGAAGTTATTTGAAAGGTTAAGGAAGTTCAGACTGAGGTTGAATCCAAACAAATGCACCTTCGGGGTGAGATCAGGAAAATTGCTGGGGTTTATTGTTAGTGAAAAAGGTATTGAGGTTGATCCTGCAAAGGTAAAGCCATACAAGAAATTCCTGTGCCGAAAACAGAAAAAGAGGTTCGTGGTTTCTTGGGGAGATTAAACTACATTGCTAGGTTCATCTCACATCTCACAGCCACGTGTGAACCAATCTTCAAGTTGCTAAGAAAAGATCAAGCGGTCAGGTGGAATGAAAATTGTCAAAAGGCGTTTGAAAAGATTAAAGAATACTTGCAGGAACCTCCGGTCCTTATGTCGCCAGTGCCAGGAAGACCTTTGATTATGTATCTCACAGTTCTTGAGAATTCAATGGGTTGTGTGCTCGGTCAACAAGACGAGTCAGGTAGAAAAGAGCACGCCATCTATTACCTGAGTAAGAAGTTTACTGATTGCGAGTCAAGATACTCGATGCTGGAGAAAACATGTTGTGCACTCGCTTGGGCCGCTAAGCGTTTGAGGCAGTATATGTTAAACCATACAACCCTTTTGATTTTGAAGATTGACCCGATAAAGTATGTGTTTGAGAAGCAAGCACTTTCTGGTAGAATAGCCCGTTGGCAGATGGTTCTGACAGAATATGATATTCAGTATGTTTCCCAAAAGGCCATTAAGGGAAGTGTGTTGTCAGAGTATCTTGCCGAACAGCCAATTGAGGATTATCAACCGATGAAGTTTGAGTTTCCGGATGAGCACATCATGTATCTGAAGATGAAGGATTGTGAAGAACCTTTGCCTGATGAAGGACCTGAGATTGTGTCTCAGTGGAAGATGGTTTTTGATGGAGCCGTTAATTCATATGGTAACGGAATCGGGGCAATCATTACGACTCCACAGGGTTCTCATATACCCTTTACTGCCCGATTATCGTTCATATGCACCAACAATGAGGCAGAGTATGAAGCATGCATCATGGGGTTAGAAGAAGCAATTGATTTGATAATCAAGAACCTCGATGTTTATGGTGATTCTGAGTTGGTGGTGAATCAGAGTACAGGTGAATGGGAGACTCATCAAGCAAATCTTGTTCCATATAACAACTATGCCAGAAGGTTGTTACCTTTCTTTGACAGAGTAGACTTCCATCACATTCCCCGAATAGAGAATCAGATGGCTGATGCGTTGGCAACGTTGTCATCAATGTATAAAGTGAATCTTTGGAATGAAGCTCCCTCAATCAGAATCATGCGCTTGGATAGACCTGCCTTTGTATTTGCAGTTGAAGGGGTATCAGATGGCAAGCCTTGGTATCATGACATCAAAGTCTTCTTGAAGAGTCAGGAATACCCAGCTGGGGCATCTTCCAAGGATAAAAAGACATTGAGGAGGTTATCAGGAAACTTCTTTTTGAACAAGGATGATGTGTTGTACAAGAGAAACTTTGACATGGTCTTGCTACGTTGTGTTGATGAACACGAGGCAGGCCTGTTAATGGAAGAAGTTCACGAAGGTTCCTTCGGTACTCATGCCAATGGGCATGATATGGCAAGAAAATTGTTGAGAGCGGGGTATTATTGGATGACTATGGAGTCTGACTGTTTTAAATACGCTCAGAAATGTCATAAATGCCAGATTTATGCTGACAAGGTGCACATACCGCCTACTCCACTGAATGTTTTGTTGTCACCTTGGCCTTTTGCTATGTGGGGCATTGACATGATTGGGAAGATTGAGCCGACTGCTTCGAATGGACATCGTTTTATCCTGGTGGCTATTGATTATTTCACGAAGTGGGTGGAAGCGGCATCGTATGCCAACGTCACCAGACAAGTGGTAGCCCGGTTCATTAAGAAGGACATCATCTGCCGGTATGGAGTCCCAGAGAGAATCATTACTGATAATGGTTCAAATTTGAACAATAAGATGATGAAGGAGCTATGCCAGAGCTTTAAGATTGAACATCACAATTCTTCTCCCTATCGTCCGAAGATGAATGGGGTTGTTGAAGCGGCTAATAAGAACATAAAGAAGATTGTGCAGAAGATGGTAGTGACATACAAAGACTGGCATGAGATGTTGCCTTACGCTTTGCATGGTTATCGTACTTCGGTACGCACGTCGACTGGGGCAACTCCTTTCTCACTGGTGTATGGTATGGAAGCAGTCTTGCCATTAGAAGTTGAGATTCCTTCTTTGAGAATTCTGACAGATGTGAAGCTTGATGAAGCTGAGTGGGTGCGTTCCCGGCTGAATGAACTGAACCTCATTGAAGAGAAGAGACTGAAAGCCATTGCGCATGGCCGGTTGTATCAGAGTAGGATGAAGACAGCCTTTGATCAGAAAGTGCGTCCTCGGTGTTTCCAAGCTGGTGAATTAGTTCTGAAAAGGATCATTCCTCCTCAAACAGATCACAGGGGCAAGTGGACTCCGAATTACGAAGGGTCATATGTAGTAAGACAGGTTTTCTCTGGTGGAGCCTTATTACTCTCAACTATGGATGGCGAAGATTTTACGTCCCCTGTGAACGCGGATGTAGTCAAAAAATACTTTGCATAAAAAAGACCCGCTGAACATAAAAAGAAAAGGTTCAGGCAAAAATGGGGCATCCTGGCGAACCATAAAAAGAAAAGTTTCAGGCAAAAATTAGGGATAAAAAGAAAAATAATAAACCCGCAAGGTTGAAAACCTGAAAAGGCAACTTTGGCAAAAATGGGTATCCCGGTGGATTAAAAACCCGAAAAGGGCGATCCAGGCAAAAGTTAGGGATTTAAAAGCAAAGACTACGATCCACGATCACTGTTCACACTTGAAAAATTCGGAGGAAAAGAATCAGTCCAGTTAGTCGTCTTCGAAGGCCAAAGTATCTGCGGATAAACAAGTCATATGGGTTATAGCTGAGTTGAGTCATGGTGGATGTTTGTTCCCCACATTGCCGACATTTGTATTTTCTTTTGTTTTTTGTGCAATTACCTCTTTTCAGGAATTGCTTCCAGATGTAAATGCCTATTTACAGGCCAATTCATTCAATAAAGTTTGCATTTCAGTCAAAGAGCTTTCGTTTTCTGTTTTACCTATTTTGTTTGTGAAAATGTCCGATATTTTTTATAAAACCATTACATGCTAAAATGTTGAGCTTTATGGCACAGGTTGGAAAACAGTGGCAATTGCTTAGGCAACGGTCACTATGGTGATAATCAAAGTGATCATTCTTGCACGTAGACTTTTGTTGGTTTTGCAGGATGACAGGTGTACCTCCCCAGTAGAGTTGTTCTCTCCCCAACTTTGAAGTCTGATCGTCCTCAGCAGTTTATTACTCTTCCCCATCAGAGTATCGAGGGCCGTCTTCCTCAACCAGAGTATAAAGGAGTAATTCCCTAAGCGGAGTCATTAAGGATCGTCCTCCTTAGCAGGATATAAGAGGTTTTTCCCCGGCCAGAGTTGTGATTTGGCTCATCTTTCTTCAGCAAGTATGTCTCCCCACGGAGCATGGGCCAGTTGTTCTTTCCCCAGCTAGTCAGGAAGCATGTGTTATCCCCTAGCAGGGTGGATGTTGACAATTACTTTCTCTCCCAAGCAGAGTCGTTGAGGGTCGTCCTTATCGGCAGAGTACAGAGGATTGTATACCCAACCGAAGTCGTGTTTGGATTGGTATCCCCAGCAAGTACTCAGAAGATGATTGCTTTAAGGTGGGTGTTGTTGTACATCCCGCATGGAGTTTGTGGACGAAGATGTTATTATCCCCACAGGGTCCTGGTGTCTACTTTCCTCAGTTGGTCAGAAAGTATAGTCTCGGCGACAATGGTTTGATCTAATACCCATTAGGGTAAGGGTAAAGTTACTTCCCTAGCAGCAGATTAAGCTCATTTCCCCAAGCAGAGTCTGGTGGTGAGTGGTATCCCCAGCAGGTCTTAAGGCCAATCGTTTTTGGCAGGCATTGAAGCCAGGTTCTGAAGTGTTTGGTCATCCCCAGGGGAGGAATTTCCATCTTCAGTATTCATCTCCCTCCCCAGATGAGTGGGTATTCTCTCGAAGCTTTGTCCATCTCCAGCAGAGTTATTGATCTTGATATTCCCCAACAGAGTGGATATTCTCTCGGAGTATCGTCCATCTCCGACAGAATTGGTGATTGTGATCTTCCCTAGCAGGGAGAAGTCTTCCTCAACAAGTTCTCCTTTGTTTTAGTGGCAATTTAGTTTGCCATCCCTAGCGGAGTTGCTTCTGGTCTTCAGCATTTATTTTGCTGGGACGTCTCTTTTGCATTGCATAAGCATTTGTTTGCATGGCATCCTCCCAAATGCGTAGCATTTCCACTTCGTGTGGAGCATTACGGCAAAATTCAAACATATGCATCTGAAGCATAAGCCAGGTTTGAGTTTTCCTTCGTCAGGAAAGCTGGATTTCAGAAAGATGTCTCTACTCCACAGGTGGTGGGTTAAGCAATATTTGACAGTCCCCGGCAGGGTGTTTTGCCAGGATTGTTTATCCTTGATTTTATTTGTACCCCTTCGTCCAGGTGGTCCTTTGGTTTATTCCCTCGAAATTTTTATCGTCAGACACTCGTCCGTATTTCTTTCAGCACCCGTCCGTGTTTGACCCTTTTAAGCCAATACCCTTCCGTATTGACCTTTTGTGACACTCGTTCGTGTTGTCTTCCTTTCCCCAGCGAGTTTAATTCCCTTTATAGTTGCTTTACACCCTTTTCAGTACCCGTCCGTATTGAAACCTTTTACACCCGTCCGTGTACCCTTTTCAGTACCCGTCCGTATTGACTTTTTACACCCGTCCGTGTACCTTTTCGATACCCGTCCGTATTGAACTTCCGACACCCGACCGTGTTGTATTTCAATCCCCAGAGAGGTCACCTTGAATCTTTTTACACCCGTCCATGTACCTTTTCAATACCCGTCCGTATGGACCTTTTAATGACACTCGTCCGTGTTCTTTCAGCACCCGTCCGTGTTTGAACTTTTGTTTCAATGCCCGTCCGCATTGACATTTGGCACCCGTCCGTGTACCCTTTTTCAGTACCCGTCCGTATTGAACCTCTTTACACCTGTCCGTGTATCATCTCAATACCCGTTCGTATTTGATATCCTGGATTCCTTGACACCCATCCGTGTTCATCCCCAGCGTAGCTAACACTCGTTTGTGTTTATTTCAGGATTTCTCAATACAGTTTTGGTTTCCAACACTCGTACGTGTTGTGACAGTGCAGCATTTATTGTTTGTTCCCCAGTGGAGTCGTCCCTCCTTTGAGTATTACAAATTTCAGGTTTCTTTCGGTATTCAATCTCCGTGAATCCTTGGAACGCATGATAGCCGTCACTATCATACCTTCAGGATCAAGTTGATTGAATAGGGGCAGCTGTAACACCCTAAAATTTGCCTTGCTGTTTTTAGCTAATTGGCTTATGTTTCTTTTCATTTCTTGCATTTGCATTGTGCATAGCATTGGTTCTTAGCATGGGATCAAGGTACTTGGTCCATATTCTCAAGTCTCAAGCTTAAAGGTGGTTCATGGAGTTCATTATATCTTCATAAGATCAAGATTGGCAAAGGATTTCAAGTGATTCCTTCCATCCTAATCAGGGGGACCAATTAGGGTTTTTTAAGATCGAGAGGACTTTTCAGAAGGCTGGGTGTGTTCAACCATGTTCTTATGGTATTTTTTATGCTCACAAGTGTTCATGGATGAGGGTTTGGTTATTGATTCATTGTGGAGGATGTTCAGTGGGCCAGTTGCTGGTGAACTAAACAAAAGTCAACTGTAAAGGAGAAAGTCAACTGTGGAATTTTGAGGTTCTTTTCATGGTTTTCAAGGTCTCACATCCTCATATGGACTTCCATTGTCAAAAGTCATACCATTCATCAAGAATCAAGAGGTTGTGCAAAAGTTACTAAATTTGGAAAATGACCCATAATTGAAACTTTCCATTTTTGGCAATTTTTTCCACCACATTCAACTTGACTTTTCATTATCAAGGAAGCTCCAAATGAATTTTCCTCCAACATGAAAGTTTAAGATCTTTCTCTCCCATTTCCAAAAAGTACTAGAACATTTCCATATCATATGTGGAACTCTAGTTATGGCCAAAACAATGCAAGGTGCTTTTCATGGTTTCCTTATATGTCAAATTTTCCACCTTTTGCATTTTTGCACAAATGGACTTGTAATGTTCCCAATTGCTTCATGCCATATTACAATATCAAAATACAAGTCAAGAAGATCATTTGTGGCCTTTGAATCAATTCATGCCATGCCATATTTCTCATTATTCTCACAAAGTGCAAAAATGCCAAATTAATTCAAAGCTTGCAAACCAAGAAAGTGCAAGGCCCAAAATCAATCCAGAAGTGGTACAGGAGTAAATTGGAGGTGAATAGTGCTGGTGGAAGGGATCTCTCACGTGTAAATTGGTGGTGGTGGTGTAAAATGCATTTTTGTAATTTCACCCAAATCTCATTAACAAGAGTTCTAATCACTACCTAATCCTAATCAGTGAACTAATGAAGGGTATATATGCTTACTCATGCCCTCACAGCTAGGGTAGAAGCTCTCATTTGCACACTTGTGGTTTTTTGCTCTCACACTTCCTCTCATTGAATCTCATTCTTCTTGGAGCTTCTCTGAGTTTTCTCTTCACATTCTTGATCAGTGAAGAGAATAGAGCAAGAATCCACCGTTGTTTTGAGCTCATACTGAAGAATTCATCAAGTGCCATTCAAGAGGGATCATCTTCAAACTTCAAGATCTAGCCAGATTCAAGCCTCTATTTGCATTTATTTTGCAAATAGAGATCAAAAGGAGTTGATCTGCAGCATTTGGAGGGATTTCTTGGTGTATTTCGTGTTCTTCAAGGTTCAGGTTGGTGATCTTTTCATACTCACAGAACTTGAATTTTTGATATGCATAATGATTTATGATGTGCACTGATCGTTCTGAGCTATTTTATTTGAAGTTTGGACATGTGGTTTATGAGATATGTGGATTTAAAGTTTTAGATCTAAACTTGTTTCTCTTTGATTTGCATTATTGGTTGGTTATTTGTGAAAAATAATTGCATATTTGAGATCCTTGCGTTTTTCTGGTCAAAATGGAGTACCTATATGCAATTTCTGGAAAATTTCACACAGCAGCTCACCGGAGAGGGTGGTCGGAGCCCTAGCTCCGGCGGCTGCCGGAGAACCAGTCCGACGAGGAGACAAGTGAAGAAGATGAAGCAGTAACCGTTGATCCTTTTGATCGGACGTACCACAGCGCGCCACGTTTTCTTTTTTTCTGTTTTTATTTAATAATTGTATGTTTGCCAATCCGTGCGTGGTACCGTATACCCTCACCTCCTAGCCTTTGTTTTCTATTGATATTTAATCTTGCGGTGGGGATTTCGCCAGCAATTAAATGAAGTCATGCGCGTGGTACATGGCTGGTGTATGGTGGTCACTACGTGATTGTGTGCACGTGAGTCTCGTGGAGTGTGGTGTGCCACTAAGTCTGGACCGTTTATTTCATTCAATTGTGATCATGTGGTTGTGCTTTGTTTTGTTCATGCGCATTGGATCAAACGAGTGGCTGGATTTGTTTCTGATTGTTGACCTGCTCCCATGCTCCATTGACTTTGCTAGTGGGCTCCCATCCCTTGGGCCTTTCTTATTTGCACCTCCCCCCTTGGGCCTCTATCATTTTGCAACGTATTTCTTTACTTATTACACCCCCTGCATCTTTCACTCCATTTTGTTTCATTTTATTTATTTGTTTTTTCTTTTTAATTTCTAAAATTACTTTTATGCATTCAAATATCATACAAAAAATCATGAGACTTCGTTTTAGTTTTATTAAATTTTTCCATATTTTATTTTCTCATTTTATTTTATGTTGGCATCTGTTTTAATTAATTGCTTTATTTTCTTTTCTTATTTGTTTCACTTGCACACACCAACTTGTGAAATTTATTTCTCCTCATCTACAACACATTTTTAATCCATTCTTTTTGAATCTGTTAGGTGACATATTAAATTGCATAAAAACATTTTTGTTTCATTTTTAAAACTTTTCCATATTGCATTTTGGTCCTTTTCTTTTGCATGTTGAATCATTGTTCATATGTGCTCTTTGCCCAATTGTTTGAGATACTTAGTTTGTGATTTTTGGTTTGATCTTTTTGTACATGTTACTTGACTGAGTTAAATCCTGTTTGGATATTTTTTGGGATTTTATTAATTCACTTTGCTATTTTTGGTTGAATTTTGTTTGTGATCCAAGTTTGATTGAGGTATACTTTGATACATGATCTAGTTTGAATGCATTTGCTTACTTTTGATGGAGTGATGCTTGATATTATTTTTTTGTATGATCATGTTCTGTTTAAGCTTGCTTGTGGCTTTGGAATCATCCTCATTTGATCATTTTTCATTTTGTTCTTGATTTTACAAGTTGATGTTGTTTTGGACTTGAATCTTGTGGCATGTTCAACTTAATCTTGTGATTGTTTCTTTGTGTGGATTCACTCATGCTTGGAACTTGTTGTTTGATTTGTATGACATGTTTGAGGTTCTGATACTCTTGATTTAATGATCATTGTGTGATTTTCATTTCACTCTTTGCTTCACATGTTTCTTTGTTTTGCTTGCATGAATGATAAGTGAATGTCTTTCTTAACTTTGATGCATGTTTTGAATGTGTTGCTTAAGGATTCATCTTGCATGACTTGAGTTTGATTTTAGTATGATGTTGATACTTATGCTACTTCCACTTGTGTTCACTACTTGGTTTTTCATCTCACTTGATCATCATGGTTTGATTTGTATGATGCATATCATTATCATTGGATTTGTTGCTTCTTTGGCTCATAATGCATCATGATATGAAATACTTTTGTATGCTTGAGTTGATTGATCATGAGATGTCTTAAGTTCTGACTTGGATTCACTTTCATCTTACCTTGCTCATATTACTTTGGTGTGGTGCTCATTGGTGTTTATTTGCACTTCTTATGCAAGTTTACTTGCATCCTTTCTTGTGTGCTTTCACTTGTATACTTGAGATGTGTTTGTATGATCTTTGAAGCATGTTTTATGTTATGATTTGGATGTGATGATTATGATGTACTTGCTGCCCCATCTTGCTTCTCATCTTATCCTTCTCTTTCTTCTTCATCTCTTTCACTCTTTCTCTTCCCTTGAATCTCAAGACTTGTTTAAGTCTTGGATTCCTTTCCCTTTAGATCTACCTAGTCCAACTTAATTTTTGATTAAGCTTGGAGTAGGATTAGCATTAGGTTTTAGGTAGTCGTCCCTCCTAAACTTCACTAACCATAGGACCTCCATGCATGATAACATTAGGACTCTTAGTTTCCCTTTAGAGTTTCCTTTGTGTCGTCTCTCTTCTCATCTCAAAACTTCTTCAAGACACGTAATAAAAGTTAACGTGTATTGCGCTTGAGCCTTCTATGTGGGAAGTGGGGATTGAGGGGCTTCCTCTCATTCTTCTAGGATACCTAGTGTACGTCCTGTTGGGGACGATGCGCGAAGTATTCGTTCCTATATTCAAGACTTGCGTTCAATGCAAGTTGAGAAACAACTTAAAAGACACTTCTGTCTAAAAAACACCAAACAAATTCAAATATTTTTATCCTTCGGGATTGTTGGGTTTCAAACTTCATTTTCAGAAAGAGCTCGTCGCTCACGTAAAAAACACCTACCCATCTGTGGTCGTACCCACGAACTACATTAGCTCTGATTCCTCTCTCTCGTTCGATTGAGGATATGTAGGCACAAGACAGTGATTGTCTTGGCGAGCAACCTTCCCCCACAGTTCCCGTCCGAACTACGTTGACTCTGACTTTCCCATTGCACTGAGAGAGTACGTAGGCCTAGGACAATGATAACGTCCTATCGAGTCACTTCTTTTTTCTTTTCTTCTTCGTTTCTCCGTTCTTTCCGTTCTCGTTTCTTCTCCGGTCCAGTAGCAGTGGAGCTCCAGACGACGACACCCTTTGATGCAGACAGCAAGCTTGGATCCCATCGAGTACGATGGACGTGTTGGGTGCTAACACCGTCCCTTCGCGTAACCGACTCCCGTACCCGTTTCTCTTGGTTGTGAGACCATGCTCTTTCCCTTCTTTAGGTTTATGCAGTGTTTCCTTTCCCTCTCTTGGGATAAATACACTTTGCTGGCGACTCTGTATCTTTTGCGCCACTCTCGCGTTTGTACCGTTGGATGCGAATCTTTTCGGGAGCGACAACAACCACAATCAAAATTTCGGGTATTCTAATATTTAATCCTCTTTTACCTCGAATGTTTGAATGTCTTCGTAATTCACACCTTCAGGTCCAAGAAGATTAAATAGGGGCATATGTCATACCCTAAATTTTGACAACAAGATTTCACATCATTGTACAAATCATCACCACAATATGGATGTACCTTCATGCCTCATCAATCCTCTCAAAGATTGTTGAGCATTCACCTCAACCAAGGATTAGGGTTTTGAGCCCTCTCAGAGCATCCAGGCAAAGGATTAATCAAGAATTGACATGATATTCAACTTGTCAAACCTCTCAAACATCCATGAAGGATCAAGAGTTCTCCCACATCAGGAATCTAACACAAGATTGCATCATTACAAGTTGATTAAGCCTCAAAATCATCAGTGTCCCCAAATTAGGGTTTTGGTTGACCAAGGCCTCCAGAGGGAAAATTTCATCTGGGCATGAGCCAATACTTCAATATATGATTAAAGAAGCTCAAAATAATCTTATGAGTCCATTCATAAGTTCAAAATAGTCTCAGGGGATGCATTTACCAAAAATCAGGAATTAGGGTTTTCTTGACCTAATTCACCCCTAAGTTGACTTTTGGAGTAAGGCATGAGCCAAGACCACAAGAAATTCTTTAAGGACCTCAAATATCTCATATTGATCCACTCACAAGTTTAGATTGACACAAAGAACTTGGTTCATGAGCAATATAAAGATTCACATTCATCTGAACCACAAATTAGGGTTTCTGGGAAAAAGTCAACCATACCTTTGACTTTTGACCAATGCATGATCTCAAACCTTGGGAAATGGTTCAAGACACTCAAGAACATCTATGGAACCTATCCATTAAGTTTAATTTAGCCCAAGAACTTGGTTTCATAAAGGATCATAAAGTTCAAAATTCATCTGATAAAAAGTCAACTGTGTTCAAAATCAAGTTTGACTTTTGAGATTTTTTGACAAATATGGTCTCTTCAAGTCAAAAACAATGTTAACTCATGATTTAGATCATAATCAATCAAGGAAAATCAAGAAAAATGAGGTTACTCGCAAAAAGGACAACCTTGAGAAACTTGAAATTTCACTAAGTTATAAAAAAAAGTGATTTTTACCCAACTTTGTAAGGCCATAACTTGTGATCCAAGCAACCATTTTCTTCCATCCAAAGCTCAAATGAAAGCTCTCATTACATACTACAAAAGTGTCCTACTGACCCATGGTCAAAAAATTCTTGGATTTTAAGTTATGAAGTGATCAAAATCAAGAAAAGTATGAAATGAATTCCAACACTTAGTGAAAATGTCGCTAAGTAAAATCAGTCCAAACATCAAAATGTGGAGGGACTTTTCACCATGATCCAAGATGAATCAAGTACAATTGTGAACATCAAAGTTGAAGTACATAATACCAGCTTTCCAAAGAGCCCAAGAGCATGAGATAACTCCACTTGACCAAGGGGTTATGGAGGTTGCAATACACCTTGCTGCAAATTGTTTTGCAAAACAATTTTGGTCATTTCTTGCTAGCCACGATTTTGAAGTCAAGTACAATGATCACTATGCCAAGCCAATTCAATGTGATCAGAGTGACTCATCACAAACTTGTAAGATAGTGCCAAAGAACCAAGAAAAATCACATGAGAATGATGAAGTTTTTGTCATGAAAGCCTTAAAATTCAAAGTGCATTTATGTGCAATAGTGCACATTCAACAAAAGTACACTCATCAGTCAAGATGCTCACATAAACAACAATAAAAGCATCTGAGGAATGTGGAATTGGTCAAAAGTTAGCTATGCTACTTGGGAGAGCTATTGTACCTTGCATAAAAAGTAATGGCATCTTGCCAAAAGACATTGAATAAGCTCTTATCCTCCAAGCCAGCACTATTCCTCCAAGACAAACTTATTCACCTATAAATAGAGCTCACTTCTTATGTTAAAAAACATACCAAAATAACTTTAATCCTTGTTTTCTCCAAATTCATTTTTGCCTCAAATTTCAAAACACCAAGAGAGGAAGAAATCGAATTTCTCAAATCAGTGTAATTATATCCAAACTAAGCATTCAAACACTTCACATACACTATGTGGAAGTGATCTAAACACTTACATCCCATATGTAACATCCAAATCATCATCTCCATAGTTCACTTGATCAAGTTGCAGTTGGATTCGAGCTACTCAATTCAGGAGTTTCCAAACCATTCCAAACACATAAACATATTCCTTGAGGGTCAAGGAAGCTATCTAGATCATCACCTTGCATCTGTAACACCTCCAAAGTAGAATTCGGTTTCTTCTTGTAGAGGTAAGCCTTGAACTTTCAATCTCCATGATCCATGCATCATTTTTAAATTTTCAAAGCCCATACATGTTTGTTATATTGTTGTGATCATTTCCCATTAATTAATTGCTATTAATCGTGTCTATATAAGATTACACAACGTTCTTGCAAAAATTAGGGTTCTTCAGGTTCATATGAGATAACTCATGCCACAGTTAATTTAAATAAATTTGAAAATAACCATTCAATTCCTTACTAAAAAACACACAACATTAGTGTTTACATCATGTCAAATGGTTACGAATTGAGAGAGATAGAGTTGCTCTTGCAACTCTGATGCTAGCTCAAGGAAGAAGATGGCCATGACGCGCCATTTTCAAGTTTTAAAAACCAAACTTAATATTTTATTTTATCATTTCATTTAAATCAACAGATGTATCACCACCCCAGTGGTAGAAAGCGCGCGTTTTGAGTGAATTTGTCCCTTAGGTCTGCCTCGAATCCCCCTCGCCCCAGACCTTTTGATTTTATTTTTTAAAACTATTTTCAAAAGGATTTTCATATATTATTCACTCACTTCCATTCTCTATCACCACACGTACATGGTTCAGTTGATCAATTTTGAAGCCTCCACCCCAAGGGTGTGGGTTCAATTCTTGGGAGGGTCATCCTATTTTTTTATCACACATTTTCTTCACAACTTCAAAAAATTAATTTCTCCCTCATTTTTAATCTTTTTAAAATGATTTTTTAAACATGAATCCTTCACATATTTAAATATTTTGTTACACAAAAAAAAATCAAAAAAATATTTTTATTTGATATATATTTGAATATTTTAAAGAATTTCCTTTTAATTGTTTCTTAAACATTTTAAATAAATTATTTCTCTTGATTTTTCCAAAACCAAATGAGTTTCAAACCATCATGTGAATAAAAACATCCATTTTCAAACATTAATCAAAGTTCATAACATGTTTATTAAATATATTTGATATTTTGTATCATTTTAATTTGATTTTCTTTGAAAAAATACATTCTTAATTAAAATTAGGGTTTTTCCTTGATTTTAAATCTTCAAACTTTATTATAATCATTAGGCCTCTAATAGAGTGTAAGACCCAACCTCTTTGTTAATAAATAAATTTTGGGCCTCTGTTATAGTATAAGTCCCAGTACGATTTTCAAAATAACGGTGCGTCCACTGTTTTTCAAATGGGCCTCTCCCTGAGTATAATCCCCACTTTTCTTTCCTTCAATAATCATTTTTGGACCTCTATTAGAGTGTAAGACCCAACCCCCCTATGTACATAAATAAATTTTGGGCCTCTGCGATAGTATAAGTCCCACAACGTCTTTCAGTTTCGCAGTGCGATCACTGTTTTCAAAATAAATCATCTGGGCCTCTCCTTGAGTATAAGCCCCAATCTTTTGTACATAAAATTTGTTTTAAACAATAAAAAACCTCCATGGGCCTCTCCTTGAGTTGTAAGCCTCATACCTCTGTTTTCAAAATCATTTGTCTGTTTTAAATTGGTACTAAGAGGAGCATTATTCCCGGTGAAACTGCTCTTAGACCACTTGGGCCTCTCTTTGAGTTATAAGCCCCAGCCATTCTTTTCATTCAAATAACAATAACAATTCTTTTAATTCAAATTCAAAATTCAAAGTTTTCCCAAAACTTTCTTCAATTTCTCAAAACCCTAATCATACATTTGTAATTAATACAACCAATCACAATACATTTGGGCCTCTTTTCAGAGTGTAAGACCCGACACCTTTTCAATTCAATGCATACTTGTTTATTATATACATGTTAATCCACTTACCTATATATACTTTTGCATATCTGTTTAAGTTTCCCAACAGTTAGGCCATCCTCAGTTCACACTTAGGATAAACAGTAGGATACTTATAACTTAGTTCAATAACTAGTTCCCTCATAGGAAACTCCTTCAATACAGTCTGCCTCCTCTTGGGCTTTATTCAATATGGAACAAAGAAAGTCATTGTTCCCGATGAAACTTTTCTTAAGACTGTCAAAACTTAAAAACATATAAAAGAAATTCATTTCTCCGGAGAGGATTAATTCCCAGTGAAACCTCTTTTGAATTTCTTCAAACCTTAGAACTGTTCAGCAAAGAAAGGATTATTTCCCGGTGAAACCTTTCTTGAACTTTTCTTAGGCTTGGACCCACAGGCTTCTTAAAAGTTCCCCTCAACCTCCTCTTGGGCTTAGTACAAGGACCCACAGGCTTCCTAGAAGCATCCCAACCGCCTTTTGGGCTTAGTACAAGGACCCAAAGGCTTCCTAAAAGCATAGGAAAGAGTTTAGTCATCTCTACTAGTTCAATCCTCAGAAAAGTAAAAAAAAAATCTAGAGCATCCTATCATTCAAGGGTTTATCTACATCTCTAGAACCCTTAGCCTCCTCTTGGGCTTCATACAAGTAGACTTGGAAAGTCTTACCCTCATAATCTCCTCTTGGACTTAACACAATAACTCTCAGGCTTCCTAAAAGCATCGGACAGATCCTAATCATCTTTACCAATACATCAATTCCCAGAAGATTTAAAACCTCTAAGGCTTTCAAACTCATCTTTAAATCCCTCCTGACCCCCAACAAGGCTTGACTTCCACCTTAAAAATCCCCAGCCAAGGTCAGGTTACCATCAACAAAACCTCAAAAGAATCAGAGCCTCGTGGCATCTGATAATTCAACTCTTCTCTAAATCACCAGCAAGAGTTAATTTCCTTTTGGATTCCCCGACACAGTTTAAACCTTCTCCTAGATTTCAATAATCCTCACCAAGAGGCAGCCTCCTCTTAGGCTTCATATAATGATTTTCCTAGTCATCCTCAATCTTGGGCTTTGTACAAGACAAATATCATACTCCCTAGTTGAGTTAGTTTCCTTAAAACAATACTCAAACTCCTCAGCTTCATCATCTTGGGCTTGAAACAAGATACTCAAATAAAACATCTCCAGTGGAGTCAATCCCCAAACTTTCTTTAGCTTCAACCTTGGGCTTTGATCAAGGCATAAAATCCATCATCCCCACAGATGAGACCATGAGTCCTCTCTGTAGGAGGATATCCCCTCTATACATCACATATCAACACAAACAATGAAAACCTTTTTTTTCAGATAATTGATGTAAGTGGCACACTTGCTGATTCAAAATCCAAGTTGGAGTCCCTCCTTTATCATGGTTAAAATTTCTCTTTCATCTAACAGCTATAAGTGACAAGCCTCTGGATTCTACACATCCATGCCAATGTCCCTCTCTTAGCATGAAAGATTCATAAAGGAAAAAGTGTCATTGATCTACACTGAGTTAAAGCTTCTTCCTTCATGACATTTCTCTTATAAAGGAAATCATGGCATTGCCGATTCCACACATCCCAGTTAAAGTAATTTCCCTTATAACCAATTACCTGACATTTTATGATGAATAATAGATGAGATGTCTCCCTTTAGAGATGACAAATTCTCTCTCAGTCACTCTTTTAGCTTCAATCTTGGGCTTTAAACAAGACACAAATACTCTGCTAGCTTCAATCTTGGGCTTTCAACATGACACCAAACAAATTTTCCTCCTATAGATTAGGAGGAACTATGATTGCTCTGATTTCCCAAATCTCTTTACGAAAATACATAGACATAAGATTGCAAAATCTTAGTGAGCACACAAATCAAAATTCTTAGGCCAAGCACCTTCCCAAAAACAATAGAAAAACCAAAAACAACAAAAGCATTTCCTCACTCCTCCCAAAGGAGAAACTTTCCCAATCAACAACGGATAGACTTAAGAAAGCATTTCAAAATAGTAGAAAATATATGTAAACGAAGGTTCCTATAGATTACTATAGATACTCTGGGTGTCAATAGCTTCCCTTTTTGTATAACCAAACCCCGATCCCCGATCTCTTCGCACTTGTTAAAGAAAACACTTGCACAGCAGGGTTAGTTTAAGATATCTTCCCCTTCCTTTAAAGCTTCATAGGATAAATTAGAAAGTAGCACCAATAGCGGTTGTGGTTGCGTCACAAAAAAAATCGACGCTACACCTAGTGAAGTAAATGTTATTTCACTCCTCAGTGAATCTCTTACAGATCAATCTTCCCCAGCGAAGTGAATGTTTATTTCATCCCCATGAAGTTTCAACTCTGACATCTACAACTGTGACTTTGATCCGAGCTTTCCCAATGAAGTGGATATTTATTTTATCCCCTGTGAGGCCTCAACTCTAGCTTCTCCAAAACTTTCATTCAGACTACTTCAGTTTGCAGTGGATATTTATTTTATCCTCCATGAAGTTTCTCTAATCAGGAGTTCGATCCTTTCCCAGCGGATCTTTCTCATCCCCCAACAGAGTCCCGAGATTCATTTTGACAATCTCCTAAGTGAAGTCATGAGGTTATATCCCCAAGTGGAGTGCTCTCTTTTCCCCAGATAAGTTTGAAGCCTTGAAGCAGGACTGTGATTCCATATGTGGCTTCCCATTCATCATATGTGATGTTTCTATATTATGAAGATTGGTCGAGTATCCTTGTCGAGATGTTTATTTCATCTCCAGTTCACTTCCCCTTGTTTGTTTTGTCAGAATAAGCATAACATAACATATATTCATTCATATAGATATTCATGGCATATGCGCATTTTGCATTTTTTGTTATGCTTGTTTATTCGTTCACTTTGGTTGTGTTTATCCCCAAGTGATTGGGTTTGTCTTCTCCCTCTAAGTAGAGTCGACAGTCCTAAGCATAAAGTGCACATTCTTTCTAATTCCCCACTGAGTTTGGCCCCCGTGGAAGATGGTTGCTTTAGTTTCTTTTCCATTTATGGAGAAGATAAACCCCAGTTGAGTTCATTCCTCATTGGGTAGAGTCTTACTTGACCGTTTCTCTTCAGTTATTTCCTGATTTGAACTTTGGTCCCTGACAATCAATTTTGAATCTCTTTAGGCTGTTAAACCTAGATCGAGTATGCATTTATTTTGCACTTTGTCTCCCCAGGAAAATTCTATTTGAAGATCACCGTTGATGACAAAATCATATCCTCCAGCAATGTTGGAATTTATACCCAGACGATAAGTGGCAGCCTCTTTATTTGAGCAACTTATTTTGTTCCCAGGTTTTCTATTTGGATGACAAATGACAGTCTCTTTTCATGACAGTTTGTCTATCCCCAGCAAATTATCAAGATTATCAACTTGTCCTCCATCAAATGGCATCTCTTCAAAAATCCGTCAGAGAAGGTTGTCGAAGACTTTACAAGTGTTTCTATTTATTTGAGAATATCTTGATACAAGGTCTTTATTTGCTTCAATGCAATTTCAAACTACAACAGTATTGCTCCTCAGTGATGTTCTCACAGTGAGTCCACTATTCAATTTACTTCCAACAAATGGCATCTCTCTGAGAAGTTTGGTGAAGACTCTTGCAGTTGATCTTTCTCTTTATTTGAGAAGACATGTTTTGCAAGTAAACCGACATGCATCTCTTATGAAGATCCCCGGTGATACTTCCTAATGTCTAGAAAAGTTATGGATCCCCGCTGAAGTTATAGATCTCCAGTGAAGTTCTAATTCCCTGTGAAGATACTTTCCTATGAGTATTCATCTTTCCAGGAAGAAACTGAGACCAGTCTGTGGCTTATGACCTGAGACGAGGGAAGGTTCATTTTTACCCTTTTCAAGTGGAATACTTGATTAAAAAAGAAAATGAGACCTGTTCATGGCATACAACTTGAAGCATTAGGGAAGTTTATTTACCCTTTCTAAATGGATCATTTAGTTAAAGAAGAAGCTGAATCATTTTTTCTATCATGGAAGCTTATTTTTGGTCAGATGCCTTTTCTTAGGCTACCTTATACTTGGTAGTAGGTAATCTTTCCTGCAGGTTCAGACACCTTTGCTTAGACTACTGTGTTTGGTAGTAGGTGGTCTCCCTTTTTCAAGTCTATTATCTTTGCTTAAGCTATCATATGTTTGATAGTAAGTAATATGTCTATCTTTTTTGAGTGATTACCTTTGCTTTGGCTATCATATATTTGATAGTAGGTAATTCATCTCGTCTTTTGGTCAGGTACCTTTGGTTTAAGCTACTGTATGTCTGGTAGTAGGTACTCTTTCCTTTCAAGTCTATTACCTTTGCTTAGGCTATCATGTTTGATAGTAGGTAACACACCGTATCTTCTGGGTCAGTTACCTGTTGCTTAGGCTACCATATACTTGGTAGTAGGTAATCTTTCCTTCAGATTTTGACACCTTTGCTTAGGCTTCCACAAGTTGGTAGTAGGTGATCCTTCTTTTCAAGTCTATTACTTTTGCTTAGGTTATCATTTGTTTGATAGTAGGTAATACGTCTATTTTTTAGTCAGATGCCTTTTCTTAGGCTATCATTTGTTTGATAGTAGGTAATATGTCTATCGATTTTTTATCAGATACCTTTGCTTAGGCTACCATGTTCGGTAGTAGGTTATCTTTCCTTTTGTGTTTTCCTTTACTTAGGCCATCATATGTTTTGATAGTATGTAATACACCTTTCCTTTTGGTCAAGTTACCCTGTGAACAACAGTTACTTTCATTCAGTAAACCTTGGCAGCAGGTGTTTCCTTTTAATTTCCATCAAACCTCGGCAGAAGGTGGCTCTATTTCAGAATTCTTTGGTTAATCTCGGCAGTAGATTCTTTGATGAATTTTAAAATGGAGTTCTCATCAAAAAGACCCCGGCAGAAGGTATTTTCTTTTCGGTTTCTAGCAAGTCTCGGCAGAAGATTTCCAGTAGACCTTGGCAGAAGGTGTTTCATTTTGTAAATTCTATGGTTATTCTCGGTAGTAGATCTCCAACAGACTTCAATGGAAGATTTTTTTTCCAGGATCTCAGTAGTAGATTCTCTGGTTAACTTTGATACTTCTTTACACTTCAACATACAGTTATTTCTTTTCAGAATCTCGGTAGTAGATTCTCTGGTTAATCTCGGCAGCAGATTCCCCAGTAAATTTTGATAGTTGACATCTTTTTCAATAAAACCTTGGAAGAAGGTATTCTCAAAATGAGGTCTAAGTCATGGCAGTAGACTCCTCTAGTTGATATCTCTTGAAGCCCCCACAGTTGGCGTCGACACTAGGTTCTCCGAGTGGAATTTGTTAAAAGATTTTGTCACAAGTTCATCACCTTTGTTTAAGCTATCAGATGTTTGGTGCTTGGTAGTCTCTTCCCCAGTGGAGTTGAGTCTCATCCCTAGTGGAGTTGAGTCTCTTCCCCGTGAAGTTGTCAATCTTTCCCCAGTGGAGTTGCAGCATTTTCCCAGTACAATTATCCCCTGTGGCATCTTTTCCACCACAGACTTTTTGTCTTGCACTTCATGTCATGTCATATCATATGCATTTGGTGGTATCTTAGGGCCAAAAATAGTGCATGTTTGTATTTAAGTCTCTCCTATCACGTCGAGACGAAGGTTTCAATCTTCATATCTCCAGATAGTAGAAACTTAAATAGGGGCATCTGTCACACCCTAATTTTTAACCCTAAGATCCCACCTCCTTTTTCATCATCCTGCATCATTTTAGATCAATCATCTATTCATGACTAACCCATCTTTTTAACTTTGTGTTGTTTGCTTTTTGTTCATCTATGGATTAGGATTTACTCCAAAGAGCCTCAAGAATTGGTCTGTCAATTTTGAGAGCATCATCAACCAAGCAAGTTCTCACACTCCCAAGAGTCTCATCTCCATCAAATGACAAGCCCAAAATGACCCCCCATCAAGTGCTTCAAAGACTTAATTGCACCTGGCCAAGAACTAGAGTTTCCTCAATTAAAGTCAAGTGTCAAGCCCTTTTTACCCCAGTTTTCTTCATGTCATGGATTTGTCATCAGTAATATGCCTTGGTGCATACCGAATATAGGAGTGTGAATAGGATTTTCAGGAAAGGATGGCCACTTTGAGGCAAGGGTTCGGATTCGGCTCAGATATTTTATTGCACAACTCAATTCATGAAGAAGTATGATTTGATCACACTAAAGCAAAGATAGGGCACCTACTGGAAATTTCTTACCATGGGTCATCTTGCAAGCATGTGTTGGATCCTTGACATAAAAATAACTTGGTGCTCAAGATTGATTTATTCTGCTGGTTCTCAAAGACGTGTCTACCTTGGTTCATGTTTGATCACTTTTGATCATTTAACTTAGGTTGTGTTGAGTCAATATTTTCTTTCTTCACAAGATGAGTCCAAAAGTCGCACAAGAACAAGTCTCAAGCGTGTACAATTCAATTTGACATGATTCATTTTCAATTTAAGTTGTCGTAATACAAATTCATGAAACCATAGACAATACATGGAGAAAAACAAGTTCAAATGGGACCAAATTCATATCAAGTCACCAATTCCAATTTCAAGTTTCTAAATTCAAGTCCATTCTTACAAAGGAGTCTCATGACCAAATCTCTTTCACTCATTTCCAATTCATTTTTGGATGGTCTTTTGTTCAAGCCATATAAGTTTAGGTGCCACCTTTCTATTGATCATTTGATACTTTTTGTCCATATTCAATTTTGAGGCACAATTGAATTGGTTTTCATAAAAAATTCCATGAAAAATTACAAGATGTTTTGGATTAAACAAAAGAAGTTTCATAACTTTACATGTTTTGTTCAAGTACAAGTTTGTTTTTGTTCAACCCATTACATTACATCCTTTTAGGTTTCTGGGCCTACAACTAAGAAACATGATATTCCATGCTTCATAACACCACGCACACCTTCATTTCCTAACCATGCTTGGCCTTGTAATCTTCACATATTGTCCATCACACCTCACCAATTCTTGATCTTTATGTTTCGTCTTCAAGCTTACAACTCACAAAACAAGAACATGTCATAAACACCATTTCAATCACTTCAAACATAAACCTATCCAAATTCAAATTCATAACCATTCATAAACTCAAAACCAAATTCACAATCCATGACACATACCATATTCAAAAGCTACACCATTTTGCAAATTCTTGTCAAACATATGATTCAATTCAAGGCAAGCATGCAATTTTCAATCAACTTCATTATGTCATGATGTACATACACCATAGAAGACAGTGTGGCATAAGCAATTCATCATTTTGCTGTCCGTTTCACACAGTGTAATTTTTCATTCAAAAATCAAGGCAAATTCAGGTGGGACCATCTGTTATTTGTCTCACTACAGACAAATTGAATTCTTCAGAGATCGTACAAAGACACGTTCCACCCAAGCAATCCCTCACCACCACTTACCAACGAATTTCTCACTCATTCAAAAAACCTAATTCTGAGTCTATAAAAGCACTACTGTTCATCATCAGAAAACCCTAGTTTTATCATCTCAGCAGCCACGCATCAGAAATCCTCAAACCCTAAAATCACTAAAAAGCTCACTTTCTAAAAACCCCTATTCTGAGCTAAACCATAAACATTGATTTAAGAAGAAGGAGAGGAAAAGTATCGAATCAAAACTCACCTGAACTCATTAGAAGCGTCTTCCAAGAGGTAATCAGTTCAAACTTCCATTTCTCTGCAATTTGAACTTCTTGCTCATCGTTATTGTCGTACGGTTGCTCTGGGTGTCGTTTTTGCTTCGTCCCCTTCGCCTTGGCTTATTTCTGTATGATTTAGGGTTAGGGTTTTCTTTTGGAAACAGTTCGATTTGTGGGTTTTCGTTGGGTTTTTGAGAAATCAGGTTTCGGATTCGCGCTGAGGAAGGAATTTGGGTAGGGGTTAGTTTTAGGTTTAAGGTGTTTGGACGTTTGCTCGTCGGAGAAGTGGATGTTTGCTCGCCGGAGAAGACGGCGGCTTCCGCCGCACTTCATCTTCTCCGACGGACTCTAGTAGTTTTCAGCGAGGTATTTCTAGTTGAAGAGAAAGAAATGGCGTGGAGAGAGAAAGAGTATTGCAAAATGAGTTCAAAATAACCAGCTTCCTTGTTTTTATTTCACGGCCTTGTTTTTTTTGTTTTAGTGTGTATGTGGACTACTCTCACCGGTGACATGTGTCACCGGTTTTTTAATATTTCTATGTTCATGTGTTGCGCGCCTTGGAGTAGTTCACCATGGTCCCTCGGTCTAGTTGCTGGGATTTTGTTCCATTTTAATCAGATCTAGGATCTGACGGCCGCGTGTGAGGTACACGGTGGAGTCTCTCTAGACTCCACCCACTGGATCAGGCGAACAAATTTTATTCAGGTTTGGGGCCACCCCCCCATGTTACAGGCCCATCCGTTTTCCTTCTAAACCCTTACTGTCTACACCCTCCCCTGTCTAATCAATTAGTTTTTATTTAATTAGTAATTCTTCAATTAGTTTTCTTTTATTTAGTTTATTTTGATTAATTAGTTAGCTTTTTTAGTTAATTAGTTTTGTTTATGTAGATTTAATTATTTAGTTTTTTTAATTAGAAATTAATTAGTTAGTTTTTTTTTTTTAGAATTTAGAATTAATTAACTAGTTTTTTTTTAGTTCTTTAATTAGATTTTAGCCTCTTAATTATTTAGTCAATTATTTAGTTTTTTAATTAGAATTTAGTTTTAGATTAGAATTTAATTAATTAATTAGTCTTTTAATTAGAATTAATTAGCTAGTTTTTTTATTAGATTTAATTAATTAGTTTTTAACTAGGATTAATTATTTAGTTTTTTAATTTAGTTCATTTAGATTAATTAGTTAATTTTATTTATTTAGTATTAATTAAATATTTTTTTATTAGAATTTATTTAGTTGTTTAGTTTTGATTAAATTTTGGTTTAATTAGGATTTACTTATCTTAATTCTTAATTTAATCTAGACATTTTGTTTTTTTCAGTTAATTCCTGATATTCATTTTGAATTTAATTCTTGATGCATTTGACTGTGATTAAGTCTCGATCTTGATGTCTTATCTTTTGAGTTTTTGATTTGCTTGAGTATTTGCTTTACACACTGCTATTCATCTTACATTTGATGCTTGAGGCTTTGTTGTTGCCCATTGTATATTATCTCCATGGTGCTAATCTTGTCCAATGTTCATTTATGGTTGTTGAAATTTCATGATTACCTGTTTGAGTCCAAGGGAAGGGTTCAGGGTTGACTATACAATCATTTTTCATTTGCATCTTTCACCCATTGTATGATCTTTGGCCCCTTAGGTTGTACATACTTAGATTGTCGACTTTAGACAGATTCCCTTAGGTTGATTACCTTAGGTTGTATATACTTAGATTATTCATCCTTTTAGGTAGATACCATTAGGATTCTTCAACTTTAGATAACTCACAATTAGGTTCCTTTCTCCCAAGAGAGATTAGACACTAGTCATCCTAAGTTGAGATGCAATTCTCCTACCCCATGACATAGTTGAGAAAGATGTAAATTATTTTCCACTAGGGAGAGGTATGTGGCATACTTGTCGATTCTATATCTGAGTTGGAGCCCTTCTCTCAATGTGAAGCAAAGATCCATCTTCCACATGTTTGTGGTGGTTTAGTTGAGTAATCTCCTTAAGATGACAACTTGCCTCTTCTCCTAAAACCAACCAACAAACATTGCTTTTATCCGTAGTCATGAACTACTGACGCTCTGATTTCTCAAAGTTCCTTTTGAGAATACGTAGGCACAAGGTCAATCCTTGGCGAACACACTTTTCTTTTTTACACCTTTTACCTCGTAGTGAGGGGAACTACGAATGCTCTGATTCTTTTAGTCAAGATACATAGGCACGAGATGCGATGTCTTGGCGAGCATACTTAGGAGTAGCACCTTAGGTCTCCCTTTTCTTTTACCCTTAGCAGACAGATAACAAATAACACATTAAGACAAGAGGTTCCTGTAGAGTACTACAGATACTTAGGATGCTAGCACCTTCCCTAGGTATAACCAACCTAGAACCTTAGATTCTCTTTATTGCCTTGCATTGCATTGCATATTTATGGGTTATTCGTTATTTTCCCCTTCCCTTGGATAAATTAAAGATCGGTGGTGAATTATGATTTGTGATTCAAGTTAATTCAATAGCTTGATATCTAATTCTCACCGCGACACCGGAGATGCATCTCCGAATGCTTTTGTTTCATATCCTATGTAACACTAGACGCCAAAGAGGGAGGGGAGTGGTCACCTGAATTCACATTGCAATGAGAGGATCTTGAGGCTGTACAGGTATGGGACTACATGGTTGAAGGAATGCTTATAAGGATTGATTGGTACTACCTATATCAATAAGATGCATTTTCTTTTTCGGTGGCCTAACAAATAAGAATTCCATAGTTAAGTGTCTTTAACTTGGAGTAGTATTTGGATGTGTGAACTTCTAGGAAGTTTCTTGAAAAGCTTGTGAGTGAGAACAAAGCATGCTAAAAAAACATGTGTTAATTTGTAGGGTCAGCCGGTAATCCTAAAAGCATTATAGGGCGTTACAAATGGTACTAGAGCATACCTCTCCCAGTACGATATGGTAGGGGGACGAACCAAGTGGAAACTGGTGGGCATGTAACACTCGAGGCCAAAGAGGGAGAGGAGTCGTTGTAATACCCGAGGCCGAAGATGGCAGGGAATGGTCTCCCGAATTCACAATAGAATGAGAGGGATCTTGAGGTTGTGAAGGCGTTATACTTCATGCTTGAAGGACAACTTATAAGGATTGGTTGGTAATACCTATACAACAAGTGTGCTTAACTTGGAGTAGTTTTTGGAAGTTTCTAGGAAAAAGTGTGAGTGAGGACAATGCATGTTGAAAATACTCGTGTTGGTTTGTAGTATGAATTGTAATCCTAAAAGCACTATGTGGCATTACAAAATGTATCAGAGAAGATCTCTCCCAATATAATATGGTTTGTGGATGGACAAAGTGGAAGTTGGTGGGCATGTAGCACCCGAGGGAGAAGAGGGTAATGAATGATTGTAACACCCGAGGCCAAAGATGGCAGGGAGTGATCGCCTGAATTCACATCGGAATAAGAGAATCCTAAGGCTGCGTAGATATGGGATTGTATGGTTGAAGGAAGGCTTATAAGGATTGATTGATACTATCTATACCAACAAGATGCATCTTCTTTTTGGTATCCTAACAAATAATTAAGAGTGTTTGACTTTGATTAGTATTTTGATGGGTGACCTACTATGAAACTTCTCGGAAAATGTGTGAGACAAAGCATGCTGAAAATACTTGTGTTGGTTTATAAGGTCAGTCGGTAATCCTGAAAACATTCAAGGGTATTCCAAATGGTATCGAGCATACTTATCCATGTACGATGTGGTTCGAGGACGAATCAAGTGGAAGCTGATGGGCAAGTAACACCCGAGGCCGAAGAGGGCGGGGAGTGGTTGTAACACCCGAGACCAAAGAAGACGGGGTGTGGTCGCCTAAATTCACATCAGAGTGAGAGGATCTTGAGGTTGTGCATGTAACACGTTAGATTTTAAATTAATTATTTAATTGGATTTTAATTTATCTTATTATTTATTTTATGTGTGTTTGGTGTGTTTATGATTTATTTGATTTATTTATCATTTGATGGGAGTGGGAGAAATTAGTATTTTAGCTAATTATTTAAAATCATAGAGAAATAAGAAATATGAGTTGGGGTAGTAATTGGAGTTTGAGTGAAGTAAGGGGTGGATGTGATGTTAGGGAGTGTGATGGGGAGTAAGAGGATATTTGGAATAAAAATAAAAATAAGGATTATTTTTATAAGTTAGAAAAGAGGGATAGAAAAACTGAGATAAGTGAAATTGAGAGAAAAGTTGTCAGAGGGGAGAAAAAGCCCTAGCAAAGTAAGAGTGAGAAGAAAGGGATTCCCTTGTCAAATTTGGAAGCTTTATCGCGTAATCGAGGTAGGGAGAATTTTCATGATAAAGGTTCTTATTCTTATAGGATAGAGGATGATCCTTACCCCTATCATTTTCCCTTTCTCCCTTGTACTCCATTGATGAGGGTTTTGTGAATTGTGCGAGGTTTGTGCAAAACCTCCATAATTGATTGATATGTTGTTCATTTTTATTGGGTGAAATATGATATGTGTTACTTAGATGTGAAATTGCATGATAAATTGCCATGAGAGATTTTATGATGACGATGTTCACGTGTTGATGATATGTGTTGATAAAGAGCATGATGAATTGATGTGATAAATCAATGTTAATATGCCTGATCTGTGTGGTAATTAATGTGTTGGACATTATCGCATAATTGAGGTAAGGGGGACTTTTCATGATAAAGGTTCTTATTCTTGTAGGATAGAGGGTGATCATTACCCCTTATCATTTTCCCTTTCTCCCTTGTACTCCATTTATGAGGGTTTTGTGAATTATGTGAAGTTTGTGCAAAACCTCCATAATTGATTGATGTGTTAATAATTTTGATTGGATGAAATATGGTATATGTTACTTAGATGTGAAATTGCATGATAAATTGCCATGAGAGATTTTATGATGATGATGTTCCTGCGTTGATGATATGTGTTGATAAAGAGCATGACAAATTGATGTGATAAATTGATGTTAATATGCCAAATCTGTGTGGTAATTGATGTGTTGGACATTATATAAGTAGGTGTGGTTGCTCATGTTCAAAATTGAAGTTGGGATAGGTCTAGGTTGGAAAAAAAAGCTTAGGAGTGAAATTCCCGTGAAAATTATGTAAAAAAGCAATTTAGACTAATTTGATTTGAATAAGAGGTTTACACCATGATTTTCTATTTAAACATGTCTAATTTGATTCGAATCACAGTTTACACTTGATTCAAATCATGAAGGCAAATTAGGTCAGAATATTGTTTTCATCATAACTTGAGTTTCATGACTCTGTTTGAAGCGCGATTCGAAGCATTGGGCAGATGACGCGTAATACTACCTTATATGAAGAGCATGCTTACTTGAGATAAGTCTTATGATAAAATTATTGAACAATCATATAATCATGAATTGATGCTTGCTTTGTGTTGATTTGTGATACTGGGATGCTCTGAGTGGTTATATGAATGTTATAATGATGAGTGTTTTTGAGAAACTATATGATTGTGATGATTATGCCGAGTTATGCTAAGATTGATTTGGTTAGGTGGAACCATTTTTTGTGGCCTTACATTGGCAACTATTATACTGAGTTTTAGGTTCAAGAGGAATAAGTGACGAGTAATGATGATGGAGGTATAGATGTATATTATGTGTTTTGGTTTTCAATTCATACATCATGTAAAGTGGAGATAGTCAAGACTTCAGTCCAGTGATAACCAAGACTTCAATCTAGTGACGAGTAAGACTTCGATTCAGTGACGAGTATGACTTTAATCTAGTGACGAGTGGACAGTTCAGTAACATACCTCTGACTTCCAAAAACTTTGGTACCACATGCATGTTGAAGTGGAGGTGACGAGTGCATTGCATTCATTCTTGCATATGTGAATGTTGATGGTTTGTGAGTGATATTTGATTTTATATAATGTGTTATGGATTGACATTATGTGTGAATGAATATTCATGTTGGTTGCATTATCCTCAAAGTTTATGCGCCATTAACTTATATGAATGAATTCTCACCCCTCTTTTATTTGTTTTGTGGTGTCATGTATGTTGTGGTACATATACTCAGGAGGAGTGATAGTTGTTATGAGTTAGAAGATAACATTAAGGTTTTTTCTTCATTTATTTTACCGTTTTCTAGTTAGTTAGTTTTGGAGTCGCTATAATATGTAACACTGGGGACGAGTTAACTTTGTTACATTTTATGTTTTTCGAGATGTTTGAGTTATTATCATTGAGTTTTCGATGGTGATATTAATAAATTATTTATTTGATATTTTGAAGTTTGTCCCGCTGCCTAATAAATGTTTTGATGAGGAAAATGATTGATGAGAATGTGTAACACCTTTTTGGATTAACGTATCTGCGTAATTTTGTTTAATTAAAGTGTCGGGAAAAATAGGGTGTTACAGTGCAGGTTGTAACACCCCTAATCTATAACCCGAGTAATTAAAGCGATAACAAATAATCAGAGTAGAATTAAAACATTCATGGCATAGACAGAGCGTTACATCACGATGATGAAATATAATAACCTGCTCATAAAGATATGCAACAATCGGGTAGCAACATAAACAGAGGAACTCGGTTCCTAACACCCACAATTCAGATACAGAATAAAAGCGGAAAATCTGCAACTGAATCTCATATATATAAACATAGAAGTTTGTCTGTCATATACAGAGTCATACATGTAAAATCCAAAAAGATATATATACATAGTGTCACATAACGATCTCCCCGACTACCCGGTGCTACATATCAGAGTCGGCCGACAAAAGAATGAAGACATAATCTTCACAAAAAGACCTCCAGCATCTAATCTGCAATGCCTCATAGAGCATTCAAAACAGCAGAAGGGTGAGAAACACAATTATAATATAGTTGCATACAATTATGTAATAACACAAAATACACATGTAAAACATTCTCACCACAACTTACGCCATAATTCAAATACAAAACAACACAATTCTTATCTCATACATCCATCACAAAGGCATATCAATCATGCTCAATACATTTATCACCAACATATATATATATATATATATATATATATATATATATATATATATATATATATCAACTCATCAATTCCATTCAAAAATCCCACACATAATCCATCCATTCATGACTTATGCAAATGCAAAGAGACCGACACAACGACTCTATGCAAATGCAATGCGGTACCGTTCCATCCATCATTCTCATCATTAATTCACTCAGGAATTATTGGAATCATCGCTTGTTACTTAGTGTAACTCCCCGTTGGGGAAACAATGTTCCCTGTCACTTTAGGTCCTCTTGGTATAAGGCTCACGAAGTTTATGGATCACTTTAGGTCCTCTTTGTATAAGGCTCACAATCCGATCGCTTTAGGTCCTCTTTGTATAAGGCTCACGATCGTCTATAACGTCGCTTTCGGTCCTCTTTGTATAAGGCTCATGACCGTTACAGAAGATTCCCTCGGGAATCGTTTCGTCGCTCACA
Source organism: Lathyrus tuberosus (assembly GCA_022829125.1). Taxonomy (NCBI): domain Eukaryota; kingdom Viridiplantae; phylum Streptophyta; class Magnoliopsida; order Fabales; family Fabaceae; genus Lathyrus; species Lathyrus tuberosus. The sequence continues at coordinate 3,270,495 of JALAZF010000081.1, forward strand.
CCCACTAGGGCACACTACATCACAAGAATGCATATCATGATGCTTGGTATACAATGACTCATGACAATCAAATGCATACACATATACAACCATGTGAACCATTCAACATTCATAATCATGCATATACAATCAAACATAACACAATGCATTTATTTGCCATAAGGCCACAAACCATCATCACAATATTCCATCACATACATTCACATCATATAACAGCACACAAGCTATATGTTATATATCAAAAGCATACCACATGATAACACATCAATTGCACACAATTACTAAGGTAAAAGTCGACAAAATGACACATTCCAATTACCGACATAATTAAATCGGCCACTAGCCCCAAAACTATTTTATAAGAAAGAACGTCTCATTAGCTTTCCAACGCATCCAACCGCGCCTCAATCCGACTTACGACCCAAAAGTTATGACAAGAACAAAATGGAAAATCTGCCCTGTTCGCTTTCCTATTCGCAATGCGAACCCCCAGCGAACCATGGCAGAGAAAAAACAGCATAAAGTTCGCAATGCGAACACCCAGCGAACCTTCGCTTTCCCATTCGCAATGTGAATTCCCTGCGAACCATGGCAGAGAAAAAATAGCAGAAAGTTCGCAATGCGAACTTCCCGCGAACCTTCGCTTTCCCTTCGCTGCCCTATTCGCAGTGCGAACCTGCGAACCTAGAAAATCTTAGCAGCGCTGTTGTTCACTCCAACACAACATTTCATCCACCAAAACACATTCAAACCATAACATAACAACCAGAACATATCCCAATCATAGCAACAAGTATTCTACAACATTTATATCGCATTTCAACCGCGAAAACATCGATTTCTATCGTTTTCTCTCATTTCGACCTAGAATTGAAAAGCTAGAAAAACCAGCAAACATTCCAACATAGACATACATAATCGTACACAAGTATAGCATAACCGAGTTTCGCACCCTTACCCGATTAATCGTGTTTTAAAGTGTCAGTTGAATCGGTTTCTTACACTCCAAGTTTTCCTCTTTTTCTTCTTCTCCTTCTCTATTTCTCTTAACTTCTTTTTCTCTCTTTTTCTTTCTATGTTTCTATTTTAAATGAAAAACAATATCTACCCAAGCCAAAAAGAGCAAAATACCCCTACACTCAATTTTCTCGCAAACGTTCCCAAAACGCGATAAAACATAATAACCAAGAATAAAATAATATAAAAACAAAAATAATTAAATCGACTCGATTAAATAAATCTAACAAAACCGGGGCGTTACAACTCTCCCCCACTTAAAAAATTTCGTCCTCGAAAATATTACCTGAGACGAACAACTCCGGATACGATTCCCGCGTCCGACTCTCCAACTCCCAAGTCAAATTGCCCTCAGCAGCGCCTCCCCACGCTACTTTCACAAGCGCAATATCCTTGCCTCTTAACCGCTTCAACTCGCGATCCAAAACCCTCACTGGTAATGCCTCAACCGTAAGGTTCTCCCTTACCTCAACCTCATCCATTGGAATCACATACGACGGATCCGGAACATACTTCTGAAGCTATGAAACATGGAACACATCATGTAAATTCAAAAGATTCGACGGCAACGCCACCCGATAAGCTACAACACCCACTCTCGCAGATATCTGATAAGGACCAATAAACCGAGAAGTAAGCTTCTTCGACTTCAATGCACGCCCAATTCCCGTCACCGGTGTAACTCTCAAAAATACATGATCGCCTTCTTGAAACTCAAGATCTTTCCTCCTTCGATCATGATAACTCTTCTGCCTACTCTGAGAAGCCTTCATTTTCTCACGAATAAGTTTCACCTTTTCCGTAGTTTGTTGAATTAACTCCGGTCCAACCACCGAACTCTCACCAGATTCATGCCAACACAACGGTGTTCGACATCTTCTTCCATACAACGCTTCAAAAGGTGCCATTCCAATACTCGAATGGAAACTGTTGTTATACATGAATTCAACCAACGGAAGATAACTATCCCAAGCACCACCTTGCTCAAGAACACAAGCTCACAACAAATATTCCAATGACTGAATAGTTCTCTCAGTCTGACCATCCATCTGAGGATGATAAGCAGAACTCAATCTCAACTTGGAACCTAACGCCTTTTGTAAACTTTCCCAAAATCTGGAAGTAAACCTCGGATCTCGATCTGAAACAATACACAACGGAACACCATGTAGCTTCACAATCACATGGATATAAATCTCAGTCAACCTCTCCAAAGAAAAACTGATATCAATCAGAATGAAATGCGTCGATTTAGTCAGCCTATCCACAAACACCCAAATGGCATTATGTCCCCTCTGAGTATTTGGAAACCCTGTCACAAAATCCATAGAAATGCTATCCCATTTCCACTCAGGAATATCCAACGGTTGCAATAATCCACTAGGCTTCTGATGTTCTACCTTTGACTTCTGACACATCAAACACGCATAAACAAACTGAGCCACACCCTCTTCAATCCGGACCACCAAAAGATCTTTTTCAAATCTTGATACATTTTATTAGCTCCCGGATGTATACTCAAACTACTCTGGTGTCCTTCCTCTAAAATCATCTTTTTCAATTCCGAATCATCAGGAATACAAATTCTACCACGGAATCTCAAAACACCCTTATCATCCACTTTAAAGTCACCATTCACACCTTTATCTCCAACCGTCATCAAATCAACAAATTTCACATCCAGCCTCTGTTTCTCGCTAATGGTCAACAGAAACTCATTAGTGACCCTTAACATACCAAGCCTCACGCTGTCAGATGTCAATTCACACACCAAACTCAAATCTCTAAATGCCTCTAAAAGTTCCCACTCTTTAACCATTAAAGCGGACATATGCAAAAATTTCTGGCTTAACGCATCGGCTACCACATTAGCTTTACCAGGATGGTAATTCAAGCTAAAATCGTAGTCCTTCAAAAATTCCAACCATCTTCGTTGCCTCATATTCAGCTCTTTCTGATCAAATAAGTATTTCAAACTCTTATGATCGCTAAAGACTTCGAATCTTGCACCATAGAGATAATGCCTCCAAATTTTCAACACAAAAACCACCGCTGCTAATTCCAAATCATGAGTAGGGTAATTTTTCTCATGAACCCTCAATTGCCTCGAAGCATAAGCCACCGCCTTACCTTCTTGCATCAACACTCCACCTAACCCAATCAAAGACGCATCGCAATACACCACAAACGGTTCACTAGGATTCGGTAAGATCAAAATCGGAGCTATAGTCAATCTTCTCTTTAGTTCACTAAAACTTTACTCACACTGAATATCCCAAATAAACGCTTTACCTTTACAAGTCAGTTGGGTCAAAGGAAGTGCTAACTTGGAAAAGCCTTCAATGAATCTTCGATAATATCCAGCTAAACCCAAAAAGTTTCTAATTTCAGTAACAGATCTAGGAGCCTCCCATTGTAGAACTGCATCTACTTTGGATGGATCCACAGCAATACCATTACCTAAAATCACATGCCCAAGAAAACTCACTTCTGACAACCAGAACTCACACTTGGAATAAATCTTTTCCTTCAAGATTTGCAATGCAATACGCAAATGTTCCGCATGTTCCTCCCGAGACTTAGAATAAATCAAGATGTCATCAATAAACACAACAACAAATTGATCCAAATGCTCATGGAAAATGCGATTCATATACTCCATAAACACTCCCGGCGCATTAGAAACCCCGAACGGCATCACGGAATATTCGTAATGTCTGTATCGTGTCCTAAAAGCCGTCTTCTGAATATCTTCCTCTTTCACTCTAATATGATGATAACTTGACCTCAAATCAATTTTACTAAACATACGCGCACCTACCAACTGGTCCATCAGATCATCAATTCTCGGAAGAGGATACTTATTCTTAATCGTCACCTTATTCAGCTGGCGATAATCAATACACAATCGCATACTTCCATCTTTCTTTTTCACCAATAAAACTGGAGCACCCCAAGGCGATACACTCGGCCTCACAAACCTCTTTTCTAACAATTCATTCAACTGCTTCTTCAACTCAACCAACTCAGATGCCGACATACGATATGGTGCCATAGATACAGGTCTAGTACCAGGAACTAGATCTATAGAAAACTCCACCTCTCTTTCTGGAGGCATATCATAAATATCCTCCGGAAACACCTCTGGAAGATCACACACAACTGGGAACACATCAATTGCAACTTGACTATCCTCGTTTGCCTCAAGAGAAGTAAATCGCACTAACTTATAACAATCGATATGAACTCGATTGAACTGCAACCAATTCATTCCCAGAACCACGTCTAAGCCCTCCAACGGCAAACACACCAAATCCATATCAAAATCCTTACTATAAATGGTCAAAGGACAACTTAAACAAACAAAAGAAGTAGTTACCGACCCCATTGCTGGAGTATCGATAACCATCTCTCCATCCATCGACGACAACAAAAGATTCAAACGCTGCGCACACTCAGGCGAAATAAACGAATGAGTCACTCCGATATCAATAATAGCAACTAAAGGCGTACTATTAATAAAACAAGTACCTTTGATCAGATGGTCTGCACTAGAAGTCTGAGTTCCTACCAATGCAAATAGTTTCCCTCCAGCTTGAGCTTGCTTTGGTTTTGGATACTTCGTACTAATATGACCAGGTTCACCACAGTTGAAATACTTCACCACATTCCTCTTGCACTCAGCTGTTACATGTCATATACCTCCACAGTTGGAACACTTCCTTATATCCTTTCTACATTCAAACTGACGATGTCCTAAGTCACCACACCTAAAACATCTCAGAGGATTATACATACCTCCCCCACTTGGCCTTTTATCAAAATTAGCCCTTTGCTTACCCTTGTCAGCTGGTGACACATAAGGACCCCCACGAAACGGTTGCTTTCCTTTCCTTTCGTTCACACTTTTATAACGAGTAGAACGAGCTTTGCTATCCTCCTCATAAATTCTACAACAATCCACCAAATCTGAAAACCTCCTAATCCTTTGATAACCAATTGCCTGCTTGATCTCAGGACGCAACCCATTCTAAAACTTCACACATTTGGAAAACTCAGCAGTTGCTTCAGCATAATGTGGATAAAACTGAACAAGCTCCACAAACTTAGCAGTGTAATCAATAACAGACATGTAACCCTGTTTCAACTCCAAGAACTCTATCTCTTTCTTTCCTCTAACATCTTCAGGAAAATACTTCCTCAAAAACTCCCTGCTAAACAAAGCCCAAGTGACCTCTTCACCTATAGCTTCCCACACATAAGGCGCACTAACCCACCAATCATCAGCCTCTTCCTGCAACATGTGAGTACCCAATCTCACCTTATGTTCCTCAGCACAGTCCATCACTCAAAAGATTCTTTCAATCTCCTTAAGTCAAATCTGAGCACCATCACGATCATGTCTTCCTTTGAAGATGGGCGGTTTGTTCTTCCTGAACTCATCATTCACACCAGCATTAGGTGCACCCCGCACAGCCTGAGCCATAGCTTGCATAGCAGCAGCAAGAGCAGCGTCATTCCTTCCAGCCATATTCTGTTCATATCCAATAATAGTAACTATGGTTAAACAATCAGCTCGCCAGAACACAACTGACGTACAACAAATAACTTGGTCAAAACGACCGACACGGACTGGCACGGACTGACACAAACTGGCACAACCCGGTTCTGATACCACTTAATGTAACACCCCTAATCTATAACCCGAGTAATTAAAGCGATAACAAATAATCAGAGTAGAATTAAAACATTCATGGCATAGACGGAGCGTCACATCACGATGATGAAATATAATCACCTGCTCATAAAGATATGCAACAATCAGGTAGCAACATAAACAGAGGAACTCAGTTCCTAACACCCACAATTTAGATACAGAATAAAAGCGAAAAATCTGCAACTGAATCTCATATATATAAACATAGAAGTTTGTCTGTCATATACAGAGTCATACATGTAAGATCCAAAAAGATATATATGCATAGTGTCACATAACGATCTCCCCGACTACCCGGTGCTACATATCAGAGCCGACTGACAAAAGAATGAAGACATAATCTTCACAAAAAGACCTCCAGCATCTAATCTGCAATGCCTCATAGAGCATTCAAAACAGCAGAAGGGTGAGAAACACAATTATAATATAGTTGCATACAATTATATAATAACACAAAATACACATGTAAAACATTCTCACCACAACTTACGCCATAATTCAAATACAAAACAACACAATTCATATCTCATACATCCATCACAAAGGCATATCAATCATGCTCAATACATTTATCACCAACATATATATATATATATATATATATATATATATATATATATATATATATATATATATATATATATATCAACTCATCAATTCCATTCACAAATCCCACACATAATCCATCCATTCATGACTTATGCAAATGCAAAGAGACCGACACAACGACTCTATGCAAATGCAATGCGGGTACCGTTCCATCCATCATTCTCATCATTAATTCACTCAGGAATTATTGGAATCATCGCTTGTTACTTAGTGTAACTCCCCGTCGGGAAAACAATGTTCCCCGTCGCTTTAGGTCCTCTTGGTATAAAGCTCACGACGTTTATGGATTGCTTTAGGTCCTCTTTGTATAAGGCTCACGATCCGATCGCTTTAGGTCCTCTTTGTATAAGGCTCACGATCGTCTATAACATTGCTTTCGGTCCTCTTTGTATAAGGCTCACGACCGTTACAGCAGATTCCCTCGGGAATCGTTTCGTCGCTCACACCCACTAGGGCACACGACATCACAAGAATGCATATCATGATGCTTGGTGTACAATGACTCATGACAATCAAATGCATACACATATACAACCATGTGAACCATTCAACATCCATAATCATGCATATACAATCAAACATAACACAATGCATTTATTTTCCATAAGGCCACAAACCATCATCACAATATTTCATCACATACACTCACATCATATAACAGCACATAAGCTATACGTTATATATCAAAAGCATACCACATGATAACACATCAATTGCACACAATTACGACGGTAAAAGTCGACAAAACGAAACATTCCAATTACCAACATAATTAAATTGTCCACTAGCCCCAAAACCATTTTATAAGAAAGAACATCTCATTAGCTTTCCAACGCATCCAACCGTGCCTCAATCCGAATTACGACCCAAAAGTTATGACAAGAACAAAATGGAAAATCTGCCCTGTTCGCTTTCCTATTCGCAATGCGAACCCCCAGCAAACCATGGCAGAGAAAAAAAGCATAAAGTTCGTAATGCGAATTCCCTACGAACTGTGGTAGAGAAAAAATAGCAGAAAGTTCGCAATGCGAACCTCCCGCGAACCTTCGCTTTCCTTTCGCTGCCCCATTCGCAGTGCGAACCTGCGAACCCAAAAGATCTCAGCAGCGCTGTTGTTCACTCCAACACAACATTTCATCCTCCAAAACACATTCAAACTATAACATAACAACCAAAACATATCCCAATCATAGCAACAAGTATTCTACAACATTTATATCGCATTTCAACCGCGAAAACATCGATTTCTATCGGTTTCTTTCATTTCGACCTAGAATTAAAAAGCTAGAAAAACCAGCAAACATTCCAACACAGACATACATAAGGGTGGCAAACGGGCATGCCCGCCCCGTTTAGGCTCGCCCCGCAAAAGCCCGCAAAAAAACGGGGCGGGGCGGGGCGGTTAAAGGTAGAGATGCGGGCTCATTTTCTAGGCCCGCCCCATTTAATGACGGGCCCGCGGGCATGCGGGCAGGCTCTCCGTTCTCTTTAAAAATAATTTTTTTCCACTAATGATATAATTTAAAAAAAACTCATAAATCCTAATACTACCAATAAAAAAACACTATCATTATCTTACATTCAATTGTTAAATTCAACAAATAAAATATCATAAAATAAAATTAAAATAAAAAACTCATGATATAATTTGATAATGGGTTGTTTTGGTATGGGCCTATTGGGCTATAAGATATCATAAAATAAAATTAATTTTATTTGTTCCTAAATTTTTACCCGCGGGCAATACCCGTGACCGCCCCACGCCCGCCCTTCTTTTTTGCGGTGCGGGGCGGGGCGGGCATACTTAAATATGCGGGTTCAAAATTTAGGCTCGCCCCGCGAAAAATGACGGGTAAAACGGGCTTTTCCCGGGGGCCGGGCCCGTTTTGCCACCCCTAGACATACATAATCATACACAAGCATAGCATAACCGAGTTTCGCACCCTTACCCGATTAATCGTGTTTTGAAGTGTCGGTTGAATCGGTTTCTTACACTCCAAGTTTTCCTCTTTTTCTTCTTCTCCTTCTCTATTTCTCTTAACTTCTTTTTCTCTTTTTTTCTTTCTATGTTTCTATTTTAAATTAAAAACAATATCTACCCAAGTCAAAAAGACCAAAATACCCCTACACTCAATTTTCTCGCAAACGTTCCCAAAACGCGATAAAACATAATAATCAAGAATAAAATAATATAAAAACAAAAATAATTAAATCGGCTTGATTAAATAAATCTAACAAAACCGGGGTGCTACACATGTATGTGACTGCATGGTTAAAAGAAGACTTATAAGGATTGTTTGTTACTACCTATACCAATAAGATGCATCTTTTTTCGGTAGTCCAACAAATAAGAACTCTATAGTTAAGCGTGCTTGACTTGGAGTAGTATTTGGATGGGTGACCCAATAACTAGATGTCTCCCGTTTTTTCGTAAAATGTTCTTTCCACCCTTATGGGTGCTGCCACACCATTATGAAAAGTCCATAATATCCTTAATGTCCAAAGATGCATATCTGGATGCACCTTTTTGTAGTCATTTCTCAGGCCAAATTGAAGAGACGCCCCTTTAACGTTAAAATTTAATTAGGAGAAGCATATTCGTATATGTTAAAAGTACATCCAGAGGTATATCTCCATAGACGCCATTTATTCAAGTTTCATGTTGGTGATCCGGAGATGCATCTTCATACGCTTTTCTTTCATATCCCATGCCATACCATTCCCTCTTCCTCATTCTTCATTTTCTAAAAAGTTCTCAAAACAAATCATTTTGAGTCGTGCAACATTCAAGGTTCTCATCCACTCATTCAAGCTTCTTCCATTGAAGCTCTTTCTCCTTATTTCCAACATCTCAAACATTCAAGTTTCTACTTCTCATTAATTTGATTTGGTAAGTTTTTCAAAAACCTGTTTCTTTTTATGTTTTGATTTTTAATCCTACAAGAACATACATTGAGATATTTTTGGAGGGTTATGGTTGTAATGATGTTTTCTACCATGATTGAGAATCACAGGATTGTCTGGAGATGCATCTCCGGATTTTCCCAATGATATTTTAAGAGATGCATCTCTGGATTTGACTTAGTCTGAAATTTGGTTGATTTTGTGGAATTTGTGGATTTACACTGACATTGTGTTTTTCTCATTCTCTGTTTGTAATGCATGTACAATGGCTGAAAACAACCCTGAAGCCAACCCTGGAAAAGTTAGGCTAAAAAATGTGTCTCAAGCCGCATTGGCATAACGTAAGAGGGCCGCAACTAGGACCGCGAGATCACGAGTTAATGATAACTCATTTGATGGTTCACAACCACCTAGTTCGTCGTACCGAGGTACCCAATCATTTGGTTCTGCTTCTCATAGATTCCTCTCTCATGCATCCACTTCACGGTGCCACGAGTCCCCAAATGATGCAGCAGACTGTCATACCCTAATTTTGACCATAAGATTCCACCTCTTTGTGCATCATCTCGCATATCTGCATACTTTATTACTAACAGATTTGTGTAGGAACATTGTTTTCAAGTGGAGTTGGTGTTCATTCTCTTAGTCAAGTACCTCAAGATGTGATCAACGGATTCTGATTAATGGGGTCCTAAGGTTTTCTACTGGTTATTTTCCTTTGGGTTTCTCAGAGTTTCAATGTGTACTTCAAGGAGAATTCGGGCTTTTCTTCCATTGACGTTGAACTTGGACATTTGAAGACTGGTTAGGGTTTCATGGCAACCAGTATTACAAATCATACCCTTATGGTTCATGTATCAAGTGTCATTATCATCTAAATCTTTGATCGTGTGGGCAACAAAGGTCAAACAAGACTTTGTTCTTATTTATGAAGTGAATCATCATTTAAAGTTCTTTCGATCTTAAAAAAAAGTCTCATACACACATACTCAACAAGAAAGACATTCATAGCAGAAAAAGAGAGTAATACACACACCAGTTCAAAAACGACAACACACGATTTGAACGACCACCATCGTGAATAGAGTGTTACCCGTGAATCCAACGCCGACTTCGAACGACCACCGTGTCGGATTCTGTTGCAAATCGCTCGGATCGATGAACTCGGCGAGAAATTGAGTCGAAAAAGAAGAGTAGAACTTGTTGCGACTGGCGATTTCATTTGATTGGGGATCATAATTCTGAGTCACATCACAATTCAAGAGGTTGGCAGAGACTTCGATTGCGTTTCGTTTAAGGAAGAGTTGCGCATTGTTTGAGAATTGGTATCAACGTAAACCTAGTTTCTTTTTATTTACTGACATGTATTGGGGATTAGCCTTATTTTTTTTTTTGCATTCATGTTCCGGTATGTTTCCTTCACCGCCTTATGTGATCATCCTGTTGGGCTTTGGCCCAAGTTACTTTACCTCATAACACCCTTAACCATGTTTTGCAACCCCCTTGACTACAACTTAAATTCAATTCATTTAAGATAATTAGGATTTAGTTGATTTTAGTTTATTTAGTTGTAATTAGGGTTTAATTGGAAATAGGTTTATTTAGTTTTATTTAGAATTTAGGTTTTTAATTTGGTTTAATTAGTTTTTAAATTATAAATTTAGTTTACTTGTTTTTTTTTTTAAATTAAATTCTATTTTGTTTAATTAATTAGTTATTAGTTTATTAACTAGATTTAGCTAATTTAAGTTTTTCTTAGATTTTATTTTAATTGGTTGATTAGTTTTTTTAGTTATTTTGTTTTTAATTTAATCACGACTATTTCGTTTTGCCTCAGTTAATTTTCGATGTTCAATTTTAAGTCTTCATGTATTCGTTGTATGTATTGATGTTCTTCTTATACCTGATACTTGAGGTTTCCACCTTGTTCCTTTGTTTCTTATATCTAATTCCAAAGGAAAGGTTCCCTTCTGTTGACTCCATGTCATATTTAGGATAACGTCCTTTCCCTTTATCCTAGCCTTAGGATTTGGAGCCGCCGTGCTCTATGCTTTTGTTCTGCCATGAACACTCCCTTTATCCTAGCCTTAGGATCGGAGTCGCCGCACTCCATGTAAGTGTTCCACCGTGAATACTTGCCTCCCTTTTAACTCAACCTTAACTTTGGAGTCGCCGCACTCTATGTAAGCGTCTCGCCATGGATGCTTATTTCCCCCCTGGAACCTTGACCACAGTCAAGAGTTCCTCGCCCTCTTTGAGGGGAACTACGAATGCTCTGATTCCATTCCTGTTAGGATACGTAGGCACAAGATGCTATGTCTTGGCGAGCATACTTAGAAACTAACCCCTAGGTCTTTCCCTTAGCACATTCCTTTAGCAAGCAGACAATAAAATAACACAAATACTAACAAGAGGTTCCTGTAGAGTACTACAGATACTTAGGATGCTAACACATTCCCTAAATATAACCAACCCCGAACCTTAGATCTCTAGCTTTGTTCTTACATAGCGGAATTAGGGTTTTCGATCTTTACCCTTTCCTTTGCATAAATCAAAGTTCGGTGGTGAATTAAGATTTGTGATTCAAGTTAACTAATAGCTTGATATCTGATTCTCACCGTGACAGAAATGGCGACTTCACTGGGGACTCCCTAAGAGGGTTACCCCTAACTTGTTTTTATTTGTGTTATTTATATACTTGCTTGCCTGTGTATTTGTATATCTGTATCTGCTTGGGTTGTTACCTTGAGTGGTGAGATAAGTCATAACCTGGACTTAAGTGTACACTTATGATAGGATTGTGTTATAACTTATAATCAATGGTTGACTGTTAGGATTAGTCCTAAACATGTTTAACATATGATATAACCCCGCTCAGTCGAGGCCCCTTTGGAATTACTGGTGCATACGAGTAGTCGTATTGACATTACTTTTTCCGACTCGGGAGTCCGTGACGCTGAGGACCTTTAGTATCCCTTCACCCCTCTAAGCCGTTTAGGACGTAGTGCAGTGATCATCCAGGTGTAGATCTGTGGTGGTTGTCATGCGATAGTACACTCAGACGAGTTTATCTTGAGAATATTATTAGCCCGCATGAGTAGTCGTGCAAGCCGATAATATTCGAAAGATTTATGGATGACTCTGGGAACCTATAGAACCTTGTTCTGCAGATACAAGAACCCATAGTACATACCTTTTGGGACGGGTAGACCATGGCTCCATGCTCGTGATCTTCAAACCTAGGCCCTTGTTGGTTTGCCTGTATATGTGTATATGTGTATACCTGTGTTTATACATTCATTCATCCATGCATTCATAATTAACCCTTTGGTTTCAAGGAACTCGATTGTTCTTTCCTTTGCAAAATCAATCGAGATCATGAATTATAAAATGAAACTTTTTCAGTCTTTCCGAAATGTTTGCAACCTGCTTTTGAGTTCCTTGAAACCATTGCATCGCATTGCATATCATTTGCATATTTGCATTGCATGCATCTGTTCATCCGACAACTCATCTCCAGTTGTCTCTATCTTCCAGCGTCATATGTCAGTCGTCAAGCTGATTCCTCGACACAGATATAGGACTAGGGCTAACTACAGACGCAGAATATCAGAACAAGAAGCGCATAATACAGAGATCTGAATGGAGATTGATGACCTGAAGTCAAGCATGATAAAGCTCACTGAAATTCTCTAGGTATTAATTTCTAGAGGAGAGCAACCCCAAAGGACTGTTATACAGGAGGTTTCAAATGCTGATCCCCAGCTTGTTCAGGGGCCACCTTCAACTTGGCCAGAGTTTGGTTTACCCCACAACTTCTCTCCACCCCTTTCATCTACTGCTATGATTAGTCAGACTGCCAGACCAGTGTTTCAAGCTCTAGTTTTTGCTGAGCCTAGACCTATGGTTCATGTTGTTGCCCACACTACTCGAGCTCCATTTGAGAATCCTCTCTATGATTACAATGCTGCCATTACTCAGGGTGAAGACCGTGAAGACTTTGTCGAACTTGAGGTTGTCCGTGAACAGTTTCAAACCATGGACAAGAGACTTAAAGCCATGGAGGGCAATGACTTCTTTAGCGTGGACGCCGACAACATGTGCCTGGTTTCTGACCTTGTTATGCCTGTCAAATTCAAAACTCCCGAGTTTGTGAAATATAAGGGTCACTCTTGTTCAAGGGCTCATTTGGTCATGTACTTTCGAAAGATGGCTGCTTATACCAACAATCAGAAATTGCTTATCCGCTGTTTTCAAGATAATCTGAGTGGAGCTTCTCTTATATGGTATATGAATCTTGAACAGAACAGTATCCACTGCTTCCAAGATCTCGCAAATGCCTTCATGAAGTAGTACAAGTACAACCTCGACATGGCTCCTAACCGCCGTCAACTTCAAAATATGTCTCAAAATGAGAAAGAGTCTTTCAAGGAATATGCTCAGCGCTGGAGAAAGTTGGCTTCCCAAGTTGAATCTCCTTTGGCAAAGAAGGAATTAGCTGGAATGTTCATGGACACCTTGTCTCTATTCTATTGGGAGAAGATGATTAGTAGTGTTTCCTCTAATTTCACTGATTTGGTAACTATTGGTCAAAGACTCGAGGAAGGACTCAAGAATGGTAAAGTATCCAAGGTTGCTGAATCTTCTAATAGTGCGAAGAAATCCTATAGGAACTTCTAGAAGAAGAGAGTAGACTATACCAATGCTGTCATGATTGAAATGAGAATGCCTCGTCCCCAACCTCAATATCCTGATCACCCTGCTATTGTTGTTGTTACTCTCGGGTTACTGCTCCACGACCAGCTCAAACTCCTCAACGTCCAGCTGTTGGACAGAATCAGTATCGTAATAGGAATCATTGTGATCATATTCCAATGACGTACACCGAATTATATCTTGGTCTGGTTCAGAAAGGTTTGATTACCACAAGGACTATGCCTCCTCCTCCAAATCCTCTTCCATCCGGCTATATGGCTGATCTTCATTGTGAATTCCATCAAGGTGGTGTAGGCCATAACTTAGAAGTTTGCTTTGCATTGAAGGCTAGAGTACAAGAGCTGATAAAAAATGATATCCTCTCCTTTTATGACACTAATCCTAATGTCAAGAACAATCCTCTACCAGGGCACTCTAAGTGAAGCTTCAGTCGACTTCAGCAAAAGTCAGTGTTTCTGACAGGACAACTCATCTTTGTTTCTGATTAGTCACTAGGCCGTGTTTCTTATTGTTTGCATTTTCCTTTTGTTTGTATTAGCTGTTTGCTTTCAAATTATGTTTGTACTTTCGTAATTAATAAAATGAGCATTGCAACTTTTGGATTCAATTCATTTGTGTTTGCTATTTACATCTTTATGCTTTCTTTTCAAGAAAAATAAAAAAATAAATAAATTTAACTCTTTTCCACTTTCTTTTTTATTGTGCAAAGATTGGAGGGAGGATGACGAAAACGTTATACCCAAACTGCTGTTAGTATGCTTTCAATCAAAACTTTGTTGACGATGTAAGGCATTGTTTCAATTCTCAAACACTGGAGATATAAGGAAGATAATCCCTTGTTAAAACCCTTCGAGCCTAGAAGTTGGAATTTCTTTCTGTACCAAAAAAAAACCGTAATCTTTAACCTAGGGCAAGGTAGTTCTTTAACTCGGTTGTGCATTCATGCTAAATACCTTTCACATAAAGGTTTCATTCTCAAATTTTCCTTCGCACACAGCAAGCAAGTGTCGAAGATGTCTTTTAATTCGGAAGCCAATGATGGTTCACTGTAATCATTAAGCCATATATTCACAACCTTTCAACTCTTCCAAATTAAATGAATAAATGTTGTATAAGTTGTTCCCAAAGTGATGAATGAAGAAGGATCGTCAAGAAATTCTTACTCAAAGAATGAGTCGAGTCCCTTTCGAGGAAAAAACTAAGAAAGATGGGAAGCTCATGACCTTACCTTATACAAAGAGAAATAAGAACAAGCTTGTATGACAACCAAAAGTTGTAAGGAAGTAGTGACCGCCGTCTCAAGAGTCCCTTGACTTCTGAACCGTCATCAATACTATCATCAGTGCAATTCCTAACCTACAGGAACTTGAGTGTATAGTCTGAGTTAACTGAGCGTGGGACTGAAGATCATCACGAAGATTGGGTGGGTACAAATAAACTTTGAGCCTTTATCTTTTGATTCTTAAACCGTGAACCAGGAAACGTTATAACCCTCAAAAGACCTAATTGAAGCAAGGTTATTTTGAAAGCATACTACAACAAGGTTGCGTAAACTGACTCCAAAAGATCTTTACTGATCATTTGTTTTGGCATCATACCTTTTGCTTTACTTTTCACATTGATGTCTTGAACCGTCGTGTTCAGACCAGTGACTCATATACTTTGTATCTTTAAAAAAAAATTGATTTCAAAAGTTGCATGAACTTTGCATTTATTATATGTGTATGAACACTTTTGTTTAAAACTGGCTTTCTTCTCAAGAAATTTTCAAACAGTTGAGAAACTTGGTCAGTGGTCCTATCAGGGGCAAGTTCCTTTTGAATCCTGTTGAAGAATCAGTTCAAAATTTGTTACAGTGCAAGTCCTTCTCAGAATTGGTTATCCAGACTTTTCAAGACTCATATTGGGGCAAGCTTTCCAAGCGCACAATGAAACAATCATTTCAGAATTAATCAAGTTGAAGCATTGAACAGTTCACCTACAACAGTCAACTAATCTGGGGGCAATTAACTTGAAGAATCTCCATGCAGCTTTCCACCCTTCCTACAGGGATCATCAACTTGATACAGTTTACCAGTATGGCAGGGATGTGCTCAGTAGCAGCGTCTTTAGTCCCCAAGAAGAATGGCAATGATCTTCGTGTTGAGGAATCAGTCTTCCAGTCTTGTCTTCTCCACAAAAGAGTCGAGTCATGTCGTCGACGTCTGCATTACACCTGCATTTGCATTGGATCATATATCATGGCATAATTCATATACATATGCATAGCAAGAGTGTTTCACCCTCATTTGCATTCTTCACGGGTCATGTTGTTATCCACGTCTTACCTTGTCGTCTAAGTCCAACTCACTTGGCACCTACCAAACAGATATTGTCGCGTCTATCCAATGCTTTCTTGGGTATATCTTTGTTCACATTCATCCAATGTTTTCTTGGATACTGTGATTCCTTTTATCCAATGCTTCTTGGGTATCTCCTTGTTCATATTCGTTCAATGCTTTCTTTGACGTTGTGATTTCTTTGTATCCAATGCCTTCTTGGGTATCACCTTATTCACATTCATCTAATGCTTTCTTGGATACTGTGATTCCTTTTATCTAATGCTTTCTTGGATACTATGATTCCTTTATCCAATTCTTTCTTGGATACTGTGATTCCTTTTATCCAATGCTTTCTTGGATCTCTACTTTGTTCACAGTCATCTAAAGCCATTATTAGATATTGTGATTATACCTTTCATTCAAAGCCATTATTGGATGACTGGTTTCTTTGCATCCAATGCTTTCTTAGATCCCTACCTTGTTCACAGTCATCTAAAGCCATTATTAGATATTGTGATTATACCTTTTATTCAAAGCCATTATTGGATGACTGGTTTCTTTGCATCCAATGCTTTCTTGGATCTTTACTTTATTCACATTCATCTAAAGCCATTATTAGATATTGTGATTATACCCTTCATTCAAAGCCATTATTGGATGTCTGGTGTCTTTCTGTCCAATGCCTTCTTAGATTACACTATTGATCTCATTCTCATCTGATGCCTTCTTAGATATTATGAGTTTGCCTTTCATTCAAAGCCATTATTGGATGTTTTGTGTCTTTTTCATCCAATGCCATTCTTGGATGATGTTTGTCCAGATATTTCACTTTGTTTATTCTGATGTTTTTCCGGAATGACATTGCTTTTACCATCTAATGTTTTCCCCTCGTATCTATCTGATGCTCTTCCGGATATAACCTTGTTTATCTGATGTTCTTCCGGATATGTGACTTTATTCTGATGCTTTTCCAGAACCCCATTTGTGTCTATCTGATGCTCTTTTGGATATGACCTTATTTATCTGATGTTCTTTCGGATATGATGTTGCTTATCTGACGTTCTTCCAGATATGTCTTCAAAACCTTTTCCCGTACATTTAATGCTCTTCTAAATGTTTCGGATGTATCTTCATAATCTTTGTTTTCATCTAATGCTCTTCTAGATGTCTTCAATTTATTTCTGACTGTGGTTAACAGCCGTTGATTGTTTTCAAGTCTGTTTCCATTTTCCATCCAATGCTTTTCCGGATGTGTTCTGGAGTTTATTCGATGCTTTTCCGAATGTCTCTGATGTGCTCCAAAGTTCATTCAATGCTCTCCTGAATGTCTTTGATGGTTGTTGCTATACTTTCTCAGAGTTTTGTTCAATGCATTTCTGACAAAACCTCTGATGGATGTAACTTTTTTCCCCTGTGGCATCTCATCCCCTACAGGATTACTGTCTTGCATCCATTTCATATCATGTCATATCATAAGCATTTTGTGGCATCTTAGGGCCAAAAATTGAGCATGTTTGTATTTAAGTCTCTCCTATCTCGTCGAGACGAAGATTTCAATCTCCATATCTCCGAATAGAAGAAACTTAATTAGGGGCATCTGTCATACCCTAATTTTTGACCATAAGATTCCACCTCTTTGTGCATCATCTCACATATCTGCATACTTTTTTACTAACAGATTTGTGTAGGAACATTGTTTTCAAGTGGATTTGGTGTTCATTCTCTCAGTCAAGTACCTCAAGACGCGATCAACGGATTCTGATTAATGGGGTCCTAAGGTTTTCTACTGGTTATTTTCCTCTGAGTTTCTCAGAAGTTTCAGTGTGTACTTCAGGGAGAATTCGGGATTTTCTTCCATTGATGTTGAACTTGGACATTTGAAAACTGGTTAGGGTTTCATGGCAAGCGGCATTACAAATCATACCCTTATGGGTCATGTATCAAGTGTCATTATCATCTAAATCTTTGATCGTGTGAGCAACAAAGGTCAAACAAGACTTTGTTCTTATTCATGAAGTGAATCATTGTTTAAAGTTCTTTCGATCTTAAAAAAAAAGTCGCATACACACATACTCAGCAAGAAAGATATTCATAGCAAAAAAAAGAGTATTACACACACCAGTTCAAAAATGACAACACACGATTTGAACGACCACCACCGTGAATAGAGTGTTACCCGTGAATCCAATGCTGACTTCGAACGACCACCGTGTCGGATTCTGTTGCAAATCGCTCGGATCGATGAACTCGGCAAGAAATTGAGTCGAAGACGAAGAGTAGAACTTGTTGCGGCTGGCGATTTCATTCGATTGGGGATCATAATTCTGAGTCGTAGCGCAATTCAAGAGGTTGACAGAGACTTCGATTGCGTTTCGTTTGAGGAAGAGTTGCACATCATTTGAGAATTGGTATCAACGTAAACCTAGTTTCTTTTTTTACTGACGCGTATTGGGGATTAGCCTTCTTTTTCTTGCATTCATGTTCTGGTATGTTTCCTTCACCGCCCTATTTGATCATTCTGTTGGGCTTTGGCCCAAGTTACTTTACCTCATAACACCCTTAACCATGTTTTGCACCCCCTTGACTACAACTTAAATTCAATTCATTTAAGATAATTAGAATTTAGTTGATTTCAGTTTATTTAGTTGTAATTAGGGTTTAATTAGAAATATGTTTATTTAGTTTTATTTAGAATTTAGGTTTTGAATTTGGTTTAATTAGTTTTTAAATTATAAACTTAGTTTACTTGGTTTTTTTAAAATTAAATTTTAGTTTGTTTAATTAATTAGTTATTAGTTTATTAACTAAATTTAGCTAATTTAAGTTTTTCTTAGAGTTTTTTTTAATTGGTTGATTAGTTTTTTTAGTTATTTATTTTTTAAGTTAATCACGACTATTTCGTTTTGCCTCAATTAATTTTCGATGTTCAATTTTAAGTCTTCATGTATTCACTGTATGTATTGATGTTCTTCTTATGCCTGATACTTGAGGTTTCTACCTTGTTTCTCTGTTTCTTATATCTAATTCCAAAGGAAAGGTTCCCCTTCGTTGACTCCATATCATATTTAGGATAACGTCATTTCCCTTTATCCTAGCATTAGGATTTGGAGCCGTCGTGCTCTATGCTTTTGTTCTGCCATAAACAATCCCTTTATCCTAGCCTTAGGATCGGATTCGCCGCACTCCATGTAAGTGTTCCGCCGTGAATACTTACCTTCCTTTTAACTCAACCTTAACTTTAGAGTCACCGCACTCCATGTAAGTGTCTCCCCATGGATGCTTACTTCCCCCTGGAACCTTGACCACAATCAAGAGTTCCTCACCTTCTTTGAGGGGAGCTACAAATGCTATGATTCCATTCCCGTCAGGATACGTAGGCACAAGATGCGATGTCTTGGCGAGCATACTTAGAAACTAACCCCTAAGTCTTTCCCTTAGCACATTCCCTTAGCAAGCAGATAATAAAATAACACAAATACTAACAAGAGGTTCCTATAGAGTACTACAGATACTTAGGATGCTAACACCTTCCCTAGTTATAACTAACTCCCAAACCTTAGATCTCTAGCTTTGTTCTTACAAAGCGCAATTAGGGTTTTCGATCTTTACCCTTTCCTTTGGATAAATCAAAGTTCGATGGTGAATTAAGATTTGTGATTCAAGTTAACTAATAGCTTAATATCTGATTCTCACCGCGACACAGACCCTAAAGCCCCTGAAGCTCAAGAGGAAGCTATTGTCGATGCCCCATTAGAGAGTTATCCAGAGGCCCATTTGATACCCCTTACTTCAAATCTATGTAGACCATGCTGTTGGGCATGTCTGGGAAGAAGGTGTATGTATTTTTTTCTTTTGCAATACATATATTTTCGACTAATTAAATCGATACTGATGGTGATAATTTCTTTTTATAGGACCATACATGTTTGAAATCAGTAAACCACAACCGAAAGATGTTGGAGTTGAGGCAACCCACTGCTACTTGGTTTTAGGATGTTCTATGTTATTCCAGTCTTGCCGGTTTATGTTATGCTACGTAAATGACCACATCCCACGTCATGCATACAACTTTTACAAAGAGGTGGAATTCAAAGAGTTTTT
This sequence comes from Lathyrus tuberosus, assembly GCA_022829125.1. Taxonomy (NCBI): domain Eukaryota; kingdom Viridiplantae; phylum Streptophyta; class Magnoliopsida; order Fabales; family Fabaceae; genus Lathyrus; species Lathyrus tuberosus. The sequence continues at coordinate 3,290,880 of JALAZF010000081.1, forward strand.
ATTTCCATCTTCCTATAGGCGAGATAAGCATCACATTAGATGACGTATAATGCCTTCTGAATCTTCCCATACGAGGAAAATTATTAGGCCACATAAGGATTAGTTGAGAGGAAGCTCCTGAGATGATGGCCACCCATTTTGGGGTTGACCCAACTGACGCCTCAGAGGAGACAAATGTCACAAGAGGTGCTCATGCAAGATTTAGTTTTTGGAAAAGCTTTATAAATAACACCTGCAGTGGGTTGTGGATTTTGAAGGCGATGATATGCAGGTTGAGCACCATCAGACTTGTACATTAAGGTGTTACCTCTTGTTCTTTGTTGGCACACACATGTTTGTAGACAAAAGTGCAACCTATGTTGACGTGGTCTACCTTCAATACTTCATTGAATGACTACGATTCACAAGTACAACCGGGGGGTCACGTGTTTGGTCTACCTATACTCGAAGCTAGGCGAGGGTTGTCTTTGAGAGACAAAGTAGATTACAGAGAGTTGGATGTTGCTTACGGTAATCTACTGTTACTAATATTTTCATAATTTATTTGTTAGTTACAGTTGTTATTAATATTGTATTTGAACCATATTCCAAGGATGGGTTATCTCTCACTTCCCTCGCATCACTGGGTGGGAAGCTGTGTAACACCCAAATTTTTAGTAATTATATATATATATATATATATATATATATATATATATATATATATATATATATATATATATATATATATATATTAATTAATTAATTAATTGTGTGATTTTGTGCGTAATTAATTTATTTGGATTATTTTATTTGGTGGAAATGATATAGAAATAATAGAAATAAGATAATTGGGCCTATTGGATGAGAATGTGACGAGTAAAGGTGGGGATATGATTAGTAAGCCAATTATATGTGTGTATTCTTTTTCTTTTTTTGAGGATTGAACCTATATCCATCAATTTCAAAGGTTTTAGGCATAATCTTAAAACAATGTGTAATACCCCAAATTTTGACCACTTAGATTTCCCATCATTGTGAAAATCATCATCACAATATGGATGAACCATCATGCTTCATCAGTCTCCCCAAAGATGGGTGAGCATCCAATACAATCAAAATTAGGGTTTCAAGCCCTCTCTGAGTGCTTAGACAAAGGATCAATCAAGAAATGACATGATCTTCAACTTGTCTAATCTCTCAAACATCAACAATGGATCAAAAAGGACTCCCACTTCAAGGATTAAGCACAAGGCTGCTCCCTTCTAGGTGGATCAAGTCTCAAGATCGACAGTGTCACCAAATTAGGGTTTTGGTCGACCAGGGCCTCCAGATGGAAATTTTCATCTGGGCATAAGGCAATGATCCAAAACATAACCTAATATACTTCATGGAACCTCATGAACCCATGCATCAAGTCAATTTTGCCTCAGGGGATGCATTCATCAAAAATCAGGAATTAGGGTTTCTTGACCTAATTCACCCCTAAGTTGACCTTTGGGACAAACCATGAGCCAAGACCTCAAGAGATGATTTGAGGGTCTCTAATACACCATATTGATCCATTTGGAACAATGGATTGATCCAAGAAGCTTGAGCAACAAGTCTCATTTTCATCTGCACCACAATTAGGGTTTTAAGGGAAAAGTCAACTGTAACTTTGACTTTTGACCAAGACATGCTCCCAAACCCTAATACATGATTGAATATACCCTATGACACCCATGGAACATGTCCATCAAGTTTGATTTAGGTCAAGGACATGATTTCCTGAAGAATTGCACAGTTTGGAATTCATCTGATAAAAAGTCAACTGTGCACAAAAGTCAACTTTGACTTTTTGAGATTTTTCACCAAAATGGATTTTTAACCCTAAAATGATGTTAATGTATGATTTGAATCATCATTCATCAAGAAAAATCAAGAAAAGTGAGATAACTTGTAAAAGGGGTAACCATAATACTTAGAAATTTTTCTAAGTTAAAAATAAAGTGGCAAAGGTACCAACTTTGGAGGACCATAACTCCTAAACCACAAGGCCATTTTTTCTCATCCAAAGATGGATTTGTAGCCCTCATTATCACCTACAAAAACTTCAACTACAAGTCATTCCAATTCATTAAGGATTTTGAGTTACGGAAAGATCAAAGTGGCTGAAAAGTGAAAAAGTCACTTTTTCCAACACTTAGTGAAATTTTCACTAAGTCAGATTTTGCCTCACTTTTTGCCAAATGTAGGGGGATTTTTCACTTGGAATCAAAAGAGATCAAAACCAAACTTGTTCAAACAGTTGTTGTATCATGTAAGAGCTTTCCAAAATGGCCAAGAACATTGCCAAATTCAACCTACATCATGAGATACAACATTGTCAAGTTACCTTGCTGAAATCTGTCAAAGCAAGGCAGAGTTTGCATTTTGGGTCGATTTGCCAAAATCAGCCAATTTCAATTGCTCCAATACACTTGGACACCTCAGATGATTGAATCTAAAGGGGACAATCACTGAGCCAAGCCTCCAAGGTCCAAGGAACAAAGAATAGCATGTTGAACCTAGAATGGCCAAAATAGGGACAAGACTTCAAATTTGGAATGAGGCATTCAATGGAACCATCAAGGTGGCATGGACTGAGCCATTCTCATCTGAAATCAGTCAAGACTTATCCAAGACCAAGGGACCAAAGCTCTGTGCCCTAACCTCTAGTCAATGGCTAAAGGAGACTTTCATTTCCATTGGCCAACATTGAGGAAACCTACTTACCAGCTGCCATGCACTATTCCTTGCAAAACAAACTTGCTCTACTATAAATAGAGCTCAATTGTGGTCAGTTTAAGTACACCAAAGCCATCTAACAGATGCTTTCCTCAAAATCTCTTTCTCTTGGCAAAAATTCCTTTCTTAGCAAGGTAGCTATCGGGTTTTGAGTTTGAGAGCAATTCTGCACAAACCAATCACTCACACACCTCACATACATCACATATGAGCTGATCAAACACTTAGATTACTTCTGGAACATCAATTTCACAAAATCACTTGCCATCCACACAAGTTTGAAGTGAAGTTGCAGCTGAGATGCCATAAACTGATCCGGTCCATTTCAATTCAATCCAAGTGTTCAAACACACTCCATATGGTGTAGGGAAGCTGTCCAGATCATCACAACTTGTCTGTAACACCTCCAACTCAAAATCACATCTGCTCTTGCTGTCACGACTTGGAGGTAAGCACATACTTGGTCATCTCTCAATCTATGCATATTTCCTCGCACAATAATTTGGCCATATGTTCATAATCATGCATGGAATGTTTTCCCTCAATTAATTGCATTGTTTGAATCGTGTATCAAAAATCCTAGCCTTCATGCAGAAATTAGGGTTCTTGAGGTCTCTTCGTGATTTCTTGTTGTATGTTTAATTTAAATGAAATTAAAGTACATAGACATGATCGTGAGGTTGAGACGAGCATAATGATATGTGGATTGCATGATATGATTACGTATTCATGGAGATTAGATAGAAAATGCAAATCTGAGAAACCAAGAACACGCGCGTGTTCTTCAGCTGTTCTTGGCGCCATTTTTGAATAATTCAAATATTTGAATTTTGTGATTTTGTTTAATTGATTCAAAAATTAATTTCTCTTTGAGTTTTAATGATTTTGAGTTGATTCTTTTTTTAATAATTCACAAAAATGTTAAAATATTTTATTTTATCAAAAAATCCCAAAAATATTATTTATTTCATATAATTGATATTTTTGTAAAGAATTAATATTTTGATTGTTTTTGGCATTTTAAATATTTTTTCTACATTGATTTTGCAACTTTTAATGCTTTCTAATTATTTTGTAGGTCAATACTTAATTTTTGAAGCATTAATCCAAGATCACAATTTGTTTTCCATGTGTTAAACAATTTTTGATCATTTTAATTGAATTTTTATTCAATTAAATACATTTTTGAAAACAAATTAGGGTTTTGGATTAATTCAACCCTCATAAATCATTTTCAAAACACTTTGGGCCTCTATTAGAGTGTAAGACCCAATTCTTTTTTGACCAAATTATCTTTGGGCCTCACTTATTGTATAAGTCCCGATACCGTCAAAAAACAAACGGCGCGATCGTCGCCTTTTGAAAAATAACCTTGGGCCTCTCCTTGAGCTATAAGTCTCATTCAAAATAATTTGGGCCTCCTGAGAGAGTGTAAGATCCATCCCTCCTTGTACAAAAACTTTTTGGGCCTCACTCATTGTATAAGTCCCTCTGTACAAGTAAACGGCGCGATCGTCGCCCGTTTAAAAATAAAAACCATCTGGGCCTACCCTCGAGTAGTAAGACCCATTTCTTTTTCTTTAAAACACTTTGGGCCTCTTGAGAGAGTGTAAGACCCATCCCTTTGTACAGAAAACCTTTTTGGGCCCCAGTCACTTGTATAAGTCCCTCTATACAAATTCAAACAGTGCGCTCACTGATAAAACCCTGGGCCTCTCCTTGAGCTGTAAGCCCCAAATCTTTCTTTTTCAAAGCACTTTCTCCTTTAATTTTGAATATACTGTTGTTTTTAATCTTTCTTTGTTGAACAACTAACCAAACAGCATGGAAGCACTACAACCGAGTAAGTGGTTATCGCTTTCATTTACTGCTTTCATATTATAAACTGTATTGTGGGGCTGCTCACTGTAAGTCTCCTTTCATAAACTCATATCTACTGTGTAATAATAGTATAGATATTTCGAGTTTCCCCGGCAACTACTTCTAGAACTAGGTGACGCCGTTTCATTTATTCGTAGAAATAGACGCCTAGATCCCCAATAGGAGCACCAGATACAGTCTTCTCTTCGGTTGTCCTCCTTAGGAATCGTCAAGAAGCTCTACTCCCCAAGATGAATGTATTCTCTGTGAATGGCATCTTTGAGTTTCTTCCCAATTCTCGAACTTTCCTGACTTGATCTATTCCTTGTGGATAGCTTGCCTTGAATGTCTCGGGGTTTGGGTACCCACTACGGTCATAATCTTGGACCTTAACTAAGGAACCCTCTTTAAAAGCTAAAAGTCGCTGGATAGTAAACCTTGCACGTTTACCAGTGGTTTTTATCTCTAAAAGAGTTATCTCTCCTAATGGAAAGGAGATGATAGACCCACGGGCTTCTTAAAAGCATCGGCCTCCTCTTGGGCATTATTCAAGGACCCTACGGCTTCTTAGAAGTATTCACAGCCTCCTCTTAGGCTTCGTATAATGATCTCTTCCTCCGGGAATGATAGCCTCCTCTTGGGCTTCGTACAAGGACTCGTCGGCTTCTTAAAAGTTTCCAACCTCCTCTTAGGCTTCGTACAAATTGTCCCGACGACCTCCTAGAGGTATAGGAACAGAACCTAGTCATCCTCATAGAACAGTCCTTTCATAGAGTCTACTACTGTTTCTCGAAGCATAGTACAAAAGATAAAACTCTAGACACGGACAGTCTAACTTCCTTGAGTCTCAAAGACATTCTCAAGCACCCTTCGTTAAATAGAAAGGAAACCCGCAGACTCGGACAATCTCAATACCCTTTGGATTTCCCGTTTCCTCAAAGAGAAGGAAATATCCCTGATCCTCAAATCAAATCCCTGAGTACAGTGTTACTCATATAAGAACTGATTTTCTCTTTTAAATTAGTATATTGGATCTGTCACTCAACTGAAACAGTTACAATAGCCTCCATCTCGGGCTTCATACGAGATACCAAAATTCTCCCCAGTGGAGTCAAAATAACCTTTTCGCCTCTCTCTCGGGCTTTGTACGAGATACAAAAACACTCTATTACTGAGTATAAAAGATTCTCCAACGGAGTCAACTCTTTGCTAGCCTCCTCTTAGGCTTTGTATAACGATATGCCCCACTGGGTCAAAAACTTTTAGCCTCTCTCTCGGGCTTTGTACGAGACACAAAATAGCCTCCTCTTAGGCTTTGTATAATGATTTTCCTAGCGGAAATTAGCCTCCTCTTAGGCTTTGTATAAGAAAACCACTAGTTGATCCAATCGACCTTTTAGCATCAAAGTTGTGCCTCGTTCACAGTACACAAACATCAACAACTCTTTCCCCCCATCTAATCGTTGTAAGCGGCAAGCCTCTGGATCATCTACATCCATGCTACTGTCCCTCTTTTAGCATGAGAAATTCCTAAGGAAAGATGGCATTGCTCTACACTGAGTTAAAGTCTTCTCCTTCAGGTTAAAACCCTTTCTTCGGAAATTATGGCATTGCTCGGATCCGCGTATCCCAGTTAAAGTAATTCTCCTTCTCCCCTCTTTAGAGATGACAAATTCTCTCTAAAGTCGAGGTCTTTCAGCTTCACGTCTTGGGCTTTGAACAAGACACAAATAGACCTTTCAGCTTCACATCTTGGGCTTTGATCAAGATACAAATCACCTTTCGCTTCACGTCTTGGGCTTTGAACAAGACACCTAAACACCATTTCCTCCCATAGAATAGGAGGAACTACGAACGCTCTGATTTCTCTGTTTCGGTAAACGGGAATACGTAGGCATAAGATCGAAAGAAAAGATCTTAGCGAGCGCAATCAACAAAAAACCCAAATCCCATACCTTCATTAACCAAAAGCAGTAATTCAAAAGCACCAGTCCTAACATCCTAATCCTTATTCCCCACCAGAAACCCTTTGCCTAGAAAAAAGAAAGAGAACCGTATTGGCGAAATACGAATAACCAGTACAAAAGGCCCCCACATTGATAGCATCCGTAACCTAACAGACCGCTGTTTAAACTCAGTATGCAAAGCAGGGTTAATTGGAGACATCTATTTCCCTTCCTTATTCAGCTCACAATAGGATAAAAAATGAATCGACCTGTAGTTTAAAGCTCAAACCGCAGAGAGCGACCAGCGCTTAAGAACCGCGTCCAAAATCGCTCGCTACAGAAAAGTGGCGCCCACCGTGGGGCCAGTTTTTCTTTCTGTCTGTTTTCCTTGTAAAATGGCGACTCTGCTGGGGAGTCTCCTTTTCTGCCTTAGGGCATCATCCCCGTTTTCCACGGAAAATGGGAACTCTACCGAAGAGAAAGATTGACCTATGCTGGTCCATCTCTTAGGCAGGGAACCACAGATTGGGGCTTCCGCCGGGGAACCCATTTCTGTCAGGAACTTAAGAATCGTAGTTTTATAAGTCTAGGATGATTAGGACAAATATATATACTACTTTTCCTAATTGCTATATGTGTTTATTTTTCTGCTACTGGGAATGCGTGTGATGCCGCATGTGGTGAGATTGAGTATACACTTAAGAAAAGCCAACCTTTTTCGTAGTGCGGAAGCTACCAGAAATAGTTGTTACGCGATACTACCCTCATTTGAGGCTGGTGATCTATTCTCGGTGAATGGCACTTACTCTAAGATTGCACACAACTCGCTGGTGATCCGCTTGTTGTTTTGCCTTCCTGGCAGGAGCTGATGATAATGAGTACAGGTACAAAAATCACCCTAGTATAAACCTTTGGGGATGGGTAGAGCCTTGACTTCATGACAACGACCCTTTGACCCCATGTTTTTTCTATGTTTTTGTGTGCTGCATTCATGCATTCATTTAATGAAACATTAAAACATTCAAAAAACTTCTCTTCTAGTCTCTCTGTTTTTCAAATTAAACTAAGACTGTGATTGCAAATATCAGAGAAAAAGATTGCATTAATGGATTTCGGTAGAAGGAGAACTCACCAGTATACCTTCAAGGTTCCAAAACTAGGAGATTTGAGAAAGTTAGCGAGGATGATCGTTAACCCGGAGGCTTTCAGAGCCAAGCACGGTGGTTTGCTACACTTTTAAGAGTCCATGTGATTAAGGGGATCATGGACGCGCTCATTCAGTTCTACGATTCGGTTTATCATTGTTTCACATTCCCGGATTACCAGCTAGCACCAACGCTGGAGGAGTATTCTCATCTGGCTGATTTACATATCACTGATCGAGCTCCATTTTCTGGACTGGAAGAAATTCCAAAGAATCAGACTATTGCAATAGCAATTCATTTGGACGAGTCTGAGGTCAAGACTCACATGACTACTAAGGGTGGCACCCAAGGTTTGCCAGTCCAGTTCTTGACAAAGAAAGCTCTGTACTTCGCTAGTATAGGGAACGAGACTGCTTTTGAAAGCATCTTTGTCTTGCTCACCTACGGGTTATTTTTGTTTCCCAACATCAATAACTTCGTCGATATCAACGCTATTAAGGTTTTTCTCATTGGAAACCCTGTGCCGACTTTGCTCGCAGATGCGTATCATTCTGTACACTTGGGAAATTTGTACAACTGAGGGGAGATCACATGTTGTGTACCTTTTCTCTACAAATGGTTTATCTCGCACTTGCCCAAGTCTGCTGCTTTTTGGGATTGCAAGAGTGTCTTACGTTGGTCGCAGAAGATCATGTCTCTCACCAATTTCGATATAGATTGGTGTAATAGGATTTATGAGGGAATCAGAATCATTGATCGTTGTGGAAACTTCCCCAGCGTACCCCTCATAGGAACTAAAGGAGGAATCAACTATCATCCGATATTGGTTCTTCGTCAATTTGGATACCCGATGAGACACATCCCACTGGGTGTTCATCTAGAAGGTCTTTTCTTCAAAGAAGGAGAAAGTGACAGAGCACTAAAGATGGAAATAGTGCAAGCTTGGAAACATGTTCATAAGAAAGGACGAGAGTCTCTGGGAAAACCGGACTGTGTCTCGGTGGAGCCTTATCTCCATTGGGTACAAACTAGAGCTCTCAAGCTAAAGATGCCTTATCCTTGTTACGGAATTCTTCCGCCAAGGGAAATTGTCATGTACTTCATGACAGAAACTGAAAGGCTTCAGGTTACTCTCAACAAAGTTCAAAGGGAAAGAAGATCTTGGAAGAACAAGTACCGCACCCTCGACGTAGAGTGTATCCAAATACAGCAATTACTGAAAGAGAAAGATGCTCTGATTGAAATTTTGGAACAGCATGCTGTAGAGAATCAAGATGACCAAAGGAATTTGCTCGCTCCTTTCACCTGGCAAAGGAATGACAACCCGACAACGGCCCAAGCGCCCCGGTCAAAGAAGAGGACTCTGGACCCATTAGTTTAGGTTTCTGTTTCTGCACTTTGTAATCTACTGTATTTCCATTTCTGTAATCCTTTGGAATTCAATAAAAAGGGGTTTCCCCACTGTTTGATATTTGCAATCTAATTGTCGAAGTTTATTTTAATTAAACCTAAAAACAATTAATATAATCATTGCATTCATCATTCTCACATCGCTTATTCTCCTTACCTACGAATCTCACGTTTGTGTCTCGATTCTAGAGTCAAAATGTCTCATTCGTATAATACTCGGACCAATCGTCAGAAAAAGATGGATGATCTTGAGGAAGAAAACAGAGAGTTGAAAGAAGAGATTGACGCTCTGAGAGAGGATATGAGAAAGCTTCGTAACGACATGCAAGCCATGGCAGAAGCTCAGCTACAAAGAACTATGATCTCAGAGATCACCTCAACGCCCATCATAGAAAAGTATGATCCTAGGTATCAGATGCCGAAAGATCGTCCTTGGGGCATGCCTGTTAACTATATCCCGGAAGGATATGTTCCGCTGATCACTGAAGATCAGGGAATCGCAACAGAAGCCGCTGGGCCTGAAGGTTACAAACTTCGGGAAAGCGAAGATGCCAGGGGCATACTGAAGACTCCTGAAGGTTACAAACTTCGGGAGGCGCCAAGACTTACTGCCGTAGTCACGGTACCACCTCCTGTGGTGCACACTGTCCCGGAAGGACAGATTCCACAGACACCTTCTGGTAAGAAGGAAACTATGTTCGATAGAATGGATGAATTCCAGGAGCAGTTCTTGGAAATGCAGAAAGAGCTGCAAGCCATTCGCGGTCAGGATCTATTTGGAAAGGACGCCGCAGACCTCTGCTTGGTCCCGAATGTGAAAGTCTCGCACAAGTTCCAAGTGCCCGACTTTGAAAAATACAAGGGTAACTCTTGCCCTCAAAGCCATCTGGTGATGTACGCTTGGCAGATGTCAGCTCAGACGCAGAATCAGGACCTGCTGATTCACTACTTCCAGGATAGTTTAACCGGTGCCGCACTCAAATGGTACATGGGTTTAAACCGTACTACGATCAGTACATTCAGAGATCTTGGTACTGCCTTCGTCCAACAATACAAGTACAATTTGGACATGGCACCCGACAGAGATCAACTCAGATCAATGTCGCAAAAGGAAAAGGAAACCTTTAAGGAGTATGCTCAAAGGTGGCGTGAAATTGCCGCTCAAATTTGTCCACCTCTTGAGGAAAAAGAGATGACAAAGATCTTCTTAAAGACCTTAAGCTCATTTTACTATGGCCGAATGGTCGCCAGTGCACCCAGTGATTTCACCGAAATGGTCGGCATGGGTGTACGTCTTGAGGAAGCCGTCCGAGAAGGACGTTTGGTGAAAGACACTGGATCAACGAGCGGTACTAAAAAATACGGTAGTGCTCTCCCTAAGAAAAAAGAGCAAGATATTGGGAATATTTCTCTCAGAAAGCAAAGGCGACGTTATCAGCCGGTATCAGCTGTGACTCCTACTATCAGCCCCGCGCCTGTTCCTACGTATCAACCTCAGGTTGCGCAGAGCCAACCTGACCAACAAAGGACACAACAGCCTCTTCAGCAGGCTCGTCCTCCATATAACAACAACCGTACAACATGGCCACCAGGATTTGATCCTATACCTGTAACGTACGTAGAACTGTTTCCGTTACTGCTGGCCAAGGGGCACATTCAGACTAAGTCTCCCCTTTCAGTTCTGGAAAATCCGCCTTTTTGGTTTAAAGCGGATCAAACATGTCCTTATCATCAAGGAGGTTCAGGGCATAACATTGAGACTTGCCTCAATTTCAAATCCGACGTGCAAAAGCTTGTTAGGAGCGGGCTCTTATCTTTCAAAGATACGAATCCCAATGTTCTTACGAACCCGCTGCCTCAACATAAGAAAACTGCAGTCAATCTGATTGAGAAAGAGACTAACAATGTCTATCAAATTCACGATGTACTCTTATTGGGGACCAATCTGGTCAAGATGCATTGTAGACAGAGTGGATATGGCATGTGCCACCTCATAATTATCACCAGTGTGATATCTGCTCTAAAGATAACCAAGGATGATCTGTAGTGCAAGCAGCTCTACAGGAACAAATGGATCTCGGATGGATCCAGGAGCACCGAGTTCGTGGAGTTAACATGGTCTCTACGAATTCTAACGTCATTCAAAACCACGACATCCGTGTGATGAATGTCAACTTGGTGGCGATGCACTCAAGGCAAAGCCAGTATCATAATCTGCCGCGGCACGATTACAGTTCCTGTCTGATTTGCTCGGTAAACAAACAGGGATGCTCTTTCATACAAGAGGCCCTCCAGCGTCAGATGGATCTTGGATGGATCCAAGACTACCATGATAGGAACTCCTATCAAATTAATATGGTTCAGGTCTTCGATATCTGCGTAATGAATACCAATCTGGTAGAGTTACATGCTGAGCAGGTCCGACTTGGATTCTTAATATCACACGATTATCAAAATTGTAAAGCAGGTTGCGAAAACGATCGAGGTTGTACCCTTGTCCAGGAGGCACTTCAGCACTTGTTAAATCACTGGTGGATGCCAATCTATATGGACGAAGATACTCAGCAGATTAGTATCAATAACAGGAATCCTACTCGTCGTCAAAGTCAGGATGTCCGATCAATGGAAGGTAACCTAGTGAGGTTACATTGTATTCAAAGTGGGCGTGGCCAGGTGCCACCACACAACTATGACAGTTGTAGCGTCTGTTCGGAAAGTAACCAAGGGTGTTACCTTGTGAGAGCAGCTCTTCAGGGTCAGGTCGATCATGGAGAAATTCGTCCATATCCAGGTTCAGGACCCATCATTTGGTCGCCGAACTACCTTGCCGAGCAAGTTGAGGATGTTGTCACGATCTCTGGTCATCACCAGATCAGGGATGTTTTTGCCATCGTCCCTCTACTTGACGAATCTAGAGTTCCTAACTGGGAACGGATCAAGGTTACTTATGACGGTCAGAAGAATCAGAAGGTTCCCATAGTCATCTATCTACCGGGACCATTACCGTATGAATCAACTAAGGCTATCCCTTACAAATACGGTGCAACAATAATTGAAAATGGAAAGGAAATTCCATTACCTTCCATCGTGAATATTGCAGACATCAGTCGTGTAACACAGAGCGGTCGAATCTTCAACCGAGGGGTTGGAGAATCCAACAAAGAAAAGGAACTTCAGGCATAAATTCCTGATCCGCCAGTCAGTCAATCTGGTAATCCCGACTTTTCAAAAGACAAAGATGAGATGCTAAAGCTCATCCAAAGGAGTGAATATAACATTGTAGATCAACTGTTACAGACTCCTTCAAAGATCTCAGTATTATCACTGTTACTCAGTTCAGAAGCACACAGAGAGGCTCTACAGAAAGTCTTAGAGCAAGCCTTTGTGGAACAGGATGTAACAATCAGACAACTCGATAACATTGTCTCTAACATCACTTCCTACAATAATTTGGGATTTAGTGATGAAGAATTACCTGAAGAGGGTCGCCGTCATAACATGGCGCTCAACATTACAGTTAACTGCCAGGGCGACGCTTTAGCCAACGTACTGGTAGACACAGGGTCAGCCCTGAATGTTATGCCAAAGTCCACTTTGATGTAATTATCATTTAAGGGCCCTCCGATGAGAGTCAGCGAGGTCGTCGTCAAAGCATTCGACGGATCCAGAAAAACAGTTATCGGCGAAGTGGATCTTCCCATAACTATTGGTCCTCACACTTTCCAAATCACTTTCCAGGTCATGGACATCCGGGCAACATACAGTTGTTTATTAGGAAGACCTTTGATACATCAGGCTGGAGCAGTTACTTCAACCCTCCACCAAAAGCTAAAGTTCGTCAAGAACGATCAACTTGTCACGGTTTATGGGGAACAAGCCTTGCTTGTGAGTAACCTATCATCATCTGCCTGTGTAGAACCCGAGGAGGTTATTGGAACTCAGTTCCAAGCACTATCGGTGAGCAAGGACAATCAGTTCGAAGGAGGAACCTCGATTTCCTCATACAACGATGCTATCAAAGCGGTCGAGAGTACCGATACAACCGGATGGGGACAGCTTGTCATTCCTATTGACAATAAAACAAAGAAGGGTCTTGGTTTTTCTGCAACCTGTACCCAGACAGCCGCCAACGATGAAAGTCTTCATCCCCTTCAAAACTTCTTCCACAGTGGAGGTTTTCTTCACCCAGTGTCTCAGACAGTTCATGCTATCAATGAGGAAGATCCCTCTGACACAGATGAAGAATGGAAGTCCTACCTTAACAAGAACGGCTATATGTCTCAGGAAGAGGTGCCTATGCCTTTTTTCTTTCCTACAGAAAGTCCGAGATTTATACCAAGATCAGATGTCGAAATGATCTACGGGGATTATGATCCAGAAGGATGCCGTGCTCCGCCAAATTCATTAGAGGAGGACACTCTGATGAAAGACAACTTTGACCGCAATTACTATGGCCCGATGGATGGCCTGCCAATGTGGCAGCCTTACCTAGGAAACTTGGGGCAAGAAAGTCAACCGAGTAATGAAACTCAGCTGAGCGTCATTGAACAGAATACCTGTGTCCCCACCATGTCATGGGATCAACACTCAGGTCATTCGGAAATTACTCAACATAAAGATGAATTTGCAACGTTTGCAGGACTTGAATTCATCAACTATGCTTTTCCCGAGGTCAACGTCATCGAGAGGGATGACTTCTCCAGTTCCAAAGAAGTTTGGGACACTCTGGGACAACCAAGTGGAAAATACGACTTTATGGTCAAGTACACTGCTCCCGAAAGCTCTCGTATCAGGCTCGAAGATATCCAGCCAACTGGATGGGGAGATACAGCTGAGAGCACAAATGCTATGCAAAATGCAACAGAGGAATCCTCCTACGACAATTCTGCTTGGGAGACAGATTCCAATGATCCTGCTCCACCAAAAATCAGCGTCATTTCTGAAGACAAATCAAGGAAGGTGCCAGACTTTGTTATTCACCTAGGAGTTTGCCGCCAATGGGTTGCCGTCGAGGTTCCGAAGGTCGTTCGTCAGTCAAAGTAATTGCCATCTTTAACCTTTCACCCTGCCCAGGTGAAACAGATGTTTTGATAGGGCTCGCTTTCTGTAAATTTCCCTCTTCGCTTTGCCCAAAGCGACAGAGTTTTATTTTATAGGGCTGTAGTTTCAAGATTCGACTTGTTCATTAATAAAATAACGTCGTTCTGTAATTTCCACATTAATTGCTGTTTTCTCTTTTTGCTTTTTCAGAAAATGGTAATCCTAAAAAACAATTCAATCAGAAAAACAAGCAGTAAAATCAAAACACTGCACACACTTGCATTTTCTCTATCTTTTCTAAACAAGAATCATCACGTCATGCAGATTGCTTGTTTTATACCCCGTTGAAACATACGATCCGATGCCTTCTCCCAACTTTGAGTTCCCGGTATTCGAGGCTGAAGAAGAAAATGACGACGAAATTCCAGAAGAGATCTCCCGACTACTCAGACAAGAGGAAAGGTCCATTGAACCTCACAAAGAACCGTTGGAAACGGTAAACTTGGGTTCAGAAAAAGAGAAAAAAGAAATTAGGATCGGAGCATTGCTCAGTCCAACTGCCAGAGAGGGTTTGATAAAGCTTCTCAAAGAATTCCCCGATGTGTTCGCTTGGTCCTATCAGGATATGCCAGGGTTGGATACCAGCATCGTGGAACATCACTTACCGTTGAGATCGGAATGTCCGCCAGTAAAGCAAAGGTTGAGACGAACTCACCCGGACATGGCCATCAAAATCAAGGAGGAGGTACAGAAACAGATCGACGCGGGTTTCCTCGCTACATCTGAATATCCTCAATGGCTAGCCAACATCGTACCCGTTCCCAAAAAGGACGGAAGGGTCAGAATGTGTGTTGATTACAGAGATCTAAACAAGGCAAGTCCAAAGGACGACTTTCCTTTACCACACATTGACATGCTGGTAGACAGCACAGCAAAGTTCAAAGTTTTCTCCTTCATGGATGGATTCTCGGGCTATAACCAGATCAAAATGGCGCCGAAAGACATGGAGAAAACTTCGTTCATTACCCCATGGGGTACCTTTTGTTACAAGGTAATACCGTTCGGTTTGAAGAATGCCGGGGTAACCTATCAAAGGGCCATGACTACTCTGTTTCATGACATGATACACAAAGAAATCGAGGTATGTGTCGATGATATGATTGCAAAATCAAAAACAGAGAGTGAGCACGTTGAACATCTGTCAAAATTGTTCGAACGTCTAAGAAAATTCAAGCTCCGCTTGAATCCCAACAAGTGCACCTTCGGTGTCCGTTCAGGGAAACTACTAGGGTTCATCGTCAGCCAGAAAGGAATTGAGGTTGATCCTGACAAGGTCAAGGCCATTCAAGAAATGCCTTCTCCGAAAACTGAAAAACAAGTCAGAGGATTCCTGGGACGTTTGAACTACATCTCCAGATTCATATTCCTTATGACTTCCACGTGTGCGCCGATCTTCAAGTTATTGAGAAAGAACCAGGATTGCGTTTGGTCAGAAGATTGTCAAACCGCCTTCGACAGTATCAAGGAATATCTGTTGAATCCTCCGATCCTATCACCTCCAGTGGAAGGAAGACCACTAATCATTTACCTCACAGTCCTAGAGGACTCAATGGGATGTGTGCTTGGCCAACAAGACGAAACTAAAAGGAAAGAGTCTGCCATTTACTATCTAAGCAAGAAATTCACCGACTGCGAGACTCGGTATACGATGCTTGAGAAAACTTGTTGCGCTTTGGCTTGGGCAGCCAAACGTCTTCTCCAGTACATGATTCGTCATACTACTTGGTTGGTCTCCGAAATGGATCCAATCAAGTACGTTTTCGAAAAACCTGCTCTCACGGGAAGGATTGCCCGTTGGCAGATGTTGCTATCAGAATATGACATAGAGTACCATGCTCAGAAAGCCGTTAAAGGAAGTATTTTAGCCGATAATTTGGCTCATCAACCGATTGACAATCAAGAATCAATCGGGTTTGACTTCCCAGACGAAGATGTCATGTATCTAAAAATGAAAGATTGCGATGAACCGCTACCCAGTGAAGGGCCAGAACCAGGTTCCCAGTGGGGACTTATCTTTGACGGAGCAGTCAATCATTATGGAAACGGAATTGGGGCAATCATTATTACCCCTCAGGGTATCCACATTCCTTTCACTTCTAGACTTACGTTCAAATGTACGAACAACGAGGCCGAATACGAAGCATGTATTATGGGTCTCGAAGAAGCGATTGATTTAAGGATCAAAAACTTGGACGTATACGGCGATTCAGCCCTGGTTATCAATCAGATAAAAGGAGATTGGAACACATACCAATCAGGATTGATTCCTTATAAAGACTATGCAAGAAGGTTGTTACCCTTCTTCAACAGAGTCGACTTTCATCACATCCCTCGTGATGAGAATCACATGGCTGATGCATTAGCCACTCTCTCTTCCATGATTAGTGTAGGTCGATGGAATGACATACCTAAGATTGACATAATGCGCCTTGAACGGCCCGCTTACATCTTCGCGATTGAAGCAGTCATAGACGACAGACCTTGGTATCACGATATCAAATGCTTCCTTCAGAAACAAGAGTACCCATCTGGGGCACTTAGAAAAGATAGGAAAACCCTCAGAAGATTGGCTGGAAACTTCTTCCTGAGCGGTGACACTCTTTATAAGAGAAATTTTGACATGGTCTTGCTCCGATGCGTCGACAGACCAGAAGCAGACGTGCTCATGAAAGAAATTCATGAAGGATCCTTTGGCACTCATGCCAACGGACACACAATGGCGAGAAAAATTCTCAGGGCCGGGTATTATTGGTTGACAATGGAATCCGACTACTACAAGTACATGAGGAGGTGTCACAAGTGTCAGATATACTCCGACAAAATTCATGTACCGCCATCACATCTCAAAGTTCTTTCTTCCCCGTGGCCTTTTTCCATATGGGGAATCGACATGATTGGTATGATTGAGCCCAAGGCTTCAAACGGACATCGGTTCATCCTGGTAGCCATTGACTATTTCACCAAGTGGGTCGAAGCAGTGTCATTCGCCAATGTAACCCGACAAGTGGTGGTCCGATTTATCAAAAACAATATCATCTGCCGTTATGGTGTTTCAAGCGAGATCATTACTGATAATGGATCTAACTTGAACAATAAGATGATGAAAGAGTTGTGTGCAGAGTTCAAGATCGAACACCATAACTCATCTCCCTACCGACCCAAGATGAACGGAGCGGTAGAAGCGGCTAACAAGAACATCAAGAAGATCGTTCAAAAAATGGTTGTAACCTATAAAGATTGGCACGAGATGCTACCCTTTGCTCTTCATGGTTATCGAACATCTATCCGCACTTCAACAGGGGCAACCCCTTTCTCTCTAGTATATGGCATGGAGGCAGTTCTCCCCATAGAAGTAGAGATCCCATCAATCCAGGTATTGATGGAAGCTAAGCTCACCGAAGCTGAATGGTGTCAAAGTCGACACGACGAATTGAACTTGATCGAAGAGAAGCGAATCACGGCACTATGCCACGGTCAGTTGTATCAACAAAGAATGAAGAGGGCGTTCGACAAAAAGGTCCGACCTCGTATTTTCAGAAAAGGAGACCTCGTGCTCAAGAAGATACAATCATTTCTCACTGACTCTCGGGGCAAATGGACCCCGAATTATGATGGCCCCTATGTGGTCACGAAAGCTTTCTCAGGCGGCGCCTTGAGACTTGCAACGTACCCCACGAATGTTGATGTAGTCAAGAAATACTTCGCCTAAAACTAAAAAAAAAAAAACGTCTCGGTGGATTGAAAACCCGAAAGGGCGGTCCAGGCAAAAGTTAGAGACATGAAAAAAAAAGAATCATCCCGATGGATTGGAAATCTCATAGTACAATCCAGGCAAAAATTAGGGATAATGGCAAGTAACTATGTTCAACAGAGGCAAGTCCCTCAGCAGCAGTTACAGCATCACCTATCGGAGGAAATCTCCAGTCAAAGGTCATCTTCGACAGAAGCTCAGGATGCCCCGAATTCAAAGTTGGTAGAAGGATAGTGGTCGTTATGTTTCAACGTAGCCCTTTTCCCTGTAAATTACCGTTTTCTAACTTTGTATATACTCTTTGGAATCACGCGTTTGGCTGATCTCCATCTTATCAATAAAATTTAAGCCCTTGTGCTTTTGTTTGTAATTCTTAACTTGTTTTAGCTTTACAGAACGACGTTGTTTAAACTTAATCAGCGATTCTTGAAATAAAACAAAAATGAATTTACTTGTTAAAACTTTTTCTGCTTTTAAAATAAAGATGGCAATTTCTTTTGACTGTTGAACATCAGAAGAACATCGATTGCTTCTCCCGAAGTAAGCGAACTTCAAAGTGCAGAATCAAAGTACTCCTTCTAAGCCAGTATGCCTGAATGAAGGGATCAACTGTGTCAGAGACCTTGTTTCATCTGACATCCTCAGCCGAGTTCTCATCTCTTAAGCCCGATCAACATAGCTCCCAATGGGACTATCTCTCCTAAGCAAGGTGGAATTGCTATCTTGAACCAGCGATATCTCTATATGCCCCACGATGGCCGAGTATCCAATTGTGTTCATCTGTATGTCGCGTCTGTTTTGTCAGCATATACATACATACATCATGCATTTTTTATTTGCATTCACATTTCATATTGCATCACTATCACTTGAGTCGGTCTTGTCCCCTAGTGATAAACAGTTTTCTCAATCGAGTTTGTCAGTTCTTTCCTCGTCAGGAAGTGTTGCGTCTGCACAATCTCGCCACCAGTGTATCTTTAGATCAGAGTCGGCACTTGGCCACTTTGATAACTTGAACCTCTGAAAAGCCAGAGAAAACTCTCAATAAACATCACTCTTCGCCATTGAAGATGATATCCTTGCTTTCCCGGATTAAGGAAAATCCACAGAGAAAGCCTCGTGATCAGAGATTCGGCAGCACGCCAGTTTTGCTCCGAAAAACCACTGATGAGAAGGTCATCGGCACCTCAAAATTGGACCCCATCATATGGCGTTTCTCCGGGAAGATCCCGAGAAAAGTATGATGAAAGATCCCAAACGAAAACAGTCTCTCAAGAGACTCGCTTTCCCCAGTAGAATCGACAAATGGCGTCTCCAACAGAGAAGTTTGTACAACTCTACAAATCAGACGACTGGGTTCCCCAGCAAGTCTGACATCAAAACTTTTTCCACTCAAATGGCATCTCCCCAAGAAAATTCGGCGAGAAGTTTGACGAAAGCCGCTATGAATAGCGTCCCTTGTCAAGAAAGTTTATTGACAAAAGAAACTAAGACCAGTTCTTGGTAGGAAACCAGGATCGAGGGGAAGTTTAAATCAGAAACTAAGACCAGTTCTTGGTAGGAAACCAGGATCGAGGCGAAGTTTAAATAATAAACTAAGACCAGTTCCTTGGTAGGAAACCAAGAACGAGGGGAGGTTTGTTTCAAAAGAAAACTGAGACCAGTTCCTTGGCTGAAGACCAGGATCGAGGGGAAGTTTACCTTTTCTAAGCATCATCGCTTAGCTAAAGAATATGAATGCGTAAGCCACCATTCATAACCACCATCAAAATTTCGGGTATTCCAATATTTAATCCTCTTGCACCCCGAATGCCCGAATCCCTTCGTCATTCATACCTTCGGGTCCAAGAAGATTAAATAGGGGCATCTGTAATACCCCAAATTTTGACCACTTAGATTTCCCATCATTGTGAAAATCATCATCACAATATGGATGAACCATCATGCTTCATCAGTCTCCCCAAAGATGGGTGAACATCCAATACAATCAAAATTAGGGTTTCAAGCCCTCTCTGAGTGCTTAGACAAAGGATCAATCAAGAAATGACATGATCTTCAACTTGTCTAATCTCTCAAACATCCACAATGGATCAAAAAGGACTCCCACTTCAAGGATTAAGCACAAGGCTGCTCCCTTCTAGGTGGATCAAGTCTCAAGATCGACAATGTCACCAAATTAGGGTTTTGGTCGACCAGGGCCTCCAGATGGAAATTTTCATCTGGGCATAAGGCAATGATCCAAAAAATAACCTAATATATTTCATGGAACCTCATGAACCCATGCATCAAGTCAATTTTTCCTCAGGGGATGCATTCATCAAAAATCAGGAATTAGGGTTTCTTGACCTAATTCACCCCTAAGTTGACTTTTGGGACAAACCATGAGCCAAGACCTCAAGAGATGATTTGAGGGTCTCTAATACACCATATTGACCCATTTGGAACAATGGATTGATCCAAGAAGCTTGAGCAACAAGTCTCATTTTCATCTGCACCACAATTAGGGTTTTAAGGGAAAAGTCAACTGTAACTTTGACTTTTGACCAAGACATGCTCCCAAACCCTAATACATGATTGAATATACCCTATGACACCCATGGAACATGTCCATCAAGTTTGATTTAGGTCAAGGACATGATTTCCTGAAGAATTGCACAGTTTGGAATTCATCTGATAAAAAGTCAACTGTGCACAAAAGTCAACTTTGACTTTTTGAGATTTTTCACCAAAATGGATTTTTAACCCTAAAATGATGTTAATGTATGATTTGAATCATCATTCATCAAGAAAAATCAAGAAAAGTGAGATAACTTGTAAAAGGGGTAACCATAAAACTTAGAAATTTTTCTAAGTTAAAAATAAAGTGGCAAAGGTACCAACTTTGGAGGACCATAACTCCTAAACCACAAGGCCATTTTTTCTCATCCAAAGATGGATTTGTAGCCCTCATTATCACCTACAAAAACTTCAACTACAAGTCATTCCAATTCATTAAGGATTTTGAGTTATGGAATGATCAAAGTGGCTGAAAAGTGAAAAAGTCACTTTTTCCAACACTTAGTGAAATTTTCACTAAGTCAGATTTTGCCTCACTTTTTGCCAAATGTAGGGGGATTTTTCACTTGGAATCAAAAGAGATCAAAACTAAACTTGTTCAAACAGTTGTTGTATCATGTAAGAGCTTTCCAAAATGGCCAAGAACATTGCCAAATTCAACCTACATCATGAGATACAACATTGTCAAGTTACCTTGCTGAAATCTGTCAAAGCAAGGCAGAGTTTGCATTTTGGGTCGATTTGCCAAAATCAGCCAATTTCAATTGCTCCAATCCACTTGGACACCTCAGAGGATTGAATCCAAATGGGACAATCACTGAGCCAAGCCTCCAAGGTCCAAGGAACAAAGAATAGCATGTTAAACCTAGAATCGCCAAAATAGGGACAAGACTTCAAATTTGGAATGAGGCATTCAATGGAACCATCAAGGTGGCATGGACTGAGCCATTCTCATCTGAAATCAGTCAAGACTTATCCAATACCAAGGGGACCAAAGCTCTATGCCCTAACCTCTAGTCAATGGCTAGAGGAGACTTTCATTTCCATTGGCCAACATTGAGGAAACCTACTTACCAGCTGCTATACACTATTCCTTGCAAAACAAACTTGCTCTACTATAAATAGAGCTCAATTGTGGTCAGTTTAAGTACACCAAAGCCATCTAACAGATGCTTTCCTCAAAATCTCTTTCTCTTGGCAAAAATGCCTTTCTTAGCAAGGTAGCTATCGGGTTTTGAGTTTGAGAGCAATTCTGCACAAACCAATCACTCACACACCTCACATACATCACATATGAGCTGATCAAACACTTAGATTACTTCTGGAACATCAATTTCACAAAATCACTTGCCATCCACATATGTTTGAAGTGAAGTTGCAGCTGAGATGCCATAAACTGATCCGGTCCATTTCAATTCAATCCAAGTGTTCAAACACACTCCATATGGTGTAGGGAAGCTGTCCAGATCATCACAACTTGTCTGTAACACCTCCAACTCATAATCACATCTGCTCTTGCTGTCACGACTTGGAGGTAAGCACATACTTGGTCATCTCTCAATCTATGCATATTTCCTCGCATAATAATTTGGCCATATGTTCATAATCATGCATGGAATGTTTTCCCTCAATTAATTGCATTGTTTGAATCGTGTATCAAAAATCGTAGCCTTCATGCAGAAATTAGGGTTCTTGAGGTCTCTTCGTGATTTCTTGTTGTATGTTTAATTTAAATGAAATTAAAGTACATAGACATGATCATGAGGTTGAGACGAGCATAATGATATGTGGATTGCATGATATGATTACGTATTCATGGAGATTGGATAGAAAACGCAAATCTGAGAAACCAAGAACACGCGCGTGTTCTTCAGCTGTTCTTGGCGCCATTTTTGAATAATTCAAATATTTGAATTTTGTGATTTTGTTTAATTGATTCAAAAATTAATTTCTCTCTGAGTTTTAATGATTTTGAGTTGATTCTTTTTTTAATAATTCACAAAAATGTTAAAATATTTTATTTTATCAAAAAATCCCAAAAATATTATTTATTTCATATAATTGATATTTTTGTAAAGAATTAATATTTTGATTGTTTTTGGCATTTTAAATATTTTTCTACATTGATTTTGCAACTTTTAATGCTTTCTAATTATTTTGTAGGTCAATACTTAATTTTTGAAGCATTAATCCAAGATCAAAATTTGTTTTCCATGTGTTAAACAATTTTTGATCATTTTAATTGAATTTTTATTCAATTAAATACATTTTTGAAAACAAATTAGGGTTTTGGATTAATTCAACCCTCATAAATCATTTTCAAAACACTTTGAGCCTCTATTAGAGTGTAAGACCCAATCCTTTTTTTGATCAAATTATCTTTGGGCCTCACTTATTATATAAGTCCCGATACCGTCAAAAAACAAACGGCGCGATCGTCGCCTTTTGAAAAATAACCTTGGGCCTCTCCTTGAGCTATAAGTCCCATTCAAAACAATTTGGGCCTCTTGAGAGAGTGTAAGACCCATCCCCCCTTGTACAAAAACTTTTTGGGCCTCACTCATTGTATAAGTCCCTCTGTACAAGTAAACGGCGCGATCGTCGCCCGTTTAAAAATAAAAACCATCTGGGCCTACCCTCGAGTAGTAAGACCCATTTCTTTTTCTTTAAAACACTTTGGGCCTCTTGAGAGAGTGTAAGACCCATCCCTTTGTACAGAAAACCTTTTTGGGCCCCAGTCACTTGTATAAGTCCCTCTGTACAAATTCAAACAGTGCGCTCACTGATAAAACCCTGGGCCTCTCCTTGAGCTGTAAGCCCCAAATCTTTCTTTTTCAAAGCACTTTCTCCTTTGATTTTGAATATACTGTTGTTTTTAATCTTTCTTTGTTGAACAACTAACCAAACAGCATGGAAGCACTACAACCGAGTAAGTGGTTATCGCTTTCATTTACTGCTTTCATATTATAAACTGTATTGTGGGGCTGCTCACTGTAAGTCTCCTTTCATAAACTCATATCTACTGATATTTCGAGTTTCCCCGGCAACTACGTCTAGAACTAGGTGACGCCGTTTCATTTATTCGTAGAAATAGATGCCTAGATCCCCAATAGGAGCACCAGATACAGTCTTCTCTTCGGCTGTCCTCCTTAGGAATCGTCAAGAAGCTCTACTCCCCAAGATGAATGTATTCTCTGTGAATGGCATCTTTGAGTTTCTTCCCAATTCTCGAACTTTCCTGACTTGATCTATTCCTTGTGGATAGCTTGCCTTGAATGTCTCGGGGTTTGGGTACCCACTACGGTCATAATCTTGGACCTTAACTAAGGAACCCTCTTTAAAAGCTAAAAGTCGCTGGATAGTAAACCTCGCACGTTTACTAGTGGTTTTTATCTCTAAAAGAGTTATCTCTCCTAATGGAAAGGAGATGATAAACCCACGGGCTTCTTAAAAGCATCGGCCTCCTCTTGGGCATTATTCAAGGACCCTACGGCTTCTTAGAAGTATTCACAGCCTCCTCTTAGGCTTCGTATAATGATTTCTTCCTCCGGGAATGATAGCCTCCTCTTGGGCTTCGTACAAGGACCCGTCGGCTTCTTAAAAGTTTCCAGCCTCCTCTTGGGCTTCGTACAAGTTGTCCCGACGACCTCCTAGAGGTATAGGAACAGAACCTAGTCATCCTCATAGAACAGTCCTTTCATAGAGTCTACTACTGTTTCTCGAAGCATAGTACAAAAGATAAAACTCTAGACAGGGACAGTCTAACTTCCTTGAGTCTCAAAGACATTCTCAAGCACCCTTCGTTAAATAGGAAGGAAACCTGCAGACTCGGACAGTCTCAATACCCTTTGGATTTCCCGTTTCCTCAAAGAGAAGGAAATATCCCTGATCCTCAAATCAAATCCCTGAGTATAGTGTTACTCATATAAGAACTGATTTTCTCTTTTAAATCAGTATATTGGATCTGTCACTCAACTGAAACAGTTACAATAGCCTCCATCTCGGGCTTCATACGAGATACCAAAATTCTCCCCAGTGGAGTCAAAATAACCTTTTCGCCTCTCTCTCGGGCTTTGTACGAGATACAAAAACACTCTATTACTGAGTATAAAAGATTCTCCAACTGAGTCAACTCTTTGCTAGCCTCCTCTTAGGCTTTGTATAACGATATGCCCCACTGGGTCAAAAACTTTTAGCCTCTCTCTCGGGCTTTATACGAGACACAAAATAGCCTCCTCTTAGGCTTTGTATAATGATTTTCCTAGCGGAAATTAGCCTCCTCTTAGGCTTTGTATAAGAAAACCACTGGTTGATCCAATCGACCTTTTAGCATCAAAGTTGTGCCTTGTTCACAGTACACAAACATCAACAACTCTTTCCCCCCATCTAATCGTTGTAAGCGGCAAGCCTCTGGATCATCTACATCCATGCTACTGTCCCTCTTTTAGCATGAGAAATTCCTAAGGAAAGATGGCATTGCTCTACACTGAGTTAAAGTCTTCTCCTTCAGGTTAAAACCCTTTCTTCGGAAATTATGGCATTGCTCGGATCCGCGTATCCCAGTTAAAGTAATTCTCCTTCTCCCCTCTTTAGAGATGACAAATTCTCTCTAAAGTCGAGGTCTTTCAGCTTCACGTCTTGGGCTTTGAACAAGACACAAATAGACCTTTCAGCTTCACATCTTGGGCTTTAATCAAGATACAAATCACCTTTCGCTTCACGTCTTGGGTTTTGAACAAGAAACCTAAACACCATTTCCTCCCATAGAATAGGAGGAACTACGAACGCTCTGATTTCCCTGTTTCGGTAAACGGGAATACGTAGGCATAAGATCGAAAGAAAAGATCTTAGCGAGCACAATCAACAAAAAACCCAAATCCCATACCTTCATCAACCAAAAGCAGTAATTCAAAAGCACCAGTCCTAACATCCTAATCCTTATTCCCCACCAGAAACCCTTTGCCTAGAAAAAAGAAAGAGAACCGTATTGGCGAAATACGAATAACCAGTACAAAAGCCCCCCACATTGATAGCATCTGTAACCTAACAGACCGCTGTTTAAACTCAGTATGCAAAGCAGGGTTAATTGGAGACATCTATTTCCCTTCCTTATTCAGCTCACAATAGGATAAAAAATGAATCGACCTGTAGTTTAAAGCTCAAACCGCAGAGAGCGACCAACGCTTAAGAACCGCGTCCAAAATCGCTCGCTACACAATGATTAGATGGTTTAATTGTGTTAAAATTGTAAATTTACTTGAGATAATTACAGTATTGGATGGGTTGTAATTTTCTGAGAGTTTGGATTTTTACGAAATCGAAATCGGAGGTCCGGAAGGCCTCCAACGGTGAAAAACGCAGAAAATTCTGCATGCTGTCTGTCACGACTGTTCATGTTTTCGGTCGAAATCGTTTTGGTCATAACTTTTGATCCGTAAGTTCGTTTTGATCTCCGTTCAAAGCACCATAAAGCTAATGAATAGAGCTATAACATAGTACAGATAAGAGAATTAGTTGCCCAATATTTTTATATCTAATATGTTTAGGAAGTCAATTGTATATATGTTCTATTAATGAATTCTTGCACTGTTTGCTGCTAGTTGTGAAATTATTTGTGGAAAATTTGTTGAATACTTGTGTGTGTGCTTGCATAAGTATATTTTGGTGTGTGACAACATGAAATGCATGATAGTTATTGCTTGTTGTAATGATAATACAGTTGTGATTGTATTGTAAAATGTGTTGTATACCATTTGAAAGTAAATTGTGTGTGGATGATTCATAAATATGTGCAAGTATGTGTAATTGTGTGGTATTTCAATTACGGTGAATTATTGAAGATATGCATGGATGTTAAGATTGAGGGATGGTCTTAATTGCATATGGTTGTTGAACTTGCACATGCATCATTGTAGTCAAGAGGCAGTGCTTATTAGTTCCGTGGGAACTAGTGACTTGTCCCAAACCTAGAAATGGGTTTGAAGCTTAGAGGACGGGCTTTTGTATGTTATTGGTCTAGAGGATGGACCCGTTTTAATGTAAAAACCAAAAAATAATAACAGTGATTGGTACCACATGCATGAGTATTGCATTTGAGTCTTATTGTGTCTATAATTGCTATATGAGATTATGTACATTATGTGAATTTGATGAATTGGTGAAATTGTGGATTTGTGAGTATGTACTTATGAATAGTATGGTTACTTGGGTGATACTATGTTTATAAAGCATTTTAAGTGTGAGAATAATTATGATATGCATGTATGCTATGTATTATATATTATTATATGATTTCGATAATTATGTGAATTCTCACCCTTCTGTTGGAATGATGTTTTATACGACATCGCTCGGATACTGAAGAGTAGAGTGGCTTCTAGCACGAGGGTAGTTGTTGGAGTTATTTACTTTATTTTCCTTATTTATTTTTGGTCGAGTCATGTTCTGGTCATGTAACACTGGGAACGTTTTGATTCATGTTTTGAGAGATACTTTATGTACTCTATTTTGTGTTGCTATCGTTATTTGAATTTTGTGGAGTTTCGGCTTTCATACCTAAGTGGTGATATGAATGAGTTATTTATGAGACTATTTATTATGTTCATTGTGAATGAAAGTGATCCCGCTACTACATGCTATGTGAAAGTGTATGAAAAGCATGAATGCAATTTATGTGTTATCGAGCATGACAGGTGTATGTGTGATGTTTGAATTATATGTGACACCCTTATTTGAGATGCATGAAATCTTACTCTGATTTATGACGTATTGTTTTGTGGGGTTTAGAAGGGTGTTATAAGCTGTGCCTACATACAATGAAGATTGATCGCGTGCTACCTCCTTTGCGTCGTACATGGGGAATAATGCGGCCGAGTCATTCAGAGTGCATCTTGATCGTCTTGTAACATATGACATTGCCTTTTTCCCCATACGAGGATCATCACGAGAGGCGTCTTTTTGACATTATTTCCTTATACTCTAGATGGCTGGCATGTGGGACATCTCTTATGTATCCTTATCTGCTAGTGCGAGTGATGCGGCAGTTTAGCTATCTGTAGATTATTCTGAGACCCCCTATGAGTTCGCTTCTCCAGCGTCCTCCATATAGACCTCTATGATATACTTGACGTTTTCAAGAGTTATCTGGTATCATAAGAGTATCGTAGGGTCCCTAGATCCTATGCAGCGGGCCTATCCAGATTAGAGCTGTCAAAATGGGTTAGCCCATATGGCCCGGCCTGAAAAGTCATAGGGCTTGATCCTTAAAATTAAAGCCCATATTTTTCAGGGCTTTTTTAACC
The DNA here is from genome assembly GCA_022829125.1 of Lathyrus tuberosus. NCBI lineage: Eukaryota > Viridiplantae > Streptophyta > Magnoliopsida > Fabales > Fabaceae > Lathyrus > Lathyrus tuberosus. Next base: position 3,318,697 of record JALAZF010000081.1, read on the forward strand.
TAGCCCTAAAAAGTCCGTTATCCATTAGGGCTAGCCCATATGGGTCGTGGGTAGCCCATTAGGCCCACATAGCTATAAATTTAAAAAATATATATTAATACTTATATTATCTTACTCTAAAATAACATATTGATTTTTCTCACCTCACTACATTTTATATCTATTCTATTCAATCTTTCTCTTTTAAATCTTATACATTAATATAATCAACACTCTTTCCTCGTATTCTATTAGTTTCTCTTATGTTAAATGTTCGAGTATTATTTTATACAATTTAGACATGTGTTGTATTTAAAAATACGTTATAGTATTTATAAAAGATAATATAGTACTTAAAATTGTATTACGTTTAAAATAATATAATTTTTAATTTCATTTATAATAAATATTATGGAGTTTTATTTTTAAAAAAAGTCCGTTTAGGACCGGGTAGCCCGAAGCCAATCTAGGGCCAAGCTCAGGTAGTAATTTTGTAGTCCATATTACAATAGGGTTTTTTAGTCTTAACCCTAAAAAGCCCGAGGCCCACCAGAGCCGACCCGTTTAGGGCCGGGTAGGTCATTTTAACAACTCTAATGCAGACGACTACGTGACGTGGTTCTATAAGGTGCCACACCTTATCATGCCTGCTCAACAATGTTTTTTAATCATTTAAAAAGTTAACGAATTGAACCATCACATAGTATAAACAATACATTTAACCAAATAGTTTAATGGTTACACACGAACAATATAAATTAATTTTACACTGTCATTTAATAGGAATTTATCACTTAGTCATGTCACACCAAGAACTTAAAAATTATAGTTTGATTTGGCGGAATATACGGTGGTGATTGATTTACAGTGTAAAATTAATTTACATTGTCAGTATATCATATTTTCTCTTAACCAAATTTAAGTTAAAAATCAAATTAACTATATAACTAATTGTTTTAAAAACCATAATTTGAAAAAACTTTTTAATTAAAAATTTTATTATCATTTTTTTTTAAAACGAACTTTTTCAAAAAATATTTTAAAAAAAATCAACAAAACTTGTAATTTTTTTATTTGAAAAATAAATAAAAGCAAAAAATTGTTTTTATTCAGAAAAATAACAATAGTTTATTTTTTTCTTCTTCTGTAAACAAAAAAAAAAATCTAATTTTTAAAAAACCAAATATAATTTTTCTCTTGAAAATTAAGAAAAAAACAAAATTAATTTTGAATTTTTGGAAATATTTTTTATTGAAAATAATAGATATTTTTTAAATTTTTAAGCGGAAAAATTAATTTATTTTTAATTTTCTTTCTTGAAAAAGATATTTCTTTTTAAAAAAAGATTGATTATAAAAAAAATTAAAATATAAAATTGATTTAAAAATGCAAATTAATTATAAACGAATTTTAAATATAAACTAATTTTAAATTGAGCTAAAATTACTCTAACGATTAATGAAGGAGAGGGAAAAAAATCACACATAATCTCCTCAATTTATTTTAAAATCTAATAATTTAAATTCATTCTTGTGTTTTCACAAAATCTAATAATATAAACTCATGTTCTCATAGCATATATATATATATATATATATATATATTTTTTTTTTTTTTTTTCCGGACTGGCCCAATGATTAGGCATATGACCCAATTTACTTTTGCTCCCAGAACAGCTCAATTTTCTAAGTCCAGCCAATTTGGGGAAACATTTACCTTTCTACCCCTTTACCGGGAAAATATGGTCGGACGACCCTAGGGTCACCTGCTCCTCCTCAGTAGTTACTGCCCGTTATGCTCGGTTCCACCTTCTAGAGACAGCCACGATGCTCGTCCCTGCAACTTAGCATCTGCCCGCGACAATGGCTAGTTTCGGGCACCTCTGCCTGTCCCAACGGCTAGTTTCTGGCAGTTACCTATTCTTCGGAAAACAGTTATTTCGTCCCGAAAATAGGGCCCGTTGGCCACGCGCTGAGGGCATTATAAAAACCCTCTCATTCGAGAGGGTCAGGTATTCTATTACATCCTACGAAACACATATTTTGTACTTGATCTCTCTCTCTCCCGATTCTTACTTTAGCATCAGAGTGCCTTGCAGGTGCACCCCCTCCTCATCTCACACACCCAGCATCGCAGACGTCATCTTTGACCCACTTCAGGTTATGATCAGCCGTCAAGATCAGTGGCGCCGTTTGTGGGAACTCTGTCATCCCCATCTAACATCCATCATAGATTCAAGACCAAAACAACTCTCTGTCCAAGATTCGGATCATGGTAAGCCAAGATCACATTCACGATGCTCGTAACTCTGCTTTTCTCCCCGTCAGCAAGACTAATACTGACGAAGTTGCACCCTTCCTTGGAGGCAACGCCCACCATCTAAGAGATGGATCCACCGCGTCTCCCTCCCCTGCTCGTGCTGATCATGTTGAAGACCAGCCCTCCCTAGACCACCGGCCTGTTCTTATTCCGCCCAACGCCGACCCCGCCGTGGCGGCCCTTCTTGAAGCTCTCAACAAAACCAACCTTCTAATCCTCCAACAAAACGCGAGGATTGGAGCCCTAGAGGATTCTAACCGGCCGAGATCCCCTCCGTCGAGGAAAGAGCGCCGAAGATCCCGAAGCTCGCCTCCCCGACGTGAAAGAGATCGACGTGCACCACCTGAGCCAGAGTCTCATGTCGTCAGGAAGCGTGATCACATCTCCCTGCAGAGCCAGTACTCCCCGAGAACTAAGAGGACCATGAGAGACCGGCGTTCGCCTCTGCCTAGACCCAAGGGTCGGGCACGAACCCCATCTCCCCGCAGGAATCACCGTCCTGTTCTTGAGCAAAGCACCTGCTCCCCGTCATGGACCAGCAGCAGCAGCGGCGATGAGCTTCGCGACCCGTTGTCTCAGGAGATCATGGTCATGCACCTCCCTAAGGGACTGGAGAAACCACTGTCTCTGGGTACCTACAACGGTACAACAGATCCAGACGAGCACATCAAAAATATCGATGCTTTACTCGACTATCATGGCGTCTGGGGCACCATTAAATGTAGACTGTTCCCTACCACGCTCAGGAATGGAGCGATGACCTGGTATAAGAAACTCCCCGACGAGTCCATCACCTCGTGGTGATAGTTGCGGAGAATATTCTCCAGACACTTCACGATATCCCGCCGCCACTCGAAGACCGAAACCTCCCTTGAGGCCATAATTCAAGGGAAAGACAAGCCTCTCCGAGCCTACATCAAGAGGTTCAATAAATAAGTAGTACATGTCTCAACGACCGATGACATGAAGAAGTTTTTGCTCGAGCGATGACATGTCTCAATAAATAAGCAGTTGGCATTGAGACTCCGAGGACCCTAGACGCCTTCCTCCTCAAGGCACACACATATATCCAGTATGAGGAGAAAGAAGCTGCCAGCTCCGCCCAGGACTCACGACACCAAGAAAGTGCCCGAGCCTCCAAACATGATGATCCCTTGACATCTCCTCGGGGAGACAAAAGACGCTAGGACAGCCCCCAGGAGTCCCGAGACAACAAAGGACCCTCCGTCCGCTTCCATGAGTATACTCCCCTAACTGTCTCCAGGGAGAAAATCCTCTCTGAATGCACCAACACAGAGTTCAAACAAGCAGGGGTTCGATTCCCTAAACAGATTTCGGCCAAGCCGAATACTGACAAGTCGAAATACTACCGTTTCTACAAGAGTCACGGCCACACAACCGACGACTGCATCCACCTGAAGGATGCCATCGAGATACTGATCAGGGACGGCCACCTGAAACAGTTCACCAAGAAAAGGGAAGCTCCACGGTACGACGCCCAGGAGTCTAAGAAAGTCGAGGAAGAGGTGCCTTCCTTCGAAGAGACAAACCTTCAGGTTGCCATGAGCATATCACGGCCTGAGGATTTCTATATTCCCGAGGGACTCAATGCTCCCCCTACTTCGCATCACATAGTCCATGGAAAACCTTCCCCTCCGCCATGGTCATCTTTGGAGAAGGCTTCAACAAGGTTACCGTGGGCTCCGTTAAAAGGAAGTTGGAGCATCTTCTCAGCACGAGCTCCAACAGAAGTACCACGCTCGACAAAGTCCGGGGAGAGTCAGTCCCTATCTCTTTCTATCGCGAGGAGCTCCTCGAGGGGGGGGGGCTCCAAACTCAAGCATTCCGCTGCTCGTGAGAGCCCAGATGGCTAACTTTGATGTTCGTCGAATCCTAGTCGACTAAGATAGCTCGATCGACATTATGTACTCGCAGCTGTTCTTCACCCTCTAGCTAGATAAATTACACCTGACTCCCCACGTAAGCTCTGACCTACAAGGCTTCAACAGATCGGTCACAAAGCTCTGGGGATATGTGGAATTAATTATGACTTTCGGATCTGTAGAGACGACCAGGTCTATTAAAGTCCAATTCCTGGTCATCGACTGCCTTTCTCTCTATCAGTGCATCTTTGGGCATCCAACCATGGCCGAATTACTGGCTGTACCATCAACCGTGCATTTAAAAACGAAGTACTACACTTCTAAGGGTCTGTCGCCACTCTACACGGGGACATCGAGGCAACAATGAGATGTTTCAAAGCAGCCACCAAAGGACTCAACGCCATTGCCGTCAAGCTGAAGACTTCCAGTAAGCCGGCCCTGCCCGGCAGATCCGAGGAGGCAAAACCGCTACCCCACGTCGACTCTATCGACCTTGACAACCACTTCTCTGAAGACGATCAGAAGGAGACTCGGACTAGTTCGAGCAGCCTTTCAGCTTCAACTAACACCGATGAGAGCTCCCATCCGATGCACCCAATTCCGGATGGCGAGTTCGAACTCGTCCTGCTCGGTGATGACCCCCAACGAGGAGTGAAGATTGGGACCGGACTCCCCGAATTAGCGAGGAAACAACTCAAAGCTTGCCTACGAGAGAATGCAGATTTGTTTGCCTGGAGCACCGCGGAAATGGCTGGCCTAGATCATACTGCCGCCTGCCATCAACTCACAATTGACCCCGTCGCTAGGGATGTAGCACAACCTAGGAGAAAGCAGTCTCCGAAGAAAATAGAGGCTACCGAGCAAGCTGTAAAAGACCTCCTCGAGGAAAACTTTATTTCGGAGGCCAAGTACACTACTTGGGTGTCCAATGTTGTACTCGTTAAAAAGTCTAATGGAAAATGGCGTATGCGTGTTGATTATATCGATCTCAATAGGGCTTACCCTAAAGATGCATATCCCCTCCCCAATATAGATAAACTTGTTGATAATTCTCCCGGTTTTAAATTGTTATCGTTCATGGATGCCTATTCGTGCTATAATCAAATATCCATGGCACAAAGCGACAAAAGGTACACGACTTTCATGACAGAATAGGGCAATTATTACTATAACGTAATACCCTTCGGCTTGAAAAACATTGGCGCTACCTACCAGCGAATGATGAACAAGGTCTTCTAGGGAGAAACTGGGGACATGCTCGAAGTATACATGGACGACATGATCGTGAAGTCCCACGAGGAATCCGATCACACGACCCATTTGAGGAAAGTCTTCGAGCAGGCCAGGAAGTACTGGATGTGTTTCAACTCAGAGAAGTGCACGTTTGGGGTACGAGTAGGCAAATTCCTCGGCTTCTATCTAACAGAATGAGGTATCAACAGATAGAGAAAGTGGCCCTGGCCCTCATCAATGCCGCGAGGAGACTAAGGCACTACTTTCTGGCCTACACAATCATGGTCCGAACAGACCAGCCCATGAAGCAACTGTTAGGCCGACCAGACATGGCCGACAGAATGCTCAAGTGGTCGTTGGAACTATCTGAATTAGACATCCAATACAAGAACAGAAAAATCCTCAAGGTCCAGGCACTGGCCGGTTTTGTCGCAGAGATGACATTTGTCGACTCCCCCACTTGTGGGGCGCGCAAATAGACAATCTTCGTCGACGGGGCATCCAACTCGGCAGAAAGCGAGGCAGGTATCATTTTGAAAAACAAGGAAGGAATTATCGTAGAAGTATTGCTTACCTTATCTTTCCCTACTTCCAATAATCAGGCTGAATACGAAACCTTCCTCGCCAGTCTACGCTTGGCCGAAGACCTAGGAGCCGAGGAAGTCACCATCTGCACCGATTCTTAACTCGTGGCCCTCTAAGTGCGAGGAGAATACCAGGCCAAGAACGAAAACTTGTCTGAATACTTGACCCTGGTCAAGGAAAAGATTACGAAATTTGCGACAGTAGAAGTAAAGCATGTTCCCCGCGAACATAATGTCAGAGCGGACGTTTTGTCAAAGTTGGCGAGCACAAAGAAAAAGGGCGGAAACAAATCCATCATCCAGGAAGTACTTTCTCGACCCAGCATCGAGAAAGGTTCCAAGGTCCTCAACATGCAAGTCATCAGCGAAAACAACTGCTGGATGTACCCCGTCTATAATTACCTCGCTAAGGATGAACTACCATCCGACCGCAAGGAGGCCAGCGTAGTCAGGCGCAGGGCCTGTTCCTACGTCCTGGTAAAAAATAAGCTCTACAGGAGAGGGTTTTTCATCCCTTTCCTCAAATGTGTCGAGGAAGAGATGGTTGCCCACATTCTGCGCGAAATCTACGAAGGGATCAACGCCCAGCACCTCGGAAGGAGATCCCTCACCAAGAAAGCTCTATGAGCAGGATACTACTGACCGACCATGCATCATGATGCAAAAGAACACGTGAAGAAATGCGACAAATGCCAACGGCACGGGGACATGCACTTGGCACCTCCCAATGAACTCAAAGCAATGTCCTCCCCGTGGCCATTCGCATGGTGAGGCCTGGATATCCTGGGACCATTCGTCGTGGGGTCAAACCAGAATAAGTACTTGACATTGGGCATTGACTACTTCACCAAGTGGATAGAAGCAGAGGCCCTGGCCAAAATAACTACCCACAACATACTTCGCTTATACAAGCGGAACATCCTTGCCCGCTTCGGCATCCCCTAAGCAATAGTCACCGACAACCGGACGCAGTTCACAGACAGAAAGTTTCAGGAGTCCGTCGCCCAACTGGGCACGAAATAGAGCTTCGCGTCCGTCGAACACACCTAGACTAACGGGCAAGCCGAAGCAGCAAACATGGTAATCCTATGAGGCCTCAAATGAAGGTTGGACGAAACGAAGAAAACTTGGGTCAAGAAGCTGCACAGCGTGCTCTGGGCCTACCGCACTACGCCCAACTCTTAGACCGGGGAAACCCTTTTCCGTCTAACTTACAGAACCGAGGCAGTGATCCCCATTGAGATACACGTGCCCTCTAAGCGGACTGAATCCCCCCTGGACGAGAGGATAAATAATGAGGCACTAAGGGAGGAGCTCGATCTCGTCGAAGAGGTCCGATCAGGAGCAGCTCTCCGTGAAGCCTCACTAAAACAAAAAATTGCAATTAGGCACAACGCCAAAGTCATACGGCGAGAATTCCAAGTAGGAAGTCTCGTCTTAAGAAGGAATCACAAAGATTCTCGAGAAGGTAAACTCGCCGCAAACTGGGAATGACCCTATCGCGTTCGGACAAAGACAGAGAATGGGGCCTACTACCTAGAACACCTTAACAGGGAAGAACTTGCTCGACCATGGAACGCCGAAAAGCTAAAACAATACTATAGCTAAGGCCCTAATCGACGACTTGCTTCGTCGACACGACGGGTATACTGTATCGACCTTGAATGCGCGCCCAGGTACAAGCACTGCATACAAACTGAAGCAGGCTTTCGCTCAAGAACAAGCAGAACCCATGCCCGACGGCGGTTCCTCGACCGAGCCCACCGTCGACAAAGTACCATGACAGGCAGAACACCCAGCTCGCAATGGGAAGTTCACGCCGCGAACTCAGGCCTCAAACGCGACCCGAGCTCCGCTCTCATTCCCGGAACACATCTAAGTCGAGCAAATCCCGAATCAATAAACAAATCAATTACTCTTATTACGGGCACACACGCGCACCGAGCAATAATTCAACACTTAGTAAAAAATAAAGGGAAAGTAAAGTCATGCGCGAAATATATCATACAAAACCGACCAGATCGGCCGAAAACATATATAATAAGTAGTCACGAGGACCACAATTGTACTTGTTACATTCACAAGGGGCCATGCCCCGTACAAAACAAAAGTTACACAAATACGACACGTAGGCCGGGGATACAACAAAAAAGAAATCACTCCTCCATCTGTTGAGGCTCCTTACGGAGGGTCTGCGCATGCTCCTCGCCAACCTGAAGAAAGTTGGGGATGATGATCTTTCCATTCTCAACATGGTACAAGAACCCGGTCCCCTCCGTGGACAGTTGGTGTAACACCCCAAATTTATTAGAATATTTATTTAATTTATTTAAATATAATATTTGTGAATTTTCGGTGAAATTTGGTGGTTTGTGTTGATGTTGGCATTTTCGTGGAGTTTTGGTTATTTTAATTGAATAATAGTATATAATATGAATATATTAGTATTATTATTAATTTAAATAATATTAGAGGAATTAAGGGTAAGATGGACTTTTGAGGAGGATTAATGAGGGTTATGGGGAAAGCCCATTTTGGAAGCCCAAGGGTTTAACAAAAATGAATTAGGAAGGTTTCCAAAGGCTCAATAGAGAAAACTCCAGAACGACAATCTAAGGTATGGGGAGTATTGCCTTTCATTGTTTTCAATATAGAAAGTGATGTGTTTGTGGATCTTGAGGTTTTTGGGGTTTTTGAAGGGTTTATGAGTTATTGATGATTTAGGGGTATTTTTGAGGATCGATGATGGATTATTAAGGGTTGAATTGATTTGGGTAAAAATAAGCCTTCGAGGTAAAACCTTTTTGATGATATGTGGGATCTTGTATGAGAAAGGGATTTATGGGGTTTATGGGAACCTTGAGAGTTTGTGAAGGTTTAGGTGATTTTGAGTTAGGATAGTGGAATTAACTGACTTAATAGTCGTAGGTTTCATGCCTTTGATTGCCTTGATGTTTCAGGACTGTTTTGGGTGAATTGTGGTTGAATTCGTAAGGTGTTTTGGGTCTGTTATGCTACTGATGTGTAGCAGCGATTTCCTGCAATCGCTAGTTCACAAAGCGAACAAAACACTAGCAAGGCGAATGTTTGCCCAGGCTCGCAAAGTAAGTAGCGCAGCGAATGCCCGATAAATTATGTGATGATACTGGGATGAATTCTGAGGTGATTTGCTGGGCTCGCACATAGAATGTCCCAGCGAAGGGCTTCGTACAACAAATAGAGAAGCTAGGAGAGGCAGAATGGGAAACTCTTTGGTTTTTGTATGGGCTTGGGGCTTCGCTGTCAGCTTCACAAGGCGAAGGTCCCAGCGAGCAGGTTCGCACAGCGAACTCAGCAGCGAGCGTCTGCTGTTTACGAAATTTTGTTATGATTCTGTGCTGTCTTGATGTTTTGATGCCATGGCTTTTTTGATGATTTACCGTGATGATACTGATGATTATGAGATGATGTTTGACGAATATATGATGACATGATTAACATGATGTTTTGATGAATGATGATGCACATAATGATATTTTTGATGATGATTATTGACGTTGTGTATCATGCATTCATAGCATACTTTGGTGATGATGTTAGGACTTCGGTCCAGTGATGATGATGTTAGACTTCGGTCTATTTGTGGCTTCCATCCCATTGTGTGGATGTGAAGTGGATTATGACGTGTTCCGGTTCTTGTGTGGAACCGATCCTATTTGACAGGGATCTTTGGAGGGTGATGGCCTAAGTGTCCATTGATTGTGACGATTGGTACCACATGCATGAGTCCTGTTGTGCATTGCATTTATGTGGCATTTGTTGTGAATTATGATGACGTGTTTTGATGTTTGCCTTGTGATGACTCTGATGATGTTGTATATGATGATGACACCATTTTTATGCATATCTTATTTTATATTAATTATAATGAATTGTATTACTCACCCTGCCTGTTTGAATGTTGCTTCTACGTGGGTAACGTGTAGGTGATCAGGATTAGCTGTGGATGCTTTTGAGGACTTTTGAAGTATTATTTTGCTTTTGGTCGATGTAGAGGGTCTTGCTCTAATAGTGTAACATCGGGTTGAGTCGTTGAGTCGAACCATGTTGAGTTTTATTTGGCTGTTATTTTATTGATTATTTGATGACTATGGTTTATTTTAGTAAACCCTTTTGTGGGATTTTTGTGGTTATGGTGGTTCTACTGCCCTTTGAAGGCATTTTGAGTTATTTTGAGGAAAACCCGTTGTTTACGGAGCAATTTTGTTGATTTGAATTTATTGAGAAATGTGCACCCTTTGAGGTGATTCTGATTTTTACTATGATTTTATGTTTATTCCACTGCGATAATTGTGGGGTAGAAAAGGGTGTTACATTAGTGGTATCAGAGCTTGGTTGGTCCGTCCGACCAGGTTTTTACGTGATGTCAGTCCCCTATCGGTCGACAAGTGTGTGTACATTGTCAATGTTTTAGTTCTTCTAACCTTGTTGGTGGTGTGCAGGATGGCTGGAAGAAATGATCGTGCTATTGCTGATGCTTTGGAATCAGTTGCTAATGTGGTGGCGCAACTCAATCCGAATGGTGGAGTCCCATATGAATTTCGTGCTTTGGGGGAGTTCAAGAGGAACAATCCGCCGGAGTTTGAGGGTACTCGTGATCCAGTAAGTGTAAACAAGTGGCTGAAGGCGAACGAGAAGATCATCCGAGGGATGAGATGTACTGATGCGCAACAAGTTCAGTTTGGAACTCATATGTTGTCATAAGAGGTTGGGGATTGGTGGGATAACACCCGTCAGAGACTAGAAGATGTTGGCACTGTGATAACCTGGGCTGTGTTCAGGCAGGAATTTTTGGGAAAGTATTATCCAGAGGACGCTCGTGGTAAGAGGGTGGTGGAATTCCTTGAGCTAAAGCAAGGAGATATGACTATTGCTGAGTATGCTGCGAAGTTTGAGAAGCTGGTGAAGTTCTGTCCTCACTACAACCGTGTTGATGCTGAGATGTCCAAGTGCCTCAAGTTCGAGATTGGGCTAAGACTAGAGATTAAGCCAGGTATTGGGTATCAACAGATCCGCAGGTATGCTGAGTTGGTGGACAAGAGCAGAATCTACGATGAGGATAGCCGAGCTTGATCTGTTCACTACAAGCAGTTGAGTGAGAAGAAAGGGCAGTATAGGGGGAAGCCTTATACAACTTCAGCTGACTAAGGGAAGCAGAAGGCTTCAAAGGGGAAAAATACAAGTGGGGGAGCAACTCCCACTTCTGGGAAGTGTTATAGATGTGGCGAGCAAGGTCACCGTGCTGATGTTTGTACTAATAGTGTGTTGAGGTGCTACAGGTGTGGTAAGAAGGGTCATAGAGCTAATGATTGCAAGGATGAGGGTCCAACTTGTTTCAATTGTGGTGAGAAGGGTCACATCAGTACCAAGTGTTAGAAACCGAAGAAGATGGCTATTACTGCTCAGACCAGTGGCAGAGTGTTTGCTTTGAGTGGTGCAGAAGTGTCAGAGAAGGACAACCTGATTCGAGGTACTTGTTTTATTAATAATATTGAGTTGGTTGCTATGATTGATACTGGTGCTACTCATTCTTTTATCTCACTTGAATGTGTTAATAGATTGGGTTTGAATTTGTCTGATATGAATGGTAGTATGCTAATAGAGACTTCTGCTAATGGTTCTGTTACTACTACTTTTGTGTGTTTGAGATGTCCTTTGACGATTTTTGGGAAGAGTTTTGTTATGGACTTGGTGTGTTTACCCTTGCACCAAATCGATGTAATCCTTGGAATGAACTGGTTGGAGTTCAACCATGTTCATATCAATTGTTATACTAAGACCGTGGAGTTTCCTGAGTTTGGTGATAGTGGATAGTTGATGTTTCTGTCTGCTAAGCAAGTAGGTGAACTTATGGAAGATGAATCCCTGGTGTTTGTAATGTTTGCATCGTTGCAGATTGATCGTGAAGCTGCAAGTATCGACTTACCTGTTGTATGTGAATTTCCAGATGTGTTTCCAGATGACATCAGTGATTTACCTCCAGAACGTGAAGTAGAGTTTGCAATGGACTTAATACCAGGTACGAGTCCAGTGTCGATGGCTCCTTATCGGATGTCAGCTTCTGAGTTGAGTGAATTGAAGAAACAATTGGAAGAATTGCTTGAGAAGAGGTTTGTTCGACCAAGTGTTTCTCCGTGGGGTGCTCCTGTGCTGTTCGTGAAGAAGAAAGACGGAAGTATGAGATTATGTGTTGATTATCGGCAGTTGAATAAAGTGACTATCAAGTATAAGTATCCATTTCAGAGAATCGACAACTTGATAGATCAGTTAGTAGATGCTTGTGTGTTTAGTAAGATTGATTTGAGGTCTGGTTATCATCAGATTCGTGTTAAGCCTGATGACATTCCGAAGACAGCTTTCAGAATGAGGTATGGTCACTATGAATACACAGTGATGCGGTTTGGTGTGTCCAATGCACCTGGTGTGTTCATGGAGTATATGAACCGAATTTTTCATGAATATTTGGATCAGTTCGTGGTGGTTTTCATTGATGATATTCTGATATATTCTAAGTCTGAAGAAGAGCATGCTGAGCATTTGAGAATTGTGTTGCAAGTATTGAAGGAAAAGAAGTTGTATGCAAAGTTGTCAAAGTGTGAGTTCTGGTTGAAGGAAGTGCGTTTTCTTGGCCATGTGATTTCAAGTGGTGGAATTGTTGTAGATCCTTCCAAGATTGATGTTGTGTTACAGTGGGAGACTCCGAAGTCTGCTACTGAGATACGAAGTTTTCTGGGATTAGCGGGTTATTACCGCAAGTTTATCGAGGGCTTTTCTAAGTTGGCATTACCTTTGACTAAGTTGACTCAAAAGGGTCAAGCTTTTGTGTGGGATGTAGCTTGTGAAGAGAGTTTTGTGGAATTGAAAAAGTTGACGACCACTCTAGTGTTGATTTTTCCTAATCTGAGCGAATCTTTTGTGGTGTATTGTGATGCGTCGAAGATGGGTCTTGGTGGAGTATTGATGCACAATGGTCAAGTTGTTGCATATGCTTCGAGACAATTACGAGTTCATTAGAGGAATTATCCTACACATAACTTAGGCTGCTGTGGTGTTTGTGTTGAATAATATTTGGAGACATTATCAGTTTGACTCTAAGTTTGAAGTGTTCAGTGATCATAAAAGTCTGAAGTACTTATTTGATCAGAAAGAATTGAATATGAGGCAGAGAAGGTGGTTAGAGCTGTTGAAGGATTTTGATTTTGATTTGAGTTATCATTCGGGCAAAGCAAATGTAGTGGCCGATGCATTGAGCAGAAAGTCATTGCATATGTCGATGCTTATGGTGAAATAGCTGGAATTAATTGAGCAATTCCGAGATTTGAGTTTGGTATGTGAAGAGACTCCTGACAGTGTGAAGTTGGGAATGTTGATGTTGACTAGTGACATTCTGGAAGAGATCAGAGTGGGACAACAATCTGACTTGAAGTTAGTGGACCAGTTGACTTTGATCAACCAAGGTAACGAAGGAGAATTCTGAATTGGCGAGACTGGTGTGATGATGTTCAGAGACAGGGTGTGTGTTCCAGATGTCCCAGATATTAAAAAGAGCATACTTGAAGAAGGACATCGAAGTAGGTTGAGTATTCATCCCGGTGCTACAAAGATGTACCAGGATTTGAAAAAGTTGTTTTGGGGCCAGGTATGAAGAAGGATGTTGCGGAGTTTGTTTATGCGTGTTTGACTTGTCAGAAGTCGATGATTGAGCATCAGAAGCCTTTAGGTATGATGCAGCCGTTGAGAATTCCAGAATGGAAGTGGGATAGTATTTCCATGGATTTTGGGGTGGGATTGCCGAAGACTGCTAAGGGAAATGATTCCATTTGGGTGATTATGGATATATTAACTAAATCGGCTCATTTCTTGCCGATGAAGATTAATCATTTTATGCAGAAGTTAACAGAGATGTACATTGAGGAAATTGTGAAGTTGCATGGGATACCTTCGAGTATTGTGTCGGATAGAGATCCGAGATTTACATCGAGGTTCTGGAAGAGTTTGCAAAATGCGTTGGGTACTAAGTTGAGGATGAGTTCTGCCTATCATCCGCAGACGGACGGTCAGACAGAAAGGTCTATCCAATCTTTAGAGGATTTGCTGCGAGCTTGTGTGTTGGAATGGCCGTTGATTGAGTTCACGTACAATAATAGTTTTCATGCTAATATTGGAATGACGCCCTATGAAGCTTTGTATGGGAGGAGGTGTAGGACTCTTTTGTGTTGGTATGAGTCAGGCGAGAGTGTTGTACTCGGACCTGAGATTGTGCAAGAGACGACCAAGAAGATTAAGATGATCCAAGAAAGGATGAGAGCGTCACAAAGTCGCCAGAAGAGCTATCATGATAAGAGGAGGAAGACACTTGAATTCCAAGAGGGAGATCACGTGTTTTTTAGGGTGACGTCAGTGACTGTTGTGGGTCGAGCTTTGAAGTCTAGGAAGCTTGCTCCACGTTTTGTTGTTCCATACCAAATCTCGCAGAGGATATGAGAGGTAGCCTATCGAATTGCTTTACCACCGTCACTTGCGAATTTGCATGACATGTTCCATGTGTCTCAGTTGAGGAAGTACATTTCGGATCCGTCGCATGTGATTCAAATGGATGATGTACAAGTGAGGGATAATCTGACAGTGGAAGCTTTACCCGTGCGGATTGACGATCGGGAGATGAAGCAGCTGCGGGGTAAAGACATAATTTTGGTGAAGGTGTTGTGGGGCGGACCAGCTGGCGAAAGTTGGACTTGGGAACGCGAAGATCAGATGAGGGAGTCGTATCCGACTCAGTTTCTTTGAGGTAATTTTCGAGGGAGAAAATTCTTTAAGTGGGGGAGAGTTGTAACACCCCAAATTTATTAGAATATTTATTTAATTTATTTAAATATAATATTTATGAATTTTCGGTGAAATTTAGTGGTTTGTGTTGACGTTGGCATTTTCGTGGAGTTTTGGTTATTTTAATTAAATAATAGTATATAATATGAATATATTAGTATTATTATTAATTTAAATAATATTAAAGGAATTAAGAGTAAGATGGACTTTTGAGGAGAATTAGTGAGGGTATTATGGGAAAAGTCTATTTTGAAAGCCTAAGGGTTTAACAAAAAGGTATTGGGAAGAATATGATTCATTTGGTTAGATCGTGAAAGTCAAAAAAATGAGTATCAGACTCTCTAAGATCTAATCTTACTTCACCTATTTCTATAAGATTAAAAAAATAAAAATAAAAATAAAATCCTTTATTACAAGGACTGAAAATTCGATTGAACAATAATGTATAATATTATAAAGACCAAAAGCATTGTTACTAATTTTATGGACTTTTATCTTATATAACAAATTAATTTTAGAAATGAATATTTCTTTTACTAGAATAATCTCAAGATCTATTTGATAATTAGAATAAAAAACATGATTATTTTTTGAAGAAGTGCAAGATAAATTATAATATATAATTTTAAATTTATCACAGAGTAAACTGTGATTAAATACAATATCATAATAAATTTGTTAGAATTAAATTATAACTAAATAATTTTTTTTTAAATTTTTTTTGTCACTACTAAATAATTTCCATTTGATCTTCAAAAACTTGACACAATCTTGTTAACTATTTGTACTTTTTTAAAAAAATATTTGTCAACAATGTATAATAAATTAATTATATAATTTTCTTAAAGTTATTAAAAAATTATTTATATTGATAAATTATAAAAAACATATAAAAAATATAAAAAATATAAAAAATACATGCTTTTTTGTTTATTAATAAAATATCCTTGACTCACAAAATCCTATAAAAATCATTTATAAACTTTTATCTTCTACTTATAAACAAGTTAATTTTAGTAAGAAATATTTCTTTACTAGCATAATTTCAAGGTCTATTTGATAATTAGAATAAAAAAACACCTGATATTATGGTTAGTTTTGACAGTTTTTGAAGATATGCAAAATAAATTATAGTATATAATTTTAAATTTATTATGATTAAACTGTGATTAAATACCATTTTACAATAATTTTTTAAAAATAAAATCATAATTAAGTAAAACTTCTAATTATTTTTATTACCACTGAACAATGATAAACTTACCTATAATTTTCTAAAAACTTAACACAACCCTGTTAATTATTTTTATTTTTAAAAGAAATATTTGACAACAAGATATGACAGATTAATTATATAATTTTCTTAAAATTATTAATTTATAAATAAAATTTAATTAACATGCATCGAAAGTGTAAAAATATTTTACCTTATAAGTTAATCACAATCACTAATTTATCACTTGAAAAATAATACAAACGAGATGTTGCGATGCATTTGATAGCGTAAAAAATTAATCCCTTATAAATATTGATAATCTATTTATATTTAAAAAAAATATATTTTTATTAATAAATTAAAAAATATATAAAATAAATACAAGCTTTTTTGTTTATCAATAAAATATCCTTGACTCACAAAATCCTATAAAAATCTTTTAAAATAGTTTAAAAAAATAAAATATAAATATATTATATATCAAAGGTTTAATGGTAGTGTACCGTCAGTGTAAAAAAATATTACACATACATCCAATCAAAATATTTTAAAATGCTAAATTATTTAAATAATTTAAAATCTACAAACTGACTTGGCAGAATACATAATTGTCATTGATTGACAGTGTAAAAATAATTTACACAGTTGATACACCATCTCTTTTCTCATATATCAAAATAAAGAAAAAAAGTTGATATTAAAACTTAAGAAATATTAATTAAAAAAAAGTTTAAAATGTTTGCGGCTGTATCGAATCACGAGGAAGACAAATCCAAAAGCAAAGAGCACCTCATCTTCTTCTTTCTTTCTTCTCCTACCTCCACCACTATCAATCTCTCTCTCTCTCTACACAATAGTCCAAAAACCAACTATGATGATAATCGATCCTCCTATCGTCGCGCGCTTCCACCTAGCCGCCACCGCCACTCGCTTTTCCTCCGTCACACTTCGTACTATGTTAACTACTTATTTCAATTTTAATCAATTGCCGAGAAACTTTAACGGCATCGTTTTGATCTAATTTGAGTTCCAAAGGACTAATAATTAGTAGCTGTTACTAGTTACTGGTTAGTTGTATATTTGCTCATTCACATTTCACACGTTTTTTTCTTGTAGATAATAACCGTTCAATGTGGAATGCGGAGGATGCCAATGTCCGATTAGGTTATGCAGCGTCGTGTCGCCTTGCATGCAGCTGCGGTTTCGAGGCTCCTTGGTATGGTTATTTAACTCTTCTTGTGATTCTGTTTTTTTTTTATTTTTTTTATTTTTTTATTTTTTATGATGATTTAAGGGTGAAACAGTAGAAATTAGTTTAAGTGTCTTTTAGTGATTCTCTGAAATTGTGGTCGTTAGTTAAGTTGAGGTTTGAGTAAAAATTCTCTTAATGTGTCTGCTATTACGGATAGAGAAAGCTTAACCATCTTCTGGTGATTCTTTGAATCTTTTGATGACTTAGGGGTGGAGTTGTGGAAGTTAGTTAGGTTTCAGTTGTGATTTGATTATGACATCTTGAGATTTGTGGAAAGATTTTTGTTGGTGTCCTCTGTAAGTGCAGTTTGACAGAGTTTAAATGTCTTCTAATGATTCTTTGTATCTTTTGATGATTTACTAGTGAAATTGCAGAAGATAGTTAAGTTATGGTTTGTCTTGATACACTAGTAAAGTTTCTTTCTGTCTTCCCGTGATTCTTTGTATCTTTTGATGATTTAAGGGAGAGATTGTGGAAGTTAGTTAGTTGCAATGTGATTATTAAAAGGATTCCATTGATGCAACCTCAATTGCAGTTGGAGAGACCTTTACATGTGTCTATGAGTTTATACTATATAGTTTATACATTTTAGTTTATACAAAAGCATAGTGCTTCCCTTTGGATTTGTGAAAAATTCTTGGTTACCTACCATTTACCATACTCACACAAATCAACAGTTCACACGACTTTTGTCATTCTGTGTGAATGCTTTTACATGTGTTAAGCGTAATGGGTTGTTTGAGTTCATATGGTAAACTGTGACTACCTAAGAGTTGTTCTTGTTCTTCAAGTTAGTAGCTCTTGTTCTACAAGTTTTATGAGGATTAAAAAATTATCTTCTCTTGTATTTGTTTCTAAATGTTATGTGAAATACCATGTTTTGTGATTTCTTGTTTTACATGTAATGTATAGTGAAAATTGTCTACCTTCATGTCTAGAGATACTAAGTGTTATGAGAGGAAATAAATAATAAATGAAAATAATTATGCAGGATACGAAGTAAAAAGTATTCGGGCACTCCTTTTACAAGAAGAAACAAACTTGTGAAGAATAGAATTCGAGTATCATCAGAACATCCTGGCTCAGATCAGGAGCCGGTAAAGAAAAATGAGAAGTCATCCTATCACCCATTTGAGGAAATAGCTGCCTCAACATTGGAGAATAGTGGAGATGATAGACTTACTGCAGCAGAAACAAGTAGAACTGTTATTGAGGTACTAATTTGTATTACTTTTGCTAATCGGTGAAGTAATCTCATGAGAAAATAAAATTTGGCAAACATTTAAGTTTTCTTATTTCAGTGCTGTTTTTTAAAACAGAGAAAAAACTGTACTGCCTGGTTTAAATGATGGGTAACATTATCCTTTGCTACAAGGCATGTAATATTATTTAGTTTTATGTTTTATAGTTATTATTTCATATAATTAGTCCAAAAAATAGTCAAATAGCGGATATCCCGCTATCCCATTTTTGGGTTCGGCCGCTCCGCTCTGCTATTTGGGACCGATAACTCTGGATTCTTTATGTTACACCCAAATTTCGGATAGGTCCTTTGAAGAACACAACATTACTTTTCAAAGATTTAGATTGAAATTTATACCCTTAAAAAAGGATAATATTTACATTAAAGAATTTGAGGAATTTATCCCCGAAACCCTAATAGCGGCCGCATCAAACGCTATTGCTGACCACGGCTAACAGGCCAAACGCTTTGCGCCAAACCCTACCACCTCCATGCTATTCCACAATAGCGGGCTATTGGCAACATGGGGAAAAACTAATTGAGAGAATAACAATTGTGGCTTATCATTTTTAGGTTAACAGCAAAGCAACAATGGTGTTCTCAACTTTCGTTAATGATGAATTTCATGATGATATTGTTTGGCCAGATTTGCCTTATTTGGCTGATGAACATGGAAGTAAGTGATCACTTTACGATTGTCATTTACTGTTTAATGATTTTCTTGCACTCGCAAAATTTCATCCCCCTAATTAAATTTTACAAGCATTGCAGATATATATTTTCAAGCAAAGAATGGTGAAGATATTTTGCAGTCCCTAAGTTCAGAAAATAATTTTGTGGTATGACCGTGTCTCTAACCTTGTAGATAATGCTGAAGAATTTCCTATGAAATACTTACAATCAGTGCACTTGAAGCATTCTCACATACTTAGTTTTGTGTACTTTCCTTACTTAAAGGAAAACTCACCATACCTAGATTTGATGGCCCAAATCTTTTTATTAATGCCATTTTCATTGCATTTTTTGAAGTATTAAGTCTTATCCAAGACTTGTTTGCTACAATTGATTAATTAGATCCCTCTTTCATTTCGATTCTCAATTTCTGTTTCACTTTACAAAGTTTGCGTATCTTAACAATAGGGTTATGAATTGTCTTGTTTTCCTTGTTGTAGCAAGTCATAATTGGTGTGGATACCATGGAAATGATCTCTGAGATGGACTTATCAGGTCCATCAGAAATTGACTTTGGGATTGAGGAAATTGATGATCAAGATACTGATGATTTAGGTGGCAGCGATGAAGAAGACGAAGATGAAAATGAAGACGAGAATGAGGATTATGACTCGGTCTGAATTTTTCATTGTTTTTAATGTAATTATGAGGCTTATGTTCTTTTCTCAACTGTAATCATAAATTATTCAAACAAAATATTATCCACTATTATTCATATTCTTGTTTGCAGGAATGGCTGGATGTTTTTTCAGACGAGGATGAGCAAGATGACGATGAAACACTTGCAGACTGGGCAAAATTGGAGACAATGCGATTTTCTCATCCAATGGATTTTGCTAAAAAATTGGCTGAGGTAAATGTTAATGTTACCTAATTCGTGTCTTCTGGATACAACCCTGTAACACCTTTCTCTTTGGTTATATTGATATTAATTAACTTGATATTTTTATTACTACTACTTTCTAGATTGCTTCAGATGATCCAATTGATTGGATGGAGCAGCCTCCAGCTTGTGTAGTCTTCCAAGGGGTTATAAGACCTGCATTTATTGAAGAAAATTCTCCAATTCAGAAGCATCTATCTGCCAATCAGTCCAGTGATGCTGAAATCAGTAAAGTCAGAGAAAATAAAGAGGAAAGTATTGGTGCGATAAATGGTCATGAGCACAATACAGAGCCATCTGAAGATAATGCATCACCACAGGTGGAAAATAATGGAAATAGTGATATCCCTTCTGATGAGACTTCCTTTTACAGATTGGAGATGGTTAAGATTCAAGTGTTTTCTGCACATGGACATCCTGTAAGCTGGTTGACTTTTATGTTTTTGTGTTAGATTGTTTAGAAACAAGGGCCTGGAACTCGTGGAGTTGGTCGTGCTCCTTGTTCATATTTATTGATATTGGTGTTTTATGATGCAATTCGGTGACTTCTTTAGTCGGTAATCATACTCAGTTGGCTAAGAAATAATGGATACATTTTAAAAAGGAAAGATACAGAAAAAACCAGAACAACCTTTCTTTAATGATTTATAAATATAAATATTGACCTGAAATTTCAACAACTATGATAATTTTCTCCTGCTACAACTTCAGATAGTTTCTCTAACTCTTAATTCAACTAGTTAGAATCAGTAGACGAATAGGTACACATATAACACGAAATTGTGTTAATTAGCTGGAAATCAACTATCCTTTTTGCTGGCTTATTGTAAGATATTAGGATAATATATATAACATTACGTTGCAAACTGTTAAATCATATGCTATTTAGACCTTTTCTTTACTGGAAACTAAAATTTTGTTCTGATTTTGTATAGATTGTCCTTGAATTAGAAGACTACACGAAAGCTCAACCCGATGCTATTGCAAGGTCATCTTCCAAAATTATATCTCATTTGAAAGCTGGTGGAGAAAAGACCTTGCTAGCCCTCAAGTCTCTTTGTTGTAGAAGCAAGGGTATTAAAGTGGAGGTGATACATAAACTCTTGGAATGTTTTCTTTGATGCATTTTTAATGGGTGTTTTTCTCTTAACCTCCTAGCTAGTGCCACAGTTAAATGTTTGTGAGCAATTTTAGCCTATTTGGTTTAGAGTCATTAAGAAAGTTCTCATTCAAATACAGCCTAAAATAAAAGTTAATGCAATATCTGATTCTACAGCATTTCCCATTGTTATAAATCAGGAACTGTGATTTGTCAAAGGACATCTATCTGACTTTAAAATAGAAATGATTAAATACCATTTGGGAAGTTCGGTATTTTCCTTATCATCCTTTCCATATTTTCTTAAACATGCATGTACAAGCATTAGCACATTTTCCATGTTACCGTCTGAATAAACTTTGATTGCAATTCATTGCAGGAGGCACAACTTATCTGCGTGGACTCTCTTGGGTTTGACATGAGGGTTTGTGCAGGAACTCAAGTTCAAACACTGAGATTTGGATTCAAGAAAAGGGTACATCAGTTATTTTTCATCGCTACAAATTCAAATTCCATTATATAAGTCGCAATATCGTTTATGCCTTGTATAATAATACAAATTCAAGCTTGTTAAAAATATTTGTCAGATTTAGGGTTTAGTAAAAGGCTGGTTCAAAAGAAAGTGAATATCTCGAAGAATTCTAAGTTTGTAGTAGGGAGGGGAGAGGTGATAGTGTTTCATTTTTATAGATCACAATTATACAAATTATTGTTTTTAGATTTGGGTTGCGAATTTGTTTTACCTTGATAAACAAGACCACCGTCTTAGCTTTTGAGCACTAAGTTGCAACTTACTTAATGCTTCTAATCTTCCTAATATTTGCACTCAATATATCATTATTTGCAGGCTACGTCAGAATACAGTGCTGAAAGACAACTCAATGATTTACTATTTCCAAGAAATCACCCAAAGCAACCAAAAACAAAGCAAACACATCAAAACGAATGCTAAAATGTCACATGACATGCGGATTTTTGTTTAGATTGTATGACTTCGGCCAATGATTGTGTACAGTAGTGAAGGCAAGGGTAAAATGTCCCTGCAGATGCCAATCAGGTTGTGTAATTTTTGTTGCATTTAATCGATAATTGGAAGTAATGTTTTCCTCAGTTACTTCCTTGTTGTCATTGCTCCTAACTTAGATACGCTTTTCAACTTTATTTGTTGATTCGTTTAAGTGAAACAAGTAAGAGGTTTTAATCACAATAAGTACACGAACCTGTTAGAGAGGTCGAATAATTAATTAAAACCGACAGCTATGGTTTATGTTATTAGTGGTAATTATTATATCAGTAGTTATGTTAATTGTGTGTTTATGTCAAGTATAAATAGGGAAAGACTAGGGAGGGGTGGTTATTGCTGATTAGTTAGTGGGAGAGATCCAACTTTCAAACATTTGGGAAGGAAAATTCTATTACTTGAGTAAATTGTAATCGCATAACCTATAAATTTTGTACTGTGTAATTAACATTCTGTTTTGAGAATTCTTCTCTAGAACAGTATTGTATATAATTTCAGAAAACTGTCAGCAAATTGTTCTACTGGAAACCAGTTTCTATCAACTGGTGATAGAGCATTGAGATTTTGGTTGATTTGATGGTTTCAATGAGAGGAGAAATGGAGGCACAACTCAAACTACTCAAGCGTGGATTCGAAAGGCTTTTAGCCATGATCGAAAATGTGGAGAAAAGCCTAGAACAATAGGGATGCTTAACGTTAGTTTATTCCAATAACCAATCCATATCTAATATAAAACCATTTATCTTAACCGGTTATTATAACCAATCGATATAAATGGTTTTGTTTTTACAAAACCGGTTATAAACCGGTTATATGCATAACCAAATTTTATACCGGTTATATATTTTATAACCGGTTTTTACCTTAAAACCGGATTTGGATATAAAAATCCAGTTTTTAAAACTGGATATTCATTTTCTTACAACTGGTTTTTAAGCTAAAACCGGTTTTTGACTTAAAAATCAAATTTTTATAAATGAATTTTACACACATTTTTTTTTTCATATTCTTAAAAACAAAAATCCTGTTTTTATAAATGAATTTTACACAATTTTTTTTTCATATTCTTAAAAATAACACAAAAGCTTAAAGTATAGCAAAGGTGAATTAATTATACACAAAAGCTCAAATATTTCCAACATGTTCATTAATAAGCTAAAAACATATAATCTCTCCAAAAATGTATTTACAATAAGCCAATGACAAAATAGCCCAAGGTAAGGCATAAAATAAATCTAAGACAAACTTTAAGCTTTAGATACAACAGAACCATGAGCTAGTTGAACAATGGTATTGACAACACTTGCAATCCTTGGCTCCTTACCAGTGATGGCAAAACCTATAACAAGAGACATAATACAGACATTAAACAATAATCCAATACAAGCAATAAACATCCAGATATAAGCTTCTATATATATGAAATTCCTTTGTTTATTTATAACCCGTAATGTGCTAACAGTTTCCTCCATGAAACCTGAGATGCTTGTTTCTGCTAAACCCAACATGATCAAACTGGAACAGCAAACAAGTAATTTCAGGGACAGCCAGAAAGTTTCAGCTCTTAACAGTTCAGATTGACTTCAATCCAAAAATACCTTGCCACAATTCCTCACTTTTAACTAAATAATTTTTAACAGCTCTTAACAGTTCAGATTGACTTCAATCCAAAAATACCTTAAATCAATTAACATGACTCATTGTCCTAACTATCATTGACAGGCCATCAACATCAATTGATACTCCCAAAGCTATAACTAACTTGACAATTCCTTATCAGGTCATTAACTATTCTAACATAACTCTTCTAATCATTTCACCAAGGCAATAACAACTTCAAGTTTCGAATCCTAATTCCCTTGAATTTCACTTACTGTTTTCTTTCTTTTTTTCCATCCAACATCTACATTTAATATACCAATAGTTTAGATTAACAACTAACTGACTATTAATTGATTAGCCTCTTTCAAAATGGATTAACTCACTAATCAATTTCAAACTGTCAAAACTAACTAATAGAACTTAACTAATATGTAACTAACTCTAACCAACTTTTTCCAGCTCATAATTTGTTCACTCTAACTGCACTATAACACAACAGTGGAACACAAAGGCAAGTTGAAATAGAAGATTTACAATTCATAGTTTTTCTAACAATTCATAGTTTTTCTAACAAATCTTGTTACAGCTCATAATTTGTTCACTCTAACTGCACTATAACACAACAGTGGAACACAAAGGCAAGTTGAAATAGAAGATTTACAATTCATAGTTTTTCTAACAATTCATAGTTTTTCTAACAAATCTTGTTACAACTCATAATTTGTTCACTCTAAATGCATTTGTTCACTCTAACTGCACTATAACACAACAGTGGAACACAAAGGCAAGTTGAAATAGAAGATTTACAATTCATAGTTTTTCTAACAATTCATAGTTTTTCTAACAAATCTTGTTACAACTCATAATTTGTTCACTCTAACTGCACTATAACTAAATAAATGATATGACTTTCTTCTTCAACCCCAAAACACATACTGAAGAAACTGAGATAATAAAATCTTGTTACCTACAGAGTTTTCCACATATAAGCAGAGACAAAAATTCCACATATAAGCATGCTTGTACACTGACAAAAATGCACAGAATGCATCGAAAAGAAAATACCTCATAGTTAGAAGTCTCCTTTATCTTCAATCCTCATCAAAAGTGTCATGAGAATTACCTCCATTAGATTATTTTGCAAAAAATATTCTGAAAAAAAAGGTAGTTACATGAAATAAATACCATCTATTTAATCAACCTTGTTCAATTTATTATTAAATTTAACCTTACCTCGCTCAATCTTCTCAAGCTCTTCAATATCATCTTGTGTGGGCAATGGTGAAGGTGATCCGCCAAGCCAATCTTCTGTGCATATAAGTGCTTCCACAGATTTAGCAGTTAGGCGACTGCGATACTCATCGAGCACCCTTCCTCCGGTACTGAAGGCAGATTCAGATGCCACCGTTGAGACGGGTATAGCTAACAACTCCCTCGCGATGTTAGATAGGGTTGGAAGTCGACTTGAATACACCTTCCACCAATTTAAGATATCGAAGTTAGGAATATCATCTTCTAACCCATCTTCTAGGTACTTTGTTAATTCATATTTCACTCCACTTGGTTTGACACCACTTGATTGCAAAATACCCCATAATAATAGTCGGGATTTCCAATTCGTCCAACTAATACTGGTGGTTCTGCAGAGTCACTTTGAGATCCACCTGTCCCACCACCATTATACTTCTCAAATATGATTTTCAAATTCGATTCTAATTTATCCTTCAAAAAATCAGCCTCTTTTTTGACAATTTTTTTCGATAAACCAACGAGCATACACCATTTTCTTCCTAGGATCTAACACAAAAGAAATTAACAACAACATGTTTAATTTGTCAGACTTCCCCAATACTTATCATATTTCTCCTTCATCTTTAAAGCTATATTTCTTGTATGAGCTAAAGATAGATCCTTAGACGAACACATGTCTTTTATAGCCAAACCAATTGAAAATACCTCTGCCAAATACATATTACTTGCCACGTATGTTGAACCCGATATGCGCAAAGTGGAAGCCTTAAAAACTTCCAAAAATTGAGCGACCTCACGTGCTTTCTCCCAATCTAAAGGAGTAGGAATGCCACTTCCACTCTCGAGTTCTTGACAATATTTTGTATCAATAATACCAAGCTCAACAAATGCCATTTCAAGTTGTAGATCAGCCTTCAACATGTCGTATGTTGAATTCCATCGAGTCTCACAATCAAATTGAACACTACCTTTGTATTCAATCTGTCTACTTCTAACACATGCCAAAAACTTATGTTCTCGACCCGGAGAAGACTTAACATACTTAACAGTACCCCTGATTCTAGAAACAGAAATATCAATTTCTTTTAGACCCTTTTTAACCACTAAATTCATGACATGTGCACAACATCTTGTATGAAAGTAATCTCCATTCAAAACCAAATCATTCCTTAACCTTAGCCTCCTTTTCAGATTTTCAATCCCACGATCATTTGACGCCGCATTATCAACAGTCACACTCAAAACATTGTTCAACCCCCAATTGTCCAAGCATTTTGCAAATGTATTTGCTATTACCTCTCCTGAATGGCTTAAGACCCTAACAAAACTCAAAATCTTTTTGTGTAATTTCCAGTTGTTGTCTATAAAATGTGCTGTTATGCACATGTAACTCATGTTTTGACATGAAGTCCAACCATCTGTGGTCAAGCACACGCTTCGAGAATGCTGTGAAAGAAAGCTCTTCAATTTTTCCCTTTCAAAATCCCACAAAGCCAAAACATCACGTGCTATTGTGCTTCGGGAGATTGGAATAAATCTTGGCTGCAATACACTCATACAACGACGAAAAGCTTTATGATCTGCATGCATATACGGAAGCTCCATTTCCACAATCATGTCAACCACTGCCTTCCTACATTTCTCTTAGTCAAATTTTCCTAACACAATTGCTGAAGGAGAAGTCACATTTGTTGTTGATGAAGGGGTTATTTTCAATCTCTTATTTGCTTCACTATTTGGGTTACTCTTGCAAATCTTTGAATGTGCGACCATGGAAGTCGTTCCATTATTGGACTTTAGCTTGGAGTCACAATAGTTACATCTAGCTATCCCAATCAAATCTGGATCAGGAGTGAAGTGAGTCCAAACAGAAGATTTGTTTCTTCGATGGGGTGGTGCCCGAGTAGTTCCCAATTTTTGTGTTGCCTCAGCCGTCGTAAGATTATGTTCGGGCATTTCCTGCTTTTGATAGACCAACCAAATGTTAAATTAATTCAAAGAAATAAGAAGCTAATAATTATTATTATTTATCATAAAACAACACACAAACAAAAGGAAAACACTACATATTAGTGTTAGAAACAAACAAACATCAAGCTGTAATCAAGACACCTAACTACAACAACAGAATTTTAACTAGCCTAAGGCCCTAACTCTTCTCATATCGAGAAAATGAACTCATAAAACCCTTTCCAAGTAAAAGTACACCCCAGTTTTTCAAATCCGACTAAATAACTGAAAGTTTTAAGCAAAGTGTGAAAACAATGAGGGAGCTGTGAGGACGGGATGTTACAAACCCCATTAAAGACAATTAAGCCAATGATTTTGGTGGATGAATGGTTAAAACAGTTGGAGGAGATTTGGTCAGTTGAGCTTGATTGAAGAGGATTTATGAAAACAAAGAGTGAGAGAAATGATCCATGATAATGGCAATGGTGGATTAGAAAATGCAGAACTCCAACAAACCCAAAATCAAACTCATTCAACTCATGATTACAATATCCCTACATTGGATTTGTCATTTTTCTGAACTATGACAATCATGTACTTATAAAAAAAACATTCTTGAAGGTGTAAATAAAAACATGTATAATCCTATGTTATTTACATGGGAATCAATACGCACCAAAACTCCTTAAGCTACTCTACAAAACATCTTCCATACAATCCTTTTTACATCTTAATCTACATATGAATCCTATATTCTACATCAAAAAATCTTCAATGAACCACTTATTTTCATCAAATCACGACCAACAACATCCTCTAATGTCATAAAGACACAGAAGCAATGTTATATATAAACAATGTTAACAGATAACAGATAACTTCAATGTTAACAGGTAACTTCAATCTCATATATCCAACAAAACCATGATTCTTACCCAACCACCATCAAACATAAAATCAGAAAATGGAACCATTGAAATTTAAGTAACAAAATCGAAAATAGAACACATATCAAACATAAAATTCAAAAAATGGAACATTTGAAATACAAGGAACGATTCGAAAAATGCATTTACATGAGTTGAAAATCGTTTACGTTAGGGTTTTTCAATGAGATTGACAGAAGAAGAAAGAATTCGTCGATTGAGATTGAGAGAAAGGAACAAAGAATACATCGATTGAGACATTTGAATGTGGGTTCAAATTAGGGTTTTACTGGGATTGAGAGAAGCACGATAGAACAAGAAAATTGAAATTGGGCTTCTTCTGGATTTTTATTTGGTTGTGGTTATCCATCCAATTGGGTATGGGTGTCCAATTAATTTTAATAATGGATTCGTTGAAAAACCAAAATAATTTTAACCGGTTTTTAAAAACCGGATTTGGATATGGTTATGGATAAACCATCAAACCGGTTTATTTGAGCATCCCTATAGAACAAGACATAATCAAACAGACAGGCAGACAGAGAAGAGAAGGTATAAGGCAGGTGATGGGATAAACAAAAATTGCTTATCGCACAAGTCTCACTAGATTGAATAGCAATTAGTACTATGCAACACAACTCGAAAACGAAAACGACAATGCCTGTGTATCATGCAAACACGTGTATCATGCAAACACGCGCCATTGCAAAAAAAATATATTTATGATATATTATTAGAGTCCAAATTTGTTTTCTGGCACCACAATACTTTGATTGCTGTCTAATCTAATTTGTGACAAATCATAGAAAATCTGAGTTATTAGTTAGAATTTATTTCTTTGCACCGAACAGTAGTCTCTCACCTCCCCTAAAATCTCTTGTTATAGAATATTGAAAATACATAATGTTGTGTTGTATTTGTGAGGATCCCCAACAAGGGTGATTCTTGGGTCCTCGTCTAGAGTGATGTTGTCCTTGCGACATTTCCACAGAACATGGGGGCTCGCATTTGGGGAAGATGATGTGTACAATACCCTTATCTCACCTTAGTTACGTGAGATGAAGTCTCACCACGACTCCTTGAGAAATAGGTAGTCAACAGTCTCCCCTAATTATGGGGAACGGAAACCCTTAAGGGTTTCCTAAAGTCCTAGGCCCAAAAAGTCTCTTTAAATACTTTTTCCCTAAGCGGAGAAGGGATAGATCTTAATTCGCACGCTTATACTTAAGCACCAGATAAATACATACATACAGTCTCACACCTCACATGAGCAGACCCACTAAACCACCGTAAACACCACCATACAGGGCTTCTCAATGTCGTGGACAAATTATATCCATCATACAACATAATATATCCACTAAGACCTCTGAGTACCACCAGCCCTTGCAAGTGGTAACATGCACACTTGTAGTTATTGACTAGTACAGTGATGTCAAACGTGAGGCCCCGATAAAACTAACATGAGCCGCACTTTCATCATAATCACCATGCTCACGGTTACCTTCCACTTTTACACCTAGCTATCTTTGACCATGGTTAATATGAGAGCTCCATCCCCTACATCAGAAGGTACCAACGGTAGTGGTGATCCCAACGCCTTGACGGAGATGCGTGTCGCCATGGACGAACTATGCCACCAGAACCTGACACTGTTGGACAATGTCCACAACATTAGCCAACACTAAGAAGAGTCCAATCCCGTTGAAGAGATGAAAGTACTCTCCACCCACTCTCAGATGAGATATGGAGAGCGTCTGTCCTTAAGAGATTCAGACCTTCCTTTTTGGTCAAGTTTGATGGGCGTAATGATCCTTACGAACATGTCGTCTCCATCAAAACTCAAATGACAATCATTGAAATGCCTGACTCCCTGAAGTGTGCTATTGTCTGACACTTTCATGGATGCCATCCTGTGATGGTATATTGGTCTACCCCATGCCTCCATCGCCAGCTATCATGAGCTGGTAAAAAAACTCGCACACCAATTCGCCGCTAGTCGCCACAGGAAGATGTCCACCACTAGTCCGTTCATTATACGACAGGGTCCATCAAAGTCGCTGAAGGACTATCTTGTCTGGTTTAACGAAGCCACCATCAAGGCCGTCCCACCAAACCAAGAAATGTTTGTGAAGGCATTCTAGAATGGACTCAAGGTGGAACACTTCAACTAGTCCCTTAACCAGAAGCCAACGATTTCGTTGGCGGGAGTGGTCACCAGAGCATAATGTTATATGTAGGGCGAGGAAAGCAACACCGAAAAGAAGGTGTGATACATCAAGGAGCGTGTTTCCAATGCCGAAGGTTCACACCATTAGAGGAAGAGTAATTATATCTCCCTTATCAAGGACAAAACTACATTCAGGAGAATATGCAAGACGACCGAGAGCATCACCTCTCTAAACACTCAACGTGAACAGATCTGGCGCTAGGTTCTTCACATTCCTAACATTCTTAGGCCTCCAGCTCCGAAAACGGGTGTGATGGGTCTTGAACCAGGAAGGTGGTGCAAGTTCCATAGAGTCAAGGGATACCACACTGAGGATTGTTACCAACTTAAGAAAGAAATCGAGAGGCTGATCCAGGAGGGATACCTCAAGAAATAAGTGAAGGGTGACTCTTCCCAGGGTACAAACAAGTCCAACTTGAGAGGGCGAGATGATGTGGGAAGTCCCAGGCCCAATAAACCAAAGGTGACATCCTAAGGCGAGGGCGACAAAGTTGTACGCCACATACTTAACACCATATTTGTACGTCACATGCCAAATGACTATATTGTTACTTATTGGTTTTAGGCTGCTGGTGGTGCACAGTGGCCGAATTCACTCTTCATTCAAAGTCATCGTATGCACTTTTCAAATTATAATGATTCACACCATACTTATTGGGGACACTAGTCTCTTCTTTTAGCAGTTTGATTGCCATTTCTCTCAATTGCTTGGTGAAAGAGGCCACATTGATTTCCATCAGATTCTCAATATATTTCCCCTTTTGATCGCATTGTAAGACCTTTTGTATCCTTCTTTCTCCATACATTTAGGCACATATCATCTTGTACTCGTCAAGAACATTGTGATACTTCATATTTAAACGAATCATATAGGCCGCCACGTCCAACATTGTTGCTAAGGATCTGCTCGAGATGCAGTTGTAGACATTTTTTATTGGGAACTACTAAGAATTGTAGATAAACCTTCATAGTATCCCTTCCTTCTCCTAGGTCGATCATTAGCTCAATGTACCCCTAGGGGCAAATAACTGTGTTGTTGAAAGCTTGTTGTCATACCCCAAATTTTGACCACTAAGATTTCCCATCATTGTGCAAATCATCATCACAATATGGATGGACCTTCATACCTCGTTAGTCTCCCCAAAGATGGGTGAGCATCCACTACAATCAAATTTAGGGTTTTAAGCCCTCTCTGAGCTTTAGACAAAGGATCAATCAAGAAATGACATGATCTTCAACTTGTCTAACATCCCAATCATCTACAATGGATCAAGGGGACTCCCACTTCAAGGATTAAGCACAAGGCTGCTCCCTTCTAGGTGGATCAAGCCTTAAGATCGCCAGTGTCACCAAATTAGGGTTTGGTCGACTAGGGCCTCCAGATGGAAATTCTCCTCTGGGCATGAGCCAATGCTTTAAGGCATAACCT
This sequence comes from Lathyrus tuberosus, assembly GCA_022829125.1. Lineage (NCBI taxonomy): Eukaryota > Viridiplantae > Streptophyta > Magnoliopsida > Fabales > Fabaceae > Lathyrus > Lathyrus tuberosus. The sequence continues at coordinate 3,350,394 of JALAZF010000081.1, forward strand.
GTGATGCTCCAAGGGACATCAAAAACCCAATCATCAAGTCAATTTAGCCTCTGGGGAAGCATTCATCAAAAATCAGGAATTAGGGTTTCTTGACCTAATTCACCCCTAAGTTGACTTTTGGGACCAATCATGAGCCAAGACCTCAAGAGATGATTTGAGGGTCTCTAATAAACTACATTGATCCATTTGCAACAATGGATTAATCCAAGAAGCTTGAGCAACAAGTCTCAATTTCATCAGAGCCATAATTAAGGTTTCGCGAGAAAAGTCAACTATAGCTTTGACTTTTGACCAGGACATGCTCCAAAACCCTAGGACATGATTAAATATACCCTATAACACCCATGGAACATGTCCATCAAGTTTGATTTAGGTCAAGGACATGATTTCCTAAAGGATCGCACAGTTTGGAATTAATCTGACAAAAAGTCAACTGTGCACAAAAGTCAACTCTGACTTTTTGAGATTTTTCACAATTATGGTTTTTTAACCCTAAAATGATGTTAATGTATGATTGGAATCATCATTCATCAAGAAAAATCAAGAAAAGTGGGATAACTTGTAAAAGGGGTAACCATAAAAACTTAGAAAATTTTCTAAGTTATGAACAAAGTGGCAAGGGTACCAACTTTGGAGGATCATAACTCCTAAACCATAAAGTCATTTTTCCCCATCTAAAGCTTGATTTGTAGATCTCATTACCCTCTACAAAAGCTAAAACTGACCTCCCTCCAAATCTCTCATGGATTTTGAGTTATGGAATGATCCAAATCACAAAAAGTGAAAATGTCACTTTTTTCCAACACTTAGTGAAATTTTCACTAAGTCAGAATCTGCCTTCACTTTTTTCCAAATGTAGGGGGATTTTTCACTTGGATCCAAAAGGTATCAAAACCAAATATGATCAAACAGTTGTTATATCATATGAGGGCTTTCCAAAATGACCAAGAACATCACCAAATTCCACTTGAGCCATGAGATATGACAAGGGTAATATGCCTTGCCGAAAACTGCCAAGGCTAGGCAGAATTTTGCATTTTTGCTTGATTTGGCAAAATCAGCCAATTCCAAGCCTTGTCATCATCTTGGACACATCTGAGGATCAAATCTAAAGGGGACAAACACTGAGCCAAGCCTCCAAAGTCCTTGGAACAAGAAGTAGCATGCCAAACCTAGAATTGCCTAAAAGAGGGACAAGACTCCAATTTTGGATTGGAGCATTCAATGCATACACCAAGGTGGCATGGACTGAGCCATTTCCAACTGAATTCAATCAAGACTTATCCAAGACCAAGGGAACCACAACCCTGTACCCTAACCTCTAGTCAATGGCTAGAGGAGACTTGGATTCCAAAGTGCAACCATTGGCCAAACCTCTGCTGCAGTTGCCATTCACTATTGATCCCAAAACAAACTTGATCTACTATAAATAGAGCTCATTTGTGCTCAATTTGAGTACACCAAAGCCATCAAACAAATGCTTTCCTCAAAATCCCTTTCTTTAGGCAAAAATACCTTCTTTAGCAAGGTAACTCTGAGTTTTTGAGTTAGAGAGCATTTCCATCACAGCTCATGATTCTAACACCTCATAAACATCATATGTAGGTGATCCAAACTCACACAAGTAACTTGTAATCCTTAAATCACAAAGTGACCTCTCAAAACCTCAAAATAGGCTTTTTGTGCATTTTTCAAGCCATGTCTTGAATCAGACACTTTCCAAACCAGATAAAACCTCAAACACACTCCAAATAACATCCTTGAACTGTCTCAAATGGTTCCCCCCATCTGGAACACCATTTGAGGGAGTTGCTATTTTGGCCATTTTAACCCCTTTTGCAAGAAAGGGCCAGTTTGTGTTTTTGCAGGTTCCAGCTAATTCCAATCATCCTAAAAGCTTCCAAGGGATCATTTGAGAGTGTCTAAAGCATCAAACCATTTCTGGAACAAAGAACTTGGCAGATTGCACAGAAAACTCCAAAGGCTCAAAAAGAGGTAAGCCTCATGACTTGAACTTTCCACAATATGCATTGCTTTGAAGTCCACTGATCATACATATCTCATACATGTTGTATATGTTATGTTTGAACCAATTCATCATGTAATTCATGCCTGTATCAAAGTGTAGCATAAAAAATGCAATTATAGGCTTTTTTTCAAAACCACTATCGGGTTTTGAGGAGGGAGTATGATCTGAAAAAAATACCACCACCATTGGATTCCTTGTGAAATTCTAGGCCAGATGCATATAAATTTTGTCCCCAAACATGGAGAAATGAGAAAGTTATGACCTTCACGTTTCTGAGCCAAAACTTGCCTTGCCTTGCCTTGGCCAGGCCTAGAAAACAAGGCAAGCCTTGTATATTTGTGGTTTCACTTCAAGCAATGGATGTATCACCACCCCAGTGGTAAGGCGCGCGCCCTTTAACCTTGAGGTCGTGGGTTCAAACCCCACCCATGCCATTTTGTGTTTTCTCACATTTTTGCTATTTTTTCCAATATTTTATGTTTTATTAATTAATTGGAAAATTAATAACTCTTTCAATTTTAATTATTTTTGATTGGTTCTTTTTGTAAAAAATCACAAAAATATTGAAATATTTTATTCCACAAAAAAATTAAGTTTATATTATTTATTTAATATAATTAGTATTTTTGTGAATAAATTCCTTTTTTATGTTTTTTAAACATTTTAAAAGTGAATATTTACTTTGAAAATCAAAACCAAGTGAGTTTTAATTAACCTTGTGATTAATCCCTCATTTTTCAAACCTTAGACAAAAATCACAAATGGTTTATTCAAACTTATTTGGTATTTTATTTGATTTTCTTTAAATATTTACTTTTAAAGAATAACAAATTAGGGTTTCTTTGATTTTCACCCTCATCAAACAATTTCAAACACTTTTGGGCCTCTGATAGAGTGTAAGACCCAATCCTTTGTAAATACAAACCTATTTTGGGCTTCACTTATTGTATAAGTCCCATTGTATTTCAAAAAGTTCGCCGCGATCATCGTCCGTTGAAAAGCAAACCTTGGGCCTCTCCTCGAGCTATAAGACCCATTCAAAACTCTTTGGGCCTCTATTAGAGTGTAAGACCCAACCCCTTTGAAAACCAAACCATTTTGGGCCTCAATGCATTGTATAAGACCCACCGCGTTTTCAAAAATCTCGGCGCGATTGCTATTTTCAAACAAATGACCCTGAGCCTCTCCTTGAGCTGTAAGCCCCACCACTTGTACAAAAATAAATCTTTTGGGCCTCTATTAGAGTGTAAGACCCAATCCCCTTTTAACCAAAACTTTTTGGGCTCAGACATTGTATAAGTCCCCATGCGTTAAAAGAAAACCTTGGCGCGATCGCCAATAAAAAAACCAATCATCTGGGCCTACCCTCGTGTTGTGAGCCCCATTCTTTTTCTTTAAACACTTGGGCCTCTTGAGAGAGTGTAAGACCCATCCCCTTGTACAGAAAACCTTTCTTGGGCCTCAGTCACTTGTACAAGTCCCTCTGTACAAAACAACAGTGCGATCACTGATAAACCTTGGGCCTCTCCTTGAGCTGTAAGCCCCAACATCTTTTCAAAATACTTTATCCTTTAATTTTGAATATACTGTTGTTTTCAATCTTTCTTTGTTGAACAACTAACTAAACAACATGGAAGCTCTACAACCGAGTAAGTGTTTATATGCTTTCTTTATCAGCTTTCATATGCATATAACTGTATTGTGGGGCTGTTTCACTGTAAGTCTTCTTTCATAAACTCATATCAACTGTGTAATACTAGTATAGATATTTAGAGTCTCCCCGGCAACTACTCTAGCACTAAGCCCTGTTGATCACTCTTAAATAGACTAAACTAGATCCACCTAGGATTACCAGACACAATCTTCCCTCCTCTTGGGGTTAAACAATATGGAGACGTGAAAGACAACATTCTCGGTGAACCCTTTCACAGACTGTCACCCTTAGACATTGTCAAAGAAACTCTACTCCCCAGAGATGATCTTTTCTCCGTGAATGGCATCTCTTGAGTTTCTTCCAAATTCTCGGACTTTCCTGGCTTGATCCATTCTCGGTGAATGGCATGTCTTGAACTTCTCGGGGTTTGGGGACCCACAGGCTTCCTAAAAGCATCCCCGCCTCCTCTTGGGCGTTGTACAAGGACCCTACGGCTTCTTAGAAGTATTCACAGCCTCATGTGAGGCTTCGTATAAGGATTCTTCCTTTGGGAAGAGAGCCTCCTCTTGGGCTTCGTACAAATTGTCCTTCGGCTTCTTAAAAGTTTCCAGCCTCCTCTTGGGCTTCGTACAAATTGTCCCAACGACCTCCTAGAGGTATAGGAACATAAATTAGTCATCTTAATAGAATAGTATTTCAAAGAGTCTAGATCCTACTACTACTGTTTCCCTGAAGCATAGTACAAAAGACAAAACTCAAGGCTTGGACAGTATAACTTCCTTGAGTCTCGAAGGTCATCTCAAGCCCCTTTCAAAAATAGGGAAAACACCCGCAGACTTGGAAAGTCTCCAATACCCTCTGGATTCCCCATTTCCTTAAAGAACAGGAAATAACCCTAATCCTCTGAGTAATCCCAAAGCATTGCCTTGCCTTTAATCAGTCTCTTTATAAGAACTGATTTTCTCTTTTAACCCACATACTGGACCTGTCACTCAACTGAAACAGCCATCCTTTAGCCTCCATCTCGGGCTTCGTACGAGATACAAAAATGAGTCACTTGTTGAGTCAATAATCCTTTTAGCCTCTATCTATCTCGGGCTTCGTAGGAGATACAAAATCACTCTCTTGTTGAGTATAAAAGACTCTTTTGTTGAGTCAACCCTTTTTGCCTCTCTCTCGGGCTTCGTACAAGACACACACATAAAAACACTCTCTTGTTGGGTCAATAGCCTCCTCTTAGGCTTTGTATAAGAAAAACCCCGGTTGAGTCAATCAACCTTTTATCATCAAAACTGTGCCTCATTCACAGGATACAAACATCAACAACTCCTTTCATCTAATCGCTGTAAGTGGCAAGCCTCTGGATTATTTACATCCACGCCACTATCCCTCTTTAAGCAAGAGAAATTCCTAATGAAAGATGGCATTGCTCTACACTGAGTTAAAGTCTTCTCCTTCAGGTTAAAACCCCCTATAAAGGAAATTATGGCATTGCTAGGATTCACATATCCCGGTTAAAGTAATCCTCCTTTATAGTCAGTCATCCAACAGTTGTGACAAACAGACCCCCTTTAGAGATGACAAATTCTCTCTAAAGACAACACCTTTTTAGCTTCACATCTTGGGCTTCGAACAAGATACAAATAGACCCTTCAGCTTCACATCTTGGGCTTTGAACAAGATATAAACCACCTTTTCAACTTCACGTCTTGGGCTTTGAACAAGACACCAAAACACCATTTCCTCCCATAGAATAGGAGGAACTACGATCGCTCTGATTTCCCTATTTCGATAAACGGGAATATGTAGGCATAAGATTGCAAGAAAAATCTTAGCGAGCACACTAATCCAAAAACCCAAATCCCCTACCTTCACATATCAATCGAAAAGCATCAGTCCTAAACTCCCACCAATCGCCCAGACACTATTTTAACAAAATAACTTAAGAGAGACCCACAATCTCAATAACATCTGTAAACCAACAGTCATCTGTTTAAACTCAGTATGCAAGCAGGGTTAATTGGAGACATCTATTTCCCTTCCTTCACCAGCTTCAATAGGATAAAAAATGAATCGAACTGTAGTACCCCAAAAGCGATAAGTGCTTCACAACCATGTCCAAAAATTCACGCTACAGAAAAAATGGCGACTCTGCTGGGGAGAATGTTCTTGTTCTCTTCCCATCTCTTAAGAAGAAACCTTAAAAAGTGCCACAGAAAAATGCCGCCCACTGTGGGGCTCTTTTCTTTTCTTTCTTTCTTTGGGGATTTCACTGAGATAGGATTTTTGTTGACTTCACTAGGATCTTAGGTCAAAAACCTGTAAAGTTGGGAAGGTACCACAGGATGGCGACTCTGCCAGGGAGCCATTTTCTGTCAGGAACATAGGATTCATAGCTCTTTAAAGTCTAGGACTTTAGGACAAATATATATACTGCTTTTCCTAATTGATATCCGTGTTTATTTTTCTGCTAATGGGAATGCGTGTGATGCCGCATGTAGAAAGATTGAGTATACACCTAGGAAAAACCTCTTTTAGTGGTGCGGAAACTATTGGAAATGGTTGTCACGTGATACCACCCTCTTCTGATGGTTCTTCGAAAAATATCACCTAGCACGGTTCCCGGCCCGCTGGTGTTTTCTCGACAAGAACTGATGATGTTGAGAGACAGGTACAAAAATAACTAGTATAAACCTTGGGGGGGGGGGGGTAGATCCTTGACTTCATGACACCGACCCTTTGACCCCATGTTTTTCTATGTTTTTATGTGGTGCATTCATGCATTCATCTAAAAAACATTACATCAAAGAAAAACTTCTCTTCTAGTCTCTCTTTTAAATTAAACTAAGACAATGATTGCAAATGTCAGAGAAAAAGATTGCGCTCGTGGATTTCGGTAGAAGGAGAACTCATAAGTATACCTTCAGGGTTCCAAAACTAGAGGACTTAAGAGGATTAGCGAGGATGATCACTAACCCTGAAGCTTTCAGAGCCAAGTACCTAGGTCTGCTACCTCTGTTAAGAGTCCATGTGATTAAAGGAATCATGGAGGCACTCATTCAGTTTTACGATCCGGTCTATCACTGTTTCACATTCCCAGATTACCAGCTCGCACCAACGCTGGAGGAGTACTCTCACCTGACCAATTTACACATTACTGATCGAGCTCCATTTTCTGGACTGGAAGAAATTCCTAAGGATCAGACCATTGCAAGAGCAATCTATTTGGATGAGTCAGAAATCAAGACTCACATGACCACCAAGGGTGGGCTCCCAGGTTTGCCAGCCCAGTTCCTGACAAAGAAGGCTCTGTACTTTGCTAGTATAGGGAACATGACTGCTTTTGAAAGCATCTTTGTCTTACTCACTTATGGGTTATTTCTGTTTCCCAACATTAATAGCTTCGTTGATATCAACGCCATTAAGGTTTTTCTCATTGGAAACCCTGTGCCGACTTTGCTCACGGACGCGTATCATTCTGTACACTTAGGGAATTTGTACAGCAGAGGGATGATCACATGCTGTGTACCCCTGTTATATAAATAGTTTATCTCCCATTTGCCTAAGTCTGCTGCTTTTTGGGATCATAAGAGTGCCTTACATTGGTCGCAGAAAATCATGTCTCTTACCAACTCTGACATAGATTGGTGCAATAAGATTTACGAAGGGATCAGGATCATTGATCGTTGTGGAAACTTCCCCAACGTACCCCTCATAGGAACTAAGGGAGGAATCAACTACCATCCAATATTAGTTCGTCGTCAATTTGGATACCCGATGAGGCATATCCCGCGTGATGCTCATCTGGAGGGTCTTTTCTTCAAAGAAGGAGAAAGTGACCGGGCACTAAAGATGGAAATAGTGCACGCTTGGAAACATGTTCATAAGAAAGGACGAGAGTCTCTAGGAAAATCGGACTGTGTCTCGGTGGAGCCTTATCTCCACTGGGTACAAACTAGAGCTCTCAAGCTAAAGATGCCTTATCCTCGTCACGGAGTTCTTCCACCGAGGGAATCTGTCATGTACTTCATGACTGAAACGGAAAAACTTCAGGTTACTCTCAACAAAATTCAACAGGAGAGGAGGTCTTGGAAGAACAAGTACCGCATCCTCAATGTAGAGTGTACCAAAATGCAACGACTGCTAAAAGATAAGGATGCTCTGATCGAGATTTTAGAGCAACATGCTGTGGATAATCAAGATGACCAAAGGAATTTGCTCGTTCCTTTCACTTGGCAAAGGAATGACAACCCGACAACGGCCCAAGAGCCCCGGTCCAAGAAAAGGAAAGTACCAGAATCAGCACCCGAGTTCTCCTCAGAGAGGGCTCGGGACCCATTAGCTTAGGTTTCTGTTTCAGCACCTTGTAATCTACTGTCTTTCTATTTTCGCAATCCTTTGAATTCAATAAAACGGGGCTTCCCCACGGTTTGATATTTATAATCTAATTGTCGAAGTTTACTTTGAATAAACAAAAAAAATAATAATCATTGTATTCATCATTCTCACGTCACGTATTCTTCTTACCTACGAATCTCACGTTTATGTCTCGCTTCTAGAGTCAAACTGTCTCATTCGTACAATACTCGGGCCAATCGTCAGAAAAAGATGGATGATCTCGAGGAAGAGAATAGAGAGTTGAGAGAAGAGATCGACGCTCTGAGAGAGGATATGAGAAAGCTTCGTAACGACATGCAAGCCATGGCAGAAGCTCAGCTACAAAGGACTGTGATCTCAGAGATCACCTCAATGCCCATAGTGGAAAAGTCCGATCCTAGGTACAAAATGCCGAAAGATCGTCCCTGGGGCATGCCACTTAACTATATCCCAGAGGGATATATCCCGTTGATCAATGAGGATCAGGGGACCGCAGCAGGAATCGTTAGGCCTGAAGGTTACAAACTTCGGGAAAGCGAAGATGCCAGGGGCATGACAGCAACTCCTGAAGGTTACAAACTTCGGGAGACGCCGAGAGTCTCGGCCATAATGACTATACCACCGCCCGTGGTACACACTGTCCCGGAAGGACAGATTCCACAGATACCTTCTGGTGGAAACGACAACATGTTCAAAAGAATGAATGAGTTCCAGGAACAGTTCCTGGGAATGCAGAAAGAACTGCAGGCCCTTCGCGGTCAGGATTTATTTGGAAAGGACGCCGCAGATCTCTGCTTGGTCCCAAATGTGAAAGTCCCGCACAAATTCCAGGTGCCTGAATTTGAAAAGTACAAGGGTAACTCTTACCCTCAGAGTCACTTGGTGATGTACGTTCGGCGTATGTCAGCTCAGACAGAAAACCAGGATTTACTAATTCACTACTTTCAGGATAGTTTAACCGGTGCCGCACTAAAATGGTACATGGGTTTAAACCGTGCTACGATTAGTACTTTCAGAGATCTTGGCACTGCCTTCGTCCAACAATATAAATACAATCTAGACATGGCACCCGACAGAGATCAACTCAGGTCAATGTCACAAAAGGACAAAGAAACCTTCAAGGAATACGCTCAGAGATGGCGTGAAATTGCCGCTCAAATCTGTCCACCTCTTGAGGAAAAAGAGATGACAAGGATCTTCTTAAAGACCTTAAGCTCATTTTATTACGACAGAATGGTTGCCAGTGCGCCCAGTGACTTTACCGAGATGGTCGGTATGGGAGTTCGTCTTGGGGAAGCCGTCCGAGAGGGACATCTAGTCAAAGACACTGGATCATCAAGTAGTACGAAGCGATACGGTAGTGCTCTCCCTAAGAAAAAAGAGCAAGATATTGGGAATATCTCTCTCGAAAAGCAAAGGCGACATTATCAGCCAGTAGCAGCTGTGACTCCTGCTATCAGTCTTGTGTCTGTTTCTACGTATAAACCTCAGGTTGCGCAGAGCCAACCTAATCAGTAAAGGACTCAATAGCCTCTTCAGCAGGCTCGTCCTCCATACAATAACAACCATACAACACGGCCACAAGGATTTGATCCTATACCCGTATTGTACGCATAACTCTTTGCGTTACTACTGGCTAAGGGGCATGTCCAGACTAAGTCTCCTCTTACAGTACCGGAAAATTTGCCTTTTTGGTTTAAGGTGGATCAGACTTGCCCTTACCATCAAGAAGGACCAGGGCATAACATAGAGAACTGTCTCAGTTTCAAATCCGACATGCAAAAGTTTGTTAGGAGCGGGGTCTTATCTTTCAAGGATACGAATCCTAATGTTCTCACGGACCCACTACCTCAACACAAGAAAACTACGGTCAATTTGGTAGAGGGAGAGACTAACGACGCCTATCAGATTCATGATGTACTCTTATTAAGGACCAATCTGGTCAAGATGCATTGTAGACAGAGTAGATATGGCCATGTACCACCTCATAACTATCACCAGTGTGATATCTGCTCTAAAAGCAATCGAGGATGTTCTGTGGTGCAATCAGCTCTATAGGAACAGATGGATCTCGGATGGATCCAAGAGCACCGAGTTCGTGGAGTTAACATAGTTTACATGAATTCTAACATCATTCAGAACCACGACATCCGTGCAATGAATGTCAACTTGGTGGCAATGCACTCAAGGAAAAGCCAGTATCATAATCTGCCGCGGCACGATTACAGTTCCTGTCTGACTTGCTCGATAAACAAACAGGGATGCTATTTTGTACAAGAGGCCCTCCAGCGTCAGATGGATCTTGGATGGATCCAGGACTACCATGATAGGAATCCCTATCAGATCAACATGATTCAAATCTTCGATATTTGCTTGATGAATACCAGCCTGGTGGAGTTACATGCTAAACAGGTCCGACTCGGGTTCCTGGTATCACATGATTATCAGAGCTGTAGGGCGGGTTGCGAAAACGATCAAGGTTGTGCCCTTTTCCAGGAAACCCTTCAGCACTTGTTGAACCACTGGTGGCTTCTAATCTATATGGATGAAGACACCCAGCAAATTAGTATTACCAACGGAAACCCTACTCGGCATCAAAGTCGGGACGTTCGATCTATGGAAACTAACCTAGTGAGGTTACATTATATTCAAAGCGGGCGTGGCCAGGTGCCACCACACAACTATGAACATTGTAGAGTCTGCTCAGGAAGTAACCAAGGATGTTACCTTGTGTGAGTAGCTCTTCAGGGTCAGGTGGATCGTAGAGAGATTCGCCCATATCTGGGTTCCAGACCAATCAACTGGGCACCGGACTACCTCGCTGATCAAATTGAGGATGTTGTCGTAATCTCTGATCATCAGAGGGCTAGGGATGTTTGTACCATCATCCCTCTACTTGACGAATCGAGAGTTCCCAACCAGGAGCAGATCGAAATTACTTACGATGGTCGGAAAAATCAGAAGGCTCCCATAGTCATCTATCTACCGGGACCAGTACCGTATGAATCAACTAAGGCTATCCCTTACAAATACTGTGCAACAATAGTTGAAAATGGAAAGGAAATTCCATTACCCTCCGTCGTGAATATTGCAGACATCAGTCAAGTAACACAGAGTGGTCGAATCTTCAACCGAGGAGTTGGAGAATTTAACAAAGAAAAGGAACCTCAGACAGAAGTTCCCAATCCACCAGTCGGTCAATCCAGTAATCCCGACCTTTCGAAAAACGATGATGAGATGCTGAAGCTCATCCAAAGGAGTGAATACAACATTGTTGATCAGCTGTTACAAACTCCTTCAAAGATCTCGGTATTATCACTTTTACTCAGTTCAGAAGCGCACAGAGAGGCTCTACAGAAAGTCTTGGAGCAAGCCTTTGTTGAACAAGATGTAACAATCAGACAGTTCGATAGCGTTGTCTCTAACATCACTTCCTGCAATAACTTGGGATTTAGTGATGAGGAATTACCTGAAGAGGGTCGCCATCATAACATGGCGCTCAATATCACGGTCAGCTGCCAGGGCGATGCTTTAGCCAGCGTATTGGTAGACACAGGGTCAGCCCTGAATGTTATGCCGAAGTCCATTTTGATGAAATTATCCTTCAAAGGACCCCCGATGAGAACCAGTGAGGTCATTGTCAAAGCATTTGACGGGTCCAGAAAAACGGTTATCGGCGAAGTCGACCTTCCCATAACTATTGGCCCTAATACTTTCCAAGTCGCTTTCCAAGTCATGGACATCCGGGCAATGTACAGTTGTTTATTAGGAAGACCTTGGATACATCAGGCTGGGGCGGTCACCTCGACCCTTCCCCAAAAGTTAAAGTTCGTCCAGAACAACCAGCTCGTCACGGTCTGTGGAGAACAAGCTTTGCTCGTGAGTAACTTATCATCATCTACTGGTGTAGAACCCGAGGAGGTTATTGGAACTCAGTTCCAAGCACTATCAGTGAGCAAGGACAATCAATCCGAAGAGGGAACTTCCATTTCCTCATACAAAGATGCTATCAAAGCGGTCGAGAGTACCAATACAACAGGATGGGGGACAGCTAGTCATTCCTACTGACAATAAAACAAAGAAGGGTCTTGGTTTTTCTGCAACCTATACCCAGACAACTACTACCAACAATGAAAGTCTTCATCCCATTCAAGATTTCTTCCACAGTGGAGGTTTCCTTCACCCAGTGCCTCAAGAAGTGCATACCATCAATAAAGATGATTCCTCTGATATGGAGGAAGAATGGGAGTCCTATCTTAACAAGGACGGTTATATGTCTCAGGACGAAACACAGACTCCCTTTTGCTTTCCTACACAGAGTCCGAGATTTATACCCAGGTCAGACGTCGAAATGATATACGGAAATTGTGATCCGGAAGGATGCCGTGCTCCGCCAAATTCATTAGAGGAGACACTCTGATGAAGGACAACTTTGACCAAGACTATTATGGCCCGATGGATGGCCTGCCAATGTGGCAGCCGTATCCAGGAGACTTGGGGAAAGGAAATCAACCGAACAATGAAAATCAGCTGAGCATCATTAAAAAGAATACGTGGGTCCCCACCATGTCATGGGATCAACAATCAGGTCATTCGGAAAACGCCCAGTACGACGATGAATTTGCAATGTTTGCAGGACTTGAATTCATCAACTATGCTTTTCCAGAGGTCAACGTCATCGAGAAGGATGACTCATCCAGTTCCAAAGAAGTGTGGGACACCCTGGGACAACCAAGTGGGAAATACGACTATATGGTCAAATACACTGCTCCCAAAAGCTCTCATATCAGGCTCGAAGACATCCAACCAACTGGATGGGGAGATACAGCGGAGAGCACAAATGCTATGCAAAATGCAACAGAGGAATCCTCCTACGACAATTCTGTCTGGGAGACAGATTCCAATGATCCTGCTCTGCCAGAAATCAGCGTTATTTCTGAAGACAAATCAAGGAAGGTGCCAGACTTTGTGATTCACCGAGGAGTTCGCCGCCAATGGGTTGCTGTCGATGTTCCGAAGATTGTTCATAAATCAAAGTAATTGCTGTCTTTAACCTTTCACCCTGCCCAGGTGAAACAGATGTTTTGATAGGGCTCACTTTCTGTAAATTTCCCTCTTCGCTTCGCCCAAAGCGACAGAGTTTTGTTTTATAGGGTTTTAGTTTCAAGAATCGACTTGTTCATTAATAAAATAACATTGTTTTGTAATTTCCGCACTTATCTCTATTTTCTATTTTTGTTTTTTTTCTTCAGAAAATGGTAATCCTAAAAAAACAACTCACTAATAAAAACAAGCAGCTATCAAAAAAATACACTGCACACACTCTTTCATTTTCTCTATCTCTTCTAAACATGAATCATACCGTCATGCAGATTGCTTGTTTTCAACCCTGTTGAAACATACGATCCGATGCCTTCTCCCGAATTTGAGTTCCCAGTATTCGGGGCTGAAGAAGAAGATGACAACGAAATTCTAGAAGAGATCTCCCGACTACTCAGACAAGAGGAAAGGTCCATCGAACCTCACAAAGAGCCGTTGGAAACGGTAAACTTGGGTTCAGAAAATAAGAGAAAAGAAATCAGGATTGGGGCACTGCTCAGTCCAACTGCCAAAGAGAGTTTGATAAAGCTTCTCAAAGAATTCCCCAATGTATTTGCTTGGTCCTATCAGGATATGCCAGGGTTGGATACCAGCATCGTGGAACATCATCTACCGTTGAAATCAGAATGTCCGCCGGTAAAACAGAGGTTGAGACGGACTCACCCAGACATGGCCATCAAAATCAAAGAGGAGGTACAGAAGCAGATTGACGCGGGTTTCCTCGCCACATCAGAGTATCCTCAATGGTTAGCCAACATCGTACCTGTTCCCAAAAAGGACGGAAAGGTCAGAATGTGTGTCGACTACAGGGATCTAAACAAGGCTAGTCCAAAGGACGACTTTCCTTTACCACACATTGACATGCTGGTAGACAGTACAACAAAGTTCAAAGTTTTCTCCTTCATGGATGGATTCTCGGGCTATAACCAGATCAAAATGGCGCCGAAAGACATGGAGAAACCTTCGTTCATCACCCCATGGGGTACTTTTTGTTACAAGGTAATGCCATTCGGTTTGAAGAACACCGGGGCAACCTATCAAAGGGCCATGACTACTCTTTTTCATGACATGATACACAAAGAAATCGAGGTATATGTCGATGATATGATTGCCAAATCTAAGACAGAAGAGGAGCATGTGACCCATCTGTCAAAGCTATTCGAGCGGTTGAGAAAGTACAAACTCTGCTTGAATCCCAACAAATGCACCTTCGGTGTCCGTTCAGGGAAACTCTTAGGGTTCATCGTCAGCCAGAAAGGAATTGAGGTTGATCCTGACAAGGTCAAGGCCATTCAAGAAATGCCTTCTCCGAAAACTGAAAAACAAGTCAGAGGATTCCTGGGACGTTTGAACTACATCTCCAGATTCATATTCCTCATGACCGCGACGTGTGCGCCAATCTTCAAATTACTCAAAAAGAATCAGGATTGCATTTGGACAAAAGATTGTCAAACCGCCTTCGACAGTATTAAGGAATACATATTGAATCCACCGATTCTATCACCTCCAGTGGAAGAAAGACCACTAATCATCTATTTAACAGTCTTGGAAGACTCCATGGGCTGTGTACTTGGCCAACAAGACGAAACCAAAAAGAAAGAGTCTGCCATCTACTATCTGAGCAAGAAGTTCACCGACTGCGAGATTCGGTACACTATGCTCGAGAAAACTTGTTGTGCTTTGGCTTGGGCAGCCAAACGTCTTCGCCAGTACATGATTTGTCACACTACTTGGTTAATCTCAGAAATGGATCCAATCAAGTATGTTTTCGAAAAACCTGCTCTCACGGGAAGGATTGCCCGTTGGCAGATGTTGTTATCAGAATATGACATAGAGTACCACGCTCAGAAAGCCGTTAAAGGGAGTATTTTAGCCGATCATTTGGCTCATCAACTAATCGATGATCAGGAATCAATCGGGTTTGACTTCCCAGACGAAGATGTCATGTATCTAAAAATGAAAGACTGCGATGAACCGCTACCCAGTGAAGGGCCAAAACCAGGGTCCCAATGGGGGCTTATCTTCGACGGAGCTGTCAATCATTACAGAAACGGAATTGGGGCAATCATCATAACCCCTCAGGGTACCCACATTCCTTTCACTGCCCGACTGACATTCAAGTGTACAAACAACGAGGCCGAATACGAAGCTTGTATTATGGGTCTCGAGGAAGCGATTAATTTAAGGATCAAAAACTTAGACGTATATGGCGACTCAGCCCTGGTTATCAATCAGATTAAAGGAGATTGGAACACATACCAATCCAGATTGATCCCTTACAAAGACTATGCAAGAAGGTTGCTACCCTTCTTCAACAGAATTGAGTTTCATCACATCCCTCGTGAGGAGAATCACATGGCTGATGCCTTAGCCACCCTCTCTTCCATGGTTAGTGTAGGTCAATGGAACGACCTACCTAAGATCGACATAATGCGCCTTGAAAGACCCGCTTACATCTTCACGATTGAAGCAGTCATAGACGATAAACCTTGGTATCACGATATCAAATGCTTCCTTCAGAAACAAGAGTACCCACTTGGGGCACTAAGAAAATACATAAAAACCCTCAGAAGACTGGTTGGCAGTTTCTTCCTGAGCGGTGATGCACTCTATAAGAGGAACTTTGACATGGTCTTGCTTAGATGCGTCGACAGACCAAAGGCAGACATGCTGATAAAAGAAATTCACGAAGGATCCTTTGGCACACATGCCAACGGACATACAATGGCGAGAAAAATTCTGAGAGCCGGGTACTATTGGTTGACAATGGAATCCGACTGTTACAAGTACATGAGGAGGTGTCACAAGTGTCAGATATACTCCGACAAAATCCATGTACCACCAACACATCTCAAAGTTCTTTCTTCCCCATGGCCTTTCTACATATGGGGAATCGACATGATTGGCATGATTGAACCTAAAGCTACAAATGGACATCGGTTCATTCTGGTAGCCATTGATTACTTCACCAAGTGGTCGAAGCAGCATCGTACGCTAATGTAACTCGACAAGTGGTGGTCCGATTTATCAAAAACAATCTCATCTGCCATTATGGTGTTCTGAGCCAGATCATTACTGATAATGGATCTAACTTGAACAATAAGATGATGAAAGAGTTGTGTGCTGAGTTTAAGATCGAACACCATAACTCATCTCCCTACCGACCCAAGATGAACGGAGCGATAGAAGCGGCTAACAAGAACATCAAGAAGATCGTTCAAAAGATGGTTGTAACCTACAAAGACTGGCACGAGATGCTACCCTTTGCTCTTCACAGTTATCGCACATCTGTCCGCACTTCAACAGGGGCAACCCCTTTCTCTCTAGTATATGACATGGAAGCAGTGCTCCCCATCGAGATAGAGACCCCATCAATTCGTGTATTGATGGAAGCTAAGCTTACAGAAGCTTAATGGTGTCAGAGTCGACACGAAGAACTGAATCTGATAGAAGAGAAGCGAATCACGGCACTATGGCACGGTCAGTTGTATCAGCAAAGAATGAAGAAGACGTTCGACAAAAAGGTTCAACCTCGCGTCTTCAGAAAAGGAGACCTTGTGCTAAAAAAGATACAACCATTTCGCACTGATTCTTGGGGTAAATGGACTCCGAATTATGACGGCCCCTATGTGGTCAAGAGAGCTTTCTCAGGTGGTGCCTTGAGACTTGCAACCATGGACGGAGAGGAATTTGCCTACCCCACAAATGTTGATATAGTCAAGAAATACTTCTCCTAAAAATTAGGGATAATGGCAAGTAACTACGTCTGATCAGTTTAACTCCTCAGCAGTTACATCATCCGTCAGAAAAGTTCCAGTCAAGGTCATCTTCGACAGAAGCTCAAAATGCCCAGAATTCAAAGTTAGTAGAAGGATAGTGGTCGTTATGTTCCAACGTAGCCCTTTTTCTCTGTAAATTACCATTTTCTAGCTTTGTAAATACTTTATGGAATCACGCGTTTGGCTGATTTCCACCCTATCAATAAAATTTGAGCCCTTGTGCTTTTGTTTGCAATTCTTATTTGTTTTAGCTGTACAGAACGACATTTTAACATGATCAACGGTTCTTGAAATAAAACAAAAATGAATTTACTTGTAAAAATTTTCTGCTTTTAATAAAGATGGCAAATTCTTTTGACTGTTGAACATCGAAAGAACATCGATTGCTTCTCCCAAAGGCGGTTAAGCTTCAAAGTGCAAAATCAAAGTACTCATTCTAAACCAGTGCGCCTGAACGAAGGATCAGTTATGTCAGATGCGAATACTCCATCTAACATCCCCGACAGAGTTCTTATCTCCTAATCCCGACCAACGTAGCTCCCCACGAGGATTGCTTCTCTTAAGCAAGGAAGAATTGCTATCTTGAACCAGCGATATTTCTATACGCCCCACTGTGGCCGAGTATCCAGTCGTGTTCATCTACTAGTTTGTATGTCGCGTCAGTTTTGTCAGCATATACATACAATACATAATGCATTATTGATTTGCATTCACATTCATATTGCATCACTATCACTCCAGTCGGTCTTGTCCCGTAGTGGTAACAGTCTTCTCAATCGAGTTGTCAAGTTCTTTCCTCGTCAGGAAATGTCGTGTCGGAATTATCTCTCTCCTCTAGTTTATTTCTGGATCAGAATTGGCCCTTGACCACTTTGATAACTTGAACCTCTGAAAGACCCGAGAACCTTCAACCGATGTCACTCTTCGCCATTGAAGATGATATTTTCGCTTTCCCGGATTAAGGAAAAATCCCCAGAGGAAGCCTCTTAAGCAGAGATTCGGCAATACAACATTTTTTCTCTGAAAAAACCCGCTGATGAAAAGGTCATCAGCACCTCAAAATTGGATCACATCATATGGCGTTTCTCCGGGAAGATCCTGAGAAAAGTATGATGATGTAATATCCCCAAGCGTGAAAGCAGTCTATCAAGAGACTCGTTTTCCCCAGTAGAGTCGGCAAATGGCGTCTCCAAACAGAGAAGTTTGTACACCTCTACAACTCAGGCGAATGGGTTCCCTAGCAAGTCTGACATCAAATTTTTTTTCTATCAAATGGCATCTCCCCAGGAAAATTTGGCGAGAAGTTTGAGGAAAACCGCTACGAATAGCGTCCCTTGTCAAGAAAGTTTATTGACAAAAGAAACTAAGACCAGATCCTTGGTAGGAAACCAGGATCGAGGGGAAGTTTGAATCAGAAACTAAGACCAGATCCTTGGTAGAAAACCAGGATCGAGGGGAAGTTTGAATCAGAAATAAGACCAGTTCCTTGGTAGGAAACCAAGATCGAGTGGGAGTTTGAATCAGAAACTAAGACCAGTTCCTTGGTAGGAAACCAGGATCGAGGGGAAGTTTTTATCAAAAAACTAAGACCAGTTCCTTGGTTGAAGACCAGGATCGAGGGGAAGTTTTTACCTTTTCTAAGCATCATTGCTTAGCAAAAAAGGATGAATGTGTAATCTACCATTCATAACCGCCGTCAAAATTCCGGGTATTCCGATATTTAATCCTCTTGCACCCCGAATGCCCGAATACCTTCGCCATTCACACCTTCGGGTCCAAGAAGATTAAATAGGGGCATCTGTCATACCCCAAATTTTTACCACTAAGATTTCCAATCATTGTGCAAATCATCATCACAATATGGATGGACCTTCATACCTCATTAGTCTCCCCAAAGATGGGTGAGCATCCACTACAATCAAATTTAGGGTTTTAAGCCCTCTCTAAGCTTTAGACAAAGGATCAATCAAGAAATGACATGATATTAAACTTGTCTAACCTCCCAAACATCTACAATGGATCAAGGGGACTCCCACTTCAAGGATTAAGCACAAGGCTGCTCCCTTCTAGGTGGATCAAGCCTTAAGATCGCCAGTGTCACCAAATTAGGGTTTGGTCGACCATTGCCTCCAGATGGAAATTCTCCTCTGGGCATGAGCCAATGCTTCAAGGCATAACCTATGATGCTCCAAGGGACATCATAAACCCAATCATCAAGTCAATTTAGCCTCTGGGGAAGCATTCATAAAAAATCAGGAATTAGGGTTTCTTGACCTAATTCACCCTAAGTTGACTTTTGGGACCAATCATGAGCCAAGACCTCAAGAGATGATTTGAGGGTCTCTAATAAACTACATTGATCCATTTGCAACAATGGATTAATCCAAGAAGCTTGAGCAACAAGTCTCAATTTCATCAGAGCCACAATTAGGGTTTCGCGAGAAAAGTCAACTGTAGCTTTGACTTTTGACCAGGACATGCTCCCAAACCCTAGGACATGATTCAATATACCCTATAACACCCATGGAACATGTCCATCAAGTTTGATTTAGGTCAAGGACATGATTTCCTAAAGGATCGCACAGTTTGGAATTCATCTGAAAAAAAGTCAACTGTGCACAAAAGTCAACTTTGACTTTTTGAGATTTTTCACAATTATGGTTTTTTAACCCTAAAATGATGTTAATGTATGATTGGAATCATCATTCATCAAGAAAAATCAAGAAAAGTGGGATAACTTGTAAAAGGGGTAACCATAAAAACTTAGAAAATTTTCTAAGTTATGAACAAAGTGGGAAGGGTACCAACTTTGGAGGATCATAACTCCTAAACCATAAAGCCATTTTTCCCCATCCAAAGCTTGATTTGTAGATCTCATTATCCTCTACAAAAGCTTAAAACTGACCTCCCTCCAAATTCCTCATGGATTTTGAGTTATGGAATGATCAAAATCACAAAAAGTGAAAATGTCACTTTTTTCCAACACTTAGTGAAATTTTCACTAAGTCAGAATCTGCCTTCACTATTTTCCAAATGTAGGGGGATTTTTCACTTGGTTCTAAAAGGTATCAAAACCAAATATGATCAAACAGTTGTTGTATCATATAAGGGCTTTCCAAAATGACCAAGAACATCACCAAATTCCACTTGAGCCATGAGATATGACAAGGGAAATATGCCTTGCTGAAAACTGCCAAGGCTAGGCAGAATTTTGCATTTTTGCTCGATTTGGCAAAATCAGCCAATTCCAAGCCTTGTCATCATCTTGGACACATTTGAGGATCAAATCTAAAGGGGACAAACACTGAGCCAAGCCTCCAAAGTCCTTGGAACAAGAAGTAGCATGCCAAACCTAGAATTTCCTAAAAGAGGGACAAGACTCCAATTTTGGATTAGAGCATTCAATGCATACACCAAGGTGGCATGGACTGAGCCATTTGCAACTGAATTCAGTCAAGACTTATCCAAGACCAAGGGAACCACAGCCCTGTGCCCTAACTTCTAGTCAATGGCTAGAGGAGACTTGGATTCCAAAGTGCAGCCATTGGCCAAACCTCTGTTGCAGTTGCCATTCACTATTGATCCCAAAACAAACTTGCTCTACTATAAATAGAGCTTATTTGTGCTCAGTTTGAGTACACCAAAGCCATCAAACATATGCTTTCCTCAAAATCCCTTTCTTTAGGCAAAAATACCTTCTTTAGCAAGGTAACTCGGAGTTTTTGAGTTAGAGAGCATTTCCATCACTGCTCATGATCCTAACACCTCATAAACATCATATGTAGGTGATCCAAACTCACACAAGTGACCTGTAATCCTTAAATCACAAAGTCACCTCTCAAAACCTCAAAATAGGCTTTTTGTGCATTTTTCAAGCCATGTCTTGAATCAGTCACTTTCCAAACCAGATAAAACCTCAAACACACTCCAAATAACATCCTTGAACTGTCCCAAATGGTTCCCCCCATTTGGAACACCATTTGAGGGAGTTGCTATTTTGGCCATTTTAACCCCTTTTGTAAGAAAGGGCCAGTTTGTGTTTTTGCAGGTTCCAGCTGATTCCAATCATCCTAAAAGCTTCCAAGGGATCAGTTGAGAGTGTCCAAAGCATCAAACCATTTCTGGAACAAAGAACTTGGCAAATTGCACAGAAAACTCCAAAAGCTCAAAAAGAGGTAAGCCTCATGACTTGAACTTTCCACAATATGCATTGCTTTAAAGTCCACTGATCATACACGCCTCATACATGTTGTATATGTTGTGTTTGAACCAATTCATCATGTAATTCATGCCTGTATCAAAGTGTAGCATAGAAAATGCAATTATAGGCCTTTTTTCAAAACCACTATCGGGTTTTGAGGAGGGAGTATGATCTGAAAAAAATACCACCACCATTAGATTCCTTGTGAAATTCTAGGCCAGATGCATATAAATTTTGTCCCCAAACATAGAGAAATGAGAAAGTTATGACCTTCACGTTTCTGAGCCAAAACTTGTCTTGCCTTGCCTTGGCCAAGCCTAGAAAACAAGGCAAGCCTTGTATATTTGTGGTTTCACTTCAAGTAATGGATGTATCACCACCCCAGTGGTAAGGCGTGCGCCCTTTAACCTTGAGGTCGTGGGTTCAAACCCCACCGATGCCATTTTGTGTTTTCTCACATTTTTACTATTTTTTCCAATATTTTATGTTTTATTAATTAATTGGAAAATTAATAACTCTTTCAATTTTAATTATTTTTGATTGGTTCTTTTTGCAAAAAATCACAAAAATATTGAAATATTTTATTCCACAAAAAAATTAAGTTTATATTATTTATTTAATATAATTAGTATTTTTGTGAATAAATTCCTTTTTTATGTTTTTTAAACATTTTAAAAGGGAATATTTACTTTGAAAATCAAAACCAAGTGAGTTTTAATTAACCTTGTGTTAATCCCTCATTTTTCAAATCTTAGACAAAAATCACAAATGGTGTATTCAAACTTATTTTGTATTTTATTTGATTTTCTTTAAATATTTACTTTTAAAGAATAACTAATTAGGGTTTCTTTGATTTTCACCCTCATCAAACAATTTCAAACACTTTTGGGCCTCTGATAGAGTGTAAGACCCAATCCTTTGTAAATACAAACCTATTTTGGGCCTCACTTATTGTATAAGTCCCGTTGTATTTCAAAAAGTTCGACGCAATCATCGTCTGTTGAAAAGCAAACCATGGGCCTCTCCTCGAGCTATAAGACCCATTCAAAACTCTTTGGGTTTCTATTAGAGTGTAAGACCCAACCCCCTTTGAAAACCAAACCATTTTGGGCCTCAATGCATTGTATAAGACCCACCGCGTTTTCAAAAATCTCGGCGCGATCGCCATTTTCAAACAAATGACCCTGGGCCTCTCCTTGAGCTGTAAGCCCCACCACTTGTACAAAAATCCCCTTTTAACCAAAAATTTTTGGGCCTCAGACATTGTATAAGTCCCCATGCGTCAAAAGAAAACCTCGACGGGATCGCCAATAAAAAAACCAATCATCTGGGCCTACCTTCGTGTTGTAAGCCCCATTCTTTTTCTTTAAACACTTGGGCCTCTTGAGAGAGTGTAAGACTCATCCCATTTTACAGAAAACCTTTCTTGGGCCTCAGTCACTTGTATAAGTCCCTCTGTACAAAACGACAGTGCGATCACTGATAAACCTTGGGCCTTTCCTTGAGCTGTAAGCCCCAACATCTTTTCAAAATAATTTCTCCTTTAATTTTGAATATACTGTTGTTTTCAATCTTTCTTTGTTGAACAACTAACTAAACAGCATGGAAGCTCTACAACCGAGTAAGTGTTTATATGCTTTCTTTATCCGCTTTCATATACATATAACTGTATTGTGGGGCTGTTTCACTGTAAGTCTTCTTTCATAAACTCATATCAACTATGTAATACTAGTATAGATATTTAGAGTCTCCCCGACAACTACGTATAGCACTAAGCCCTGTTGATCACTCTTAAATAGACTAAACTAGATCCACCTAGGATTACCAGACACAGTCTTCCCTCCTCTTGGGGTTAAACAATTGGAGACGTGAAAGGCAGCATTCTCGGTGAACCCTTTCACAGTCTGTCACCCTTAGACATTGTCAAAGAAACTCTACTCCCCAAAGATGATCTTTTCTCCGTGAATGGCATCTCTTGAGTTTCTTCCAAATTCTCGGACTTTCCTGGCTTGATCCATTCTCGGTGAATGGCATGTCTTGAACTTCTCAGGGTTTGGGGACCCACATGCTTCCTAAAAGCATCCCCGCCTCCTCTTGGGCATTGTACAAGGACCCTACGACTTCTTAGAAGTATTCACAGCATCCTCTTAGGCTTCGTATAAGGATTCTTCCTTCGGGAAAAGAGCCTCCTCTTGGGCTTCGTACAAATTGTCCCTTGTCTTCTTAAAAGTTTCCAGCCTCCTCTTGGGCTTCGTACAAATTGTCCCGATGACCTCTTAGAGGTATAGGAACAAAAATTAGTCATCTTAATAGAACAGTCTTTCAAAGAGTCTAGATCCTACTACTACTGTTTCCCTGAAGCATAGTACAAAAGACAAAACTCTAGGCTTGGACAGTCTAACTTCCTTGAGTCTTGAAGGCATTCTCAAGCCCTTCCAAAAATAGGGAAAACACCCGCAGACTTGGACAGTCTCCAATACCCTCTGGATTCCCCATTTCCTTAAAGAACAGGAAATAACCCTGATCCTATGATCAATCCCAAAGCATAGCCTTGCCTTTAATTAGTCTCTTTATAAGAACTGATTTTCTCTTTTAACCCACATACTGGACCTGTCACTCAACTGAAACAGCCATCCTTTAGCCTCCATCTCGGGCTTCGTACGAGATACAAAAAAGACTCTCTTGTTGAGTCAATAATCCTTTTAGCCTCTATCTCGGGCTTCGTATGAGATACAAAATCACTCTCTTGTTGAGTATAAAAGATTCTCTTGTTGAGTCAACCCTTTTAGCCTCTCTCTCGGGCTTCGTACAAGACACACACATAAAAACACTCTCTTGTTGGGTCAATAGCCTCCTCTTAGGCTTTGTATAAGAAAAACCCCAGTTGAGTCAATCAACCTTTTAGCATCAAAACGGTGCCTCATTCACAGGATACAAACATCAACAACTCCTTTCATCTAATCGATGTAAGCGGCAAGCCTCTGGATTATTTACATCAACGCCACTGTCCCTCTTTTAGCATGAGAAATTCCTAAGGAAAGATGGCATTGCTCTACACTGAGTTAAAGTCTTCTCCTCCAGGTTAAAACCCCCTATAAATGAAATTATGGCATTGCTAGGATTCACATATCCCAGTTAAAGTAATCCTCCTTTATAGTCAGTCATCCAACAGTTGTGACAAACATACCCCCTTTAGAGATGACAAATTCTCTCTAAAGACAACACCTTTTTAGCTTCACATCTTGGGCTTCGAACAAGATACAAATAGACCTTTCAGCTTCACATCTTGGGCTTTGAACAAGATATAAACCACCTTTTCAGCTTCACGTCTTGGGCTTTGAACAAGACACCAAAACACCATTTCCTCCCATAGAATAGGAGGAACTACGATCGCTCTGATTTCCCTGTTTCGATAAACGGGAATACGTAGGCATAAGATTGCAAGAAAAATCTTAGCGAGCACACTAATCCAAAAACCCAAATCCCCTACCTTCACATATCAATCGAAAAGCATCAGTCCTAAACTCCCACCAATCGCCCAGACACTATTTTAACAAAATAACTTAAGAGAGACCCACAATCTCAATAGCATCTGTAAACCAACAGTCATCTGTTTAAACTCAGTATGCAAGCAGGGTTAATTGGAGACATCTATTTCCCTTCCTTCATCAGCTTTAATAGGATAAAAAATGAATTGAACTGTAGTACCCCAAAAGCGATAAGTGCTTCACAACCACGTCCAAAAATTCGCGCTACACTTGTAGGTCAGTTTCCTCATATGGCCACGACTTCTCTCTTTTTAGTCAGAGCTTTTCAAATAGATCCACATACCTAATGTGACAAGAAATCCCTTGTTGATGAGGATTCTAGACATGTCAAAGTTGGTTATGCTTGTTGTTATTAGCAATGGAAAATTTTCATTTGGGATTCGAGCTACTTTTTCACTATCCCGGAACCATGGAATAGGGCTTTCTAGTTTTCCTTCAAAATTTGGTCCCTTTTCCTTACTAATCCTTTGGTGGGGTTCCTTGGTCGAGAGAGGCCTCCCATGATGAATATTATACACTATCACTTCCCTCTCTGGTATTCCTCCTCATTTTCGTTTATTTATTTCTTTCCTTTAACCCCACTGACGACCTTTATACTTTTCTTTAGGGACCCTTCCCCCCTGAGGGGGGGGGGGGGTTCTTTTTCCTCGGTGGTTCGTCACACCTTTTTTAGTCTTTCCTTCTATTGTGATCCTCCTTCTGTTCGCCCTCATGGATGTTCTTGGTAAGTCTCCCCGTCTTGATTAGTTAATCAATCACATTCTTCAAGGGGAAACATTTGTTAGTATTGTGGCTACGACTTTTGTAGAAATGAATGTACTTTTAATTTATCCATTCTAGCCAACTCATTCATCGAATAAGGGTTTTTAACCTCGACTTCTTTAGAGTTAATTTTTCACATTCTTACCAAATTTTCTCCCTTTATGTGTTCAAGGGAGTGTATGATGAGAACATGGCCTGAGGTCCTAAGTCTTCGTCATCCGACAATGGTTGAAGTCTTTCTCTATCACCCGACTGTGTCCGGGTTTCCCTACTCCTTGACCTCTTTCTCCTTTTTTTGGCTACGAGTTCTTCCTCATAATTAATCTAAAGGTTGGCTCTATCAAACATGTCATTTAAGCTACACATTCCTTCCAACCCCAAATTTTCACAGAACATGCATTCTGGCCTCAACCTATTCTTGAAATTCCAGCTTTTCAAACTGCCGTATGTTCCCTTTACTGCTACTTTTGTGAATCATTCAATGTATTTTCGTAGGGTTTCCTTCTTTTTCTACTAGATTCCGCTGAGCACAACTATGATGACAAGTTTATGCTTTCACGTTGTTAATTGGGTGGTAAAAGAGTAACTTATGCTTCGGTATGGGAGGGCCTTGAACCACATTTTTTATGGCTTAACATGAAAAATTGTGTTTTACACCTCCTCGAGCGTGATAATAGTCAAACCAAATATCTATATGCTCAATGGATTCGCCCGGATCCCCCGTTTTGTCATAACTCTCCAACTTCAAGGTATTTTCAAGAGAAATGGGGATCCTGCTATCGATTAAGAGCTTGTGTTTCAATGTCATGTCGTTCTTCCCTTCGAGAGTGGTGAGATGGAGATCAATGATGATGGAAATTATTTGGTGGTGTGTGGCTCACGTTTCTTCCCTAGAACCATAAGGTGGAGTCTGGTTGTCTCGATACAGTTTGTGGCCTTGCGATCTAGGGGTCGTTCTATGTGGTGAAGAAGTTTTGAAGAGGATAAGCTCTAGTTAAAATCTCTTCTCGCCGCGTGAAAAGGTATCACACACGAAATTACCTCCATGGGAAGAAAGCTACAAATTTTCTCTGATCCAAAGTATCCTTTCAACAAAGACAAGTAAATTATGTTATTACATTAGGTTATAGACCCCGTTCATCAATTCGTTTACTCTTTGCGTGCCTAAACTAGCTTGTAGTTGTTGGAGACCGTGGAATATTTAATGTCCAGGAATTATAGGTTGGGAAGAAGACTGCTTCAATGTTTGACCTTGGATCATGGAACATTCCGACCTGAACTCCTTGAATTTTATTGTTGAAGGTGCTAGATTTTCGGTGGGGGAAGTGGAGATTCCCTTACTAGATCAGAAGACCATTAATTCATTTTTAATCAATGACTAAAAATAATTGGTAATGAAATATATATATAG
The DNA here is from genome assembly GCA_022829125.1 of Lathyrus tuberosus. Classification (NCBI taxonomy): domain Eukaryota; kingdom Viridiplantae; phylum Streptophyta; class Magnoliopsida; order Fabales; family Fabaceae; genus Lathyrus; species Lathyrus tuberosus. The sequence continues at coordinate 3,377,255 of JALAZF010000081.1, forward strand.
AGAGAAAATCAATTAGGAATTATTTTTACGCATTGATTGAAAATGAATTAATGGTCAAGATGTGGAGTAAGTTTTAATAACTTACTCATAGAGTAAGAATATATATATATATATATATATATATATATATATCATACGCTTTATCTTTCTTTTTCATAAGCTTTCTTCCATGTTATTCGTACGCTTTTTTCTATTTTCCTGTTGATAGGTTCTTGCATTTTTCATACACTTTCATTTCCCATGATTTTTTGTATTTTCATTTGGAAGAAAGATTAGGGTTTATGGTTTCCATTTTGGCATGTTTTTTGCTTTTTGGGTTATTATACTTGAATATCTATTTTTCAAATGCATCTCAGTTACCATATATGTTTCATGTATGACACTAGTTCTTCTTAAAACTTTAAAAATCTATGTTACCATATATGCTCCATGAAATGATTTATGTTTTCGCATTCTTCTTAAAAATACAATATGTGTCTAGGTCAATTTTATTACATTTAAGACGCTAGTTCAATAGAGACATCATTGTATTAGACATTAATTGGGTTTTCGTTTATGTTAACATGCTGTTAATGTCATGCTAGTTTATTTTTCCAAATCAGGTTAACATGTTGTTTGTAGGATAAAATGTCATGCTAGTTTATGTTTCCTAATCAGGTTAACATGCTAATATAAATTTTGACTTGTAGATGTGAATCACAAATTATTTGTATTGATATGAAGAAAAAATACTTGGAGGGCGAAGCTAATGTGAAAGCTACAAACTTGTGTGAAAGACCTAGATCATGAGACACAAGTTCGATGTTCTCACTTCAACTTCATCCTCCTTTCATTGTGGATGCCATTCTGAAACAAATAGATCATTTCTTAGTCTTCATTCTCCACGAACCTTTTCAATAAAAGGTACGTTTGTGAAACATTATATGAGTTGATATATTATTGTTGTTCAAAATGTTTTACTCATTTTTTAATTCCAGTTGAGTTTATTATATCGTATGTAGATTGGTTATTTCACTAACCCTCACTAAATATGCATTCATTTAAATTGATTTAGAAAATGATAATTTGAAAATTAAGTTATATTTGAAAACCAACTTAGATCAATCAATGTTTTTCAAAATGCATGCATCTTATAATTCATCTCTCGTTCTTTAACATTTAGAATTTAGTTGCCTCAAGTTCTTCAAAGAAAAAATTCATTATCTTATATTTTATATTGCAAAACATCAAATTTGTTGATAAAGTTTGAATCATATTCATCACTATCATCATAATAATCATCATTATCGATTAATCCACACATAACCTCATTCTACCATCCTTCTTCTTCACCAATAATACTGGTGCACCCCACGAAGGTACACTCGGCCTAACAAATTTCTTTTCTAGAAGGTCTTCTAGCTGATTCTTTAGCTCACCCAACTCTGAAGTAGACATCCTGTAAGGTGCCATCGACACAAGTCTAGTACCAGGTACTAATTCTATGGAGAACTCAACTTCTCTCTCTGGAGGTAAATCACTAATGTCATCTGGAAACACATTTGAAAACTTGCACACCACTGGAAGATCAACAATCACAATTTCAATATTGAATTTTAAAGAAGCGAACATAGCAAACAGTTGAGCCTCATCTAAAAACATGCATTCTTGCAATCAACAACACACTGAACCAACCCCCCACACCTGAAACATCTTAGAGAAGTAAAAGCTTATCCCCCACTTGTTTCAATTCTGCTCCAGCTAGCAAGCAGTTAGAAAAACAAATGAGCACCGACAATGTTTCACACACATGTCTCATACCAGGGAACAAACAAAATTACACAACCTAGCCGGATGGACCGACCTGTTCTAATTCCAACTATGTAACACCCTAATTTCCCCAACTATTTAATTAAAAAAATACATGAATACTTTGATCCAAAAAGGTGTTACACATTCTCATTAATCATTTTACTCATCAAAACATTTATTAGGTTGCAAAATGAACTTCAAAATCTCAAATAAATCATTTATTTATATCAACATTGAAAACTCAATGATAATAACTCAAACATCTCGGAAAACATAAAATGTAACAAAATTAACTCGTTCCCAGTGATACATATCAGAGCGACTCCAAAAATAATGAACGATTAAACGGTAAAATAAATGAAGAAAAGCCTCAATGCTATCTTCCAACTCACTACATTTACCTCTTCTCTTGAGTATCTATACTAGAGCGTACAGGACACAACAAAATAAAATAAAAGAAGGGTGATGATTCATTCATACAAGTTAACGACGTATAAACTTTGAGGATAGTACAATCAACATGAATATTCACACATAATGTTCATCCATAGCACATTATACACAATTAAATATCACTCACAAACCATAGACATTCACATATGTAAGAATGAATGCAATTTACCCATCACCTCTACTTCAACATGTATGTGGTACCAAAGTTTTTGAAAGTCAGAGGTATGTTACTAAACTATCCACTCGTCACTGAACCGAAGCCCTACTCGTAACTGGACCGAAGTTCTACTCATCACTAGACCGAAGTCCTACTCGTCACTGGACTGAAGTCCTACCTATATCCACTCTACATGATGTATGAATTCAAAACAAAACACACAATATACATCCCTACCTCCATCATCATTACTCGTCACTAGTTCCTCTTGAACATAAAACTCAAGATAATAGTCGCCAATGTAAGGCCGCAACAAATGATTCTACCAAACCAAATTAATATCAGCATAACTTGGAACAATAATTATAATCATACATTTTCTCCACAATACTAATCATTATAAAATTCATATAACCACTTAGAGCATCCCAACATCACAACTGAACACATAATAACCATCGATTCATGATTACATGATTGTTAAATAATTATCTCATAATACTTATCAGAAGTAAAAATACTCTTCACATTTTCTAGTACATTTTTTAACCTCTAAATCATTATTATAATGTAGTATTACGCGTCAGCTACCCAATGCTTCGAACTGCACCTCAAACGGAGTTACGAAACTCAAGTTATGATGAAAATAATATTTTGACCCAATTTGCCTTCGTGGTACTTTATCATGTAATTTCGCATCTAAGTAACACATATCCTATTTTCCACAATAAAAATTAACTACACATCAATCGACTATGGAGTTTTTGTACAAATCTCACATAATTCACAAAACCCTCATCAATGGAGAACAAGGGAGAAAGGGATAAAGATATGGGATAAGGATCCCCATCTATCCTACAAGAATAAGCACCCTAATCATGAAGAGTTCTCCCTTACCTCGATTACACGATAAAGCTTCCAACTTTGACAAGGGAATCCCCTTCTTCTCACTCTTGCCCTGCTATGGATTTTTCTCCTTTCTGACAACTTTTCTCCCAATTTCACGTATCTAAGCTTTTCTATCCCTCTTTTCTAACTTATAAAAATAATCCTTATTTTTTATTTTTATTCTGAATATCCTCTTACTCCCTTCACCCTCCCTAACATCACATCCACCCACTAATTCACTCAAACTCCAAATTACTACCCCAACTCATATTTCTTATTTCTCTATGATTTTAAATAATTAGCTAAAACATTATTTTCTCCTACTTCCATAAAATGACCAAATAAATCATAAATAAATCATAAACACACCAAATACACATAAAATAAATAATAAAATAAATTAAAATTCAATTAAATAATTAATTTAAAATTCAAGACACTACATATGGTAGAAGGTGTATGACACCTTTGTGTTGGTACTATACAAGGGAAAGTGTTGTTCTTGGACCAGAGATTGTTCAAAAAACTACTAATAAGATTAAGATGATTTAGGAAAAGATGAAGGCATCGTAGAGCATACATAAGAGTTATCATGATAAACAAAGAAAAGCTCTTAAATTCTGAGAGGGAGATCATGCGTTCTTGAGAGTCACTCCAATGACTGGTGTTCGTCGTGTGTTGAAGGCAAGGAAGCTTACTCCTCGTATTATTGGTCCATATCATATCATTGAACGAGTTAGAAAATTTTCCTATCGAGTTATCTTACCACCGTCTCTTTCCAACCTTCATAGATTTTTTCATGTGTCTTAACTTCGAAAGTATAATCCGAATCCATCCCATGTGATCCAATTGGATGATGTGCAAATGAGAGATAACTTGACCCTTAATACAACACCCTTGCAGAAAGAGAAACAAGAACCGAAACACTTGAGAGGTCTAAGATCTCTTTGGTTAAGGTGGTGTGGGGGGGACCTGTTGGAGGAGACGTGACATGGGAGCTAGAGAACCAGATGAGAGGGTCTTATTCAAAGTTGTTTCCTTCAGGTAATTTTCGGGGGCAAAAATTCTTTAAATGGAGGAGAGTTGTAACACCCCGGTTTTGATTATTTTATTTTTAATTGAGTTTTAGATTATTTTTGACTTATTTAATTATTTTACTTAAGTTATTGAATTTTAAGTGGAATTTTATTATATTTAAATTAGTGTAGAAGTGAGGATTGGTAGTTTCATATTAAACTAGAATTTAATTATAGTTTTAATAATTTAATTAATATAAAATAAGAGAAGTTGATACTTTGGGGAGAAAAATAGATTTTTAATTAAAATAAGAAGGTGGGTGGAATTGGTGAGAGTTGAGGGGAGTTTGAAGAATTAATTAAAATAAAAGGAAACTAGGTTTTTATTTAAGAGAGAAAAATTAAGGGAGTTGCCAGTATGTAGAATTTGTGAGAAAAAGGCTAAGGAGAGAAAGAGGCAACCCTAGGAGATCTTTTTAAGGAGAAGAGGAACTACATAGTCAAATCTTCAACCTTTGCTACAAATTCGAGGTAAGGCGGGTGTGGGGGGGGGGGGGGGTGGGTGGGGGAGATTATTTCATAAGGGTGTTAAGTATAAGTATAAGGGATAGAAGGGATGTCTTTTCCCTTTTCTTTGTTTATGATGTGTTGATTTAATTGTGTGAGGTTTGTGCAAAACCTCCACAATTAGGTTGGGGATTGATTTCTATTTCCATGTTAATGATACTGATATTTACTACTATTAATGAAAAATTGCTTGTTGTTGTTCATATAATATGTTATACTTTAATGAAGAAATCATAATTGATTGATATAAAAAATGTTGGATTGATGTTTTGATGTACAATATATTATTATATGTGTAAAATCGAGTTCTAGACGTTTTACTGGTATGAAATCAATTGATGAAATTGTGAATCAGAGCTGTTTCAATGGAGAAAAGAAATAAAATTGCATTACGTAGTGGTGACGGATGACAACTGAGTGATGGTCTGACCATCATTGTGTTGGAGACAAAGACGCCAAATCGTCAGCGATGACGGGTGTCAACTACGTGAGATTCTAACCGTCAGTTCCCTAGAACAAGCGCCCATCCCCCAAACCGTCAATGATGACGTGTGACTCACCCAGAGGGCGACAACTGTCATAGCCGAGATGGTCAAACCCATCAGCCTTGTATTGACTAGTTTTTGAGATTTTAACCGATTTTGATGTTTGACCGATTTTTTTCATAGAGTATATGAATCTTATATTTTAAGGCATGTTATTGAGTGATTATTTGTTGAAAAGAATAATTATGAATTTCACCCGCCTTGCGACTTGGCAGGTTCGAGTGTTGATGAATTAAGGTTCAAGGCGAACTAATGTTTAGCCCTAAATGGCAGTGATTGTTATGCTGATAAGTTTGTTGTTTAGGTTCGAAAGAACCAACATTATAGGAATTTGGTCCAATGTTAAGGATCACTTAGTAAGATAACTCTGATATCTAGCGTTGTAGGACTTCGGCTCAAATTTGTAGGACTTCGGTCCAGTGTTGAAGAACTTTGGTCCAATGTTGTAATTGATAATTGATAATGGGATAAGAAGGCTCAAATGGATATTGTTTGCATTTTTTTGTAGCATTATGCATCATGTATATTGGAGATTAACTTAGGACTTCTAATAACTCGAATTCGTATCGTATTTTCCGACTCATTACGCTCACTTTTAGTACCGTTTTATCGAGTCTTTCATACTATTTGCTTTGATTTATTATGTTTTCCTTTGTTTTCCCTTGACAGGTCCTATATCAGCCCCATAGAAGGAAAGAACAAGAACTGAGCTAAAAAAGAAGAAAAAGTGAAGAAAATGCATGATTCTGCCCCAGCCTGAACTGAATGGCGCTCGCCATCTTCCCAGTGTAAAAGGAATGGCGCTCGCCAGAGCAAAAAAGGAGGGAAACCTAGTTTTGAAGCAATGACGGTCGCCATTAGGCATACGGTGGTTGCCATTATGCGCGGGAGCAGTTTTTCAGTGCCAGTTTGACAGTTTTGCTTGGTTTGAATTCAAATTCGTGCCAGGAATTCTTGGAGCCATTTTTCCTCAATATATAGACCCTTGTAGGTCTGCATTTGCATCCAAGACGCGCGGAAGCGCTGCCGACATTCTGTTCATAGTTTTAGGCAGAAAAATCACTTGTAAAAGTGACAATCGCTCACATCGAGAAATTGTCACAATATTGTTCTTGTTTTATTCTGTACATCTTGGATCAACAACAATCTTGCCTTCAATTTAATTTCAGTGTTTTATTTCAGGTTCACTTACCTTTACCGCATTTACTTTCTTGCCTTTAATTTCTGCAATTTACATTTATGCTTTATCTTTCTGCCATTGTTGTTATTTCAAGTTTCTACCTTTCTCTGCAAACATCGCTTTAAATTATTTTAAAACACTTATTATGTCTTTAGTTAATTTGAAAACCCAAAATTGTTTATTCGTTTCCATAACCATGTTTGGCTAAATTGTCTTGAGTCCGACGTATGAGAACCGTCGTTACCGACGGGACTCCGTAGATGTATTAAGTACGAAATCACGATTGTATGTCGTTTTGGTTATAATTTCTATGCGTAATTTAAGTAGCTTTGTCATGAGAGTGAGAAGTTATTTAACATTGCTTTATCATGAGAGTAAGAAGCATATAAAGGTTTGAGCCGAGATTCGCGAGAGCGTGAGGAGCAGACCGGATAGTAGAAATTAGGCATCATATCTAAAAACAGCGAGGGCGCTTTAGATGTTGATTAGGATATTGTTGGCTTTCAAATAGTGTTTCTTAGTTACCGGGCGAGTGAGAGCAAAATCTTGGGATTAAGAGATATGGCTTTTGTTAAGACCGCGAGTGCGTGAGGCGGAGTCTTTAAGTCGGTATATTCTACAGAATAGGCATATAGTCATAGTTAGTACCCGTATTCTACAAATCCCTTAGGTGCGCGAAATTCATATTTCGGCCTCGTTTTAGTATTATCTTCAAACCTTTAGTAATTAGCGTTTATATTTCTGTTCGTACCTTTTTAATCATAGCCTTAGCTTTATAAAGCAACGATAGATTACAGTAGGTTGACATTGGTCTCTTTGGGTTCGACAATCTTTTATATTACTTCGATAAATCCGTGCACTTGCAGAGCATCAACTTCAATTCACTGTTGTAGGACTTCGGCTTAATGTTGAGGATCCCTTAGTAACATAACTCTGATATCCAGCATTATAAGACTTCGGTCCAGGGTTATAAGATGGTACCACATGCATGAGAGTAAAGGTAATACACATTGCATAATGATTTGTATGTTGTACATTGTGTTGATTGATTGTATTTGATGTGAACTATCCTTGATGTTCCTACACAGTTAAACATATGGAATGTATTCTGACCCTTTTCTTATTTCTATGTTCTCTACAGTTGTACTTGACACAGGTGATTTCCAGATTGATGATGAGGAGTGATTAGATATTTTTTTATTGAAGATGTCATAGTTGACCTCTTTGCTAGTCTGTTTTGCTTATGTTCGTCGTATCTTTATTGGCTGTTTAGTTTTATATCTGGTGTCGGTTTGATATTATAACATTAGGTTGGGTTTTGCTTTGTCTTTATGTTGTGTTGAATAAAATACCTTTCTATGCTTTATTGCTTCAAGTTATTTGAAAACTTAATTATTAATGTTATGCTTTTTGAACTAAAATTCCACCTTTTTGGAATTAAAGTTTGGAGTCGCTAATGTGACACCCTGGTTGTTATCTTCATATTTTCTGCACTATATTAAAAATTATATTTGGGGTTTAGGGTGTTACACAGGGATAGAGAACACCATTGTTAATCAAAACCAAAAAACTTCATCAAAACACAACATCATTCCTCGGAGCCACCAGAAGAGACTAACTCATACTCCTCTTCATCATCACTGGCTTACACATTTTCTTCACTGACATCCTTCTCCATATCTTCATTTGCATCATTCTCTACATCTTATCCTACAACTTGGGAAGTAGATGCCTCAAACACCTTTAGATTCATCATTTTGATGAGATCACCAACCTTGTTCTTTCTTGCAGTAAAGGTAAGAATCACATTCTAGAGTGTCTTGGAGACATGTATTAGTTCCTGCAACACATGTCCTTTTGAAATTCTAGACATGGGTGGTACCTCAGGCAGATTACCTTCCGTAGTCAGATCTGTAAAATCAAAATTTTGAAGGTTGGGGAGCAAAGTGTCTAGGACATGGTTCCCAACAAATAGTTTGGAACAAAAGGTTAAAGAACTAGGATTTACACCATCAACATCCTCAACACTCAACATGTCAGGCTTTTTCTTTATTAGAACACCAAAAATAAGAGAAGGAAAAACTATAGGTAACTTAACAGCAAATGATTCAGCTTGCTTCAGAATCTGATTAAAGACATACTCTCCAAAGTCGAAGGCTGCCCTAGTGCCCATTTGATATATCAATCTTATGAGGGAATGAGTGATACCTAAACTATGATTGGTAGGAGCCCAATTATACTCTCCAATTTTATTCAGTATCACATATTTCTCACTTAGAGTAGTAGCAGACAGTAAGCCTTTGCTTGGCCAATCCTCATGTACATTCCCTGTAATCTCATGGGATATGAATTTCAGAGGAGGGATCCTATTTTCAATGATAAGTTTTCCTTTTCTAAGGTAATCATTAATTATAGCATGGTAAAAACCAAAATAGTTACCTCTAGCATGAATTTTCCTGAAGTCTTTGCTTCCAGCATCATTGAATTATGTGGGTATGTTGACAATAAATTCCTTGACAAGCTTTGGATAAAAGGGTCCGATGTTGGACAATTTCTTCATTATCTGAGCATCTTCAAGGAGCTCTATAATTTCTTAGCACTTTAAATCTTTTTTTTAAAGCTCCCTTTCAAGTGCCATGCTTATGTGATAAACAAAATTCCATTAAAAAACATTTTTTTCATAATGAAATGATACATTGTCTAGAGGAGTTGTAGGGACATTAGCAAGAATCTTCTTTCCACCAACTATTTTCTCGCTTTTCTTGTGAGGGGGCACCAGAATGGCATCAAAGATTGATCCCAACATGTTCTACAATTGGAACAATTTTCCTTTTTAGGGATGACTTTTTCTTCCTAGCTAATTTTTCACTAACAACTACAAATTTCTTCTTTTTATACGTATTCTCCTTTTTCTTTGATGTCTTCCTTGTCTTGGCAGGAGTATGAACCTTCTTGGAATAAGTCCTTTTAGCCTTCAACACGAACTTTTTATTTTCCACCTTTTTCTTGGACTTCTTGGCAGACTTTTTAATAGGAAAAACATCCTTAGTTTCATATTCATTAACAAGGGAAAACTCAACATGAACTTCATCATTGTAAGGGACTGGAACTTCATCAACACAAGTAGATCATCAAAAATGGTATCATTGTTGCTGCTCAAACTATTCACCATATCATTCACTTCACTATTAATACGGGCAACTTGCTCATCCTTCTTCTGAGTTAGAGATTCAGTCTCCAACATGTCAGACATGTTGTTTGGCACATTCTAGTTGACATCTTCATTACAATGATCAGTTTCTTTGTTCACATCATCATCTTCTTCATGGACTTTCTCTTCTCTAGGTCATCTTTATTTGTATCAGGTTCATCTTCCTGGAGTCCTTCCTCAGCTTCTTCAGGAACATCTTCCCTTACTTATGAACCATTTTCTCCACTTGCATCATCACGATTCAGATTCTCAGCATCAGTGTCCTCAAATTTTTCCACTTCATCCCGAGGAATGTCATTATCAATGTTAACACCATCTTCCATATCATTTTATTGTCTCACTATAGGATCTTCATCACTTGAATTCTCACTTTCAAAATCCTTTCCATTCAAAATTTTATCAATAAAGGTGTCCAATTGTTTATTGGTGTTTTTAGTAAACAATCATGAGTCTTAATTCACTTGCAGGATCAAACTCAAAAAATCCTAAAGGACAATTTGTGATAAACATTTGAGAACAATGTGATAGTGCTAAAAGGTTTTCCCTTGCCAGGAAGTAAATGCAGAAGTACTTGAATGGATAAAAGAAACAAAAGAAAAATTACAAAAGTAAAACAATTGGGTGAAGAATGCTTGAATTAAGAGTGGCACACAAGTTTATACATATCTCACAAATTCTTTATCTCTGTGACTCGAATGTGTGATTTTTAAAGAGAATAAAATGAAACGTGAACCTAGATTACAACATCAAAATCTGCTTATATACTAGGTACATCGAGAATTGTCAACAACGATTATCTCTCTAGAATTCGGCATGTATCTTGCTACGTAGGCCTTTATCTTCTGATGTGTTTCCACGTGTCATTGGTTTTTAAACTGCTTCAAACCATTCTTGCTGTCAAAAGCATCTTCAAGTAGCATAATCATATTTATCGAAAAGTCTATTTGTCGAGTTTGTGAAAAGTTCCCTTGTCAAAATCAAGACTTAACCATCTACACTTAGAATTTATATACATCTCATATTTCATGTTCATGTCGAAGCACTGAGCAAAAAACTTCAGGCTAATAGATGCCCCCCAAAAAATGTCATTTTTTTTATCATAATTGCAATATGGAAATAGATGACGTTTTTAGTAAAACTCTTAGCATTATTTAAACCATTATGCATATGTCATCATCATCATGGCTACTTTTACCTACCATCACGTATGCAACCATCCAAGTTCCAGCCATCATGGCTATGATTTCTAAGGCCATTGTGGTCCACAAAATTAATTTTATTAAATAAAAGAAAAATAATTAGTTAGTAATGATTTAAGTCAAAAATATAAATGCCGGTGTTTTTATTTTAGAGGGAAACCCAGAGAGTCTCATTTCAACATCTATGTAACTTATTCTTCTCTTATTCCTTCCGTTTTACAATGTCAATGTTCCCTGAACCCTAAAATTTTCATTTTTTTGCAACATCCATCTTCACCTTTTCTTCTCCTTAAGTTCTAGAAAAATGTCTTCCTCTTCTTGCATAGAAAAGCAACTTCGAATCCTTTCAACCGCTGATATTGAAGGTTCTATCTATTCTAATGATCGTACCTACATTTTGAAACCACCAATGAAGAAAGAAAAACCCATAATTTGGGCTTTCCATGTATTAATTCCTTTCTATATTGCAACTAAGAGTCTTGCATTTTTGGGTCCTTTACCCATATCGTTTATGAAGCCTAATAAATTGGAAGATTTTTTCCCTTGTTTACATTACTGTAAACCTCGTGCATTTGAGGAAGAGAGTTTGGAGTTGGGGTTATTGGAACAACCCCATTGTGTATTATGTTCTTATCCTTCCACCAACAATGGCACTTTCCTCAATTGACTGAATATAGTGGAAAAGAAGAAAAGGGATATCTTGAAAAATCAAGGCATCTTTGATTTGAGTCAACTATCCAGAACAGGGCCAAGGTATAATTACAACATGCTTATATATGCCCTTTATTTATGGGAAGTTTTAATTAATACATTTCATATTCCTTGTGGAATGTTAACACCCACACTTTTTGACGTTGCTGCCATCATTGGTCTTCGACCAATAGGTGAAAATTTCAACCCCAATCTTAAGAATAAGATCAAACCTAGTTTCTCCTTCAACCATCCTAGCTTTAATGCATACATTAAAGACCACCATGATCAAATTGAGGGAGTCTCACGACTAAGAGCATATTTCCTTCCTCAAGTAGCTAAGAAGTTCATGCCCCTAGCAAACCAAGAAGAAAGGTCGAGGTACGCACATCAAGAAGACTCGAGCTTTTCAAAATCATTTCAAAATTGTGTATAATCCTTATCAACTTAGTCAATCTGTTACCAGGCGGCTTTTTCTTTAAAACAAAAAATTATTGAAAAATTCCAAAACTTAATTTTCCTTCTTACGTAAAAGATAGATATGAATTTGCTTTGGAATTTCATCTTCCCAAATTTCCACAGTTACCAACTTTTGAACTTGGCTTATCTTTCCAGTCGCCACTTCCAAAATGGTGTTTTTTTTGGGGTCTTTGTCAAACCTAAACAACAAATTGAAAAAGCCTGCCTAGAGAGTGATTTCGATTAAGTATCACATACACAATTATCCTTGGCCTTTAAGAGTCGATCTCGAACATGTTCGAGTCAGATCCACCATTCTAGAGGGTGAGATATAGGGACTCACAAAAACTCACTAACTCCTCTTTTGTGTTCATATTATTTACTTGCGTCAAATTTTTTTAGCTCGAGCTCTCGTTCCTCCGAAAGAGCAAAAAAAGAAGAAATTCGACCTAGATGAAGAAAGTGAAGAGTCTGGCCCAGTCCTTAGTGAATCAAAAGAGAAAAGACAAGTAAATTTTCAAAAACTTTGTTTTCCTTTATGTAAATTTTTTTATTCACTCCTTATTTATCTTTTTTCTTATTTCTCATAATCGAAAAAGAAGAGTAGCTTCACTACCACTCCATGTCAAAAAAAGACAAGGAAAGAAAAACCACTTGTCACTCTCGAAAGTGAAAGAACTCAGGTTTAGACCTAATTTCAACCTTTATTAATGTTTTATATTTGTTCAACCTAACTATTCAACATACTAATAATTGAAAATGTATTAGTATGATCCAAAAGTTACAAAAAAGGACGATGAAGTCGAAGATAATGATAAGAGTGATAATATTGAGGGAAATGATTAGGTTTCCAATGAACCCACATGTTGTTCCTTTTGGATTGGATACATTATGCAAACTACATGGAGTATGTTCAAGTTGTTATGGTGTAGAAGGGACACATGTGGAACACGATGTTCCAACATGTGTGCTGCAACATCTGGTCTCTGACAACAGACATATGTTATTCCAGTCCAAGTTCAGATTTAATCCAAATTTACTCAACAAAGAAGATTTATATGAAAAGAGTTAGTTTGGATATTTTGGTGCAACATGTGGAACACGATGTTCCAACATGTGTGCAGTGCAACATAAGACCCTAGTCAGCCAACCATGATGGATGTTGTTGTTAGACAAGGGCAAAAACATAGAAGGGGGTTAAATAGTTCGCCTAATGAAAAATTTCTTAATAAAATTTTGTTTTGAAAAATATTTTTCTATGGCAAGCGGAAACGAATTTGGATTGACTCTCGTCTATCCGAACCGTTATTGGTAGAATCAGATATTCACACAACCATAGTAAAATGTATGTCAAAGATGAGAAAAGCCAATCAACAAGTTCAATTTAAGTTGTTTGAATATAAACAACACTTACCATAAACGATTTCCAATGACAAGTAAATTAAAACTTAACTAAGAAATTCTTTCACAAAACAGTTTTAAACACTTCAACACAACCAAAATTTTCAACAATTCAAATTACACACTAATTATTCTCAAAATCAAAAGAGAGTGAAAGAGATAGAGAGAAAGAGACAACACAAAGATTTCTTTAGGCAGTTCCCCAATTGTCCTCACTATGGATACATTTTCCCTCAATTTGAAATCGAATTGAGATATTGTAATTAACCTTTGCAAAATCAGTTTGCAAAAGAAGTGTAGAAATTCAAACCCTAAACCTTATGTTTAATGTTGATCCTAGCTCCTTCTCTACCCTTGATCTTAGCCAGATCAAGTCACACAAGATCTCCAATATGATCCTTCAGTTATCGCTACTCTTTTGACCGAACCTTCCATTCTTCAAAGCTTTCACTCGACTGAATCCAAATTGTGAAATCTTCCTCTAAGCCTTTCAATTGATCCTCCGATAATCGCTACTCCTTTGCAAGAACCCCCGTTCTTTAAAGCCTTCGCTCGGCTGAATCTAACTTGACAAGACTTGTGCAAAAAAACCTCTGAATCAACCCTTGATCTTGGAGTAAAAACCCTAAAGGTTTTATCCTTGAAAACCCCAAAGAAAACCTCAACCTAATTTTAATTACACAACCTATATTGGATCTTATCAATCTTAACTTGCCAACAAACAATAAAAAAATGATTATGTGTAATTGATGAATGCGTCAAGAAAGGTTGGAGATGATGAGAATTCTTTGTATCTTTCAAGTTTCAATACTTAGAAATGATGCATGAATGAGTATTTATAAGTATGTGTGTGTAGAAAAGAAATGAGCAAAAGAGATTTTTAGCCTAAATGCAATTTTAAAATTTGGTTTAGAATGTATTGACTCTAAAATGGAATGAGTCAATACATCACCGAAATGAGTCAATACGAAGCCAAATAGAGTAAATACATTTAAGGCAGTAGCTAATTTCAAAGAAAAATGTTTCAGGATGAGTCGACTCTAAACACAGATGAGTCGACCCATTCGATTAATGTATCGAATCAATTTTGTTTGTATCGACCCATTTGAGGAAGTGGCAAATCTTTGATAAACGTCTTTCAGATTGAGTCGACCCAACCAAGAATGATTCATCCCATTCGAAGGATGTATCAACCCATTTCTTCTTTGTGTCGACCCATTTGAGTTAGAACCAAATCCTTTAAAATCCAACTCAGTATGTATCGACCCATACTCAACTTGCATCAACCCATGCATTTTATTTTGTGAAGAAATCATATTTTGGCATGTGATGGCTTATGAAATCTAGTCTAACGTGTTCTATGATGATGATGCACATTTTGACAAAGGTTGTAAGGTCCAAATACACAAAGATCTAAGCTACCTAGTTTTGATATCATTCAAAATATATTTAAGAGCTAATTACACTCACATACTCCCCCTTTTTATGATGCAAAAACCTACTAGGCACTCTTGATGTCTTTCGCAAAGCTCCCCCTGAATATATGCATCATAAACCTTGTGCTTCTCCCCATTTGACAACATAAAAAAGAGACAAAGACGAAAAACATGAGAAACATCATGAACAAAAATAAACCGCTCATAGGTGTTGCAAATATTAAACGAACCAATTAAAACAAGCACTCACATAGAATTATGTCTTAATTGAAAATGAAACTTGAACATAAATACACAACCAAATATAACCAAAAGTATATATTACACATTTGATGTGAAAGGTTGCAACACACTATCACAATAAACAAAAAGACATGAAGGCATAAATTCAAGTTTCATGAAGAATAAGATAAATTCCATGATCAACAGCAAAAATAATTGAACTTACTTAAACTACAAGACATATTATGATGTGAGATATGAATAATGAAGAGATGTAAACACAATGTCACTATAAGCATATAAATTGACCAACTCATGTACAATCAATTTGAAATTTTTGGAAGTGAACACACATGAAATTCTTCATACATCAAGTAAATCACATACTCTTGGAATATAATCATGCAATCATTATAGTCATAGAGAGGCGACATATTTCATAGAAACATAAAGGATAAGGAGACAAATTTAGAACGGTATTAACTCATAGGATGAGTCAGAGAATGCACTACACAAGAAAATAGACTTTTGAACGAAAGTTGAAACTCAATATAAACAAGTGCCTGGAACAAAATAGTTTAGGCAAGTTTAGAGATATCAAGAATTCCCAATTCCCGACGAATATTGAAAAATGGCTCATTCGCAAGAGGTTTTGTGAAAATATTAGCAAGTTGATTTTTACTATCAACATGCTCAAAAATGACATCGTCCATTTCAACATGGTCTCATAAGAAATGATGGTGTATCTCAATATGTTTAGTACAAGAATGTGACACATGATTTTTAGTTAGTTGATAGAACTAGTGTTATTGCACATGATATGAATACATTAAAGTTTAATATCAAAGTCAAGTAGTTGTTGTTTGAGTCAAATAATTTGAGCACAACAACTACTGGCTGCGACGTATGCCGCCTCGGCAGTTGACAAAGCAACAGAAACTTGTTTCTTGCTATGCCAACTAACTAAGGATTTTGAAAATAAGTGGCAAGTTTCTTGCTATGCCAACTAACTTTATTTAACATACAAATGTCTATTCCTTGAGTTGTTTGATTTGAAGTACGAGAAAATAGTTTAACTCCCCCATTAGACTCATCTCAAATTCACACTGCATAAGCTTAGAAAACTCCTTGACAAGTTGCATGTTAGTAGAACCAAATATGATATATGTTCTTGCTAAAACACTAAAAGGTTGACTTCCTCGCTATTGCTCAAGGAGAGTCTTAAATGACTGGTTTCAAGTGTATGTTTTGTGTATGAGTATTATGAATTCATTCCCCTATGTTTCTCAGGCGCTCCTTATTTATAGGTCTCCTTTTGCTGGTATACCTCCCTGTAACATCCGGTGCATCCATAATTGCTCACATAATGTCTGCCTCTTCAATGATTGTAACTCTCCTGTTATAATGTGTGTTTTTGTAACCGTCCCTTGTGTCCTTTGGTGTGGCATCCGAGCTTTATAGTCGCCCCGCTCTGTATGGCTGAGTCAGTTCTCAGTTAATGTAAGGTCGGCTAGTCATTGTTGTAGCCGGTTATTCTTAATCGGGACCCGACTTATAAGTAGGTATATAATCTTTCGATTAGTCTTTCTGACCATGCCCGACATTATCGGGTTCGTATCTTGGGTGATCAACATAATTTCTGAGATGTACATAAGCCCCCGAGCACTAGATTCATCAACATCCTTTTTGCGTCCATAAATCAAAGTGAAAAACACACGCGTTTTAAAAGAGTTTAAAATTGTTTTGAAAACTACTATAAAAAATAAAAAACATTTTGCAAAAATAAGAAAAACAATAGAGATGCCAATAAATGGAAAAGGCTCAATTTTATTAATGGAATGGTAGTCGGCAAATGGCGCGACTCCATGGATCATTACAAAGTTGGAAAAACGGTAAATAATGGAAAATGTTACATCAGAACAATGTCCACTATCCTCCTAAACCACTTTGAATTCCCTATACTCCGAGCTTCTGAGGATCTGACTGATTAATCTGGTGAGAGAGAAGTCTTCTAATAATCCAATCTAATCCGATGTAGTGTACTAGCCTGATCCCTAACTTTTGCCTAGGATGCCTTTTCAGGTTTTCAACCTAGCGGGATAATTTCTTTCTATTTATGTCTCTAACTTTTGCCTGGACCGCCCTTTCGGGTTTTCAGCCCACCGAGACGCTCATTTTTGCGTAAGCTACCCTTTCAGGTTTTCAACTTAGTGAGCTGTTCTTTTCATTTTTAGCCGTAGTACTTTTTGACTGCATCGACATTCACGGGACGAGTGATTTCTTCTCCATCCATAGTTGCTAACATCAAAGCGCCTCCTGAGAAAACCCTCTTAACGACATACGGACCATCATAATTGGGAGTCCACTTGCCCCTAGAATCTGTGAGGAAAGATTGGATTTTCTTGAGTACAAGGTCACCTTCTCTCAATTCCCGAGGTCGAACCTTTTTGTCAAAGGCTCTCTTTATCCTCTGTTGGTACAACTGTCCATGGCATAAGGCCGCCATCTTTTTCTCTTCGATCAAATTGAGCTGGTCATATCTGCTTTGACACCATTCAGCCTCTGAGAGTTTTGCCTCCATCAGAACTCGCATGGAAGGAATCTCGACTTCTACCGGGAGTACAGATTCCATACCGTAAACAAGTGAAAAAGGAGTTGCTCCTGTTGATGTGCGTACCAAAGTACGATGCCCATGTAAAGCAAACAGAAGTATTTCATGCCAATCCTTGTATGTGACAACCATCTTTTGAATGATCTTCTTTATGTTCTTGTTTGCCGCTTCGACAACCCCATTCATCTTTGGTCGGTAGGGAGAAGAATTATGAAGTTCAATTTTGAACTCTTCACACAACTCTTTCACCATCTTATTATTCAGATTTGACCCATTATCAGTGATGATTTTGCTCGGCACACCATAATGGCAGATAAGCTGATTCTTGATAGATCTGACCACTACTTGCCTGGTGACATTGGCATACGACGCTGCTTCAACTCACTTGGTGAAGTAATCAATCGCCACCAAGATGAAGCAATGTCCGTTAGACACTTTTGGCTCGATCATGCCAATCATGTCAATTCCCCACATGGAGAATAGCCGCGGAGACGATATAACATTGAGAAGATTTAGCGGTACATGAATCTTATCCGCATAGATTTGGAATTTGTGGCACTTCTTAGAAAATTGATAACAATCCGACTCCATCGTCATCCAATAATAGCCTGCTCTCAAGAGTTTCTTAGCCATAGTGTGTCCATTGGCGTGAGTGCCAAAGGACCCTTCATGAATCTCACTCATTAATATGTCTGCTTCTCTTTTGTCAACACATCTCAGTAGGACCATGTCAAAATTCCTTTTGTAAAGTACGTCATTGCTCAAGAGAAAGTTGCCAGCCAATCTCCTCAACGTCTTCTTATCCTTATTAGAGGCTCCAACCAGGTATTCTTGTCTTCGGAAAATATCTCAATGTCATGATACCAGGTTTTACCATCCTCGACTTCTTCTATTGAAAACACATAAGCAGGTCTGTCAAGACATATAACATGGAGGTTCAGACAATCATTCCAACGGTTCACCACATTCATAGAAGCCAAAGTTTCCAAAGCATCAACCATCCTATTCTCGTCACGAGGGATGTGATGAAACTCCACCCTATTGAAGAAAGGGAGCAGTCTCCTTGCATAATCTCTGTATGGAAGCAAATGGTCTTGGCGAGTTTCCCATTCTCCTTTAATTTGATAAATGACCAAAGCAGAATAGCCATACACGTCCGAATTCTTGATCCTTAAATCCATAGCCTCTTCGAGACCCATAACGCATGCCTCATATTCAGCTTCATTATTTGTGCATGTGAAAGTTAATTGAGAAATGAACAGGATATGGGATCCATGAAGAGTTACAATGATTGCCCCAATTCCTTTCCCATACTTGTTGACAACACCATAAAAAATCAGACCCCATTGGGAATCCGGCTCAGGCCCTTCATCTGGCAAAGGTTCCTTGCAATCCTTCATTTTTAAATACAACATATCTTCATTAGGGAAATCATCCTCAACAGGCTGATGGTCTTCAAGAGGTTGATAAGCTAAGTGATCGGCCAAAACACTTCCTTTGATCGCTTTCGAAGTGTGGTACTCAATATCATATTCTGACAATAACATCTGCCATCTGGCTATTCTTCCTGTCAGAGTGGGCTTCTCGAAAATGTACTTGATGGGATCCATCTTAGAAATCACCCAAGTGGTATGGTTCAACATGTACTGGCGCAAACGTCGCGCAACCCAAGCCAAAGTGCAACAGGTCTTCTCTAACATGGTGTACCGAGACTCATAGTCAGTGAATTTCTTACTCAGATAATAAATAGCATGCTTCTTCTTTCCTGACTCATCTTTTTGACCGAGTACACACCCCATGGAGTCTTCCAAAATGCTCAAATACATGATCAAAGGTCTTCCTTCAACCGGAGGGATCAAGATAGGAGGCTCGAGAAGATACTCTTTGATATTGTTGAATGCTTTCTGAGAATCATCAGTCCAAACACATCCTTGATCTTTTTTGAGAAGCTTGAAAATCGGTCCACAAGTGGCTGTCATATTTGAGATAAACTGGGAGATGTAATTCAAACGTCCCAAGAAACCTCTGACCTATTTTTCTGTAGTCGAAGCTGGCATCTCTTGTATGGCCTTAACTTTATCAGGATCCACTTCAATACCCTTCTGGCTAACAATGAAACCTAAGAGTTTGCCTGAGCGAACACCAAATGTACACTTGTTAGGATTCAAACAGAGCTTATACTTTCTCAACCGTTGAAACAACTTCAACAAATACTCAACATGGTCTTCTTCAGTCTTGGACTTGGCTATCACGTCACCCACACACACCTCTATCTCCTTGTGCATCATATCATGAAAAGGGTAGTCATGGCCCTTTGGTATGTTTCCCCCAGCATTTTTCAAACCAAACGGCATGACTCTATAGCAGAAAGTGCCCCAAGGTGTAATGAATGACGTCTTCTCCATGTCTTCAGGAGCCATTCTGATCTGGTTGTAACCTGAAAAACCATCCATGAAAGAGAATACCTTGTACTTCGCAGTGCTATCTACCAGCATATCAATGTGAGGCAGAGGAAAGTCATCTTTCGGACTGGCTTTGTTCTGGTCTCTGTAATCAACACACATACGCACTTTGCCATCCTTCTTCGGAATGGGCACAATGTTAGCTAACCACTGCGGATACTCAGATGTAACAAGGAAACCCACATCAATTTGCTTTTGTGCCTCTTCTTTAATCTTCAGGGCCATTTCAGGACGCGTTCTTCAAAGCTTCTATTTGACGGGCGGACATTCTGGCTTCAAAGGCAGACGATGCTCCACTATAGAGGTGTCAAGACCAGGCATGTCTTGGTATGACCAAACAAACACATCAACATACTCCTTAAGTAGTTCAATCCGTCTTTGTTTTACATCAGACGCAAGTAAAGCTCTGACTTTCACTTCCTTACGGTCTTCGGCTGTACCCAAATTAATGACTTCTACAGGCTCTTTGTAAGGCTGAATGGCTCTATCTTCATTCTCAAGCAATCGAGATATTTCCTCGGGAACCTCTTCTTCTTCTTCTTCTTCGGCTTTGAACATAGAAAACTAAAAGTTTATAGGAGGCATTGGGTCATTGTTTTTGATGGTTTGTTTATGCAATAATCTATACATGTGATTTGACTTTATTTTAGATTTTATGAAAGTGCCAGTGTGTGCACAAAACATGCAAAGTGATAAAAAAAAGGGTTTTTTTATGATTACCGTTTTCCCCAGAAAAGTAAAAAGAATAACACAGATAAAATGGAATCAAAATGACAATTTTATTGATGATAACAGTTCGCTAAACAAAAGCCCTAACACAAAATCACCACTGCCTTGGGCAGAGCAAAGGGAATTATGAAAATAAGCCCACACAACAAACTCTTTCGCCTTGGGTAGAGCGAAGAGCCATAAAAAAACATAGCAAAAAAATAATTACTTTGATAAATGGACTACAATAGGAATGTTAACAGCACTCCAATTTCGAGCAACCACTCCATGCGTCACAAAGTTGGGTTGATCTTCGTCGGGCTCATCTTTGAGGATGGCATAAGCTTTATACTCAGGTCCCTTGCATCTTGATCGAGGAGAATAGAAAGGACAATAAGCATCTTCAGTCTCAAACCCATATCCAGGATCCTCCAGATAAGGCTCCAATCTTCAGTAGGGATGTAATCACTTTTAGAGCCAAATGGTATGTACCCCTCAGAGTTGTCCTCTTCAATTATAGCATTAACCCTTGATGGATGAATAACTCCTCCGCTATGAAAAACATCTTCAATGGGTGGAATAACCATGTTTCCTGTGGCAGGCTCGTCAGAACTGGGACTTGAAAATCCAAGACCCTCTTTGTTTTTGTTTCCAGAGACTGATATCACTTGTCTCCACCCTTCATAGGAACCACTTGCTACAACGCGTTGTGCATCCTTGAAAGATGAAATAGAAGCCCAGCTCTTCTTGGCACTACCACCATCAATTGAAAGAGCTTGGAACTGGGTCCCTATTTCTTCATCAGCATCAATGTATGAAAAAGAAGAAAGATGACTCACCACTAGAGCCCTCTCTCCACAGACTGTAGCCAATTTCCCTTCATTAACAAACCAGACACACAGTATAATCATGACCCTCATGGTCAAAGGAAAACATCTTGGACAAATCTTCGTGCATTTTCACCAAAGACCCTTGAATATCTTTGACGTCAAACACAACAATCTTACTGGAAGTTCCATGCAACATATTAACACTGGCCGACCCATGTGGAGGGAGTGGATTAATTTGCACATTGGGGTTAGAGTCTTTGAAAGTAAGAATTCCACACTTAACCAATCTTTGGACAACCGCTTTCAAACCAATACAATTTTCAATATTGTGTCAGGGTGCACCTTGGTGGTACTGGTAGAACTGATCAGGTTTATACCAAAAAGGGAGATCCTTAGGTACCTCAGGTGGAGACTTGGTTTGGATATGCCCCTTATGTAGCAAGGCTGGAAACAATTCAGCATAGGGCATGGGAATAAGGTCAAAATCTGGCCTTCTCCTTGGACGATTTTGGTTGTTGAATTGTGGCCGAACCTGTTGTAAAGACTATTGATTTTGAGCACGTTGTGGTTGTTGTTGTTGTTGTTGAGCTGGTTGAACTGGTTGATATGGTTGCGTGAAATGTGGCTGATAAATTGGAGTGTTAAAAACCGGTGTCAGTGCTGCAACATGATGAGACTGTTGAGGTTGTGGGTTTCTCCTCCGGGGTCGACGATGGTGTATGGCACTCACATCTTGTTCCTTCTTCTTCGCAAAATTACTTCCATACTTCTTCACATTACCAGAAGTTCCAGACTATTTTGTCAACCTACCTTCACGAATTCCTTCTTCCAAGTGCATCTCCATATTGACCATTTCAGTAAAGTCACTCGGAGCGTTGACTATCATTCTCTCATAGAAAAAGGGACTCAGGGTCTTCAAGAAAGTCTTGGTCATTTCCTTCTCTTCAAGGGGCAGTGCAATCTGAGCAGCAACCTCGCGCCAATGTTGGGCGTATTCTTTGAAATTTTCTTTTTCCTTTTGGGTCATAGCCCTCAGCTGATCCCTATCTGGCACCATATCGACATTATATTTGTACTGTCTGATAAAAGCGTCACATGGATCATTGAAGGTGTGGATCTTCAGATTGTCCAACCCCATATACCACTTGAGAGCTACACCAGTCAAGCTATCTTGGAAATAATGTATCAGCAGTTGATAGTTGTCTGTCTGTGCTGACATCTTACGGGCGTACATAATGAGATGGCTCTGAGGACAAGTGTTGCCCTTGTATTTTTCAAAATCAGGTACCTTGAACTTCGGAGGGACCTTGACATTCAGCACTAGACACAGGTCAGAAGCACTTTTTCCAAACAAATCCTTCCCTTTAAGGGCTTTGATCTCTTTTTGCATCTCTAAGAATTTGTCCTGAAATTCATCCATCCTCTCGTCGAATCTGACACTCTCACTTGCAGCGGTGTGGAATACAGGCTCTTCCATATGATATGGGATAGTGTTCGCCACAAGAGGTGTCATGGTCATAACAACGGTTACAGCAGGGACATCAGTAACTAGGGGACGGTAGCCTGCAGGAGTGAAATGAGGAGGCATTCCCCATGGAAAACCCGGAGGCATGGTATACGGTGGTTCACTGATAGGCACCATTGGCATCGACGCAGAGACAATCTCTGAGATAACGGTCCTTGGAATACGGTCTTGTGAATTATGCGACAACTGATTCTGAGCAGCCGCCAGTGCTTCCATCATTCCATTTAGCCTCTCCAAACTCTCTTTCAAGGTTGTAACTTCTTCGCGGAGCGCTCTGTTTTCATGCTTAAGTTGATCCATCCTCTTCTGGTGACCGGCTCTGGTGTTATATCTATGATTCTGCTTGTCTCTGAAGAAGAAGTAAGGGTGAAAGCCTGAAATGCAAAGATGCAATGCAAATTATGTATGCAAAATGCACAATGCAAGGATGAATCAAGGAACTCAAAAATGTATTTGCAAACATTGTAGACATTGAGGATACGTCTTAAAGCAAACTCATTTCATTAATCAACTTGCAAGTTTACAAAATAAGCGGTACACCTCCAAGGTCCATTACATAAGCAAACAAAAATACAACATAAAAGGAACTAAGAATCTAATCCATCTGATGATGGTCTTTCTCCTCCACGGAGTTCCTTCATGAGCTTGTCAATCTGTTCTTGCATCCTTGCTTTGTCAAGGGTCAGCTCCTCCAATGCCTTCTTAATCTTCAGCTCTTCACTTGTATGGACTACAGGTGGCTTATGACGCGGATAGGGCATCCTCATCACAAGGGCTTTTTCACGGGCCCACTCTAGGCAAGCTTCTGTGACAGTACAATTAGGGTTTCCTAATGCAGTCCTTCTTTGTTTGTTTATGCGATGCCAAGCACGCGCAATTTTGGCTCAAAGCTCAGGGTTTTCCCCTTCTTCAAGAAAAAGTCTCATCAGGTTGCTAGGATCAGGTTCTTTATCCATTGGGTGACTAAGTTGCCGGCGAGCGAGAACGGGGTTATAACTGATGCATCCCTTTGTGCCAAGAAGAGGCACATTGAGGAAGTCCCCACAAATGTGAATCGTAATAATCCCCCTATATATTGGATCGTACCACTCGATATCTGAATGGGTAAGCTCCATGAGTCTCTTGGACCATATTGAACCGTCTTTCACATCCCAGAAGGTTGTGGTCCTCGGTAGGTGCGAAATAAACCACCTATAAAGGAAAGCAACACAGAAAATGATCTGTACTTCTTCTCGCAGAATCTTCAAGTGAATGGCATGATAGGCATTGACCAACAGGGTAGGAACCGGATTCTTGAGCATAAAAATCTGGATGGCGTTGACGTCAACAAAGTCTTCAATGTTGGGAAATAGAAATAGTCCATAAGCCAACAATGTGAAAGCGGACTCAAAGAGCACAGTGTTCTTCTTATCAGTGAAATACCGAGCCTTCTCAAACAAGAACTGAGCAGGCAAACCAGAAAGCCCTCCCTTAATAGTCATGTGGGCTCGAACGTCAGACAACCGTAGGTTTGTTCCTCTTGCAATATCCTTCTCACTGAGTTCATCTTCTAGTCCGGAGAACGAAGGGAAGTCGTTGACAAGGAGACCCATCAAAGTAGATTATTCTTCCAAGGTTGGCATCAACTGGTAATCAGGGAATACGAATCAATGATAAATGGGATGGTAGAGTTGAATCAGCGTCTCTAACAGTCCATCAGCCCTTTGAAGCTTCAACAGCGGGAGAATCCTTCCATATCTCTCTGAGAAAGCCAATCGGTCTTCAATCATTTCTCATAGTTCCTTTAGTTGCTCAACATTAGGAACCCTGAAGGTGTATGGCCAAATGCCTCTCTTTCCAAAATCCATCTTACAATGTCTGCAAAATAAGTTTTCAGTTCCTTGACAGGGTTAGCGAAAAAAAATGCAAAATGCAATGCGAATGCAATTGGTTTTAAGGAACCCAAAAAGGTAAATACACATCAGAGACATCTTCAAAAGAAGCTTTAATTCATTAATAGTGAGAAAAGTTACAACTTCAAATTACAATTCAAGAAGCTCAAAATACAAAGAGGAAATAAAGCAGCTAGGCCTAAAGAGTCCCAAGTGGTCCTATCTAAAGAGGCTTCGCTCCACGCATCCTCTTCTGCCTCTTCAACTTGGCGTTCTCCAAAATCAGCTTGTCGACAATTCCTTTCCAAGAACCAGATGTCGGAGGAACACTTGAATACTCGTGAGTACTGGAAGTTGGTTGGATGCTAGAGAAAAATAAATTCTCTTGCGCCACATGCCTTTCTACCACACGTCTCTCAAGTAACTCAATTAAATCATGCTTCTCTTTCAACTATTTTTGCATCTCCATCTGTTCAGCATAGATGGCATGGTACTTCCCTTCCCAAGTGTCTCGCTCAAGCTTCATCCTCGCCAAAGTTTCCTGATACTCTTCCATAAGCTCAATAGGAATGGTAGAAGATGATGCAACAGCAGGCTGTGAAGGTTTCTCAAGGAGGTATGGCATTTTAAGATCACGAGCTCGAGATCAAACCCACTGAATGAATGACTCCAAGGCTACACAATTTCTCTTTCCTAAGTCGTCCTTAGTCCTCTTATGGATCGTCCCCCAAGCATTCAAAACTCTAACCTTAGTTTCTGCATTGGCTTCCTCGTTAAGATAGAAGAAACCAGACAAAAGGATGTTCCTAGGTTTGTCTTCCATAGGATACCCAAACTGGCACCTAGCGAGAATAGGGTTGTAACTAATCCCACCTCTGATGCCGAGGAGTGGTACATTGGGGAATTGGCCACAACTATTGATGATGTCTCCTTTGTCATAGGCTAAGTCGTACCAAAACACATCAGTATGAGTGAGAGGTATGATTCTTTGAGACCATTGAAGCTTGTCTGGATTATCCTTAAAGTGTGCTGTCCGAGGTAAATGTGTAACAAACCACTTGTAAAGCAGAGGCGCGCAACATAAGATGGTACCAGATCCCTTGAGAGTCCTGTGATGAATGGAGTGATAAGTATCACCAAACAACGTGGGCATGAGGTTCCCACTTAGGATTGTCCGAATGGCATTGAAATCAACAAACTCTTCAACATTAGGGAACAAAACCAAACCATAGACAAGTAATGTGAAGATTGCTTCAAAAGCATCCATGCTATTCTCCCTAGCTAAGTTGAAAGCCTTATCTATCAAGAACTTAGAGGGTAGTCCCTTGATTCCATCCTTGGTGGTAAGGTTAGCCTTGACTTTAGATATTTCCAAGTGAATAGCATCGGCAATGTCTTTTGGTCAAGGAATCTTCTCTAGACCACTGAAAGGCTCTTGTTCCAACACCGACAGTCCAAACTAATAAAAATACTCCTCCAAAGTTGGGACGAGTTGGTAGTCGGGAAAGGTGAAGCAATGGTAAATGGGTCATAAAACTGCACTAACGTGTCAAGAACTCCATCCTCTATTTTAGTCCTGAGGATACCAATCTACCTTCCATAGCATTTTCTGAAGTCTTTAGGTCAAGACACCAAAGCTTCCAGCTTTTTCAACTCTAACAAGTTGGGCTTCTTGAAATTGTACTTCTTGGTGTTCCTTTTCTCAAGATCCATGATACCTATGATTTGCAAAGGAAAAGACGACCGAGTTCCTTAAAACCAACAATGGATGCAAGGATAAATGTATGCAATGCACAAAACACACAAATACAGATAAACACTCATACACATATACATGTAACAAACACAAATAGGCCTAGGTTTAGAGGTCACATGCGTGGAGCCATGGTCTACCCATCCCAAGAGGTGTGTACTATGGGTTTATCATCTGTAGAACAGGATTCTAAAAAGTTCCCAGAGTCATCGATAAATCTTTCGGATATTATCGGCCTACACGACTACTCGTGCAGGTTAATAATATTCTCAAGATAAACTCATCTAAGTGTAGTATCGCATGACAACCATCACAAGTCTACACCTGGATGATCACTGCACTACGTCCTAAAAAGCCCAAGTGGGGGGTAAAGGGTAACTAAAGGTCCTCAGTATCACGGACTCCCAAGTCAGAAAGAGTGACATCAATACGACTACTCGCATCAGACATCAATAATCCCAAAGGGGCCTCCATTGAGCGTGGTCATCATATACCAAACATGTTAAGACTACTCCCAACATTCAACTATTGATTACACCATAATCCTATCATATGTGTGCTCTCAAGTCTGAGTTATGACTTATCTCACCATGATCGGAAAAATAGCAAGTGTACTATTTTGGCAATGTAGTAATAAAAGGGGAAATACCCAGTGTCGATCTCAAGGACTGCTTGACGATGTAGAGTTCGGGTTTTACTTTAGTTAAACAAAAGCTTTGGGGTTTTGGATTGGGTTTTTCAAAGTGAAATTAAAATACAATAAAAAGTAAATAAGGCACGGGAACAGTTAAAACAAATATGAGTAAAATACGCTAGAGATGGTGTATGATCCGATTCAGTAACAACTCTGAATTACCACTGCAACAACTTATTTTAACTAATTAATTACCGGTTCTTTAGGGTGTTTACTCCTAAGTCCTTGGTGAGAAAACCTTTAATCGTCAAACCTAATTCCTATGTCCATAGAGAATTAAAGATGAAATTAAGCATTCAATTATCAAGAATATTTCGGTTTCTATAGGGTATCCCTAGTCCTAGGTGATATCTACTATAGAATAATCTCAAGAAAAGCATTAACAATAGCGGTCCAGCCTAATCATTAATCGTAAATCAAACCCATTTGTCCGACATAGCAAGCATTAAGAGCAGTAAAAGATTAAATCAATTATGGAAAAGAGATTGTTATTGCAATAATAATATAAGAGTCATTACAGATCCAAATCAGGGACACCCCCTAGCATTGGGGATTTTAGCTACTCATAATAGAAAAAAGAAACATAATAGAAAGTGTTGTCATTACAGAAATCAAGGATGAATCAATCTTCAATCGCGGGAAGCTCTTGAAAATACGAATCCACCTTCAAATTCTGAGTTCTCCAGCCTCTCGAACACGTCTTTGCTATGAAAAATCGTTCAACCCTTGAAAATTCACGTTCTGGGACTAAATAGCCAAATTCTGGGCTTTCAAAAATTTTGGGCCTCATTACGCGTAATGCCTGGTCTATTACGCGTAATGGCCTGTTCATGTGCCTAATCTCTGCGCGTAAAGTTTTCTGGGCCAGCCAGCTCTCCAACCCTTACCCGTAATGCCTAGACTGTTACGCGTAAGGGCAGAGACCTTGAATTCCTCCCTTTTTGTCACCCCTCTGCTCGTTTGCGTACCATACGCGTAGTGATGAGGGCCTTACGCGTAACAGCTGAAGTGTTACGCGTTATGGTAGCAGCGTTGTCAATTTTTGCGTATTTTATCCCCTTTCTCGCACCGGCTTGGTTCTGCATCCAATGCTCGATCCTCTGAGCTTCCAAACCTGTAATTGACCAGCTGACATACCAAAAGCGTAAAATCTCCTCGAGAAACTCATAATTAATGACACACGTAACATAATCAAAACAATCCTAATTACTACTAAAACACACTCAAATTCACACAGTTCACCTGACTTATTTACGATTAAATAATGAAATACATAGCACAAATGGTGACTGATCACAACCCCAAATTAGCTTTTTGCTTGTCCTCGAGTAACATTCTATAGAAAATAGATCACGTCACCCCAAACTTACTGTAAAAACCGTTCTTACCACGATACTTCTGAAATCTTTCACACTAGACCCTTTTGATGTTACTTTAGGTTTTCTTCTTTTTGTCCTTCATATCCAGCAAGCCAGAAACGCTTTTACTCAGAAACACTACTTCACCTGTCAGCTTATATCACACTCTCACCAAGTCTCTCGGGGTTAAAGTGTTATAACAGTCAAATCACGGTAAGCAATATCAGATCAATAGTTTGAATAAATTCTCTAATCCTATCAACATGCACAATACACACACTTTTTGAGGTCTTTAGGTTGTAACGGGGCTTGGGTTAAGGTAGGATATAAAAAGGAAAACAAGGGGTTTTTGGTTCAGAGTACATAAAATCATTCTTATCACTACGTTCATTCCATGATACTTTGTTGGGTGCTTTTTTTTTTTATTTCCATACGGTGAGTGCAAATTCTCTCTTTTTCTTCTTCTTTTTTTTCTTCCAAAACCGTTTTTTTTCTCGTTTTATATATCTGCACTCACCACCTTCATTTACTGCATAGCTACCCCAAACTTAAAGGTTGTTATTCCTACAGCAACCCCAAACTTAAATTAGAACACAAATCCAAAAACAATAACACTTACTCCGAACAAGGTAGGATAATAATGTGGCCAATGGGTTAATAATAACGGGTATAAACAAACAAAGGGATACAGGCTCAAAGGGATAAACGAAGGATAATAATAATAATAAAAGAATGGCTAGAAAGGCTCTAGGTTAAAACAAAAAAGGTGCCTTAGTGTGTGTACTCAGACAGTTAATATTCAAAAAGAACATACGCAAACTATGATATATAAAGGCATACCTGATATCTCTAATGATGATATATGTGTTTGGCTTTGTCTGAACTCACCAGGACAGGTAAAACTGACAGCTTCCAAAGTGTCTCTTTGTTCAAGGCTCTTTTGCTCCTGGTTCTGATAACCTTATTCAACCAGTGCGTCCAATCATTCACAGAAGTATCAAACAGTCACAATCACTTAAGCATAGGACTCTCAAGCATGTTGTGAAAGTAATTAGGATCATCCACTATGACCAGTTATCTAATCAAAATAAATCCCTACTATATGAAAGGGAATCCCTAAATTCATTAAAACATGCAAAATACGACTATACAGACAATTAAAAAGACTCAAAATAAAATAAAAATCCCTTGGGTGAGCTCCCAAGCAGCGCTTCGTTTAACGTCGCATGGCTCGACGGGTTATTCTCTGTCAAGGTGGCATATATAAAACAAAGAACACACCATCCTTTTTCTTTCTTTTGTTTGCTAGGAATCCCATGAACTTGAGGTATTGATGATGTTGCTTCCATATCATTTTCAGAGGGATTTTTGTGAACAAGGCATAAATGAAATCCAATACTTTATTAATTTCTTGTCTTTCATCTGACTTGTCAAAATAGTTTTTAGGGATACTATTTTCTTAAAGATTTTCTTGTTGGATGTCTACATCTTCACAAATCGTTACATCTGTATTTTCATCCAACATTAGATCATCTTCAAGTTGCCTTATTTCTTCGTCCCCGTATTTCTTGTTTACCTCCAATTCTTCTATTTCTAATGTGTCTTCCTCGTCTGACGTCATGCCTTGTTCTTCTTCTTTCACACATTCTTCTTCCAACCTGCACTCTCGCCAAATAAAATTTTCTGGATAAAAGTTAGCTTCCTCACATTCATTCATAAGGATTCTTACCTCCCTCCTATATGCTTTAAAAATTTTAGTCGCCTCTTCCAAAGTGATTCCCGAATCAGGCGACCAACATGGAGGAGATACAGGTGGCAATGTATAAAAAATATCCATAACTACACAACTCAGACACTTTATTAGTCGCACAGTATAGAAGAATTCATGAAGCAACAATACTCTAAATTTTTTTATAAAATAAAATAAAAATAAAAATAAAATTAAAACTAAATTTTAATTGCGGAGCAACAAAAATTTAACTAAAATAAACTATGAACTCTATAATTATTGGCAGTCCCCGGCAACAACGCCAAAAACTTGATCGGAAAAATTGCAAGTGTACTATTTTTCCAATGTAGTAATAGAAGGGGAAATCCCCAGTGTCGATCTCAAGGACTGCTTGACGATGTAGAGTTCTGGTTTTACTTCAGTGAAACAAAAGCTTTGGGGTTTTGGATTGGGTTTTTCAAAGTTAAATTAAAATACAATAAAAAGTAAATAAAGCACGGGAACGGTTAAAACAAATATGAGTAAAATACGCTAGAGATGGTGTATGATCCGATTCAGTAACAACTCTGAATTACCACTTCAACAACTTATTTTAACTAATTAATTACCGGTTCTTTAGGGTGTTTACTCCTAAGTCCTTGGTGAGAAAACCTTTAATCATCAAACCTAATTCCTATGTTCATAGAGAATTAAAGATGAAATTAAGCATTCAATTATCAAGAAAATTCCGGTTTCTATAGGGTATCCCCAGTCCTAGTTGATATCTATTATAGAATAATCTCAAGCAAAGCATTAACAACAGCGGTCCAGCCTAATCGTTAATCGTAAATCAAACCCGTTTGTCCGACAGAGCAAGCATTAAAAGCAGTAAGAGATTAAATCAATTATGGAAAAGAGATTGTTATTCCAATAATAATATCAGAGTCATTACATATCCAAATCAGGGACACCCCCTAGCATTGGGGATTTTAGCTACTCATAATAGAAAAAAGAAACATAATAGAAAGTGTTGTCATTACAGAAATCAAGGATGAATCAATCTTCAATCGCGGGAAGCTCTTGAAAATACGAATCCACCTTCAAATTCTGAGTTCTCCAGCCTCTCGAACGCGTCTTTGCTTTGAAAAATCGTTCACCCCTTGAAAAACCGCGTTCTGGAACTAAATAGGTGAATTCTAGGGTTTCAAAAATTTTGGGCCTCATTGCGCATAATTCCTGGTCTATTACGCGTAATGGCCTGTTCACGTGCCTAATCTCTACGCGTAAAGCTTCCTGGGCTAGCCAGCTCGCCACCCCTTACGCGTAATGCCTAGACTGTTACGCGTAAGGGCAGAGACCTTGAATTCCTCCCTTTTTGTCACCCCTTTGCTCGTTAGCGTACCATACGCGTAGTGATGAGGGCCTTACGCGTAACAGCTGAAGTGTTACGCGTAATGGTAGCAGCGTTGTCAATTTTTGCGTTTTTTATCCGCTTTCTCGCACCGGCTTGGTTCTGTATCCAATGCTCGATCCTCTGAGCTTCCAAACCTATAATTGACCAGCTGACATACCAAAAGCGTAAAATCTCCTCGAGAAACTCTTAATTAATGACACACGTAACATAATCAAAACAAACCTAATTACTACTTAAACACACTCAAATTCACACAGTTTACCTGACGTATTTACGATTAAATAATGAAATACATAACACAAATGGTGACTGATCACAACCCCAAACTTAGCTTTTTGCTTGTCCTCAAGTAACATTCTATAGAAAATAGATCACGTCACCCCAAACTTACTGTAAAAACAGTTCTTACCACGATACTTCTGAAATCTTTCACACTAGACCCTTTTGATGTTACTTTGGGTTTTCTTCTTTTTGTCCTTCATATCCAGCAAGCTAGAAACGCTTTTACTCAGAAACACTACTTCACCTGTCAGCTTATATCACACTCTCACCAAGTCTCTCGGGGTTAAAGTGTTATAATGCTTAAATCACGGTAAGCAATATCAGATCAATAGTTTGAATAAATTCTCTAATCCTATCAACATGGACAATACACACACTTTTTTAGGTCTTTAGGTTGTAACGGGGCTTGGGTTAAGGTGGGATATAAAAAGGAAAACAAGGGGTTTTTGGTTCAGAGTATGTGAATTCATTCTTATCACTATGTTCATTCCATGATACTTTGTTGGGTGCTTTTTTTTATTTCCATACGGTGAGTGCAAATTCTATCTTTTTCTTCTTCTTTTTTTCTTCCAAAACCGTTCTTTTTTTTCTTTCTTTTTATATATCTGCACTCACCACCTTCATTTACTGCATAGCTACCCCAAACTTAAAGGTTGCTATTCCAACAGCAACCCCAAACTTAAATTTGAACACAAATCCAAAAACAATAACACTTACTCCGAACAGGGCAGGATAATAATGTGGCCAATGGGTTAATAATAACGGGTATAAACAAACAAAGGGATACAGGCTCAAAGGGATAAATGAAGGATAATAATAATAATAAAAGAATGGCTAGAAAGGCTCTAAGTGATAAACAAAAAAGGTGCCTTAGTGTGTGTACTCAGACAGTTAATATTCAAAAAGAACGTATGCAAACTATGATAGATAAAGGCATACCTGATATCTCTGATGATGATATATGTGTTTGGCTTTGTCTGAACTCACCAGGACAGGTAAAACTGACAGCTTCCAAAGTGTCTCTTTGTTCAAGGCTCTTTTGCTCCTGGTTCTGATAACCTTATTCAACCAGTGCGTCCAATCATTCACAGAAGTATCAAACAGTCACAATCACTTAAGCATAGGACTCTCAAGCATGTTGTGAAAGTAATCAGGATCATCCACTATGACCAGTTATCTAATCAAAATAAATCCCTACTGTATGAAAGGGAATCACTAAATTCATTAAAAGATGCAAAATACGACTATACAGACAATTAAAAAGACTCAAAATAAAATAAAACTCCCTTGGGTGAGCTCCCAAGCAGCGCTTCGTTTAACGTCGAGTGGCTCGACGGGTTATTCTCTGTCAAGGTGGCATATATAAAACAAAGAACACACCATCCTTTTTCTTTCTTTTGTTTGCTAGCAATCCCATGAACTTGAGGTATTGATGATGTTGCTTCCATATCATTTTCAGAGGGATTTTTGTGAACAAGGCATAAATGAAATCCAATACTTTATCAATTTCTTGTCTTTCATCTGCCTTGTCAAAATAGTTTTTAGGGATACTATTTTCTTGAAGATTTTTTTGTTGGATGTCTACATCTTCATAAATCGTTACATCTGTATTTTCATCCAACATTAGATCATCTTCAAGTTGCCTTATTTCTTCTTCCCCATATTTCTTGTTTACCTCCAATTCTTCTATTTCTAATGTGTCTTCTTCATCTGACGTCATGCCTTGTTCTTCTTCTTTCACACATTCTTCTTCCAACCTGCACTCTCGCCAAATAATTTTTTTTTGGATAAAAGTTAGCTTCCTCACATTCATTCATAAGGATTCTTACCTCCCTCCTATATGCTTTAAAAATTTTAGTCGCCTCTTCCAAAGTGATTCCCGAATCAGGCGACCAACATGGAGGAGATACAGGTGGCAATGCATAAAAAATATCCATAACTACACAACTCAGACACTTTATTAGTCGCACAGTATAGAAGAATTCATGAAGCAACAATACTCTGATTTTTTTTTTTATAAAATAAAATAAAAATAAAAATAAATTTAAAACTAAATTTTAATTGCGGAGAAACAAAATTTTAACTAAAATAAACTATGAACTCTATAATCTTTGGCAGTCCCCGGCAACAGTGCCAAAAACTTGATCGGAAAAATAGCAAGTGTACTATTTTGCCAATGTAGTAATAAAAGGGGAAAATCCCCAGTGTCGATCTCAAGGACTGCTTGACGATGTAGAGTTCTGGTTTTACTTTAGTGAAACAAAAGCTTTGGGGTTTTGGATTGGGTTTTTCAAAGTGAAATTAAAATACAATAAAAAGTAAATAAAGCACGGGAACGGTTAAAACAAATATGAGTAAAATACGCTAGAGATGGTGTATGATCCGATTCAGTAATAACTCTGAATTACCACTGCAACAACTTATTTTAACTAATTAATTATCGGTTCTTTAGGGTGTTTACTCCTACGTCCTTGGTGAGAAAACCTTTAATCGTCAAACCTAATTCCAATGTCCATAGAGAATTAAAGATGAAATTAAGCATTCAATTATCAAGAATATTCCGGTTTCTATAGGGTATCCCCAGTCCTAGGTGATATCTACTATAGAATATTCTCAAGCAAAGCATTAACAACAGCGGTCTAGCCTAATCGTTAATCGTAAATCAAACTCGTTTGTCCGACAGAGCAAGCATTAAGAGCAGTAAAAGATTAAATCAATTATGGAAAAGAGATTGTTATTGCAATAATAATATCAGAGTCATTACAGATCCAAATCAGGGACTCCCCCTAGCATTAGGGATTTTAGCTACTCATAATAGAAAAAAGAAACATAATACAAAGTGTTGTCATTACAGAAATCAAGGATGAATCAATCTTCAATCGCGGGAAGCTCATGAAAATGCGAATCCACCTTCAAATTCTTAGTTCTCCAGCCTCTCGAACGCATCTTTGCTCTGAAAAATTGTTCAACCTTTGAAAAATCGCGTTCAGGGACTAAATAGGCGAATTCTGGGCTTTCAAAAATTTTGGGCCTCATTACGCGTAATGCCTGGTCTATTACGCGTAATGGCCTGTTCACGTGCCTAATATCTACGCGTAAAGCTTCCTGGGCCAGCCAGCTCGCCAGCCCTTACGCGTAATGCCTATACTGTTACGCGTAAGGGCAGAGACCTTGAATTCCTCCCTTTTTGTCACCCCTCTGCTCGTTTGCGTACCATACGCGTAGTGATGAGGGCCTTACGCGTAACAGCTGGAGTGTTACGCGTAATGGTAGCAGCGTTGTCAATTTTTACATTTTTATCCGCTTTCTTACACCGGCTTGGTTCTGCATCCAATGCTCAATCCTCTGAGCTTCCAAACCTGTAATTGACCAGCTGACATACCAAAAGCATAAAATCTCCTCGATAAACTCATAATTAATGACACACGTAACATAATCAAAACAAACCTAATTACTACTAAAACACACTCAAATTCACAGAGTTTACCTGGCTTATTTATGATTAAATAATGAAATACATTGCACAAATGGTGACTGATCACACCACACAATGTAACAACCCTGGCAAACAGAAAAACCCAAGCACACGATATATACAAAAATATACAAGTATACAGATATACAAATATACAACAAATACAAGTATACAAATAAATAACACATAAAACAAGATAGGTGTAACCCTCTTAGGGGAGCAAGAGCCATAAGTCCCCAGTGAAGCCTCCATTTTTGTCGTGGTGAGAATCGGATATCAAGCTATTAATTAACTTGAATCATAAATCATAATTCACCACCGATCTTTAATTTATCCAAGGGAAGGGAAAAAGAACGAATAACCCAAAATATGCAATGCAATGCAAAGCAAGAGAAAATCTAAGGTTCGGGGGTTGGTTATACCTAGGGAAGGTGCTAGCATCCTAAGTATCTGTAGTACTCTACAGGAACCTCTTGGTTTATTGTGTTATTTGTTAACTGTTTGCTAAAGGTATGCTAAGCTAAAAGACCTAGGGGTATATACACTAAGTGTGCTCGCCAAGAAGTCGCATCTCGTGCCTACGTATCTTGTTTAAAAGAATCAGAGCGCTCGTAGTTCCCCTCACTAAGGGTAAACAAGGTAAAAAGAAAATGTTTAGGAGAAGAGACAAGTCATCACCTTAAAGGAAAACTCAACTGAAACCACCACAAACACGTGGAAGATGGATCTTGCTTCACGTTAAGAGAAGGGCTCTGACTCGGATATCGGATCGACGAGTATGCCACATACCTCTCTCAATTGGAAAAAATCTACAACTTTCTCAGCTATGTCATGAGGTAGGAGATTTACATCTCAACTAAGGATGACTAAATGTCTCATTCTCCCACGGGAGAAAAAGGGGGACTAACTGTAAGTCATCTAAGTCAACATTCTAAGGAATCTGTCCTAAGGGAAAAGACTAAAATAAAAAAAAAAGATCAAGCCAAGAATGAGGGTCTAGACTATCCTATGAAATGACTTAAGAGTCAACAAAGTGCCTTTCCTTTGGAAGAGGGAACAACCACTTGTAAAACAAGTGTTGGAAAAGAGGGGAGTCTCAAAGTGAGAATGAAAAGTAGCAATGAACAAAAGTGATTTAGAATAACAAAACTTGATTAAATTAAAGATAAACAAGATGAGAAAAATTTGAACAAAACTGTTAACTAAACCTAAATAAAAGGTACTAATTAAATAATTAACTAATTAATTAACTAAACCTAACTAATTAATAATTAACTAAATTGTTTTGTTTTGTTAATAATTAAAATCTAATAATTAACCTAAATGAATTAATCTAAATAAATTAATTAATCTAAAACTAATAATAATCTAACCCTAAATTAATTGAATTAAAAAAACCTAAATTAAACCACTAAACCAAAGAACAAGACAAAGAGGTGCAATTAGCACAAAAAGGATAGCAGAAACCTCAAATGGGCTTCCATAGGGGGGGGGGGGCGAACATCAATAATTGACCAGGCCCATGATCAATTGATCCGTGTAATCCAGAAGAGAGAGCATGAATCAGCTCCACCATGGACCTTCCCACCAACCGTCAGATCTAAGATCTGATTGACAACAACCAACAAGTAACAGAAATCAAGGGAGGTCTATCATAGACCCTTATTAGTGCGTCACACAAAATCCAGGGAGAGTGGGGGAACCGATGACACTTGTCACCGGTATGACCAGACACACAGCATCAGAATGGAAACATACAAAAAAGGAAAACACGAAGAGAACCAGATCACTTCTCTGTGCTCTTCTCTCTCTATGCTGAAAACTTCTTCAAAACAACATGAACCCTCACCGGAAAACTAAAACACCGCTGGAGAAGATGAAGATGCGGTGGAAACCGCAGTCTTCTTCGGTGAGCCACCATCAAAACCCAGAAATTCCTACATCAACCCCCTCAACTTTTCTTGCTCATTCCAAATCCAAACCCAGATCTTCCTAATTCCTAATCAAAAATAAAAAGCGAACCGTTCCCAAACCAAACCCTAGTTTTGAAACTCTCAAAAATTGATCAAATCGGAGTAAAAGAGGTGGTAATATCACACAGCAATCAACGACAACGTAAACAAAGCACAAGGGTTCAAATTTAAGAGCTACCTCTTGAAGAATCAACCTCAACGAACTTCAGGTAACCCGTTCTTATTTGTCTATCTTGAACCTTCGAACTCTTCTTCTTCCTTTCTGTATGTGATAAGAGGTCTAGCTCAAAGTTCTTTAGAGCTCAAAGGAAAAGCTTTAAAGACACTTGTTATAAGAGAGCTCTCTGCATAGGGTTTGAAAATGGTGATTTTTTAATGTAGTTGCGCTAGGGTTTTCTGAGTCCTCAAGGCAATGAATAGTGTCCTCTTTTTATACCGATAGAATTAGGGTTCCTTGAAAACTTATTGATGAAGAATAGGGTACGAAAATGCAGACACCATTCTGAATTTTGGTGGAACGCTTAGTGTACCAGTCCTCAGAGAATGTCCCCTTGGGATTTTGTCTGTTAGTGCAAAACAATTTGGTCCCATATGCCTTGTTGATTTACTTACTTTTCTGTCTGTGGACCCTTGTCTCATATCACAAACCTATTAGAATTAGGCATTTGTATTGTATTGAACTTGTGATTTGCCACATAATACGAAACTTGTGAAACATAGCTTTGTGATTTGCATTGAGATATGGCATTTGAACTTGTGAATGGACTGATGAATTTGAAGAGTATATATGTATCAAATTGTTAACATGTTCTCTTATTGTTGTAACAGTAGGCTTTGCATTGGTTTGTGAGAGTACCATTGTGAATTGAGATGTCTTGATTGCATATTGTTTTTGAGAATTATAAGCTGACATAAGGTTGACATGGAAACATCCTTGTATTATATCTAACATTGCTTCATTGTTTCATGTATATGAACTTGGTGGGAGAGCTGTTTGGTTGGATATCCCTCTTGAAGTTGGAGGTACGCCATGGAACTGCAGACTTCATTGGCTATGCATAACACTTTTGGGAGAAATCATCTGAAACAGGTCATTGTTACACTCCTTGTTGTTGTAGCAGTAGGGTAGGTTTGAACTAGTGGACTTGATTTGAACTAGGTTAGACACAAAGGGCTTATGGATTTGAACTAGGTTTATGTGTTTTTGGTTGATGGATGAATTAGATGTGAATTGTTAAATGATGACAATGACTTGAATTTGAAGTTTTGACAGAAATTAAAACATGATTCTTAATCACATGGTTAGAAAGTGTTTGATTCTTGGTTTTTTTTTGCATGACAGGTCCTCATAACAGGTTTGGGATTAGGCTTGGATAGGTTTTGTGATTTTTAGTATGACTGATTTTGATAGATTGGTAACTGTTTACTCTTGATGATAGGTGAGTTCACTCTAATAGTTTTGACTTTGTTTGGAGAGTTGCTTGGGGTCATGGAAAACTGCAAGTTTGGAAACTGCACAGCTTGTAGCATCAGGGAGAAATGGAGTTGTGGCATTGACTAAGCTTTGAACATCATTGTTAAATTCAACCATGGCTGCTGATGGAAGAACTTCATCAGCAAGACTTGTTCTAACAACAACATTGCTAGAGGGAAAAGCTCCAACAACATGTATCTTCACAGCAGCTGCAGAAACAACTTTGGTACATCATAGTCAGGTGCCTTCCATCATAAAATCATGCCTTTATGCTTCCATCAATTGTAGTTGAGAAGATAAACTGAATGCTTCTTTGTGATGAGGGCGGATTGGCTCAAATGATATCTTCAACATTTCCCTCATGGTCTTCATGTAGCTTAGATGTGTATCCATGTGTGAAAATGTTTAACTAGATGGATGGTGTAAGAGAAACTTCATGAGTTGCATTCATTTTGATGTTTTGATGATGTAATCCTTTTGTAACTACCCATTGAAATTGTTGAATTTGGCCACTCTTGTATTAACACTTGTAGCACATTTGGAACTCTTTTAAAATCAAACTCCATCAAATAAAAAAAACCTTCTTTTGTGGCTTATGATTCGTCTGATCAAAACTCAATCCTTATGATACTATGCTTCTAAAAGTGACTCAATTGTACATAACATGGGCATGGTTTAAATAAAGCACTCCAATCAAAATCACTTGAGTCTTCATGACCAAAACCAATAATTCCTTAAGTCAAATAATTATGACCACAAGTCAACTTGCAAAATAAATTTTGAAGACAAGGAAATCAAATGGAATTGTAATCCACGTACCAACTCTAAATAGGATTTGAAGTTCACTTCAATGTAAAACAAATCAAACACATCTTGCTCACAACTTGAATTATACAATGAAGCTCATCCATCAATCTTGGCATCAAAGCTCAAATGTGGCCCAAAGATAACAAATTTTCATTGGAGCATGAATGATCATTCTTTGAATCAATTTGCAACAGACCTACATCCCACCCTTGCTTGAATAAACAAAATGATGTTATGGACTTGTCTTGAAAATACATGGTGCAAAATTTGGATTCTTTATGGAGTAGCCTTTGGAAATCACTTGAAAGCATATGATCATGTTCTAGAATAAATCCACCCAAACACTTGAGCAATTGCCCATGTCTTGGCTACCTAGAGCATAAGCATGAAGATAACCTCTTTCACCTCCTCTTGAAGCACAAACACCCTCACAAGAGTTCTCTGAAGTTGAAATCAATGGCCCTAAGCCCTCTGAGTTTTATTAGAAAACCTGATTTCACAAATGAACAAGCAAAACAAAAACTCATAAATGGTTAGCTATGCATGCATGATTGAGTTAAAATGATGGGATCTTAGGGTTAAAAATTAGGGTGTGACAATAACCACAGAATGAGGTGAAAATTTCTTTTAAATCCTCAATGTGTTTTCTTATTTCTGGAGTTTTACCACCATATTGTCCATGTACACCTCAAGGTTCCACCCTATTTGTCAGGAAAAAACCATGTCCATCAATCTTTGATAAGTAGCCCATGTGTTTTTTAACCCAAAAGGAATCACTTCATAGTAGTAATTGTTCCTGTTCGTCATGAATGCCGTTTTGGATGCATCTACCAGATTCATTCGTATCTCATGGTACCCGAAGTACGCATCCAAAAAGCTAAGAAGACGGATGCCCCATCTATAAGCTGGTCTATGTGAGTGTCATACCCCAAATTTGTCCTACCTTTCTTAGCTTTCTCTCTGTAAGATCATTTGGCCTTTGGCCATGATCCTCTGAGAATTAGGTCATAGGATCTTGCGTGCATACTCATTATGACTAACAAGCTTATGCAGGTGCATTAAATTCAAGTGGAGATGGCACTCATTCTCACGGTAAAATACTTTAAGACATGACTAATTGATTCTGATTCAAAGTGGTCCTAGGGTTTCTATTTGATTTGGGCCCCCCTTTTGGAACTCTTTCTCATTCTTGGGCCATCCTTGGATCAATGCTTCAAAAATACCTTGGATGGTGATCGTGAAGGCTGGATCAGATCTTGTAGAAGTGGGCCACCAAGTGCATCAGGGATGCTGGTCGTATGGAGAGGAGGGGGGTGTACCTGCAAGGTACTCCGACGCTCAAGTAAGAAAGGGTCAGAGAAAAGGGGAAAATACAAAGTATGAGTTCTTAGGGTGAATATTGGATACCTGACCCTCTCAAGCGAGAGGGTTTATATAGAGCCCCCAGCGCGTGGCCAACGGTCCTATTTTCGGGGCGAAATAACCGTTTTCCTAAAGAATAAGTAACTTCCCCAACTAGGCGTTATGT
This sequence comes from Lathyrus tuberosus, assembly GCA_022829125.1. NCBI lineage: Eukaryota > Viridiplantae > Streptophyta > Magnoliopsida > Fabales > Fabaceae > Lathyrus > Lathyrus tuberosus. The sequence continues at coordinate 3,418,943 of JALAZF010000081.1, forward strand.
CGGGCAGGGGTGCCCGAAACTAGCCGTTATGTTGGGCATAAGCGTTGTTTCGGGCACCTGCCCTTAACTGTTCAGGGAGCAGTGAAGCCATGCGTGACGGGCAGTAACTCCGGGGAGGAGCGATGTGTTCCTTGCCTGGTTGGAGGACAGAAAGGTAACTTTCTCCCCTTCGTGGATTGGACTTAGGCAATTTGGGCCGCTCTGGAGCAGAAGTGGATTGGGCCATGTCTAGCCATTGGTCCAGTCCAGAACAGGAGCCCCCCAAGTCGTTGCTCTTGAGCATGTGAGTGATGACTTAAGGATAGCTCGTTGCTCCGGGGAGCTAGCATGGAGTCGTCGTTTGGAGACGAGGAGGACTGTCTCGATGTGCTCGTGGCCCCCGGTGTCCATGAAATTCGTGGTCGTGACCTTGTTGCCCGGTGCCCGGGGAGACTAATAGTCAGACAGAATTAGAAATGTTGGGTCGCCACGTGTGCCTAGAGCTCAGTGTAGCAGTTACTAGGTAATGATGGCTAGTTGATAGCCATCATGGCCTACGAGCGCATGTTCGCACGTGCCCCTTTGTATAAAAAGGGGAAATTTGTTCCATTTGGAACTTTTTGCTCTGATTTCTCTTCGTTTCCTTCAGCATTCCTGCCCGTTGCCACCGTCTGCTTGCTCCGACAACCGTTCCAAGCTTCGAGCAGCCACTTTTATCTTCTTACATCAAGTGAGTTTTCTGATCCTTTGTATGTTTTACTCCTTTTTATTGTCAATGGTAGATATCATGTGGTTAGGGCTAGGTTTAGAGGACGAAATAGGTGGATTTCCGGTGATTGTTGGTGGTGGACGGTGGTTGTGTCATTTTTCCACTTTTGACATGTCGCCGGACGTGTTAGTATGTTCTAACGAGGAGGGCGGTTCATGGCGTCATCGTGACAACTATACATGTGTGACCACCATGTTCGTTCATCTTCTGAGTGGGTGATGAGTTTTTCGGTAGAATATTCCCAGATTCCGGTGGAGCTTTGCGATTTCCGGCGAAGCTTAAACGAAAACTGGGTACGAGTGCGAGGAAGCTCCTCGCTTGGGGAGAACTTGTTTCGACCGTCTCCTCGCGGGGAGGTTTTGGTTTTCCTTTTGATGTTAGGGCTTAGGCCGGGGACTTTGTCCTTAGCCCTTTGCGCGCCCTTTCACTTGACTTAGCGGTGGAAGGGTGGATTTGATTTGTTGTCGAATTCACTTTCTTCTCTGCTTTTGAGGTGATTGTTATGGCGACGGGACCATATAGAGAGGTTATCATAGATACGTCTGAGGAAGAAACAGGCTCCGAGGATAATAGTACCTCGACGGCCACGAGTTCGACGGCTTCGAGTTCCCCCAGTGATGTTGGGGAGGAAGAGGAGATGGACGACATGGACGAGGACGTTGCCGTGGACTCTGCCGAGGAGTGGGAGGTGGTCGAACACGCTGAGCACGTGTCTTCTTTTGCGAAGTATTTAGGGGACATTTTTACGGAGGTTGGACCGGAGGGAGAGTGGAAGATGTACCTTTCTTCCGAGGATGAGCGGGTCTGCATGAGCTTCGGGGACCGTTTCACGATGTATGAATATACCTTTAAGGAGCTGGGCCTGAGGTTTCCGTTCACTGATTTTCAGCAGTCAGTGTTCGTACATTTGAAATTGGCCCCCACGCAACTGCATCCTAATTCGTTGGCCTTCATCTGGGCGTTCGAGCTGGTATGCGAGCATCTCTCCATAGGGGCTACTCTCCCTCTGTTCTTCACTATCTTCCATCTTCAAAGGCAACTATCGGGGAGGAAGTACGGTTGGGTGTCTTTGAAGCAGCCCCACAAGTTGTTCGAGCCATTCTCGGAGTTGATACGGACGTTCAAAGTGCGATATTATGTCATCAAGCCCTTGTCCGAAGCTGCCCAGGATAGTACATACGTCTGGGAGATCGAAGTTGACGAGGATGGGAATGACCTACGCGACGAGGATGGAAAGTTTATTGGGAGGAGGATCTATAAGTTCCCCATCCATTGGGCGCCCGATCATTTTGCCAAGAAGCCTAGTGACTATGTTCTCCAACCGAGCGAACTACGCGGGCAGGACGCCGTGGCGTACGAGGTGCTGGTGAAGTGGGTCAACGCCTTCTGGCTTGCTGAGTGTTGGACGAGCAAGGGTAATCCGGTCTTTGAGGAGGACGGGAGTCAGAGGGTTGAGCGTCGATTTATCAATATTAAGGCACTGCTGGAGTGCAAGACTCCCGAGGATGCCGAGAAGCTGCTTGGTAGTCATAGTTATTTAGATTTGTTTACGTTATTTCTTTTCCTCGTATCTAACGTGCTCGTATTTTGTTTGTGCAGGTGAGATGCCTCAGGCTCATGACCGGGTTATGAGGAACGCTCTCGCGAGGAACAAGGCCGGGGCGGCTCCTCCGAAGTCTCGGTTTGCTGGTGCTCGTGCTCCTCTTTCGGTGCAGTCGCTGCGGGGACCTCTTCTTCTCCTACTCCTGCTTCTCGGGGGTCTCCTCTTCCTTTGACCGGTCGATCCAAGCGGCCAAAGTTTAATGACGCTGTGGACCTCACTCGGGCACCGGAGAAGGGGAAGTTCGAGCTTTCTCCTTGCATCCATGACAGGAAATTCTTTGAGGGGAACTCTTTGATCGTGCCTCGGGCGGAGCTCTTCGCTTGGAAAGCATGGACCGCCCGAGCAAGAGGGCGTTGGTGGCCCAGGACGCTTAAGCTTTGGTTAGGATGCTGGAGATGACATCCGTTTATGCTGAAGGGGACTTTGCAACCGAGGCTGAACTCAAAGCTGCTCGGGCTACCATGGCGTCCCTCAGAGAAGAAGCCAAGGTTACCGACGATGCTCAGAAGAAGGCTGAGGAGGAGGTGGCTCGATTGAAGAAGGAGAATTCCATGCTAGCGGCAGAGAAGAAAGCTTCTGAGGAGCTGGTCCAGCAATTGAGGGCGGCCAATGCCCCAAGTGACGATGAGTCGGAAGATGTGAAGGAGTTAAAGACGAGATCCGAGCTGGTTGCCCATTTGCTGACGGCCGAGGATGATGGTATTGTTGTTGCGGAGGAGTCCTTTAGAAATGCCGTGGCTCAGCTGCAGGTGGTGAACCCTGAGCTTGACTTTTCTGTCGAGGGTACTCACTATCTGGCGCATGTTGAGGATGGCCGGATTGTCATGCTCGACGCTCTCCTTGAAGGGAACCCCGAGGATCAGCCTGTAGAGGACCAGGGACCTCAGTCTGAGCCACCCGAGCACATGGACCAGTGAGGAGTTTGTGCTTTTGATGTAGTAACTTGTCCGGCCTGCGTGCCGAGTGACTGTTGTAATTTATTTTTTGGTGGGCATGGCCCCCGTTTTATGTAACTCAGTACAATCGTGGCCCTTGCGGCCACATATTATGTTAAATTATTACATGTTTGATTCTGTTATCCGCATGGCTTTACTTGCTTTTATTTTTTGCTAAGTGTTGTACTCATGCTCGTTGTGAATGTGTGTCTACCCGTGATTGGGAGTATTTGACTTGTGCGAATAATTTAGGAGGATTGCTCGATGTAGATGTGTTCGGTAGTGAGGGGAATTGGTCAAACGGCCGGGGAATATCCTGGCAGGGGTGCGGAGCTCAGGTCGCGTTTGAGGCCTGAGTTCGCGGCGTGAACGTCCCATCGCGAGTTGGGGTTCTGCCTGTCATGGTACTTTGACGATAGCGGTGCTCGATCGAGGACCGCTGTCGAGTGGTTACCCAGCTCGTTACTGAGCGGGGTTCTGCTTTATTCGTATGCGAAGCTTGTACCTAGGCGTTCATAGTGGTCGGTAGGAGATGTCCGTCGTTGTGACGGTCGAACCGAGAATCCAGGCCTTAGCTATAGTATTGTTTTAGCTTTTCGGCGTTCCATGGTCGAGCAAGTTCTTCCCCGGTGAGATATTCTAGGTAGTAGGCCCCATTTTCCGTTTTTGCTCGGATGCGGTAGGGTCCTTCCCAGTTGGCTGCTAGTTTGCCTTCGCGAGAGTCTTTATGGTTTCTTCTTAGAACAAGGCTTCCCACGTCGAACTCTCGTCGTATCACCTTGGCGTTGTGCCTGATGGTAATTTTTTGTTTCAGTGAGGCTTCGCGGAGGGCTGCCCTAGTTCGGATTTCCTCGACGAGGTCGAGTTCTTCTCTCAATGACTCGTCGTTCATCTCCTCGTCTAGGGGCGACTCTGTCCGCCTAGAGGGCACGTGAACTTCGACGGGAATTACAGCCTCGGTCCTGTATGCTAGGCGGAAAGGTGTTTCCCTGGTCGTTGAGTGTGGAGTTGTGCGGTATGACCATAGTACGCTGTGCAGTTCCTCGACCCATGCCTTCTTTGTTTCGTCCAACCTTTGCTTGAGGCCTCGAAGGATGACTCGGTTGGCTGCTTCAGCCTGCCCGTTTGTTTAAGGGTACTCTACGGATGCGAAGTGCTACTTCGTGCCCAGCTGGGCGACGAAGTCTTGGAACTTCCTGTCCGTGAATTGCGTCCCATTGTCCATTACTATCACTTGGGGGATACCGAAGCGTGCAAGGATGTTCCGTTTGTAGAAACGCAGGATGTTGAGGGCAGTTATTTTGGCTAGAGCTTCCGCTTCTATCCATTTCATGAAATAGTCTACGCCCACTATTAGGTATTTGTTCTGACTTGATCCTACCACGAAGGGTCCTAGGATGTCTAGGCCCCACCAGGCGAATGGCCACGGGGAGGACATAGCCTTGAGCTCGTTAGACGGAGCCAGGTGCATGTCCCCGTGCCGTTGGCATTTATCGCATTTCTTTACGTGTTCTTTCGTATCGTGTTGCATGGTTGGCCAGTAGTATCCTGCTCGGAGGGCCTTTCGAGCAAGGGACCTTCCGCCGAGATATTGGGCGTTGATTCCCTCATGGATTTTGCGCAAGATGTCTGCGACCATTTCCTCCTCGACGCATTTGAGTAGCGGAATGGAGAATCCCCGCCTGTAGAGTTTATCTTCGACCAAGACATAAGAGCAGGCTCTTTGCCTGACTATGCTGGCCTCCTTTGGGTCGGACGGAAGTTCGTCTTTTGTGAGATAGTTGTAGACTGGGGTCATCCAGCAGTTGTTGTCGCCGATTACCTGCACATCGAGGGTCGGGGAGGTCTTCTCGATGCTGGGTCAAGGAAGTACTTCCTGTATGACAGATTTGTTTCCTCCTTTCTTCTTTGTGCTAGCTAATTTGGATAGCACGTCTGCTCGCACGTTATGTTCGCGGGGAACGTGTTTCACTTCCACTGTTGTGAACTTCGCCATCTCCTTCTTGATTAGGGCCAAGTATTCGATCAGGTTTTCGTTTTTGGCTTGATATTCTCCCCGGACCTGGAGGGCCACGAGTTGTGAATCCGTGCAAATGACGACTTCTTCTGCGCCCAGGTCCTCGGCAAGGCGTAGCCTATCGAGGAAGGCCTCGTACTCAGCCTGGTTGTTAGAGGTTGGGAAGGACAGGGTGAGTGATACTTCAACGATGATTCCTTCATCGCTTTCCAGTATGATTCCTGCGCCGCTCCCTGCCGAGCTTGAGGCACCGTCAACGAAAATGGTCCATTTGCGCGCTTTGCTTGCGGGGGAGTCTGCGAATGTCATTTCTGCGACGAAGTCGGCCAGAGCTTGGGCCTTGAGGGCTTTTCTGCTTTCGTAATGGATGTCAAATTCAGACAGTTCTAATGACCATTTGAGCATTCGGCCGGCCATATCTGGTCGTCCGAGCAGTTACTTTATGGGTTGATCTGTTCGAATCACGATCGTGTGAGCCAAGAAGTAGTGTCTTAATCTTCTAGCTGCATTGATGAGGGCCATAGTAGTGTCTTAACTTTGGTCCTTGTAGCGCTTTGCTCATGAAATATATGGGTTTCTGCCTGTCAGGTGTCTCGCGGATGAGAGCGGCGCTCACTGCTTCGGTTGCTACGGCCAGGTACAGGTACAACGTTTCGCCATTGTCCGGACGAGAGAGGACCGGCGGCTCTGAGAGCGCTCGTTTCAGATGGAGAAAGGCCTTGTCACACTCCTCGGTCCATTCGAATGCTGCCTCCTTATGGAGGAGTTTGAAGAATGGTAGGACGTGCTGGGCGGACCTGGCCACGAAACGAGATAGTTACGCGAGCATCCCGTTGAGGGACTGGATGGATTTTTTGGACCTGGGCGTAGTAAACTCGGAGAATGCCCGACATTTGTCGGGATTGGCTTCAATTCCTCGTTTCGTCAAGTAGAAGCCGAGGAATTTGCCTGCCTGGACACCGAACGTGCACTTCTCCGGATTAAAATACATTTTGTATTTCCTGGCCTGTTCGAAAACCTTCCTCAAATGGGCAGTATGATCGGTTTCCTCGTGGGATTTTACGATCATGTCGTCCATGTAGACTCCGAGCATGTCGCCTATTTCTCCCCGGAATACTTTGTCCATCATTCGTTGGTACGTTGCTTCGGCGTTCTTCAGGCCGAAGGGCATTACGTTGTAGTAATAGTTGCCCGATTCGGTCATGAAGGCCGTATATTTTTTGTCGGACATTGCCATCGGAATTTGATTATAGCCCGAGTAGGCGTCCATGAACGATAAAAGTTTAAAACCAGCAGAATTATCAACGAGTTTATCGATATTGGGGAGGGGTAGGCATCCTTCGGGCATGCCTTATTGAGATCGATGTAATCAATGCACATGCACCATTTTCCATTAGATTTTTTAACTAGTACAACGTTGGACAGCCAAGTGGTGTACTTGGCCTCCGAAATAAATTTGGCCTCGAAGAGGTCCTTTATAGCTTTTTCAGCAGCCTCCATTTTCTCCGGAGATTGCTTTCTCCTACGTTGTGCTACGACCTTGACGGCCGGGTCGATTGTCAGCTGGTGGCAGGCGACGGACGGATCCAAGCCGGGCATTTTGGCGGCGCTCCATGTGAAGAGGTCGGCATTCTCCTGGAGGCATGCTTTGAGCTGCTTCCTTGCAATGTCGGGCAGGTCTGCTCCAATCTTCACTCCCCGTTGGGGGTCTTCGCCGAACAAAATGATCTCAAAGTTGCCATCTGGGATAGGGCGCATCGGATGGGAGCTGCTGCTGGACGATGTAGACGGGTTGGCAGAAGCTGCTCATTCCTCCGGTTGGTCTTCTTTGGGGAAGCGATTGTCGAGGTCAATTGAGTCGACCTGGGGCAGAGGCTTGGCTTCCTCGGATCTGCTTGGCAATGCTGGCTTGCCCGACGCTTTTGGCTTGGACGCAATGGCTTTGAGCCCCTTTGTAGCTGCCTCAAAACATCATCGTGCAACTTCGATGTCGCCGTGGAGGGTGGCGACCATTCCCTTTGAAGTGTAATACTTCATCTTCAGGTGGACTGTTGAGGGCACCGCTACCAACTCGGCCAGAGTTGGCCTTCCGAAAATGCACTGGTAAAGCGACGGGCAGTCGATTACCAGAAATTACACCTTGATGGATCTGGTCGTCTCAGCTGATCCGAAGGTCATGATCAATTCGACGTATCCCCACAGATTGGTCACTGACCCGTTGAATCCCTGTAAATTGGAGCCTACATAGAGGGTAAGGTGTGATTCGTCCAGCTGAAGTTTCGAAAACAGTTGGGAGTACATGATGTCGACCGAGCTGCCCTGGTCGACGAGTATTCTACAAACGTCAAAGTACGCCATTCGGGCTCTGACGAGCAAAGGTATGCTTGAGTTCGGGGAACCCCCGAGGAGCTCCTCCCAGTAGAAGGAGATGGGAACGGACCCCTTCTAGGCCTGATCAAGCATGGTCACCTTGTTGGAGCTTGTGTTGATCAGGTGCTCGAACTTTCGTTTCACATAGCCCACATTGACTTTGTTGAAACCCCCGCCAGAGATGACCATGGCGGAGGGAAATGTCTCCCACGGGCTGTGGGCCATGAAATAAGCAGGGGCACTGAGCCCGTCCAGGACGTAGAAGTCCTCTGGTTGCGATATGGATATAGCGACCTGTATATTGGCGTCTTCCGAGGAGGGTACCTCCTCCTCTATCTTCTTGGACTCCTGGGCATCCTGCCGAGGAGTGTCCTTCTTCTTCGCGAACTGTTTCAGGTGACCGTCCCTGATCAATATCTCAATGGCATCCTTCAGATGGATGCAGTCCTCTGTTGTGTGGCTGTGACTCTTGTGGAAACGACAGTATTTCAATTTGTCCATGTTTGGTCTGTTCGGTAGTTGCTTGGGGAACCGGACCCCTGCCTGCTTGAACTCCGAATTGGCACATTCGGACAATATCTTTTCCCTGGAGACGGTCAGGGGGATGTAGTCATGGAACCGCCCGGAGGGTCCCTTGTTGTCACGGGAGTCACGAGGACAGTCCTTGCGCCTCCGTTCGCCCCGACGAGATGTCGAAGCTTCCTCTCCTCTGGATGACCGAGCATTCTCCTGATGGCGTGATGCTCGGACGTTGCTGGCCGCAACCTTCTCTTCATACTGAATGTGTGATTGGGCTTTGAGGAGGAGGGCGTCTAAGTTCCTCGGTGGTGCGAGGCCAATGGCTTTAGAAAACTCAGAGCCTGGGCGGAGCCCTTGCTCGAGCAGAAACTTCTTCATTTCGTTCGTTGTAGGGACCTGTACAGCTTCCTTGTTGAACCTCTCGATATATGTGCGGAGACGTTCGTCTTTTCCTTAGATTATGGCCCCAAGGGAGACCTCAGTTTTGGGGTGGCGGCGAGATGCTGTGAAGTGCCGCGAGAACATCCTGCCCAGTTGTCTCCACGAGGTAATGGACTCCTCGGGCCTTTGCTTGTACCATGTCATCGCTCCCTTTTAGAGCGTGGTTAGGCATGGCAAAAAAAACTGAGACCCGCCGGACCCGCCCCGAAATTAGCGGGGAAAACCCGGTTTAACTGGGTGCGGGTGCGGGTGCGGGTAAAACCCGATTTTTTATTACGGGTGCGGGTGCGGGGGCGGGGGATGCTACTACCCGCCCCGCACCCGGCCCCGCCCCCGCCCCGGTCTACCTTAATTTTCTTTTATATCTTATTTTAATTATTTTATTATATATTTATTAAAGTTATTTTAATTTTTAAAAATAGTTTTACTAAAAAAACATGTTTATTAATTATTTTACTCTTTAAAAACATGTTTATTATTAAAATAATTAATTTTTTAATTAAATTATTAATTTTTATTATTATGAAAAATATTTATTTAAAAAAAAATAGTTTTGCGGGTGGGGGCGGGGGCGGGGGCGGGGAACCCGTTCCCCATTGGGGGCGGGTCTGGGTGGTAGTTTTTTACCCCCGACCGGGTGCGGGTGCGGGGGCGGGTCTGTTTCAGGGTGGCGGGTGCGGGTGCGGGGCTGCTCAAACCCGCCCCCGACCCGCCCCGTTGCCATGTCTAAGCGTGGTCGGGAACAGTCGGTATTTGATGGCGCCTCGTACGCCGCGGTAGTCTAACAGCGCATCGATGTTCTCGATGTGCTCGTCAGGGTCAGTGGTTCCGTCGTACGTACCCAGTGACGGGGGTTTCTCCAAGCCTTTTGGGATACGGGTAGCCAAGATCTGCTGGGACAATGGGTCGCGAGGCTCGTCGTCGCTGCTAGAACTGGTGTATGATGGGGACCGAAGGGGATGCTCGCGGCGGAGGTTCCTCCGGGGAAAAGGGGAGCAGTTCCTTCGCGGAGAAGGTAAGCGGTTCCTTCGAGGAGAAGGTGAGCGGGCCCGGCCCTTAGACTTGACCGGGGGAGATTGTTCGTTCCTTCGAGTCCTCTTGTGGTCGTGAGCGTGCTGGTCACGCAGGGAGATCTGGTCGCGCTTCCGGGCTGCGCGAGAATCAGGCTCTTGGTGCAGTCTTTGGTCGATGTCTCTCCGAGGCTGCGGGCTCCTTGATCGTCGCTGGTTCCTCCGCGGAGGAGGGGATCTTGGACGGCTGGACTCTTCTAACTCCCCGATCCTCTCATTTTGCTGCAGGATCAGGGTGTTGGTTTTGTTGATCGCCTCCAGGAGGGCCGCCACGGCCTGGTCGGCGTTGGGCAGAACAGGAATGGGCTGGACGTCAAATGAAGGCTGATCATTGTTGTGATCAACAGGGGTAGGGGAAGGAGAAGCAGTGGCTCTGTCCCTGAGGAAACGGGTATCTCGGAGGAGAGATGAATGGTTGTCAACGTCAGATTTGTTGACGGGGAGGATGATGGTTTGGAGAGCATCCTTGGTACGATCTTGGGAGGCCATGATCGTGATGATCTTTGAGAATTGTTTTGATCTTCGGTTTCCGAGGAAAGAAAGATGGGGAGAACAATGGTTCCCACAGACGGCGCCACTGATCGTGAAGGCTGGATCAGATCCTGTAGAAGTGGGCCACCAAGTGCGTCAGGGATGCTGGTCGTATGGAGAGGAGGGGGTGTACCTGCAAGGTACTCCGACGCTCAAGTAAGAAAGGGTCAGGGAAAAGGGGCAAGTACAAAGTATGAGTTCTTAGGGTGAATATTGGATACCTGACCCTCTCAAGCGAGAGGGTTTATATAAAGCCCCCAGCGCGTGGCCAACGGTCCTATTTTCGGGGCGAAATAACCGTTTTCCCGAAGAATAGGTAACTGCCCCAAACTAGCCGTTATGTCGGGCATAAGCGTGGTTTCGGGCACCTGCCCTTAACTGTTCGGGGAGAAGTGAAGCCGTGCGTGACGGGCAGTAACTCTGGGGAGGAGCGATGTGTTCCTTGCCCGGTTGGAGGGCAGAAAGGTAACTTTCTCCCTTTCGTGGATTGGACTTAGGCAATTTGGGCCGCTCTGGAGCAGAAGCGGATTGGGCCATGTCTAGCCATTGGTCCAGTCTAGAACAGATGGGTTTTGTGGTCATATCTCATTAAAGTCAAGATCGGGCTTTGGTTTCTTATTGCTCATGGTTTTGGACGCATTATTCCTCAAGAGTTTTGGCGATTGTTAAGAGCTCTTCATGGTTGCAAGTTCAAGCAAAAAAATCATTTATTATTCCAAGATTCAAAGTTCAAGTTCATTGCTCAAGATTCCAAACTTCAAGTGCATCATTCACCAATTCAAGTTCATTTCAATTTACCAAAGGCAAGGAATTCATCAAAATTAAAACTTTATTTCAAGGAGCTTTCAAGATTGCAAAGACATACTTCATTGTCCATTTTTCCAATTCAATTTCACAAGCCCACATTTAGAAGTCCATTTTCAATCCACATTTTGATTCAATTCTAAATCCATTTTGTATAATCCAATTTCCCATTTTTAAGTCCAAAATCCATGTCCTAATTTTAACATCCACTTTTCAATCCACTTGGTCCATTTATAAACCCATATCTATTTTAAGCCTACATCCATTTTCCATTTCACATATCCACATTCAAAACCAATTATCCATTTAAAGTTCTAAATCCATCCATGTCCAAACAAGTAGAATCCATATCTAAAATAATAATCCATTTTTTTCTACAAAAAACTCATTGCAAAAATCCCAAAATTCCATGTTTATGATCATTCTCTTTTTGTCAAGATTACCATTCAAGACAACCACCATTTTTATTTCTAAAACATTTCAAAAACACAATCAAACACAAATTAATGGAATAGAGGACAAGAAATCACAACTTTTATTCTTTCCAAAACAATTCACAAACATGATAAATAAGAATGGGAAGTTCTTCAAGTAATAGAATCACATCCAAATGGTAAGAGTAAAGTTCCAAAGACAAAATTTAACAGTATAATTCTACTCATCAATGCACTCATCAATGTGTTCCTAATTCATTCAAGCCTGTAAATTGCAATCTTCATCATTTGAGAAGGACACGCACAATATCAGTGAACAAACAGTATACACAGGAAGGGTAGAATAGAGTAGAAGAGAAGAAAGAATAAGCAATTGCAACCATGCCAGAACTACACGCTACCAGAGATAGGAAATTCGTCGGACTAGCTCTGCCCAAGTAATCTTCCTTTGTTTTCTTGTTACCGGCATGTTCTTCATGATGTACTGAACAAAACCCCTCTGTTATTTGCTCGAAATCATGTTTGAATAAAATTTAATTTGAGTTTTTAATATTAGGGTTCATAAACTAATTTTGAAATTAAATGATGTGGTGTGAGATTTGTCAAATTTAGGGACCAAATTCATAATCAGGAGGATGAAACGAGTGGTATGGTATTTTGTTTCGTTGGTTTCGGTTGAATTTTGTGAGGAAGGAAGGTGGCCATGGCGGTGTTTACGCATGAATGAAAGAGATGAAGTTTCTGAGCTTTTGTTTCATTTACTCTCTCTATTTTCATTTGCATTTTCTTAGTTTTTTTTATATATATTTCTTTTATCCATTGCCGTGTGGTGATTTCTTTTTCAAATAAAGGAAGAGTTAGTCAAAGTTATATGTGTAGATGTTTCCTAACTTATTACACAATTATTAACCATTAATTTTTTTTCTCTTTAATTTTGTTTTAATTACTACGCCATGTGTCACATTCTAAATAAAACGGCGTGTTTTGTTTTTCTAAAGAAAAGGTAGGAAATTAGAATCATGTTGTTAACAACATTCATGGGACACCTCTCCCCACATTTCCTTGTTTATTTATTTTTTTAATACTTTTTTTAGTTACTCCTTTTTTAGTTTATTATTTTAATAAATAAAATTAGGGTTTTAATAAATTGGGTTTTTGGGCTCAGATTTTGTTTCCACTTATATCTAACTTGGTATGTCCACACCCCTTTAATTCAGCTTTGCACCTCCTTTTATTTAATTTAATTTTCATTTTATTTATTTTTCTTAACAAATAATTAATATAAATTTTGATTAAATTCTTAGATCAGTTTTTTATGTTAATTAAACCTCTAATTTTGATTAATTAAGCTTCCATTTGACTAATTGAAATTCTCAAATCCAATTGAGTAATTAAAATTCTAATTAATCTTAATTAAAATTTTAATTAATTTTGAGGTTAACTTTGGTTAATTACTGTCAAGTTCTTATGGAAGTCTTGATGACTGTTAAATAATCCCGATGCATGCTCTTGATGCTTTTGATTCACATGTTCTCTTTAGGATATTCCATTATGTGATTAAGTTTTTTATCACTCAATGTTGAATTAGACTCTAGGATCAAACTGTTGCATGATAACATTAGGGCAGTTCTCCTCATATCCTAACCCTAGGTCCTTAGTATTAGGGTAGATTTCATTTCCAATTAAAATAAAAAATACAAAAAATATTTAACTAAATACGTTATGTATCATGCGCCATGAGCCTTAAGTACATAGGAAAAGATGAGCGAGGGTTTTCCTTACCTCTTCTTAGGGTATTTCGTACGTGAGACGCCTGGATCGTATTTTTCGAGGTACGACAGTGAGGGAGTGGATAGGAATCCTTTGGGTATGCCTTGTTTACGTTAGTTAAATCCACACACATTCGCCACTTCCCATATTTCTTTTTCACCATGATTATGTTGGCTAACCACATCGGGTACCTGATTTATTTGACAAACCCGACCTTTAAGGGCTTTCCAACTTCCTCTTCTACAACCTTCCTCTTTTCTTCGCATTCCTTCCTTTTTCTCTGTGCAACCGACTTGGTGGTGTGATATAATGCTAAGTGGTGACAGACTATGTTGGGGTCAATCCTGAGAATATTTGCTAGTTTCCAAGCAAACAAGTCTACATTTTCACTTAATATTTCGATGACACCGACTTCCTCCTCTAGAGATAGTCCTTATATGATCTGAGTTGTATGCGATGGCTGGGTCCCAATCTGTACCGTTTTCACCTCCTCCATAGGTGTAAGACTATCTTTTACTGGGTCCTCCCTTGGATCTATATCCACCATATTCATTTTCACCGGTTCATTGGCATGATTTCTTTTCTTGGGTCTCAGACCGAAGGGAAATCGCGATTCAAAATGTAGTGGAAATTAAAATTTCCCTTTAGCGATCCTTACGAAAGATCATGATCAGTGATAAAATGATTACCTCTTGTGGCGATGAAACCTTTGATTCTGAATCGAAGGAATGATCATGAGCGATGTACGATGAACAACGCCTCTACTCAGTCCACACGAACAACTTCCTTTAGTCTCAGTGCTAGCTGCTACGATTGAAGGCTTTGAGTGAGAGATAGAGAGAAGGAAAATACGGCTAGGGTTTCACAACTGAATTTTCATCAAGTGTTTATGCTTCTGCACAAGGGTTATATTTATAGAACCACTTGTGTGGGATGCAAGCTAAAAAGCCCACTTAAGTGCACACACATTATATCTTATGATGTACTGTATATCACTTAAGAACGCGGTACCTTACCACAATCCGTATTCCACTTAAGTGCACCGTACCTTACAGTGTTACATATTTACTTAAGTATATCGTACCTTACGTTGTGCCTTATTTACTCTACCTCTTATCAAACCGTCCTTATGTGTGACCTGTAGGATTTTGCGATGTTGGTAATTATATTAAATCATGCATTTAACATAATAAACAGTGAGCGGTATCTAGCAACACATCACTGCTACCCAAGTCACGAAATTGTCATGTGATCTGACAAAACCTTTTGTGATAGTGCTTGTGTGTACAATTACCCTTTTACCCTTATGTCTATATTGAACACAAGGCATATACCGTGTCATCCTTGTTCAGTTCAATATTGGGCCCTTAGACATTTATCCTGTTATGCAGGATGGGCAAATTCCATCTAGGTCACTCATGTCCCTCAACATGCTTTATGAAGTACCCATCAACTGTCTTTATAGTCATCCAATTACGGACAATGTTTGATCATCAATAAAGTACTTGACTCTACATCTAGGGTCCATAGTGGTTTCAGGTCGAAGGGTGGTATACACCACTATCACCATGAGAGTAACTTATGACACTTTGCATAATATTCTATGTAGTACTCTCATAGTGGGTCAATCCATTATAAATATTACTCCTAATATTCATACCTATGTTATGACTTGATAACTCCTTATCCATGATCCATGAGATGTGATCATCAGTCTATCTACATAATAGTCTTAATGCTTTAAGGTTATCCCATTTCACATTAAAGCTCGACAACAGATACTTTAAGAATAGTGTCCTTATGTTTATTGAAATCTCATGATTAAGTCACACTTAAAATTTCATTAAACGAACTAGCTATTCTAGGGACTTTATCACTTTGGAAAAATAAACATAATAAAGAAATGCCTTTTATTATTAATAAATAATTTGATATAAGTACCAAAAGTATTGGCCTCTAGGGCTTACACCAACACAGGCTATCTTCGTAACATCTTCTTTCTACTTCTTGACCACCTTTTATTACTCCTTCCTGACCGTCTTCCAGCAGATATTTTAGAGTGAGGTACAAGGTGGAAAAAGCTGCTTCCATGGCGTTTAAACTGGGCCTACTGATGTTGATGTTGTAGGGAGATACTGTGTCGATAATCAAGTATCTCACGTGGATACTTTTGGCATCTTTACCCTTGCCAAAAGTGGTCATCACGGGCCAATATCCTAATACCTGTACCTATTCTCCAAAAAATCCAACCAGTGTCCCCATGAAGGATAACAACTCGATGACATTAAGATTCATTCCTTTGAATGCTTCCCAGTATAAGATATCTGCTGAACTTCCCGGGTCGACTAGTACTCGCTTCACACTCTAATTTTGTATTTTAACTCTGACCGCCATTGGATCATCCTCCTGGGCTACTATCCCTTCAATATCATTTTCAGAAAAGGAGATCGTAGCTCGATTTTTTCTTCCTTCCAGAGTCGATCTTTGTCTGACATGCATTACCGTTCTGGCATATTTTTTTCGCACTGAGCTAGATTCTCCACCCCTTGCAAATCCTCCTGCAATAGTATTCAATATGTGAATCATCAGATCTTTATGGATTTTTTTATACTTTCGTCTTTCTTTCGTTCAAAATTATCCAAGCTAGCATCTGTTGTCGCCATTTGGTTGCCGACGTTAGCGACACACTCTTATGACTCCGTTTTAGTTCTGACAGAAATTAGTAGCAGTGGTTTAAAGTTTTCTAAGGCTTAATCACCATAGATAGCTTCTGACGAAGCTTGAGAATCTAAAGGTTTCCTCACTGCAAGTAATGAGGTTATATTTAGTGGCGAAGATAAGTCACTTCCACTAGAAAATGACTCAAATATAGCGTAAGTATGATGCAAGCTATATTTCATAAACTTGTGTGGCCTAGGCAATTTTTACCGAGGCCCCACGATGAGCGCCAAATGTTCTTGCTAAAACACTAAAAGGTTGACTTCCTTGTTATTTCTCAAGGAGAGTCTTAGATGACCATTTTCAAGTGTATGTTTTGTGTATGAGTATTGTGAATTCATTCCCCTCTGTTTCTCAGGCGCTCCTTATTTATACGTCTCCCTTTGCTGGAACACTTCCCTGTTACGTCCGCCACCTCCATAATTGCTCACATAATGTCTGCCTCTTCAATGATTGTAACTCTCCAGTTATAATGTGTGTTTTTGTAGCCGTCCCTTGTATCCTTTGGTGTGGCATCTGAGCTTTATATTCGCCACACTCTGTATGGCCGAGTCAGTTCTCAATTAATGTGAGGTCGGCTTATCATTTTTGTAGTCGATTATTCTTAACCGGGATCCGACTTATAAGCAGGTATATAATCTTCAGATTAGTCATTCCAGCCATGCTGGACATTACCGGGTTCATATCTCAGCTGGTCAACATAATTTCTGGGATGTACAATATCGTAAACATATATTTGAACAATAAGAAGATGTTTTCGTTGATGTTTGATGAAAAGCGTAGTATCTACCTTCCCTTTAGAGTATCCTTAATCAAGTAAAATTTACTAAGTCGCTCATGCAAAGCCCTGGGGGCTTGTTCAAGAACATACAAAGCTCATTTAAGTTTATAAAAAAGATTAGGATACTCATGGTTTTCAAATCCGGGAGGTTGGGAAACACACTTCCTCATTTATGTGACCATTAAGGAAATCACTTTTCATGCCTATTTGAAATAATTTGAAGTTTTTGGAGCAAGCAAAAGCTAGTAAAAGGCGTATAGCCTCGAGGCGGGCAACCAGAGCATAACTTTCCTCATAGTCTATGCCCTCCTCTTGGTTATATCCTTGAGCCACTAGCCGGGCTTTGTTTCGAGTTATCACTCAGTTTTCATCTAGTTTGTTTCTAAAAACCCACCTAGTGCCAATGATTTGATGATCTTGCAGAGGTGGGACAAGGTCCCACACATCATTTATTTTAAACTGATTTAACTCATATTGCATGGCCATTAACCAATTCTCATCAATCAAGGCATCTTTTGTGTTTTTAGTTTCAACTTGTGAAACAAAAGTAAATTGATAACAAAAATTACTTAGCTTAGAGCGGGTTGTCACACCTTTGGTAATATCTCCAATAATGTTGTCGATTGAATGCTCCTTGGAAGACCTCCAAGCCAAAGGAATATCTTCCTTTTAGTTGGACTCTCATCCTTATCATTTTCAAGATTGTCATCTTACCCCTCCTCAGGTTTCACCACTTCAGGTTGATCAATCCCTTTGTCGGTGTCATTGAGTATGTCTTCTGAAGATACACTTGTATCATGAAAAGAAATGCCTTTTCCGACATTTTTTTGGATAAGACTAATCAAATGTGACATGAAAAAACTCTTCAACAACAAGTAATCTCTTATTGTATACTCTATATGCCTTTCTAGATTGAGAGTATCCAATAAAGATATCTTCATCGACTTTTGCATCAAACTTCCCCCAAGGTTATCCTTTCCATTATTTAAGAAAAACCATTTGCATCCAAAGACATGAAGATGTGATAAATTTGGCTTTCTACCCTTTAAAAGTTCATATGGTGTTATATTCAAAATATGATGAATAAGTACCCTATTCAAAACATAACACACTGTGCTAATAGCACCGACCCAAAAATATTTTGGTAGATTGCTTTCATTGAGCATAGTTCTTGCCAACTCCTTTAAAATTATATGTTTGCGCTCTACAACACCATTTTGTTATGGAGTTCTTGGAGCGGAAAAATTATGTTCAACGCCATGTTTATCACAATGATAACGCGAAATTATATTGTATATTTGACTTGACTTACAGGAATTTTAGTTGCGATTTCTATTATTTTCTTTGATTTATGTTTTATTATGACGGTAGTTTATTGCGTTTTTTAGGTGCTTAAAAGAATGGATCTTATTTACAAAAGAAGAAAATGGAAGAGAAAAATGGAAGAAATAATGAAGGAAAGAAAGAGGAAGGAAAGAAATGATAAAATATTAAAAGAAAAGAAAAAAAGGGGGTGGGGCCCACCACACAACATAAAGGTGGCGCCTGCCACACCTTATGAAGGTGGCGCCCACCACAAGAGTAATGTGGCGACAACCACAAGAGGAAAGGCATGAAATGTGTGGCGTTTGCCACATAGAAACAAGGAGGTGATGTGGCGAGGGCCACTTAGAAGTAATGTGACGACTGCCACAAGACCACAACCCTATATTTCTCCGGTTTCTCCTCCACGTCCAAACAGATTCATTCAACCAATTGTTCCTATTTTCACGGAGAAATCGCCCGTAACCTACGAAGACCACTGAGTATAAATAGGAGTTTTCGTCTTCAGTTTAGGGGTCGAAGTTTATGCGCGGAAGCGCTGTTCATAGTTTTAGGCAGAAATTAGATTGTAAAAGTGGTAGTTTTCTCACATTGAGGAACTACTACACAATTAGTATTAGACCTATAATTTGTGTAATGCTTGGACCAAAGCTTTCCGCCATTAATAAAAGTTATTTCAGTTCCGCATTTATTCCAAGACCCGTAATTTATTTCCGGCTTTTACAGGTTTTTATCGCATTATTTGTTATTATCGTTTTTGTACTCTTTAATTAATTATCATGTTGTTTTCAATTGAAATTATCATGTTTAGTTTGTCTATGTTTAATTCCATGTCTTGCTAAATTGTTTAGAGTCCGGTATGTGAGGACTGTCGTTCCGACGGACCTCGGTAATTACATTAGCGTTAACTTAGAATAAATTATGTTTTGGTCTTTGTTTCCAAGTTTAATTTAAATAGCTTTGTCACGAGAGTGAGAGGTTATTTAACACTGTTTCGTCACGAGAGTGAGAAGCAAGTAAAGGTTAGAGCCGGCACTGCGAGAGCATAAGGATCGAACCAGATAGTGGGAACGGGGCATTGATTCTAAAAACAGCGAGAGCGCTTTAGGTATCGATTAGGATCTAATTGATTTTCAAAATACGTTTTCTAATTAGAACAGGCGAGCGAGAGCAAAATCCTGTGGTTAGGAGATGTGGCTTTAGTCAATAGCGCGAGAGTGTGAGGCGGAGTCTTTAGATCAATATTTTCTACGGAACATAAGTAAATTAATTCCAACCAATTACAGAGTGCCTAAGGTACGCGGAATCCATATTTCAGTCTCTCTTTTCTGTTATATTTTCTTAGTTTTATTTTAGTTCTAGTCCTCGTTTCCCTTTTATCAATTATCATTAGCCTTAGCTTTACATCGCAACAATAGATAACGGTAGGTTGACATTGGTCTCTGTGGGTTCGAAAATCTTTTATATTACTTCGATATTTCCGTGCACTTGCGGACGCACCAAGTTTTTGGCGCCGTTGTCGGGGACCAACGGTCAATATTATGATTCCGTTGTTGCACCGTATAGACTAAGACACTCGTATCTCTAAATTACTATGTATCACCCAAATTTCTTCTACGATGACTACTCCCAAAATTTTGAGGATCCGAACCCAAATTTTCTCTACAATTACCAACCGCCAGACTCCCAGTATTTTGAGGAACCTCACCCAAATTTTCTCTATGATTACCATTCCCAAATTTTGAGAAACCACAAGAATCCGTTAACTCTAACCTGGAAACATTAATGGAGGATTTCATTGAAACAACAAGTAATTGTAGGCTAGAATCTATGATGGAGCACTTTGTGGAGACACAAACTCTCCAGAATGAAGAGTTTAGAAGACAACATCTTGATACTTATGAAACCCTTAGGCAGATAAACACTATGGTCGAGTCCCTCGCGACTCACACTGAGGCATTGGAGACTCAAATCTTCCTGCTTGCACAGACACCTAAAGGGCCCTCCCCTGAGGAAAATGTGTATGTTGTAACAACCAGTAGTAATAAACAAATCGAAAATCCTAAAGAGAGTGATAATGAGGTTGAGGAGAGTTCTGGTGAGAAGAGAGTAGAGATTAAGAAAAATCCACTGACACCATCCGAAAGGGAGAAAGAAGCACCTAATGTTGTTCTTCCTCCCTATACCCCACCAATTCCTTTCCCGCAGAGGTTTGTAGAGGCTAAGGTAGAATCCCAATCCAAAACGTATGTGGAGGTATTGGAAAATATGCACACCGATGCATCTTTGTTTGAGGTCACACATAAAAAGAGAAAATTCGAGGACCATGAAACTAGGGATATCATTACTGTTAAGAGGGTAAGGTTAAACTTTGAGGTGATGGATGAAATAACTAAGCCCAAACTTGGAAAGCTAATACTTAGGATAGATCCAGAACCACCACCACAAGTTCAAAAGAATGAACCACCCCACAGAAGGAAGAAAAGAAAAGGTGAGGGATATGTGAGATGGCTTGATAAATGGCCATGGAAACCGAAGATTAACACTCCTAACCGTCGAGCTATCGACGTTAAACAAAGCCCTCTGTGGGAGGCAACCCACGAGCTTTTAATTTAATGTTTTACTTTTATTGTTTGTGTTTGCAAAAAATAAAGAATTGTATTGCTTGTCACGTCTCAGTTGCATTTAGGCAAAAGATCTCTAGATAACAATCCCTTAAAATGACTTGGTGCCCACGGACATTCCTACGAATGTCGTTGCTGGTGGTGACACCGATTATGAGTATGATAGGAGAGAGCATATCTCTCCTGTTCGTGACTCACCTTCTCCTTGTCCTTTCGCATGGTTAGGTTCCACCTGCACACACCGCACCGTATTTTTATAACATTTTTTTGCAGGTACTTCCTTCGAAAACAGGTAGTATGATGAGCGGCTTCAGTAAAGTGAAGTTTCAGCAAATTCAGATAACTCGTAGTACAAGACGCCGGAGTAGAAGTGGCCAGCGAAGACAGGGACAACATGGGAAGAATTAGGGCAAATTTGGTCGTGGCATTCATACAGGTTCTATCCTTCCTTTACCACCTTTTATCAAAACATTGAGGACAATGTTTGGTTTAAGTGTGGGGGAGGAACATTTACCGCTTTCATTTTACCGCTTTCTAGTTAGATTTACTGTTTTCTAGTATGATTTTAAAATTTTTCCTGTTTTAATGTTTCGTGCGTCTGTGCATGTGCTGTCGAGTCTTTATGCATGATTTTATGTTGTTTATTGATTTCCCCATTCTCTTGAGCCATACCAAATATTTTGAGTTAAAAATAGTGTTTCTTTTGAAAATCTTAGGTTACAGACGAAATTGAGGTTAGATTGTGAGACTTGGGAAAATTCCGCAAGATCGGTATCGTTTTAAGACCGTGAGCCTCTCAATTATGGAAATCAATTTGAGTACTTGTTATGCCATAGCCTTAAGTTCTCACCCCTTTAGTAGTCCCTAAGTAGTTTATTTAGCAGTCAGCACCATCCTAAGCACGCACTAAGTAGGAAGCCGATGCAAATAAGTGTATGATCTCAGGCTTAAAAGGTAAATTAAGAAAAAAAATGAATGAATAAAAATAAATGCTCCTTCTAAGTTAGGTGATCCTCACCTGATCATTTAGCCCAATGGTGCAAACTTCTTTATTTTATTGATATTTAAGCCAATGTGCAAAAAGAAAAAAAAATGATGATAATGAGATCATAGTCACTAACAGGCTATCCTACCATGAGTGTGAAAGGATAACAGGCTTAATGTGATTGCGCCAGAATGAAAAGGGATAAAAGAAGGATGAGTGAGTTAGGCTTAGGTATAATGACATGATTCGGATTGGTTTGTGTAGGAGGGACGTTGATGACCGCAAAAGCAGAATCGTGTTGTTACGATATCCTTAGTGTGTGAGCAAGTACCTATCGACACAAACTTAACCAAAGTAGAGTTGGTAGCCTAGGATGAGTATCCGTATACATTATTTTTCTCGCGAGTCATGGTTTGCTTGAGGACAAGCAAAGGTTTAAGTGTGGGGGAGTTTGATAACGCGAAATTATATCGTATATTTGACTTGACTTGCAGGAATTTTAGTTGCGATTTCTATTATTTTCTTTGATTTATGTTTTATTATGACGGTAGTTTATTGTGTTTTTCAGGTGCTTAAAAGAATGGATCTTATTTACAAAAGAAGAAAATGGAAGAGAAAAATCAAAGAAATAATGAAGGAAAGAAAGAGGAAGGAAAGAAATGATAAAATATTAAAAGAAAAGAAAAGAAAAAAAAAGGGGTGGGGCCCACCACACAACATAAAGGTGGTGCCTGCCACACCTTATGAAGGTGGCGCCCACCACAAGAGTAATGTGGTGAAAGCCACTAGAGGAAAGGCATGAAATGTGTGGCGCTTGCCGCATAGAAACAAGGAGGTGATGTGGCGAGGGCCACATAGAAGTAATGTGGCGACTGCCACAAGCCCACAACCCTATATTTCTCCGGTTTCTCCTCCACGTCTAGACTGATTCATTCAACCAATTGTTCCTATTTTCACGGAAAAACCGCTAACCTACGAAGTCCACTGAGTATAAATAGGAGTTTTCGTCTTCAGTTTAGGGGTCGAAGTTTTATGCGCGGAAGCGCTGTTCATAGTTTTAGGCAGAAATTAGATTGTAAAAGTGGTAGTTTTCTCACATTGAGGAACTACTACACAATTAGTATTAGACCTATAATTTGTGTAATGCTTGGACCAAAGCTTGCCGCCATTAATAAAAGTTATTTCAGTTCCGCATTTATTCCAAGACCCGTAATTTATTTTCGGCTTTTACAGGTTTTTATCGCATTATTTGTTATTATCGTTTTTGTACTCTTTAATTAATTATCATGTTGTTTTCAATTGAAATTATCATGTTTAGTTTGTCTATGTTTAATTCCATGTCTTGCTAAATTGTTTAGAGTCCGGTATGTGAGGACCGTCGTTCCGACAGACCTCGGTAATTAAATTAGCGTTAACTTAGAATAAATTATGTTTTGGTCTTTGTTTCCAAGTTTAATTTAAATAGCTTTGTCACGAGAGTGAGAGGTTATTTAACACTATTTCGTCACGAGAGTGAGAAGCAAGTAAAGGTTAGAGCTGGCACTGCGAGAGCATGGGGATCGAACCAGATAGTGGGAACGGGGCATTGATTCTAAAAACAGCGAGAGCGCTTTAGGTATCGATTAGGATCTAATTGATTTTCAAAATAAGTTTTCTAATTAGAACGGGCGAGCGAGAGAAAAATCCTGTGGTTAGGAGATGTGGCTTTAGTCAATAGCGCGAGAGTGTGAGGCGGAGTCTTTAGATCAATATTTTCTACGGAACATAAGTAAATTAACGCCAACCAATTATAGAGTGTCCGAGGTACACGAAATCATCATTTCGGTCTCTCTTTTCTGTTATATTTTCTTACTTTTATTTTAGTTCTAGTCCTAGTTTCCCTTTTATTAATTATCATTAGCCTTAGCTTTACATTGCATCAATAGATAACGGTAGGTTAACATTGGTCTCTGTGGGTTCGACAATCTTTTATATTACTTCGATATTTCCGTGCACTTGCGGACGCACCACACAATAATCTTCAAAGAGGTGGTTTTTAAATTCACCTCCATGATCACTTCGGATATCAACTATGTCTGAACTTAATTTGTTTTGAGATAACTTTGCAAAAGATGTAAAAGTAGAAAAGGTCTCATCTTTGCTACGCAAGAAGATAGTCAAACAAAATCTAGAGTAATTGTCTACTATGACAAAACCGTAGTAATCACCACCTAGGATTTTTGTACTAGAAGGACCAAAGATGTCCATATGGAGAAGCTCAAGATGTCTAGAAGTTGAAAATATATCTTTGGATTTAAAAGAGACCCCTATTTGCTTTCCCATTTAGTATGCATTGCATAGGTGTTCTTTTGAAAATTTAATTTTTGGTAGACCGATGACTAGATCTTTTGAGACTACTTTATCGAGTAGATCAAAGTTAACATGCGCTAAGCGTCTATGCCATAACTAAGAGTCTTCACTCATGGTTACTAAACACTTAGTACTTGTTAAAGATACATCATCTAAGTTAATCATATAGATGTTGTTAACTCTTAATCCCTTAAACAAACGATCTTTCTTTTCATTGTGATCAATTATGCAACAAGTATTTGTAAAATTTATTTTATATACTTTGTCGCATAGTTGACTTATGCTAAGAAGATTATGTTTAAGTCCTTCAATAAGTATTACGTCAGAGATAATAGTAGAAGAGGAATTACCTACACTACCTTTTCTAAGTATTTCACCCTTGTTGTTATCTCCGTAGGTCACACATCCTTTCTTATTTGGCTTGAAGTCAATGAATAAGGAAATGTCGCCCGTCATATGCCTTGAGCATCCACTATCAAGAAACCACATTCCTTTCAATGGATTCAAGACATTCAATCTACGGAATCAAACAAGAGAGATAGGTACCCAATTTTCATTGGGTCCTTTAGAGTGAGTGGAAATATTGTTGCATTTGGGAAACCATTGAAATACACCTTTAGGAACCAAAAATATCCTAAATTTGAATTTAGAAATGGTATGACCTTTATTACAACAATAGTGAAGTCAAGTGATGGTGAGTGTGACTTTTGCTATTATATTCCTTTTCCACAAAATTGTATTTCTTGTACGGCACATTTAAATATCATTTGAACTTTGTAGGATTAATAGCAAAGGTAACATTTGGTTCTAATGCCTTGTCTAATTTAATCTTTAGAGTATTAACCTCTTTTTGTCAAATGTGACAAGTTTCATAACCAAACCATGAAGGTTTCTCATCCTCAATCTTATCCTTTTGACCATCTAACATGGTTTGCTTAAGAGTTTCCAATTGTTTTTCGGTTTCTAAAACCTTAGCTTCATAATATGAAAATATTCTTTTGTTTGAAGCTAACATTTTAAAAGCATCTACCGCTTTACCATATTGATTTTCAAAAGCAATTTTTAACTCAAAATAAGACACTTCATCACAAATTTCATATTTAGAATGACTTACATTTTTCTTTTTATGATGATGGACCATGAGATAAAGATTTGCTTCTTCGTCACTTTCACTTGAGCATTCACTTTCACTATCCCAAGCTATGTATGCTCTTCTAGTCTTTCTAGACTTCATGCTTTTACCCTTATCTTTATCATTCTTAAGTTGTGGATAATCAGACTTGTAGTGTCTGGGTTTACCACAATTAAAACATGAACTCTTGGACTTTCCTTTATTATTCTCATCATGTTTTGAGGAGTCAACTTGTCTTCTAAAGTTGATAAGATTGTTGTCGGAGTGATTTACTATGTTTCTCTTCATGTAGTTATGATATCGTTTAACAAACAACCCCATTTCTTCATCACTCGATTTTTCATTGTCACTATATCCACTTTCATCATGCTCTTTTATTGAGGACTTGGAGATAGAAGCCACAAGAGAAATGGACTTCTTTTCCACCTCTTTTTATGTGTTCTTTTATTTCTTAACTTTATTCTCATGCTTCTCTAAGCTAATGAGCTTTTGCTCTTGTTCTTTAAACTTTCCAAACAATGTAGTTGTATCCAATGTCAATAGGTTGTTACCTTCCTTGATGGCGGTCACCTTGGGCTTCCATTTCTTATTAAGACATCTCAAAATTTTGTAGGTAGCAATATTATTGGAAACCGGCTTGCCAAGTGCATTCAAACGGTTTACAAGATGAGTGAATCTCTTTTGCATTTTGGCAATGGTTTCACCATGCTCCATGTGAAAGCGTTCAAACTCTTGATTTAAAGTATTAATCCTTTCTTGTTTGACTTCATTCGTACCTTCATGGGTAACTTGTAAAGCATCCCACATAACTTTAGCGGTTTCGCAATGAGAAACACGTTAATATTCATCAACTCCTAAAGCGAAGATTAGAATATTCCTTCCTCTCCAATCACTAGACCACTTTTTCTCATCTTCCTCATTCCATTGTGCTTCCAGTTTTGGTACAACAACACCATCCACATTGGTCTTGGTAATTTCAAATAGACCATTTTAGATGGCGCTCCATGCTTTTCTATCAATAGAATTGATATTGATACGCATACAATCTTTCCAAAAACCATAATTATCACCATTTAAAACCGACACTTTATTATATGCCCCTTTGGTTCAGAAGCCATAATCTAATAAGAGAATTTGAAGCACAAGATAAACCAGTTCTCCTGATACCACTTGTTAGACGAGGGCAACGATCTAGAAGGGGGGGGGGGGGGTGAATAGATCGCCTAATGAAAATTTTCTTAGTAAAATTATATTTTCAAAAATATTTTTCTATGGGAAGCAAAAACAAATTTGGATCGACTATCGTCCATCTGAACTGTTATTGGTAGAATCAGATATGCACACAATCGTAGTAGAATGTATGCCAAAGATGAGAAAAGCTAATCAACAAGTTCAATTTAAGTTGTTTGCATATAAACCACACTTAATGTAAACGATTTCCAATGACAATTAAAATAAAACTTGACTAAAGAATTTTGTCGAACACTTATTCTGCAGTAATTTTATCTAACACTTGGTGTGCAATACACCAAGCTTGATTCTCCTTGTGTTGAAGTTATAAAAATCAATTTCAATAGTTTATATTGCAATGCCTTCACAAAAATAGTTTTAAACACTTCAACACAACCATAATTTTCAACAATTCAAATTACACACTAATTATTCTCAAATCAAAAGAGAGTGAAAGAGATAGAGAGAAAGAGAAAACACCAAGATTTGTTTAGGTTGTTCCCCAATTGTCCTCACTATGGGTACGACTGCCCTCAATTCAAAATCAAATTGAGATATTGTAATTTACCTTTGCAATATCAATTTACAAGAGAAGCGTAGAAACTCAAACCCTAAACCCTATGTTTGATGTTGATCCTAGATCCTTCTCTACCCTTGATCTTAGCAAGATCAAGTCACACAAGATCTCAAATATTATCATCCAGTTACCGCCACTCCTTTGCAATAACCCCCTTCAAATCTTTCAATTCTTTCACTCGGCTTAATCCAAATTGCGAAATCTTGCCCCAAACCTTTCAATTGATCCTCCAGTTACCGCTACTCCTTTGCAATAACCCCCGTTCTTCAAAGACTTCGCCCGACTGAATCCAACTTGACAATACTTATGCAAAAAACCTCCAAATCAGCCCTTGATCTTGGAGTAAAAAACCAAAAGGTTTTATCCTTGAAACCCCCAAAGAAAACCTCAACGTAATTTTAATTAAAAAACCTAGATTGGATCTTATCATTCTTAACTTGCCAACAAACAATCAAAATTCTTTATGTGTAGTTGATGAATATGTCAACAAACGTTTAAGATGATGAGAATTCTTCATATATTTCAGGTTTCAATACTTAGAAATCATGCATGAATGAGTATTTATAAGTATGTATGTGTAGAAAAAAAATGAGCAAAACAAATTTTTAGCTAAAATGCAATTTTAAAATTTGGTTCAGAATGTATTGACTCTAAAATGGAATGAGTCAATACATCGGCTGAATAAGTCAATAAGAAACCAAATAGAGTCAATACATTCAAGGTAGTAGCTAATTTCAAAGAAAAACATTTCAGGATGAGTTGACTCTAAACACGGATGAGTAAACCCATTCAATCAATGTATCAACTCATTTTTCGTTTGTATAGACCCATTTGAGGCACTGAAAAATCTTTGAAAAATGTCTTTCAGATTGAGTTGACCCAAATGAGAATGAGTCTGTCATACCCTAATGTTTACCCCTAGGATCCCACCTCATTTACATCTTTGCAATGCATCAATATCACAAACATGGGATTCTCCTAACCTTCATTTCTCTGGGTTTGTCATTGAAGAGATCACCAGGCACCTTTTTGTTTCTTACTGTCTTTATTTCTTATTTAGTTCTAACATTACTTACCAAAATACAAAAATATGTGGTAGATGGTTTGTTTTCCTTTCTTTGTGTGATTAGGGTTTTGCAGGGATGTCAAGGATAATGGCATGGCTTCAAATAAAGTGTGGCTATTCAGTTATGATCCAGTTCAAATGGAAGTTTTACCTCATCTTGGTCAAACCATTAGGGGATTGCTTCAATGGCAAGTTATCAGTGTCAGTGGGATATTTCTCAAGCAGTGTGTATCCAAAGTCAAGTTGTTTTGTGTGGAATCATCATGTTATCAAGCTGTGATTCATAAGAAGTTTGGTTCAAAATCAAGTTCATCAGGGTCCATCAGTCCAAATGTGTTTATCTATGGATTTATTTTCACAAAGATTGATTTAAATCAAATACAAAACGATTTAAGATTTATTTCAATTTTTTGTGAGATACAGAGATTTGTCTAAACAAGTCAAGATTGGTTGTTATTCAGTTTGGTGTATCAGTGGATTTTAATGGTGGTAATTCAAGGCGTGGGAATTGAAAATCAAAGTTTCATGGTCATGTATGGAAAGTATTGGTGGAGGTGCAAAAAGAACCATTTTCTAAAGCCCATTATCTATTTTATTCCAAAACTAACCAATTCTATCCATTCTAATTTTTATCCGAATATTCATTATCCATTCTAAATATCCATTTCATCATCCAATTTCTAAACCCATTTTCTCTAATACATTTTTCTTTATATCAAATTCTAAACCATTTTTTAAAATTCCAATTATCCAAATTTTCATTTAAATCCAATTTCCATTCTTAAATCCAATGTCCAAAAATATCCATATTTCATTATCCAATTCATAAACCATTTCCAATTTCCAGTATCCATTATGTCCAAATTAGTTTCAATATCCATTACCATTTATTCCATTCATATTCATTACCAAATATTCAACAATACATAACAAAGCCCATTATAAGAAAAGTGCCAAAAAAAAAATGAATGAAGAAGAACAAGCTCATGGAAGCATGCCCGACCCATCTTCATCAAGCCATGACCAAGTTGCCACTTCCTTACACGCACACCTCAAGCTACACAAGCTTCAGCCTAGACACAAGGATTCCAAGCCTTTTTCAGCCAACAATTCAAACACACTTGAGCCGTTTCCAAGTAGCATGAGCCTTCAATGATTCAGTCAGTCCCCGCACACTACCTTCCAGCCAAACAAACATTACCTGTTGTGATATAACGAGCCAAATACAAGCTGTGACGTAAATAATTTTCACACGAGCCAATAAATTGACATCAAAATAACGTCATGCCAAAACGATTAATAATTGCAAAACGAAACCAAACGCGTGCAAAATTCAAAACGACCTACTGCTAAGCAAAACAAAAAATTAAAACGGCATCAAGCGAAAAAGCAAAACGCGGAAGAAAATGTAAATGACAGCAAAAATTCAAATCAAATTCACCCTT
The DNA here is from genome assembly GCA_022829125.1 of Lathyrus tuberosus. NCBI lineage: Eukaryota > Viridiplantae > Streptophyta > Magnoliopsida > Fabales > Fabaceae > Lathyrus > Lathyrus tuberosus. Next base: position 3,448,415 of record JALAZF010000081.1, read on the forward strand.
CCAATTCTATAAATAGAGCTTATCATTCACTCTTTTCTCCAAGCTTTAGAGAGCCACAAATACTCTGCCAAAAACACTCCACACTTCATCTTCTTCCTTAAGATCCAACGATCTCCATTAAAAATCCAAACCAAAAGCTTCAAAAAAATTTAAATTAATTCCAATTCAATCCTATTCATCACATTTCAACCACAACAACAACATTCAAGAATAATAAAAGTGAGAGGAAGAAAGATTGAAGCATTGCTTACCCGAATTTGAAGGTATTGGAAGTTTCAACGTAAATTCACAGTTTGATTGAAACACTTTCACACAAAACTAGTTACATATTAAATATCTACGCATAATTTCAATCAGAACCGACTCACTTTCGTGCTCCGCCGCTCTGGTGTCGTGGAGCTCTATTGCTCTTCCTCACCGTTCTATGGTGCGCGTGCTTCTTAAAAAAGAAGAGGAATGTCTGTTTTTTGTTTTTCTCTTATTGTTTTTTTTTTGTTGTTTTAAGATTTTTACTTCATGTGGATTGGGCTTGCAAGCCCGTGTAGATTTTCTCTCCATACTCCCTTTATTTCTATGTGCCTCCCTCCCTCTTTCTAATTCATTTTTTCATTTATTTTTCTTTTTTTTGTTGTTTATTTTAATAAATTTTTCTTCTTTAGTTTTGAATCTTTATTTCTAAATATTTGGTTAGTAATATTGTTAATGTCCTTTGATTTCATTTATGCTTTGTAATTTCATTCCATTATTTTATTTCATCTTGATTCTTTTTTCTTTTTTGGTTGATGAAACCTTATAGATCAGGAACTGTTGATTTTCGAAGATGTTGAATCTTCATTATTTCAAACATGTGGTTGAATGATCATTTGGATCATTCTCTATAATTTGGAATCGTGATAGGTTGCCTTCGATTAATAAACGGAAATTCTTGATTAAGATGAGACTTTTCTCTTTTTCTTTTCGTGTGGCATGCTTTAGGAGAATTATCTATATATCATGTCTATGGCATGTATTAATACAAACATTGTTACTGACCGGCCTCCCATAGTATCTTCCTACTAGATTGTGCTACGATTGCTTAACATAGCTCTACGTTGGTCCCAAATCGATAAATCGACCCTTGATTGATAACCACTAACGATTAATTCCTAACTTCTAACATTTATCTTATTGCCTTTACATTTCTGCAATTTAATTCTTGTCCTTTATTTCTTTCTCTTTACTTTTATGCTTTTACTTTTAGCACTTACATTTCATATTGTTTATGTTTATGACCCTTTTCCTTTGTCCACATGGACATTTCTTTTCTTTTAAAGACATTAATAAAGGAAAACCCCCTAAAAAACTTTAATCTCTCTTGGACTAATGGTTACTATCCTTTGCTTGACTTGGAGTTTGATCTATGGACTTAGAATTAGGGTTTCCCATGCTTGGAGTTTTCTTGTCTGAAACTTGAAAGTTCATCTGATACCATGCCTTGCCTGAGACCTTGAGTTCCTATAATATCTGTGGCCTTGAATCAAGCTTGGATGTTTTATCTGTCTCTGTGTGACTTTATTTGTCTGGATCCTCTTGTGTTTATTTGCTTGTTGCTTGTGACTTACTCCAAAGGAATGGGATATTAGTCTTGAATTTTGTCAAATGCTAGCTAGATTCTGGTTAGTACACTTGCACACGCTTCCACTTTTTTACTTTTCTTAGGATAGTCTCTTCATCTCCTTCCCCTTCTTAAATTTTCAAAATCTTCTTTCTTTTTCAAAACCTTCTTGTTTTCAAACTTGAAACACCTTTTCAATAAACCTTGACTTTGTCAATATTCAAAACCTTTTTTCTTCTTAAATAAATGCTAAGACATCTTAAGCATATCAAAACAATTTAAAAAGACTAAAAAAAAACACAAAACTCATTCAAATATTTTGTGCCTTTGTGCACCTTTTCCTTTTAACCTTTTCTTAAAGATAGTCATTAGTTGTGTTCTCATAGTGATGTGACTCCTATACTTCTACAATAATGTAGGAAGTGATGACATTGTCCACTTAGATGTTGAGTGATAGTCTTGTTGATTTCAATCCAAGAAAAATTCCTCCATCTTAAGATGATGCAGATGCTCGTTCCTTATTAATTATGGGTAGTAATTTTAGTTTCCACTCGAATATGAGGAAATGTCTATTCCCTTAAAATCAATCAAAATAATCTCTTTTGTTATTTTTACCATGAACTACGAGGTTTTGATCCTTCATTGCACTTTGTGGGTACGTAGACACGAGGCTCAGGAAGTCTTTCAAACAAAAATCTAAAAAATATTTCTCTTTTGCTGGTGCTGGTATCATGATGGCTTTTGAGGCTATATTAGCCTTGCTCATTTATGGATTGGTCTTGTTCCCTAACTTTGACAGCTTCACTTATGTTAATGTTATTCAGATCTTCTTGATTGGGAATCCTATTCCAACTTTGCCTGGCGATACTTATTTCTCTATCCATCATAGGACTTCCAAGGGTAATGGAACTATTGTATGTTGTGCACCTCTTCTGTACAAGTGGTTTATTTCGTACATGCCACAGTCTCCTATCTTTAAGGAAAACAAGAGTTGTTTGAGGTGGTCTCAAAGGATCATGTCCCTTACCAATGCTGATATCACTTGGTATTCTTCCGTATATGATAATGTTAAGATCATTAATAGTTGTGGTAGTTCTCTAATGTGCCTCTTCTTGGTACACAAGGTGGAATCAATTACAACCCAAGTTTAGCAAGACGTCAGCTTGGGTATGCCTTGAAAGATAAACCTAATAATATTTTTGTGGAGGGTTTATTTTTCCAAGAAGGAAAGGATACTCAAGGTTTGAAGAAGAGGATGGCTAATGCTTGGCACAATATCCATAGAAAGGGGAAGGGTGAGCTTGGAAAACAAAATTGTGTAGCTTTGGAACCTTATACTCTTTGGGTGAAGGAGAGAGCAAGGGAGCTCAAAATGCCATATACTTATGAGAAGCCCATGTCTCTACTGGTTGCTAAACCACCTATGATTCCTACTAAAGATGTGAAATAACTTCAAGAAGCTTTAGCCAAGATGAAGCAAGAGAGGTATACTTGGGAAGGAAAATTTCATGCTTCAAACCTTAAGAAGATAGAGAGTTGCAAAAGCAGTTGAAAGAGAAAGATGATTTAATAGAGTTGCTTGAACAACATGCGGTGAAGAGGCAGAGATAGCAAGAGAATTTATTTTCCTCTAGCATTCCAGCATCTCATCTTCCTACCTCAGGTGCTTGGAAGATCATTGTAGATCAGCTTGTGTTAGAGAAAGCTACCATGAAGGATACTTATGAGAGAGAGATCAAGAGGCTTAGGAGGAAGTATCAACTTAGTTAGATCGTCTTCAGATATGGTTCCTTAGAACCCTTAGGATCTAGCTTTTTTCTCTTGTATTTAGGATCTTTTGAAACTTGTACTTTAAACTGTAATCCTTTCCAATTATCAATGAAATGAGGATTTTTTAGTATTTCAAAAGTGTTATTTCTTTATGATGTTTGCAATTTCTTTATGATATCTTAAAGTTACTTGAAAACTAAATGAAAACATTTGCATTGCATATCATGCAGCATTTTGCATTTAGTCTTGCTTTTGATAGTTTTACAGGTGTCTTATTTCTTTTCTCTTGGTCTTCTCAGGAAGACAAGTTGTCTTATCCGTACAACACTCGAGCTAACTATCAGAGGAAGATGGATCATCTTGAACTAGAGAACAGAGAGCTCCATGAAGAGGTGACTACTCTAAGGGATAGGATGGAAAAACTTAATGCTTTGGTTGAATCTCCGGTTGCTCTCCAAAATCAATCTCCTCATCCTCTTCCTTCTCCTCGTGCAACTCAGCCTCAAGCTAATGTGATTTTGGAAGTCATGTCAATTCCTGTTTCTGTGTCCCCAATCAGTGCTCCACAACATTAAATACCCAATGATTATCCTTGGGGCATGCCTTTGAATTTTATGCCTGAAGGTTATCGACCCATTGATGAGGTTCCTACTGTGCAACCTGTTATGACTGTTCCTCCTCCTGTGGTTCATAGTGTTCCACATACTGAAGAGCCTGTTTATCATGCTGAACCCAGTGAGAGCATTGGTGTTTATGAAAGGATGGACGAGTTCCAAGACCAGTTCTAAGAGATGCAGAAAGAGATTAAAGCTTTGAGAGGGAAATAGTTGTTTGGGAAGAATGCTCATGACATGTGCCTTGTTCCCAATGTGGAGATCCCTGCCAAGTTTAAAGTCCCTGATTTTGAGAAATATAAAGGCAATACTTATCCTCAGATCCATCTTGTGATGTATTCAAGGAAAATGTCTACTCATACAGATAGCCTTACAGGAGCAACTCTTAAATGGTACATGGGATTGAATAATACTCAGATTCATACTTTCAATGACTTGGGTGAAGCGTTTATTTGACAGTACAAATACAATCTGGATATTGCACCGGACATAGATAAACTTCGTCCATGTATCAAAAAGAAAATGAGACTTTCAAAGAATACGCCCAGAGATGGCGCGAGATTTCTACTCAAATGAGTCCTCCTTTGGAAGAGAAAGAGATGCCAAGATCTTTTTGAAAACTCTGAGCCCCTTTTATTATGAAAGAATGGTAGCTAGCGCGCCCAGTGACTTCACTGAGATGGTGAATATGGGTATGCGTCTTGAAGAAGGTGTCTGAGAGGGACATTTGGTTAAAGATGGTAGTTCTTTCGGTAATTCTAAGAAGTATGGGAGTGGATTTTCCAAGAAGAAAGAGGGAGAGTCTAATGCTATTTCTCAAGAAATGCATAGAAGGTCTCGGGGAAGAAATAATCATCATCAACAACATGTGGCATCAGTCACACCTGTTATTAATGATGCTCCAATTACTCAAGCGACTCCTACTTATCAACCTCAGTTTCAACAACGTACTCATCAGTAACACAATCAACAGAATCGTGTTCAGAAGAAAGCTCAGTTTGATCCGATTCCCATGACATATGTTGAATTGTATCTTACTCTAGTACAAAAGTATCTTGTTTAAACTAGAGATCCACCGGCTGTTCCAAAGGATCTCCCTTGGTGGTAAAATCTGACCACTTTTGTGCTTACTATCAAGGGGCACCTGGTCATGATATTGAGAATTGTTTTGTGCTAAAGGATGAAGTTCAGAGGTTAATTCAAAATGATATTTTATCCTTCAAAGATCTTGGACCCAATGTCCAAGCTAATCCATTGCCCAAGCATGGGGGTGTTGCTGTGAATATGGTGGATGGTTGTCCAGGGAACTACCATATCTTTGATGTTAGTTTGATTAGAGGATCTTTGGTTGATATGCATATCAGTTTGTGTAGGCTCAGTTATTATGAACATGATCATAGTGCTTGTAGAATTGGTTCAAGGAGTCCTCATGAATACTCTGTTGTGAAGAGAGATCTTCAAGAGATGTTGGATCAGAGGCTTATCCAGATTACTCGAGATAGGGCTGTTGTTGATCATGAAGTGGATGTTATAGTTCCTCATTTTAATATACCCGAACCAGTGGAAATTACTTACAACAGTAGGAAGTCGTTTGTATCTCCTTTGGTTATTTGTTTTCTTGGTCCTCCTTCTTACAATTCTGACAAGGCTGTGCCTTATAGATATAATGTTAACATGATTGAGGATGGCAAGGAGGTGCCTATTTCATCTCTCTCTTCTGTTGTTAATATTGCTAATGTTAGTAGAGTGACCCGCAGTGGTCGTGTGTTTGCTTCTGCGCCTCCCAAGAGGGTTGATGATGTCTCTACTAATAAGCCAGTTCAAGCTAAAATGCCTGTTGTGCAATCTGAATCTGGATTTGTGACAGGGCAGTCTAGTGGTTCAAATTAGAATTCAGATGAAGTTTTGAAGCTTATTAAGAAGAGCGAGTATAGGGTTGTTGATCAACTCCTTCAAACTCTATCTAAAATATTTGTTTTATTCTTGCTGATGAATTCTGAAGTTCATAGAGATGCTTTGAGGAAGGTTTTAGAACAATCTTATGTAGAGTATGACGTTACGATTGACCAATTTGATGGTGTTGTTGGAAATATAACTGCATGCAACAATCTGAGCTTCAATGACGTGGAGTTACCTGAGGAAGGAAGGAATCACAATATGGCCTTGCATATCTCAATGAATTGTCAAGTTGATGCATTATCCAACGTTCTGGTGGATACTGGTTCTTCTCTGAATGTGATGCCTAAGTCTACTCTGTCTAGGCTTTTTTATCAAGGTACTCCGATGTGGTATAGTGGGGTTGTTGTCAAGGTTTTCGATGGATCTAGAAAGACTGTTTTTATACCCAAAATTTTACCCCTTAGATATCATAGCATCTTGCACTTACATTTAGGTCTCAATCATCTATGCATTGTTAACTAACCCATACCTTTGCTAGTTTATTTCTATTGTGAAAATCAGGATTGACACAAGAAAGAGGACAAGAGCAATTAACCAAATTCTCATGTGTTTCAAGGTCTCCTAAGACATTCTCTGGTTCCATACCATCATCACAAATGTTCACCACTTTGGGATCTCAAGACTTTGGATCAAATCAAGTCAACAAGAGATTATCAGACCAAAGTTGTGGAATTAGGGCTTTAACCTGAAGAATCATTGAATAAGTTTGTCATGATCAGTCAAGGTTTGATTGGTTCATCAACCAATTGAACTTAACTACATTCAAGAGGTCTTGTTCAACAAGAAATCAAGATCATCTGGCTTTCATCACTAGCACAAAGAGTCACCAGCTCACCTTGTCCCCCAGATTAGGGTTTTGCCAGGAAAGTCAACCTTTGCCTTTGACTTTTGATTAAGGCATGTTCCCAAGCCTTGAGATATGGTTCCATATGTTCATAAACATCCTTGTAGGCCATCCATTGGCATTATATGGGATTGAAGAAGCAAGAGCCTCAAAGATCATCTAGTGGAATTCCTGAGGAAATTAGGGTTTTGACTGACACAGTCAAGCCTCTGATTTTGATGTTATTGGCCCAAAATGAAGTATTCAAGTCACACTCCATCTTAACATGTTCAATCCTTGAATTAGAGCATGAGAGACCACCATTTGAAAGATTTCTTGCAAGAAGGGCAAGGTTTTGTTCTTAAAATTTTCTAAGGAAGAATTCACTCCTTGTGCAAAATTGGGAAAGTCATAACTTTCAAACCACACATCCAAATTGTGTGACTCAAAGCTCAAATTGAAGCTCTCATCATGAACTTCAAAACATATTAGAGGACCTTTTTCAAGTTAAGGCTTGGTTTTTAAGTTACAAGGCTTGGAAGCTCAAAACACCTAATGACAGTGAAATTTCACTACATTTTGCTTTAAAAAAACCAGCTGACTTCATCTCCACTTTTCACCAAGAACCCTTGTGATCCAGAATTGGGATTGAACATGAAAGTTTTAGAGGACATTTGGGGATTTAAAAAAATTACAAGACCTCCTCAATCCATTGAGTGAACTGAGAGATTCGATTGGTTGAAGTTTGAGGTCCATTTCTTGATTTTTAAGTTACCAACTTATGCATAATGATGCATTACTCTTTTTAATCACCAAAAACCTCACTCTTCTGATGTTTAGAGACCAGATTAACATGCTTTAAACCTCTGCCACGATTTTTCCAAGTTGAGACATTAAAATATGATAGTTTAAGCAAGTTAGGCAAGTAGATGTGCAAGTGGACACCCATGAAAGAGAAACTCTACATAACAGCATGGCAACCTCTTTTCCTCCTTGTAACTTGGACTCTGAACCAATCCAATCAGTCCACATTACAATAGAGCCTAGGTCTAGGGCTTTGAAGACCCTTGAATTAGTAAAGTCAACTCACTTGCGAGGGAAAATTTTCAAAAGGGCAGATGTGGCAAGTTTCCATTTCTGACCTTACCTCAAACCCCCAGCCTTTCCTATAAATAGAGCTTTGTTCTACTCTAAAAAACATACCAGAATCACCCCAAAAAGAGGCCGATTACTCACTCCACTCTCTCATTCACATGTTCTTGTAAATCTTCAAGAACTCCCTAAACACTTGTTTCATTCGTGCATTTTCTCTCTAACTCTACAAACCATCTCTAAACACCTTGTAGAGAAGCTCTAAACACTTAAACCCTAACTGTAACACTTCCATCATCATCTGCCATTTTTGAACTTCAACTTGCATAAAGGATCAGGTTCTGTATTTGAAGCAATTTCCAAAGCTTCTAATCATCTGCTTCTCTTCTCCAAAGGTCAACAAGGTTCCAGAAGGTTGTTCCTCTTCTCTGCAAGTGCTATAGAAGAAGCCTTGGACTTTCTCCAAGAGGTGAGGTTTCCATCTCTGAAACTCACATATCCATGCATAATATTGTTGCTTTCTGAATGTAAAAATGTAGTGTGTTTATGGCTTTGTGATTCTGAATAAAAGCTTACAATGTTTGGTTGAAATATTGCATGATATAACATGTTGAAACTTTATGTTGTTGCACTGTTGACTAAGGTTTTGTGAATCATATATTGTTTGTTAATGAAAACTAAGAACATGTTCGTGTTCCTGGGAGTTTTTATTCCAATCTTGATGTTTATTTCACCTGATTTGGTTGAGGGACGAGAGAGATACATTGGCTGGAAATTCTGGCCATGTTTGATGTTTAGGGCACGAGAGAGAAGAGAATGAGAACGAGGAAGAAGAAGGTGGTGGCCCCCAGTCAGTCCCATGTGGCGCTGAGGTGGCCATTTAGTGTGGGTTTTAAAATAAAAATAATTAGAAGCATGTTATGTTTGGATGAGAGCCTAGCACCGTTGGTCCATGGAGGAGGTTGTGTGTATTTGCAAGCGAAGGGTCTGGGGTTCGAATCCCCCTCGCCCCAGACCTTTTTCTTTTTATTTCTTTCCATCTGTTTCGCTTGCCTTGATATTTTATTAAATGCTTACCTTTTGTTTTCACACTGCGCACGCAGCTCAGTTGGTAAGGCTTTTGTACACTGATCCCCATGGCGTGGGTTCAAGTCCCATGTGGGACATTTCCATTTCTTCTTATTACTTGTTCCATGTTATTTTTTTGGTTTGTACCTTGTTTTCAAACATTCATAACTTGCTCAATTTTCACTCTTTTTGTGCCATTCTTTTTGCAAAATGTTCCTTAACATATCTATTTTCTGATTATGAAAAGAAATTGGTGAACATAATTATTTTTGAAACATTTGTTAATGTTGAAAGTGAAAGGCCTTTTTTAGGGTTTCATAAGAACATCTTGATTTTCTCTTGATTTCTTTGCCATGCTTCCTTGTTCATATTGATCAAATGATACCTAATGCATGTTGTTCAAACCTTGTATGATGTTATGACATTTTATGTTTTGTTTCACCTTATTTCCTTGATGTTTAATTTGTTTACATGAAAATATCATTTGAAATACCTTGAGATCTCTTTAGATCATTTGCCTTGTAACTTGAGTTTGTTTGATCAAATATGTGACATGCTTATGTCTTGAAACTTGAATGCCATGTTTGGAACCATCTTTAAGTGCTCATATGCGTTGGATTGTCATTTCTGATTACATGAACTTTAAAGATGTTGTCATATTCTTTGGTTTACCTATACCACTTATGTTTGTTAAGACATTTCCACATGTTCTCCCCATGAAGTGTTTTGGTTATCACCATGACCAAATGTTTATATTGTTTATGTTGTTTTGTTATCTTATAACTCTGTTAAGTCTTCCCCCAAGTGAGGCAAGCTCTTTAGCTTTCCTCCTTAACCCTCATCATTCCCCTCCTTCCGAAGGAAAGACTCTCTATTGACTTTTAAGTCATAGATAGCTCATATACCTTCTTGGCCTCCTTAGAGCCATCATCCACTCTTGGCCTCTTTAGAGCCACTCTCCATCCTTATTAGGATCAACCTTTGGTCTCCTTAGAACCATTATCCCTTGGATTTCTTCAACTCTACTTGGATGCTATCATTATAGTATTCTCCACCCTTGGCCTTCTTAGAGCCTCTTTTCCCTTTAACTTCATTAAGCCCCCCTATTGTGAGCACTATCCTCATAGTTGCTCACTTCTCTCTTTGGCCTCCTTAGAGCCACTTACCTCATGACTTAGGTTTCACCCAGAGTTCCTTAACTCTATGTGAACATCATCATTATGATGTTCCTTCCCCTTTGGCCTCCTTAGAGCCATTTACCTACAAACTTAGAATTAAGTTAGAGTTCTTCAACTCTATGTGATTCTCATCATGAGTATTCACTTACCCTTACAACTTAGACTTAGAGAGTTTCTTAAACTCTATATGAGCTCATACTCATTCCCATTAGAACTTTGACCCTAGTCAACGGTTCCTCAATCCACCCTTAGCGAGTTGAACTATGGTTGCTCTGATTCTTTAGTCAGGATACGTAGGCACAAGATGCGACGTCTTGGCGAGCATACTTAGTATGTATACCATTAGGCCTTTACCTTTAACACCTTGGTCTTCACCATAGGTCTTTACCTTACCTTTAGCAGATTTCCCTTAGCAAGCAAAACATAGCATAACACACATACAAACAAGAGGCTCCTGTAGAGTACTACAGATACTTAGGGTGCTAATACCTTCCCTAACCAACCGCCGAACCCCGATCTCTTAGCTGTGTCTTCACATGGCGCAAAAGGGTTTTCTTTCAATCTTTACCCTTTCCTTTGGATAAAACAAAGCTCGGTGGTGAATTTCAAAGATGTATGATTCAAGTTAATTAATAGCTTGATATCCGATTCTCACCACAACAGAAATGTCGACTTCACTGGGGATGAATCCTTTGAGGGTTAAGCCCACCTTGTTTGTGTTTGTGTGTTATTTATGTTTTTGCTTGCCTGTATATTTGTACATATCTGTATATTTGTATACTCGTGTTGTTGGATTCTTCTGTTTGGCAGGGTGTTACTTTTGAGTGGTGAGATAAGTCCTAACCCGGACTTGAGTGCACTTATTATAGGACGATGGTATATTCAAGGAGGCTTTGAGGGAGTCGATTCCCGAAAAAGTTGACTTGAGAAACCATCACTCAATTGAGGCCCTCTTGAGAGTCTAGTCATGTTGAACGAGTCTATTCGTGAAAACGTGCTACTCTCGACCTAGGTGCCCTTGATATTGAGAACCGTAGTTACCTCTAACCCCACTTGGCCTTTTTAGGATGTAGTGCGAGGACTATGAGGGAGTCTACTCCTGAATTGGTTGCTACGCGATACTACACTCAGACGAGATTGTCTTGAGAATATTATCGACTACCGAGTCATTCGGGAAATTGATAATATCTGAAAGATGGGTTGTCGACTCTAGGAACTTCTTAGAACCTTGTTCTACAGTTGACGAACCAATAGTACATACCAATTGGGAAGGGTGAACCATGGCTCCATGCTCATGGCCTTAACCTAGGCCTTTTGTCTGTGTGATTGTACATTTGTGAATATGTGTGCATCTATGTGTTTGTGCTTGCTTTGCATTCATACATCATGAGCATTCATGTCATGCGAATTTCATGGAACTCAGACCTTTTTCTGTGAATATCATAGGGATATCATGGACGGTGCAAGAAGGAATACCGTGAAATACACTTTCAAGAGTCTTAAATTGGACGGCCTAAGGAGATTGGGAGACTTGTTGACAGACCCTGAAGGATTCAAAGACTGATATGGGAAGTTGTGGATCTTGTTGAATAAGAAGGTTGATGAAGGACTCCTCTCTACTTTGCTTCAGTTCTATGACCCAAAGTACCATTGTTTTACTTTCCCCGATTATCAACTCTTGCCTACCCTTGAAGATTATTCTCAGATAATTGGTTTACCTATTAAGGATGAGTCTCCTTTTCCTATCTTCGAGAGGAACCCCAAAGAAGAAGAAATTTCTAAGAAGACTCGCTTGGAGTTAGGTAACATCCAAAACAATATGCCCGCTAAGGGAGGAATATTTAGTTTAATTGCTAAGTTCTTAATTGGAAAGGCTCAATACTACGCCAAGCATTCAAATAGGGATGCCTTTGAAGCCATTTTCGCATTACTTATCTATGGGCTCTTTCTTTTCCCAAACTTTGATAATTTTATGGACATAAATGCTATCAAGATCTTTTTGAAGAAGAATCCTGTACCAACCCTGATAGCCGATGCTTACCATTCAGTCCATTTGAGGAATGCCCATGATGGAGGTCAGCTCACTTGTTGTACTCTTGTGTTGTATAGATGGTTTGTTTCACATCTGCCAAAGGCAGGTGCTTTTTGGGACCCTAAGAAGGGATGGTGGTCTAAGAAGATTATGGTTCTTTCTAATTCCGATATTGATTGGTATAACCGTGTGTATGATGGGATAATGATCACAGACAGTTGTGGGAACTTTGGCAACGTACCTCTTCTTGGTACCAAAGGAGGAATCAGCTACAACCCTGTGTTGGCTCATCGATAATTGGGGTACTCTCTAAAAGATAAGCCTCTTGGTATTCATTTGGAAAGCATATTTTTTGAAGGATATGACAAGTATGAAGAACAGAGAAAATTGATCTCGAGTGCTTGGCGTAGCAGGCACAAGAAGGGAAGGAGTACTATGGGAAAACCTAACTGTGTATCCTTGGAACCGTATCTCCAATGGGTCCGAAGAAGAGCTATTGAGTTGAAGATGAATTATTCTAGACAAGAGCCAATTGCTTTGAAGGAAGAGCCCGTTCTGTTTTTCATGTCAAAAGAAGAAGAGTTGAAAATCACATTTGTAGCGAGCGATTTTGGACGCGATTCTTAAGCGTTGGTCGCTCTCTGCGGTTTGAGCTTTGACTACAGGTCGATTCATTTTTTATCCTATTGTGAGCTGAATAAGGAAGGGAAATAGATGTCTCCAATTAACCCTGCTTTGCATACTGAGTTTAAACAGCGGTCTGTTAGGTTACGGATGCTATCAATGTGGGGGGCCTTTGTACTGGTTATTTGTATTTTTGCCAATACTGTTTTCTTTCTTTTTTACCTGGGCAGAAGGTTTCTGGCGGGGAACAAGGATTAGGATGTTAGGACTGATGCTTTTGAAATACTGCTTTTGATTGATGGAGATATGGGATTTGGGTTTTTTGTTGATTGCGCTTGCTAAGATCTTTTCTTTCGATCTTATGCCTACGTATTCCCGTTTACCGAAACAGGGAAATCAGAGCATTCGTAGTTCCTCCTATTCTATGGGAGGAAATTGGTTTTTGGTGTCTTGTTCAAAGCCCAAGACGTGAAGCGAAAGGTGGTTTGTATCTTGTTCAAAGCCCAAGATGTGAAGCTGAAAGGTCTATTTGTGTCTTGTTCAAAGCCCAAGACGTGAAGCTGAAAGACCTCGGCTTTAGAGAGAATTTGTCATCTCTAAAGAGGGGAGAAGGAGAATTACTTTAACTGGGATACACGGATCCGAGCAATGCCATAATTTCCGAAGAAAGGGTTTTAACCTGAAGGAGAAGACTTTAACTCAGTGTAGAGCAATGCCATCTTTCCTTAGAAATTTCTCATGCTAAAAGAGGGACAGTGGCGTGGATATAGATGATCCAGAGGCTTGCCGCTTACAGCGATTAGATGAAGGGAAAGGAGTTGTTGATGTTTGTGTACTGTGAACGAGGCACAACTTTGATGCTAAAAGGTTGATTGGATCAACCAGTGGTTTTCTTATACAAAGCCTAAGAGGAGGCTAATTTCCGCTAGGAAAATCATTATACAAAGCCTAAGAGGAGGCTATTTTGTGTCTCGTACAAAGCCCGAGAGAGAGGCTAAAAGATTTTGACCCGACGATGGAGTCTTTATGTCTCGTACAAAGCCCGAGATGGAGGCTGTTGTTTGTTTGACTCAACGAGGGAGTTTTTATGTGTCTCGTACGAAGCCCGAGAGAGAGGCTAAAAGGGTTGACTCAACAAGAGAATCTTTTATACTCAACAAGAGAGTGTTTTTGTATCTCGTACGAAGCCCGAGATAGAGGCTAAAAGGGGTGATTGACTCAACGAGGGAGTCTCTTATGTGTCTCGTACGAAGCCCGAGAGAGAGGCAAAATGTTGTTTGACTCCGCTGGGAGAATCATTGTACAAAGCCCAAGAGGAGGCTATGTCAGTTAAGTGACAGGTCCAGTATACTGATTTTGAAAGAGAAAATCAGTTCTTATATGAGCATCACTGTACTCGTGGGTTAGATCTGAGGATCGGGGTTGTTTCCTTTTCTTTGAGGAAGCGGGAAATCCAAAGGGTGTTGAGACTGTCCGAGTCTGCGGGTTTCCTTCCTATTTAACGAAGGGGTCACTTGAGAATGTCTTTTGAGACTCAAGGAAGTTAGACTGTCTGTGTATAGAGTTTTATCTTTTGTACTATGCTTTGAGAAACAGTAGTAGACTCTATGAAAGGATTGTTATATGAGGATGACTAGGTTCTGTTCCTATACCTCTAGGAGGTCGTCGGGATAATTTGTACGAAGCCCAAGAGGAGGCTGGAAACTTTTAAGAAGCCGACGGGTCCTTGTACGAAGCCCAAGAGGAGGCTATCATTCTCGGAGGAAGAGATCATTATACGAAGCCTAAGAGGAGGCTGTGAATACTTCTAAGAAGCCATAGTGTCCTTGAATAATGCCCAAGAGGAGGCCGATGCTTTTAAGAAGCCCGTGGGTCTATCATCTCCTTTCCATTAGGAGAGATAACTCTTTTAAAGATAAAAACCACTGGTAAACGTGCGAGGTTTACTATCCAGCGACTTTTAGCTTTTAAAGAGGGTTCCTTAGTTAAGGTCCAAGATTATGACCGTAGTGGGTACCCAAACCCCGAGACATTCAAGGCAAGCTATCCACAAGGAATAGATCAAGTCAGGAAAGTTCGAGAATTTGGAAGAAACTCAAAGATGCTATTCACGGAGAATACATTTATCTTGGGGAGTAGAGCTTCTTGACGATTCCTAAGGAGGACAGCCGAAGAGAAGACTGTATCTGGTGCTCCTATTGGGGATCTAGGCGTCTATTTCTACGAATAAATGAAACGGCGTCACCTAGTTCTAGACGTAGTAGCCGGGGAAACTCGAAATATCTATACTATTATTACACAGTAGATATGAGTTTATGAAAGGAGACTTACAGTGAGCAGCCCCACAATACAGTTTATAATATGAAAGCAGTAAACGAAAGCGATAACCACTTACTCGGTTGGAGTACTTCCATGCTGTTTGGTTAGTTGTTCAACAAAGAAAGATTGATAACAACAGTATATTCAAAATCAAAGGAGAAAGTGCTTTGAAAAAGAAAGATTTGGGGCTTACAGCTCAAGGAGAGGCCCAAGGTTTTATCGGTGAGCGCACTGTTTGACTTTGTACAGCGGGACTTATACAAGTGACTGGGGCCCAAAAAGGTTTTCTGTACAAAGGGATGGGTCTTACACTCTCTCAAGAGGCCCAAAAAGGTTTAAAGAAAAAAGAGTGGGGCTTATAACACGAGGGTAGGCCCAAATGATTTTTCGTTTAAAAATGGCGATCGCGCCGAGGTTTTCTTTTAACGCAGAGGGACTTATACAATAAGTGAGGCCCAAAATGTTTTGGTTAAAAGGGGGATTGGGCCTTACACTCTAATAGAGACCCAAAGTGTTTTGAATGGGTCTTATAGCTCAAGGAGAGGCCCAGATGATTTTTATTTTTAAACGGGCGACGATCGCGCCATTTACTTGTACAGAGGGACTTATACAATGAGTGAGGCCCAAAAAGTTTTTGTACAAGGGGGGATGGGTCTTACACTCTCTCAAGAGGCCCAAAGAGTTTTGAAAATGATTTATGAGGGTTGAATTAATCCAAAACCCTAATTTGTTTTCAAAATGTATTTAATTGAATAAAAATTCAATTAAAATGATAAAAAATTGTTTAACACATGGAAAACAAATTGTGATCTTGGATTAATGCTTCAAAAATTAAGTATTGACCTACAAAATAATTAGAAAGCATTAAAAGTTGCAAAATCAATGTAGAAAAAATATTTAAAATGCCAAAAACAATCAAAATATTAATTCTTTACAAAAATATCAATTATATGAAATAAATAATATTTTTGGGATTTTTTGGGAAAATAAAATATTTTAACATTTTTGTGAATTATTAAAAAAAGAATCAACTCAAAATCATTAAAACTCAGAGAGAAATTAATTTTTGAATCAATTAAACAAAATCACAAAATTCAAATATTTGAATTTCTAAAAATGGCGCCAAGAACAAGCTGAAGAACACGCGCGTGTTCTTGGTTTCTCAGATTTTCATTTTCTATCCAATCTCACTGAATACGTAATCATATCATGCAATCCACATATCATTATGCTCGTCTCAACCTCACGATCATGTCTATGTACTTTAATTTCATTTAAATTAAACATACAACAAGAAATCACGAAGAGACCTCAAGAACCCTAGATTCTGCATGAAGGCTAGGATTTTTGATACACGATTCAAACAATGCAATTAATTGAGGGAAAACATTCCATGCATGATTATGAACATATGGCCAAATTATTGTGCGAGGAAATATGCATAGATTGAGAGATGACCAAGTATGTACTTACCTCTAGGCCGTGACAGCAAGTTCAAAGTGATTTTTGATTTGGAGGTGTTACATATGAGTGGTGATGATCTGAACAGCTTCCCTACACCCTATGGAGTGTGTTTGGATGGTTGGACTTGATTGAAATTGGCTGGATCATTTTGTGGTACCTCAGCTGCACTTTGGTTAAAACCTTGAGCAACCAGCTGGTGATTTTGTGAAATTGATGTTTCAGAAGTAATCTAAGTGTTTGATCAGCTCATATGTGATGTATGTGAGGTGTGTGAGTGATTGGTTTGATTGGAATTGCTCTCAAACTCAAAACCCGATAGTGACTTGCCTTAGAAGGCAAAATTGGAGTGAAAGAAGAGATTTTGAGGAAAGCATCTGTTAGATGGATTTGGTGTACTCAAACTAACCACAATTGAGCTCTATTTATAGTAGAGCAAGTTTGTTTTGGGATCCACAGTGAATGGCAACTGCAGCAGGTGTTTCCTCAATGTTGGCCAATGGAAATGAAAGTCTCATCTAGCCATTGACTAGAGGTTAGGGCACAGAGCTATGGTCCCCTTGGTCTTGGATAAGTCTTGAATGATTTCAGATGAGAATGGCTCAGTCCATGCCACCTTGATGGTTCCATTGAATGCCTCATTCCAAATTTGAAGTCTTGTCCCTATTTTGGCCATTCTAGGTTTAACATGATATTTCTTGTTCCATGGACTTTGGAGGCTTGGCTCAGTGATTGTCCCCTTTAGATTCAATCCTCTAAGGTGTCCAAGTGGATAGGAGCAATTGAATTTGGCTGATTTTGGCAAATCGACCAAAGTTGCAAATTCTGCCTTGCCTTGACAGATTTCAGCAAGGCAACTTGGCAATGTTGTATCTCATGGTGTAGGTTGAATTTGGCAATGTTCTTGGCCATTTTGAAAAGCTCTTACATGATACAACAACTGTTTGAACAAGTTTGGTTTTGATCTCTTTTGATTCCAAGTGAAAAATCCCCCTACATTTGGCAAAAAGTGAGGCAGAATCTGACTTAGTGAAAATTTCACTAAGTGTTGGAAAAAGTGACATTTTCACTTTTCAACCACTTTGATCACTCCATAACTCAAAATCCTTAATGAATTGGAATGACTTGTAGTTGAAGTTTTTGTAGGTGATAATGAGGGCTACAAATCCATCTTTGGATGAGAAAAAATGGCCTTGTGGTTTAGGAGTTATGGTCTTCCAAAGTTGGTACCTTTGCCACTTTATTTTTAACTTAGAAAAATTTCTAAGTTTTATGGTTACCCCTTTTACAAGTTATCTCACTTTTCTTGATTTTTCTTGATGAATGATGATTCAAATCATACATTAACATCATTTTAGGGTTAAAAATCCATTTTGGTGAAAAATCTCAAAAAGTCAAAGTTGACTTTTGTGCACAGTTGACTTTTTATCAGATGAATTCCAAACTGTGCAATTCTTCAGGAAATCATGTCCTTGACCTAAATCAAACTTTATGGACATGTTCCATGGGTGTCATAGGGTATATTCAATCATGTATTAGGGTTTGGGAGCATGTCCTGGTCAAAAGTCAAAGTTACAGTTGACTTTTCCCTTAAAACCCTAATTGTGGTGCAGATGAAATTGAGACTTGTTACTCAAACTTCTTGGATTAATCCATTGTTCCAAATGGATCAATATGGTATATTAGAGACCCTAAAATCATCTCTTGAGGTCTTGGCTCATGGTTTGTCCCAAAAGTCAACTTAAGGGTGAATTAGGTCAAGAAACCCTAATTCCTGATTTTTGATGAATGCATCCCCTGAGGCAAAATTGACTTAATGCATGGGTTCATGAGGTTCCATGAAGTATATTAGGTTATGTTTTGGATTATTGCCTTGTGCCCAGATGAAAATTTCCATCTGGAGGCCCTGGTCGACCAAAACCCTAATTTGGTGACACTGTCGATCTTGAGACTTGATCCACCTAGAAGGGAGCAGCCTTGTGCTTAATCCTTGAAGTGGGAGTCCTTTTTGATCCATTGTATATGTTTAAGAGATTAGACAAGTTGAAGATCATGTCATTTCTTGATTGATCCTTTGTCTAAAGCTCAGAGAGGGCTTGAAACCCTAATTTTGATTGTAGTGGATGCTCACCCATCTTTGGGGAGACTAATGAAGCATAAAGGTACATCCATATCGTGGTGATGATTTTCACAATGATGGGAAATCTAAGTGGTCAAAATTTGGGGTATTACAACATTAAACCAAGCCCTACAGATAGGAGAAGCTTGGAGGCACAAATATCAAGTGGTTGTTGAGGAGAACCTAGAACTTCAAAAGCAAATACAAGCCAAGAGTGAAGAGCTGCTTTCATGCAAGAAGAGGAAGACCCAAGAAGGACCAAGTACCTCTGATACTCAATCTACTCCAAGGAAGTTGATCGTTGACAAGCTCGTCAAGGAAAAGGCTCAGATGGAGAAGGAAATTAAAAAGCTCAACATGAGGCTCCTAGGAGAATCTCCTTAGGTATTTTTAGCTTTTATTTAGCATTATGTTTAAGACTTTTGAAAGTGTATTGAATTTTGTAATTCACTTTTTTTTAATGAGAATGAGACTTTTAGATATCCCTTGGTATTTCAAGAGTGTCTGAATTCCATAAAACTTTGCATTTGCATCCCGCATTCTTTTGCTAAACTATCTAGAAACTAATCCTGTTTTGCAGACATTGTAGAGATGGGTGCTGGAAGAACATGGCCATATACTTTTGAGGTTCCCGAGTTGGAACAACTGTTGGGGCTGGGAGATATGATTGAAGACCCGTCAGCTTTCACTGACAAGTATGGGAGGATCCTACAATTGCTGAGACTCCAAGTGACTGAAGGACCACTTGAGACTCTAGTCCAACTCTACCATCCTTTTTATCGCTGCTTTATGTTCCCAGACTATCAACTAATGCCAACTTTGGAGGAGTACTCTGCTCTGATGGGCATCCCTGTCAATGACTCTCCTCCGTTCTCTGGATTAGAGGCGGAACTCACTGACAAAGACATCACAAGAGGAACGAGGCTGAGATTGTCTGACATCAGAACTCACTTAACCAACAAGGGAGGACGTCGTGGATTGGCGCTCAATTTTTGCTTGAAAAGGCTCTCTACTTTGCTGAAAGGGGAAACTTCGCACTGTTTGAATCAACCTTTGCTTTACTTGTCTATGGATTGTTCCTGTTTCCTAATGCCAAGTACTTTGTCGATGTTCAAGCTATCCGAATCTTCATGCTTAACAATCCAGTTCCTACGCTGTTAGCTGACACATATCATGTTGTTCATACAAGATACATGCGGAATGGTGGGCCGGTTATTTATTGCGTCTCTCTCTTCTATAAGTGGTTTATCTCGTACCTACCGAAGACGCCAGCCTTTTGGGAAGTTGAAGATAACACAATTTGGTCCAAGAAGCTGATGTAATTGAACCATACCGACATTAAATGGTATGATCCAGTTTATAGAAGGATCCTGATGATCCACAACTGTGGGGACTTCCCCAATGTGCCTCTTATGGGAAGGAATGGGTGTATCAACTACAATCCTATGCTTGCTCGCTGTCAATTAGGCCATCCAATGGAGGAGATTCCCGATTTCAACGACCTTGAAATGTTTTTTCTTGAGGAGAATGAAGGTTTTGAGTTGAAGATCAAAGTGGAGCGTGCTTGGCGCCAAATCAACAGACAAAGGTGGACCACTCTGGAAAACCCTGATTGCTCCGTTATCGAGGCTAGCTTGCAGTGGTCTCGCAAAATAGCTCTCGTGATGAGGATGCCTTTTCCCCATCACGAGTCATCTGCAGAGGAAGAGCTGAAGCTGAAGAATGCGCTATGAGAATTGACCCTTGAAAAGGCAAAAATCAAGGGACGAATCAACAAGCTTATGAGAAAGATCAATGAAGGGGAGGGACCATCCGCCAGTGGATCCGATGCTTAATTTCCTTTATGTTGTATTTTCCATTTCCACTTATGTATTTGAATTATGAATATGTACTATCTCTGATGTAATATTTGCAAGATTTTTTAATGAAGAAGTTTATTTTGATGAACATCCTGTTATCTACAATGTTTGCAAAATTTCATGGTTTTCTTGATAGTTTAGCTTGCATTTGCATCTGCATTTTCATTTGCATCATGTCATAGCATGTGCATTTTCTTCCTTGTCTTGTCTCATGTCACCGTATTCTCTTCAGAATCGTCACACTGAGTCCCCGACGCCGCTACAACACATGAGCCCAAGCTCTTCAAAGGATGTCAGAACAGAATTTTGAAATGGACAGAGTTAACAATGAGCTGAATGAGCTACGAGGAGGAATGAGGCAGATTCTGGAGGCTATTCAGGTCTTAAAAGCAAAGATGGATACACAGGCCACTGTGGTTTTCGAGATTATCACTTCAACTGTGGAACCTCCTACCACTACTTTGAACCCCACATTGGGTATGTCTTTTGAATTTATACGTGCTCCGGTTCTTTCTTCTACTCAGTAAACTATTCCTTTGGGTAACGATAACCATCAAGGTATTCCTATCTTTACTCCACCGGAAGTGCAAACCCAAGTGCACCCTATTTTTCACAACCCGCATCTGGTCTATGATTACCCTGAAATGTCTGAAGCGGGTGATGAGCGACATGAAAGACTGAAAGAGAGTGGAGAGACAATACAGAGGAAAATGAAGGCAATGGTGGGGAGCAATGTATTTAGTACTGATGCTAAAGACATGTGCTTAGTTTTAGGCTTGGTAATCCACCCAAGTTTAAACTACCCAATTTCGACTTATACTCTGGTGCAACATGTCCTAAGGCACATCTGATTATGTATTTTCGAAGAATGGCTACATATATGGACAATGATAAGTTGATGATCCACTGCTTCCAAGATAGTCTGAAAGAGGCTGCTACCAAGTGGTACTTAAGTTTGGACCAGTCTAGAATCCGTTGTTTTCAAGATGTATCCAATGCTTTTGTAAAGCATTACAAATATTACATGGACCTGGCGCCAGATCGTAGACAACTTTTGAGTATGTCACAAAATAATTCCGAGTCTTTTAAGGAGTATGCGCAGAGATGGAGAGAGCTGGCTTCACAGGTAGAGCCACCTTTGTCTGAAAAAGAATTGGCTGGTTGGTTTGTGGATACGGTGAAGCCAGATTTCCATGAGAGGATGATTGGTAACATAAGTACTAATTTCGCTGATATTGTCGCTATAGGCGTGAAAGTAGAAGCTGGGCTGAAAAGCGGAAAAGTAGTCAGTTCCTCAAGCAGTTCAACCAATACCAATACCAAGAAACCTCCTAGCCACTTCCACAAAAAGAAAGAAGGAGAGACTAATGCCATCATGACAGGGAAGAAAAGGAACCCAATATGGAAGCAACCAATGTATCAACAACAGACGGTTCCAAACTTTACTCAACAGCCGATGCAGTATGCTCCCCAACACTATGTAGCAGCTGTAACACCTACCTTTAATCATCAAGTAGCGCAGCAGGCACCGGCCTATCAACAATAGCCAGCTTATCAACAAGTACCAAATGCTCAGAATTATCAACAACAACAAAGACAACAAGCTTCACAGTCAGGTGCTCCTCAAAGGAGACAAGGGGGAACGACCACATTTCCGCCCTTACCAATGTCTTACACTGAACTCTATCCTTCATATGTGCAACAAGGACTGATTGTTACCAGACCTCTGGGTCCACCCACAGAGAAGTCTCTACCTTTCCACAATCCAAATGTTAATTGTGCCTTTCATCAAGGAGGAGCCGGTCATGACTTGGAGGGTTGCTTAGCATTGAAATATGTAGTGAAAAGGTTTATGGAAAAGAAGATCCTATCTTTCGCAGACAATCAGCCAAATGTGAAAAGTAACCCATTGCCCACACACGGAACTACAAATGCTATTGAGGATGAGAATGATGAGGTGTTAATAGTGGATGCATCAAAGATCAAAACTCCTATCAAGGTCTTCCCTGCTAAACTATTCGAAGTTGGATTGGTAAAAGTTTGTCATAGTGATTGTGAAGAATGTAATGTCAGTGTCAAGGGTTGCCATTTGATCCAAGCCGACATTCAAAATTTGATCGATGAAGGATTTATGCAAGTGTTCAGCAAAGATAGGAAGGATGAAGTTGCAGTAGTTGAGCCTGTATTCCACTTGCCAAAGTCAAAAGAAAAGGTGCCTATGTTCAACATCTCAAAGTCTGGTTATGTGATTCCCATGTTTAACAAGCCAGTACCAATCTTCAATAATTTTGAACCCGTTGTTGCTTCCACTGCTAATCATTCAAAGCCAAGCAACATCCGGCAACCCATTCCATTCCGTTTAAGAGGTTCAAAAGCTGTTCCGTGGATTTATGAGAATAATGTGGTTGATTAAAGACATGAAGAAGTGGTTCCAAGGAATGAAGTGGGAGCCACTAATGAAGAGGTGACCAACATAGTAGGGACTGGGAAGATGAATCGCAGTGGTAGAGTTTACACCCCTCTATTCAAAAGAACTGTGCCCAAGGAGACTGTTGTTCCTTTACCCTCCAAAGATAAGGAAAAGAGGTGGTTACGAAGGAGGATAATGATGAATTTCTGAGAATTATCAAGAGAAGTGATTACAAAGTGGTGGACCAGCTTCACCAAACTCCATCCAAGATCTCAATTTTGTCTCTGCTGATGAATTCTCTTATCCACAGAGCAACCTTATAGAAAATTCTAGCCCAAGCACATGTAGCCCAAGACATTACTGCTGGACAATTTGACCACATCGTTGCTAACATCACAGCCTGCAATACGCCCAGTTTCAGTGACGAAGAATTACCTCGAGGAGGCCGAAACCATAATCTTGCCTTACATGTATCCATAAAATGCCAAGAGGATACTTTAGCCATAGTACTTGTAGATACTGGTTCATCTCTGAATGTGCTGCCGAAGAGAACTATAGAAAAGTTGACCTATCAAGGAGCTGTGATGAAGCCTACATCACTCGTTGTCAAAGCCTTTGATGGCTCGAGAAGATTAGTAATGGGGGAGATTGAGTTACCTATTCTGATTGGTCCTCATGTTTTCAACATCATTTTCCAAGTCTTGGATATCAATACCGCTTACAGTTGTCTGTTAGGGAGGCTTGGATTCACGAGGCTGGTGCTGTAACATCGACTTTGCATCAGAAGATGAAATTTGTAGCTGATGAGAAGTTAGTCATTATCCATGGTGAAGAAGATCTAATGGTCAGTAACCTGTCCTCTTTCTGATACATTGAAGCTGATGAAGATGCTTTGGAAACTTCTTTCCAATCTCTTGAGATAGCTAATGCTGTTATGCTTGACAATGAAGAGCCAGTGGCCTCGAATAATCCCTCTTTTGCTTCTTTCAAGAGTATCCAATCTGCCCTAAAAGAAGGAGTACCTGAAGGCTGGGGCAAATTCATCGAGATTCAAGAAAGAGAAAAGTACCAAGGGTTGGGTTACAAACCAACTCTTGATGAGATAACTGCTGCTACAACAAGGCGACTGAAGACGATTCAGGAGGTATTTGTCAGTGGAGGACATCAAGTTCATGCCATCATTGAAGACGCTGAAGACGAGGACATTAGCCACTTGGTTTTTCAGTGTGACGCCGCATTGAGTAATTGGGAGGCTATTGAAATCCGTGTTTTGTACCTTATGCCAGAGTAATTTGCTTGCTTTTGTTGTTGTTTTCAATTCCGTAGCCTTGCCCGAGGCTATCAGATTATTTTGTATGGGTCACCGCTTTTAATTCTTATTAATCAATGAAGTTGATGTTTGGTTAATTTCTTTTGTCTTTATTTACTGTTTTTGCTTTTAAGGAAAAATGGCAATCTTTTCAAAACTACAAAAACATTTTCTTCTTGCATTTGATCTTTGTGCATTTTAATGAAATAAATCCCTCCATCATGCAGAATAAATCCCAAACCTGTTGTATTCAATGACCCTACTCTCACTATTGACTTTGATTCACCCATCTATCAAGATGACGATGAGGAAGAAGAAGATTACGAGGTCACGAATGAGTTGGCAAAAATGTGTGAGTATGAATACACGGCTCTTCAGCCGCATGAGGAAGAAATTGACACCATCAATCTTGGTAGTGATGAAGACAAGAAGGAAGTCAAGATTGGGGCAATGCTAGGGGCAGAGATAAGACGACAGTTAGTGAAGCTTCTTGAAGAATATGCTGATGTGTTTGTATGGTCTTATCAGGACATGCCTGGGTTGGATACAGATATTGTAGTTCATAAACTACCGCTCAAGCCTGAATCCCGCCAATAAAACATAAACTTCGAAGAAGTAGACCCGACATGGCTCTCAAAATTAGAGATGAGGTAAAGCGACAATTGGATGCAGGTTTCTTGGCAGTTTCGAAGTATCCTGAATGGGTAGCCAACATCGTGCCAGTAATGAAGAAGAATGGTAAGGTGCGAATATGCGTAGATTATAGGAACCTCAACAAAGCCAGTCCAAAGGACGATTTCCCTCTGCCGCATATCGACATCTTGTGGATAATACAGCTAGTTTTGCAGTTTTCTCCTTTATGGATGGTTTCTCAGGCTACAATCAGATCAGAATGGATCTGGCCGATATGGATAAGACTACATTCATCACTCCTTGGGGAACTTATTGCTACAAAGTCATGCCCTTCGGTTTGAAAAACACAGGGGCAACCTATCAGAGGGCTATGGTGACCTTATTCCATGACATGATCCATAAAGAAATTAAAGTGTATGTGGATGATATGATTGCTAAATCTCAGAGTGAGGAGGAACATTTGGACCATCTTCTGAAATTATTCAAGAGACTCCGGAAATATCAGCTAAAGTTGAATCCTGCCAAATGTACTTTCAATGTTAGATCAGGAAAGCTGCTTGGTTTTATCGTCAGTCAACGAGGAATTAAGGTAGACGCTGACAAAGTACGAGCTATTCAAGAAATTCCAGCTCCGCAGACTGAGTCACTGGTAAGAGGTTTTCTAGGCCGTTTGAAATATATCTCCAAATTCATCTCCAACATGACTCCCACTTGTGAGCCAATCTTCAAATTGCTTCGCAAAGACCAGACTGTAGAGTGGAATTCCGACTGCCAGCAGGCCTTTGACAAACTCAAGAGTTACTTACAAAAACCACCGATCTTGATTCCCCCTGTTCCTGGGAGACCCCTCTTCATGTACATGACTGTGTTAGAAGGATCCATGGGCTGCGTCTTAGGCCAACATGATGAAACTGGTCGCAAGGAGCATGTCATCTATTACTTAAGAAAAAAATTCACCGATTGTGAAAACCGTTATTCATTGGTAGAGAAGACCTGTTGTGCTCTAGCATGGGCCTCCAGATGTTTGAGGCAGTATTTGATATGTCACACTACTTTGTTGATCTCCAAAATGGATCCAATAAAGTATATTTTTGAAAAACCTGCTCAAACAGGAAGACTTGCCCGTTGGCACATGCTTTTGTCAGAATATGATATCCAATATGTCACTCAGAAGGTTATCAAGGGAAGTGTCTTATCAGAGTATCTTGCAGATCAGCTTATTGAAGATTATGAGCTTCTCAAGTTTGATTTTCCTGATGAAGACATCATGGTGGTAAAGGATTGTGAAGAACTAGGCCCTGACGAAGGTCCTGAACCCGGTTCCAGATGGAAGATAATGTTTGATGGTTCTTCCAACTACAAAGGACATGGTGTGGGTGTTGTGTTGATAAACCCTAATGGTGGTTATACTCCTTTCACGACAAGGTTAGACTTTGGATGCACAAACAATGTTGCTGAGTATGAAGCATGTATCTTAGGCTTGGAAGCTGCAATTGATCTCAGAATCAAAATCCTAGAAGTCATTGGTGATTCTGCTTTAGTTATCTATCAAGTCAAAGGAGAATGGGATAATAAAGACGAGAAACTGATCCCTTACCGCGCTTACATTGTGAAAATGATCCAATACTTTGACGAGATTACTTTCTGTCATGTTCCTCACTCAGAGAATCACATAGCTGACGCCCTATCCATGTTAGCTTCAACGTGGAAAGTTAATTTTGTTAATGAAGCACCACTCATCAGCATTGAGCGCAAGACTAAACCAGCCTACTGTCAGTCAATTGAAGAGGAGGTAGATGGGAAATCGTGGTTTCACGACATCTTGAATTATCTAAAGACTCAAGAGTATCCTACCAACGCTTCCAGTCTTGACAAGAAAACTTTGCGAAGATTATCATCCAAGTTTTTCCTCAGCAATGATGTACTCTACAAAAGGAATCACGACATGGTTTTGCTAAGATGTGTTGATAAACGAGAAGCAGACTTATTGATTCTTGATATTCATGAAGAAGCCTTTGGTACTCACGCCAGTGGGCATGCCATGGTTGAGAAAATCTTAAGAGTCGGTTATTATTGGCTGACTATGGAAGCTGACTGTATCCAATATGCCAAAAAATGTCACAAATGCCAGATCTATGCTGACAAGGTGCATGTACCTCCAACATTGTTGAATGTTTTGTCGTCACCTTGGCCTTTCTCTATGTGGGGCATTGATATGATTGGGGCTATTGAGCCGAAAGCTTCCAACGGTCATCGTTTCATCTTAGTGGCCATTGACTACTTCACGAAATGGTTTGAAGCTACTTCCTACACCAATGTGACCAAGCAAGTGGTTGCTCTTTTCATCAAGAATAATATCATTTGTTGTTATGGAATCCCTAACAAAATCATAACGGACAATGGAACTAATTTGAACAACAAAACAATGAAAGAGTTGTGTGATAATTTCAAGATTGAGCATCATAATTCCTCACCTTACCGTCCAAAGATGAATGGAGCTGTCGAGGCTGCCAACAAAAACATCAAAAATATCCTGCAGAAAATGGTCAAGACTTATATGGATTGGCATGAGATGTTACCATTTACCTTGCATGGATATAGAACTTCGGTTCAAACTTTGACAGGAGCAACTCCCTTTTCTCTAGTATATGGGATGGATGTTGTTCTCCCCGTTGAAGTAGAGATACCATCATTAAGAATTCTGATGGAGACCAAGCTTGATGAAGCGGAGTGGGTCCGAGAGAGATATGATCAGCTAAACCTCATTGATGGGAAATGATTGACTGCCATGTGTCATGGTCACTTGTATCAAAGAAGGATGAAAAGAGCTTTTGATAAGAAGGTCCGTATTCGTGAATTTCGTGAAGGAGAACTCGTACTCAGAAAGATCTTGCCATCTCAGAGGGATGCTCGCGGAAAATGGACGGCCAACTATGAGGGTCCGTTTGTGGTGAAAACTATGTTCTCAGGAGGTTCCTTAATTCTTACAACAATGGACGGTGAATAACTCTCACACCCTGTGAATGCTGACTCAGTAGGAAAATATTACGCCTAAAAAGCCCGCTAAGTCAAAAACCATAAATGGCAACTTAGGAAAAAAAGGGTATCCCGGTGGGTCATAACCTATAAAGCAGACTCGGGCAAAAGTTAGGGATTAAATAAAAAGAAAAAGAGCTCGCTAGGTTGAAAACCCGAAAGGGCATCCTAGGCAAAAAAGAGCGTCCCGGTGGACTGAAAACCTGAAAAGGCGGTCCAGGCAAAAGTTAAGGACAAAGGCGTTTCACTTTGTCAGACGGGGTTGTCACCTATGTCAAGGGATTCATGAAAGAATTTCAAGTTCATTTGCTCTCATCAACAGCGAAGTTCATCTTTGGGACTCTTAGTCATTAGGGATGGTAGCGGTCATTGAATACGATGTAACCTTTTCCCAAATTGCCATTATTCCAATTGTAATGTTCCATGGAGCTTCGCCATTGGCAAGTTACCATTCTAATAAAATCAGATTTTGGACCATTCTTTGTTTGACATTTATCATTGCTCTATTATTTTTCTTGTTATGCAAAACTTCACTTACTCATTAAAGCGGTTTTGAAAGCGGAAAATGTTTTGAAAAATCTTTTAAGAAAACACAATGAAAATATAATTTGTTTTGGCATTAGGGACGATTTAGTGAAATCATTTACTCTCCCCAATAAAGTCTTGATTGTGACGAAGACACTATTAAACCATCGGGCGTATGTTTCCCCAGTGATACAAGTTCAAAATCGACATTGTTTCCTGGATCAGACATTTCAAAAATGACTGACTACCGCGATACAAAGGATTTCTCCCCCCAGTATCTTCACAGATGTTTGTGGAAGATTTTATTTCCCTAGTGTAAGAAGATTATTCCCTATTCAATCCCCAGAGGGGCTGTTCTCTTCAGATTCAGTGTGACTCCTGGAAGTGCATGCGTTATCCATCCACTCACTTTTCCCCAGTCTATCGTCTCTCGTTAGAGTCGTCTCTTGCATATCATTGAGCATTCGCATCATACCACATCACCCTGCATCTTTGTATCTGGTTTGCTTTTGCTTGTGGGTATTTACCTCCCTTTACTTCAAATTTGTTGATCTATGATCTGTGTCCAGCTCGCGTCCGGTCTTCACCCGCGTATGCCAGATTTTACTCATTATCAATATTCCCCAGGAAGTCTAATCTTCATTTATGCAACCCCGGTGCTGACCTATCAGATACCTAAAACTCAGGTCACCTATGAACCTAAAGTCTATTAATTGTTGGCATTGTTTGTTTCAGGTCAACTGTGAACCTAAACATCATTCAGGTCACCTATGAACCTAAAGTCCAATAATTGCTGACATTGCTTGTTTCAGGTCAACTATGAACCTAAACATCAGGTCAACTATGAACCTTGGTCAGTTTTGAACCTAAAACCTCTGGTCACCTATGAACCAAAATCCCAGGTTAACTATGAACCTAAAACTCAGGTCACCTATGAACCTAAAGTCCAGTAATTGCTGGCATTGTTTGTTTCAGGTCAACTGTGAACCTAAACATCATTCAGGTCACCTATGAACCGAAATCTCAGGTCAACTATGAACCTTAGTCACCTATGAACCAAAATCTCAGGTCAGCTATGAACCTTGGTCACCTATGAACCAAAATCCCAAGTCAACTATGAACCTAAACTTCGGGTCAACTATGAACCTAAAGTCCAGTATTTACTGGCAAACTAACTTAAATTGGCATCCTATCCAAATCATATTGGTGCTTAATGACCTTTTGTTTCTAAGTCCAATCATTGTTGGCACTTTAATTTTGTTCCCAGCAGAGGTTCAGTCATTATCAATATCTCTTTAAAAGTCCTTTGATTTTCATCATTTGGCGCACGCAAAGCTTGTGTTTGTCTCTGTCTTTTCTGGCTTTTCTTGAAGATCCTGTTTGAACTCTTCAATATAAGAAATCCCCAGAAAATCTCTGTAGAATGTATATCCTCTTATTTCAAGTTGATCCCCAGTAGAGATCATGTCTTCTTTCTGGTTTCATGCCCAGTAAGAAAGTGTTTTATTTCCCTAGTGTCGTCCGGTCACCTATGAACCTGTCGTCCATCTCCCTGGACCTTCCCCAATGGAGAACACCTCTCTGGCTCCTATCTCCAGTGAGGACCTGTGGGATTTTCCCCCTTTATTTTTTTCTATCCCCAATGTTTCCTCAGAGTCTCCCCAGTGAGTCTTTTTTTGGTCAGTCTGTATCCCCAGTGAGCCTTCCTTGTGGATATTAACCTTCATCCCTCCCCAGTAAAGCTCACCTGTGTTTGTTTGCTCTTTATCTCTAGTGTCGTGTTTGTCTGCATCTTTGCACCATCATGGCATCATATCATCATACTAGAAGCTCATGGCATGTCAGCATTTGCACGTCTGTTGCCTGTCCTTAGCATCTGCATTCCATCTAAGGGCAAAATTTTTGGTTTGCTATATTTAAATACCTTTCACCTTGACATCCCGAGGATTTCCATTCCTCGTGCCATCTGGTAAAGCTATTCAAATAGGGGCAAATGTTATACCCCAAATTTTACCCCTTAGATGTCATAGCATCTTGCACTTACATTTAGGTCTCAATCATCTATGCATTGTTAACTAACCCATACCTTTGCTAGTTTGTTTCTTTTGTGAAAATCGGGATTGACACAAGAAAGAGGACAAGAGAAATTAACCAAATTCTCATGTGTTTCAAGGTCTCCTAAGACATTCTCTAGTTCCATACCATCATCACAAATGTCCACCAGTTTGGGATCTCAAGACTTTGGATCAAATCAAGTCAACAAGAGATTATCAGACCAAAGTTGTGGAATTAGGGCTTTAACCTGGAGAATCATTGAAGTTTGTCATGACCAGTCAAGGTTTGATTGGTTCATAAACCAATTGAACTTACCTACATTCAAGAGGTCTTGTTCAACAAGAAATCAAGATCATCTGGCTTTCATCACTAGCACAAAGAGTCACCAGCTCACCTTGTCCCCCAAATTAGGATTTTGTCAGGAAAGTCAACCTTTGCCTTTGACTTTTGATTAAGGCATGTTCCCAAGCCTTGAGACATGGTTCCATATGTTCATAAACATCCTTGGAGGCCATCCATTGGCATTATAAGGGATTGAAGAAGCAAGAGCCTCAAAGATCATCCAGTGGAATTCCTAAGGAAATTAGGGTTTTGACTGACAAAGTCAAGCCTCTAACTTTGATGTTATTGGCCCAAAATGAAGTATTCAAGTCACACTCTATCTTAACATGTTCAATCCTTGAATTAGAGCATGAGAGACCACCATTTGAAAGATTTCTTGCAAGAAGGGCAAGCTTTTGTTCTTAAAATTTTCTAAGGAAGAATTCACTCCTTGTGCAAAATTGGGAAATTCATAACTTTCAAACCACACATCCAAATTGTGTGACTCAAAGCTCAAATTGAAGCTCTCATCATGAAATTCAAAACATATTAGAGGAACTTTTTCAAGTTAAGGCTTGGTTTTTAAGTTACAAGACTTGGAAGTTCAAAACACCTAATGACTTGGTGAAATTTCACTACATTTTGCTTTAAAAAAACCAGCTGGCTTCATCTCCACTTTTCACCAAGATCCCTTGTGATACAGAATTGGGATTGAACATGAAAGTTTTAGAGGATATTTAGGGCTTTCCAAAAAGTACAAGAACTCCTCAATCTATTGAGTGAGCTGAGATATTCGATTGGTTGAAGTTTGAGGTCCATTTCTTGATTTTTAAGTTACCAATTTATGTATAATGATGCATTACTCTTTTTAATCACCAAAACCCTCACTCTTATGATGTTTAGAGACCAAATTAACATGCTTTAAACCTCTGCCACGATTTTTCCAAGTTGAGACATTAAAATATGATAGTTTAAGCAAGTTAGGTAAGTAGATGTGCAAGTGGACACCCATGAAAGAGAAACTTTACATAACAGCATGGCAGCCTCTTTTCCTCCTTGTAACTTGGACTCTGAACCAATCCAATCAGTCCACATTACAACAGAGCCTAGGGGTAGGGCTTTGAAGACTCTTGAATCAGCAAAGGCAGCTCACTTGCGAGGGAAAATTTTCAAAAGGGCAAATGTGGCAAGTTTCCATTTCCGACCTTACCTCAAACCCTCAGCCTTTCCTATAAATAGAGCTTTGTTCTACTCTCAAAAACATACCAGAATCACCCCAAGAAGAGGCTGATTACTCACTCCACTCTCTCATTCACATGTTCTTGCAAATCTGGAAGAACTCCCCAAACACTTGTTTCATTCGTGCATATTTTCTCTAACTCTACAAACCATCTCTAAACACCTTGTAGAGAAGCTCTAAACACTTAAACCCTAACTGTAAAACTTCCATCATCATCTGCCATTTTTGAACTTCAACTTGCATAAAGGACCGAGTTCTGTATTTGAAGCACTTTCCAAAGCTTCTAATCATCTGCTTCTCTTCTCCAAAGGTCAACAAGGTTCCAGAAGGTTGTTTCTCTTCTCTGCAAGTGCTATTGAAGAAGCCTTGGACTTTCTCCAAGAGGTAAGGTTTCCATCTCTGAAACTCACATATCCATGCATAGTATTATTACTTTCTGAATGTAAAAATGTAGTGTGTTTATGGCTTTGTGATTCTGAATAAAAGCTTGCCATGTTTGGTTGAAATATTGCATAATATAACATGTTGAAACTTTATGTTGTTGCACTGTTGACTAAGGTTTTGTGAATCATATATTATTTGTTAATGAAAACTAAGAACATTTTCATGTTCCTGGGAGTTTTTACTCCAATCTTGATGTTTATTTCACCCGATTTGGTTGAGGGACGAGAGAGATACATTGGCTGGAAATTTTGGCCATGTTTGATGTTTAGGTCACGAGAGAGAAGAGAATGAGAACGAGGAAGAAGAAGGTGGTGGACCCCAGTCAGTCCCATGTGGCGCTGAGGTGGCCATTTAGTGTGGGTTTTAAAATAAAAATAATTAGAAGCATGTTATGTTTGGATGAGAGCTTAGCACCGCTGGTCCATGGAGGAGGTTGTGTGTATTGGCAAGCGAAAGGTCTGGGGTTCGAATCCCCCTTGCCCCAGACCTTTTCCTTTTTATTTTTTCACCTGTTTCGCTTGCCTTGATATTTTATTGAATACTTACCTTTTGTTTTCACACTGCGCACGCAGCTCAGTTGGTAAGGCGTTTGTGCACTGATCCCCATGGCGTGGGTTCAAGTCCCATGTGGGACATTTCCATTTCTTTTTATTACTTGTTCCATGTTATTTTTTTTTGTTTGTACCTTGTTTTCAAACATTCATAACTTGCTCGTTTTTCACTCTTTTTATGCCATTCTTTTTGTAAATTGTTCCTTAACATGTCTATTTTCTGATTGTGAAAAGAAATTGGTGAAAATAATTATTTTTGAAACATTTGTTAATGTTGAAAGTGAAAGGCCTTTTTTAGGGTTTCATAAGAAGATCTTGATTTTCTCTTGATTTCTTTGCCATGCTTCCTTGTTCATATTGATCAAATGAGACCTAATTCATGTTGTTTAAAATTTGTATAATGTTATGACATTGTATGTTTTGTTTTACCTTATTTCCTTGATGTTTAATGTGCTTTTACATGAAAATATCCTTTGAAATACCTTGAGATCTCTTTATATCATTTGCCTTGTAACTTGAGTTTGTTTGATCAAATATGTGACATGTTTATGTCTTGAAACTTGAATGCCATGTTTGGAACCATCTTTAAGTGCTCATATGCCTTGGATTGTCATTTCTGATTACATGAACTTTAAAGATATTGTCATATTCTTTGGTTTACCTATACAACTTATGTTTGTTAAGACATTTCCACATGTTCTCCCCATGAAGTGTTTTGGTTATCACCATGCCCATATGTTTATATTGTTTATGTTGTTTTGTTATCTTATAACTCTGTTAAGTCTTCCCCCAAGTGAGGCAAGCTCTTTAGCTTTCCTCCTTAACCCTCATCATTCCCCTCCTTCCGAAGGAAAGACTCTCTATTGACTTTTAAGTCATAGACAGCTCATATACCTTCTTGGCCTCCTTAGAGCCATCATCCACTCTTGGCCTCTTTAGAGCCACTCCCCATCCTTATTAGGATCAACCTTTGGTCTCCTTAGAACCATTATCCCCTGGAGTTCTTCAACTCTACTTGGATGCTATCATTATAGTATTCTCTACCCTTGGCCTTCTTAGAGCCTCTTTTCCCTTTAACCTCATTAAGCCCCCCTCTTGTGAGCACTATCCTCATAGTTGCTCACTTCTCTCTTTGGCCTCCTTAGAGCCACTTACCTCATGACTTAGGTTTCACCTAGAGTTCCTCAACTCTATGTGAACATCATCATTATGATGTTCCTTCCCCTTTGGCCTCCTTAGAGCCATTTACCTTCAAACTTAGAATTAAGTTAGAGTTCTTCAACTCTATGTGATTCTCATCATGAGTATTCACTTACCCTTACAACTTAGACTTAGAGAGTTTCTTAAACTCTATATGAGCTCATACTCATTCCCATTGGAACTTTGGCCCTAGTCAGCGGTTCCTCAATCCACCCTTAGTGAGGTGAACTACGGTTGCTCTGATTCTTTAGTCAGGATACGTAGGCACAAGATGCGACGTCTTGGCGAGCATACTTAGTGTGTATACCATTAGGCCTTTACCTTTAACACCTTGGTCTTCACCATAGGTCTTTACCTTACCTTTAGCAGATTTCCCTTAGCAAGCAAAACATAGCATAACATGTAACACCCCATTTCTACCCGGCATTTATATTAAAAATCAGAGTTATAGAATTCTCAACCAAACATGGGATATCACATTTTCAACTTGAAAACCAACAACATAAGAACTCATCATCACGGATCCATAGCACTAAATCAAAGAGAACAAATTAACGACTATTTAGTCTTCAAAATAAATCTACTTTAATAAATAACCACGGAGCAGATTCACAACTTTAAACTTTTAACTATAGCATCTTAATCCAACTAAAAACAACTTCAATTAGAATAACAAAGTACTCATTCAGAAAATCAACTTAAAAATTCAGCATTGAAACAAATCCACAAAACAAAAGACATGCGTTCATCCCCCCGAGTGCTACGTATCAGAGCGACGACACCGACTCGAACTAACGAAGGTAGAAAGCCTTCACTCCGGATTACCTACAGGATGGCGTATAAACCATCACCATACACATAAGGGGTGAGATATCGTATAATATAAACAGAAGTATGATAATCAATACATTAGATTAAAATCATACAATTCCACTACTTTACAACCACAACAACGTTCAGCAACAACTTAAAATATGCGACTCGAATGTAACTCAACTATGCATATGCATGTGGTACCAATGGAGCAAGACTCCCAACTTAAAAAAACGGAGCAGAACTCCCAACTTAGAAATTGCCAGTTTGTCAGGCATCAACAAGGCATAAGCCTTCAACTTCAACTTTTTGCCAATCCAGGCCAACGTGGGTGAGCATTAGCTCCAACTTAAAAATTGCCAATCTAGGCCAACGTGATAATGCTATGCTATGCATGTGACAACAACCACAACATCAACTAATTCAACGCAACACAACAAAGACAAAATGCAACAACTGCAAACAACTTAACAACGTTGGTCATAAGACCTACAACTCAATTTGCCCATAAATCGGGACAATTCAACACAGTTCAACTTCACCTGCAAATCAACTTATTCGACATAATTTCAACAAAATAATCCAACCAAGAATACCTACTCGTATACACAACTTACTCCGACAATTCTCAACTAATATCGGACAACTAATTATACCGCTTAAATCTACTAATCGGTACGGTTTTTAATACTCTGCTAATTTCTTTGGTCTGCCACTTACTAATTGATTCCTGTATTAAAATAAAACCTGCTACTATTTATATATTCACTGTTACGAACTACTACTACTATTTGTATCAGTACTCCACTTAATTAAACTAAATGGGGCTATTTTAATTCTAAAGTCATACTATTAATTAACATGATCACATATAATTTAAGTTACTTACACTAATGATCCCTAATGTTACAGCAATGACCATACCGTGGAATAAGACAGAAATTGAAGGTGGAGACAAAATAAGGCAAAAACAAAGTGGCACTTCCCTTTTAAATATGGGTGGCTTGTTCCACCCTTGCTATAACTTAAGTGGCTTGCGCCACTTCCTTGTCCTTTTTAGGTGGCTAGCGCCACATGGTTTAATGGTGGCTGGGCCCACCTTTTAGTGGCTTACGCCATATGTTTATGGTGGCAGGCGCCACCTAAACATCAACACACATCAACGAAGAAAAACAGAATAACAATCCCAGATTTTGCTAACGCGACGATCGTCACGAGCGTGACGGCCATGACCCGTGTGACGGTCGTAACCCCTCCAAGACGGTCGTCATGGTCTCAAAACCTGCGCTTCCCTCAAACATGCATTCTCTCTATTTCTCCATTCTTCTTCTCTGTTCCCGACATTTTCTTATATTCACTTCAACCTAATTCCTCCAAAATATCATACAATCGCAACACAACAAAACTTATACACTAATCCATACCGATAAAATATTTCTACGTCCAATTCAAGGACATGGATTAATGTACTCATTCAACACAACAGTTTCAATACGCAGATAGTAGCAAACATATAACACCCAATCCTACATATCAATTATCATATTCCCGGTTATAGAATTTGAACCCCACCCTTACCTTGGATTAAAGGTAGCTCGAATTTCCGGTCGAAATTAAAGCTTTGACAGCAACTTCCGTAATCGCAATCTCTCCTCTCCAACCGTTGTTTCCAAACCCTCGTGCACTTTTTGTAACTTCTTTTCCTTACTGCCACTTCCATTCTTTATATTTTATTTCTCTTAGTTATAAACCTACTAAAATAATGGGCCTACTAATTAACTTAATGGGCTTACTATACGATACCCCCAACTTTGTTATTTCTCACACACAACTTAACCCAACTAAATTAATTAATATTCTATGAAATTAAATATTATTTCTAATATTAATTTCTCCCGACTAAAACGACTAATACCCGATTATCTCTTATTAGCATCAAACAACATAATCAACATATTCAACAATTATACGGAAAAATGCTCAATACTATTTAATTAAAATCTTTAATTAAATACGGGCGTTACAACTCTCCCCCATTTAGAATATTTTCGTCCTCGAAAATCTTACCTTGCCCAAACAGCTCAGGATAGGATTCCCGCATCTTGCTTTCCAACTGCCACGCCATACTTTCTCCAGCAGCTCCTAACCAGACTACTTTCACCAACGCAATCTCCTTGCCTCTTAGAGTCCTCATTTCCCGATCCGCGATCCGTACAGGCATCGTCTCCACAGTATGATTATCCTGTACTTGAACATCATCCATATGAATTACATGAGACGGATCTGGAACATACTTCCGGAGTTGTGACACATGGAACACATCATGTAAATTCGACAAATTAGGCGGTAAAGCCACTCTATAAGCAACATTTCCAACTCTCTCCGAAATCTGATACGGACCAATAAAACGAGGAGTGGGCTTCTTAGACTTCAATGCACGCCCAACACCCGTCACAGGCGTAACTCTCAAAAATACATGGTCACCCGCTTGAAATTCTAAATCCTTCCTTCGCTTGTCATGATAACTCTTCTGCCTACTTTGGGAAGTTTTCATCTTTTCTCGGATTAACTTCACCTTCTCAGTAGTTTCCCGAACAATTTCAGGTCCAAGCACCACACTTTCTCCAGATTCGTGCCAACATAAAGGAGTCCTACATCTCCGACCATACAGCGCTTCAAAAGGTGCCATTCCGATACTAGAATGGTAACTGTTATTATAAGTGAACTCGATCAATGGAAGATAAGTTTCCCACGAACCTCCTTGCTCAAGAACACAAGCTCTTAACAAATCCTCCAATGAATGAATAGTTCTCTCAGTTTGACCATCCGTCTGAGGGTGATACGCTGAACTCAACCTCAACTTAGAACCCAACGCCTCTTGCAAACTCTTCCAAAAGTCAGAAGTAAACCTCGGATCTCTATCCGACACAATACACAGAGGAACACCATGCAGCTTCACGATTATGTTAATATAAACCTCTGCCAACTTTGTTACTGGGAAACTGATGTTAATAGGAATAAAATGAGCC
Organism: Lathyrus tuberosus; assembly: GCA_022829125.1. Lineage (NCBI taxonomy): Eukaryota > Viridiplantae > Streptophyta > Magnoliopsida > Fabales > Fabaceae > Lathyrus > Lathyrus tuberosus. The sequence continues at coordinate 3,486,493 of JALAZF010000081.1, forward strand.
AACTTCGTAAGCCTATCAACAATCACCCAAATAGAATCATGTCCTCTGGAAGTATTAGGTAATCCCGTCACAAAGTCCATTGAAATGCTACCCCATTTCCATTCTGGAACTTCTAACGGTTGCATCAACCCAGCAGGCTTCTGATGTTTAACTTTCGACTTCTGACAAGTTAAACATGCGCACACAAAACGAGCTACATCTCGTTTCATCCCAGGCCACCAAAATAATTTCTTCAAGTCTTGGTACATTTTTGTAGCTCCCGGATGAATACTCAATTTACTTCTATGACTTTCCTCAAGAATTGCTTTCTTCACCTCTGCATCATCAGGAATACAAATTCGATTACGGAATCTCAACACACCATGCGCGTCCAACTTAAAATCGCTATTACCAGACTGATCGATCCCAACCATCGAATCTACCAGTTTCACATCTAACTTCTGAGCTTCTCTGATACTATCCAGAAAATCATTGTTAATCTTCAGCATTCCCAACATCACACTCTGCGGTGTCACTTCGTAAACTAAGCTCATATCTCTGAATTGCTCAATTAATTCCAATTCCTTAACCATCATTGTCGACATATGCAAAGTCTTCCGACTCAAAGCATCGGCCACAACATTAGCTTTACCCGGATGATAGTTCAAACCAAAATCATAATCTTTTAATAACTCCAACCATCTTCGCTGTCTCATGTTCAACTCCTTCTGGTCAAATAAATACTTTAGACTTTTATGGTCACTAAATACTTCAAATCTAGATCCATAAAGATAATGTCTCCAAATCTTTAGCACAAAAACAACTGCAGCAAGTTCTAAATCATGCGTAGGATAGTTCCTCTCATGAGTCCTCAATTGCCTCGACACATAAGCAACTACCTTACCATTCTGCATAAGCACACCACCTAACCCCATCCTGGATGCATCACAATATACCACAAAAGGTTCTCCCAGATTAGGTAATGTCAAAACCGGAGCCGACGTCAATCGCTTCTTCAATTCCGCAAAACTTTCTTCACATTGAATGTCCCATACAAAAGCTTTACCTTTACAAGTCAACTTAGTCAACGAAAGTGCTAACTTAGAAAATCCTTCAATAAACCTTCAGTAATAACCGGCTAGTCCCAAAAAGCTTCTAATCTCGGTAGCCGACTTTGGTGTCTCCCATTGCAACATAGCATCTACTTTGGATGGATCCACAACAATGCCATTACCCGAAATGACATGACTAAGAAAACTAACTTCCTTTAACTAAAATTCACATTTAGACAGCTTTGCATATAACTTCTTCTCTTTCAAAACTTGCAATATTAGTCTTAAGTGTTCTTCATGCTCTTCTTCCGATTTAGAGTAAATCAATATATCATCAATAAACACCACCACAAACCGATCCAAATAAGTATGAAAGATACGGTTCATGTACTCCATGAATACTCCCGGCGCATTAGTAACACCGAAAGGCATCACCGAATACTCATAATGTCCATAACGCGTTCTGAAGGCCGTCTTCTGAATATCCTCATCCTTCACTTTAATCTGATGATATCCTGACCTCAAATCAATCTTGCTAAACACACGAGCACCTACTAATTGATCCATCAAGTCATCTATTCTCGGAAGCGGATACTTGTTCTTAATTGTCACTTTATTCAATTGTCTATAATCAACACAGAGCCTCATACTTCCATCTTTCTTCCTTACTAACAACACCGGAGCTCCCCACGACGATACACTTGGCCTCACAAACTTCTTTTCAAGTAACTCCTCCAATTGCTTCTTTAATTCTGACAATTCAGATGCAGACATCCTATATGGTGCCATAGACACAGGTCTGGTACCAGGTACAAGATCAATTGCAAATTCCACTTCTCTTTCTGGCGGTACAATAGGAATTTCATCAGGGAAAACTTCAGGAAATTCACGCACCACCTGCAAATCCTCAATTACAGCTCGGCTCTCAACAGATAACGATGCCATCAACATGAACATCTGAGCTTCTCCTTGCATCAACTGTTGTAACTGCTTAAAAGACAACAAACTAGCTCCTTCTTCTTCAGCAGTAGAAAATCTTACTGACTTGCTAAAACAATTGATATGAACATAGTTATATTCTAACCAGTTCATTCCCAAGATTACATCCATCCCAGATAACGGCAAACACACCAAATCAACGGTAAAGTCTCTGTCGAAGATCGTCAAAGGACACTTTAAACACACAAGAGAAGTAGTCACCGATCCCTTAGTAGGAATCTCGACGACCATCTCTCCATTCATAGAAGACAACACCAGACCCAATCTTTCAACACATTCAACAGCAATAAAAAATTGGGTAGCACCAGTATCAATCATAGTAATTAAAGGAGTGCTATTAATGAAACATGTACCTTTGATGAGTCTGTCCTCACTAGTTTTCTGAGTCCCAGCCAAAGTGAACACTTTTCCACGGGTTTGCGCCTTCTTTGGCTTCTGACACTGGCTACCAATGTGTCCCTCTTCACCACAGTTGAAACAAATCATCTCTTTGTGCTTGCAATCAGATACTGTATGTCCAGTCTTACCACATCGGAAACATCTCTTCACCTCAGCAGTACACACATTACTCTTGTGACCAGGTTTCCCATATTTGAAACAAACTATGCCAGCAAGAGCATCTCCCCCACTAGTCCTCTTGCCATCAGCCGCTCTCTGTTTACCTTTTCCAGCTGGAGAATCATAAGGCTTGCCACGATTCTGTTGGTGCTTGCCTCTCCTTTCATTCATTATCTTATAATGAGCATTGTTATCTTCTTCAAAGATTCTGCAACTATCAACCAAATCAGCAAAAACATGAATCTTCTGATATCCAACTGCCTTCTTGATCTCTGGGTGCAACCCGCTCTCAAACTTGATGCATTTAGAAAACTCAGCATCATCCCCGGTATAGTGCGGATAAAACTTGGCCAACTCCACAAACTTCGCAGCATAATCAGTAACCGACATGGTTCCTTGCTTTAGCTCAAGAAACTCAATCTGCTTCTTACCACGAACATCCTCTGGATAATACTTCCTCAGAAACTCCCTTCGGAACACATCCCAAGTGATAACTTGACAAGTCTCTAGCCACCAGTCATCAGCTTCGACTGCTAGCATATGAGTCCCATATCGAACCTTCTGCGCTGGAGTGCAGTTCATCACGCAAAAGATTCTCTCCATCTCTTTCAACCAACCCAACGCTCCATCAGGATCATACCTGCCCTTGAAGGTAGGTGGATTCTCCATCTGAAAAGTCGCCAAACTACGAGATCCAACGTTCTCATCAGCGTTCGGCAGGTTCTGCACAGCTTGGGCCATTGTTTGCATAGCAGCAGCCATCGCAGCATCGTTCCTTCCAGCCATCTCGACTTATCACTTCAACATAAACAAAAGTTAGGACTAGTTAACAATACTCGATTGTTAAACAACTACGACTCAACAACTTGGCCGGACGGACCAACCTGCTATGATACCACTAATCTAACACCCCATTTCTACCCGGCATTTATATTAAAAATCAGAGTTATAGAATTCTCAACCAAACATGGGATATCACATTTTCAACTTGAAAACCAACAATATAAGAACTCATCATCACGGATCCATAACACTAAATCAAAGAGAACAAATTAACGACTATTTAGTCTTCAAAATAAATCTACTTTAATAAATAACCACGGAGCGGATTCACAACTTTAAACTTTTAACTATAGCATCTTAATCCAACTAAAAACAACTTCAATTAGAATAACAAAGTACTCATTCAGAAAATCAACTTAAAAATTCAGCATTGAAACAAATCCACAAAACAAAAGACATGCGTTCATCCCCCCGAGTGCTACGTATTAGAGCGACGACACCGACTCGAACTAATGAAGGTAGAAAGCCTTCACTCCGGATTACCTGCAGGATGGCGTATAAACCATCACCAGACACAGAAGGGGTGAGATATCGTATAATATAAACAGAAGTATGATAATCAATACATTAGATTAAAATCATACAATTCCACTACTTTACAACCACAACAACGTTCAGCAACAACTTAAAATATGCGACTCGAATGTAACTCAACTATGCATATGCATGTGGTACCATTGGAGCAAAACTCCCAACTTAAAAAAATGGAGTAGAACTCCCAACTTAGAAATTGCCAGTTTGTCGGGCATCAACAAGGCATAAGCCTTCAACTTCAACTTTTTGCCAATCCAGGCCAACGTGGGTGAGCATTAGCTCCAATTTAAAAATTGCCAATCCAGGCCAACGTGGGTGAGCATTAGCTCCAACTTAAAAATTTCCAATCCAGGCCAACGTGATAATGCTATGTTATGCATGCGACAACAACCACAACATCAACTTATTCAACGCAACACAACAAAGACAAAATGCAACAACTGCAAACAACTTAACAACATTGGTCATAAGACCTACAACTCAGTTTGCCCATAAATCGGGACAATTCAACACAATTCAACTTCACCTGCAAATCAACTTATTCGACATAATTTCAACAAAATAATCCAACCAAGAATACCTACTCGTATACACAACTTACTCCGACAATTCTCAACTAATACCGGACAACTAATTATACCGCTTAAATCTACTAATCGGTACGGTTTTTAATACTCTTCTAACTTCTTTGGTCTGTCACTTACTAATTGATTCCTGTACTAAAATAAAACCTGCTACTATTTATATATTCGCTGCTACGAACTACTACTACTATTTGTATCAGTACTCCACTTAATTAAACTAAATGGGGCTATTTTAATTCTAAAGTCATACTATTAATTAACATGATCACATATAATTTAAGTTACTTACACTAATGATCCCTAATGTTACAGCAATGACCATACCATGGAATAAGATAGAAATTGAAGGTGGAGACAAAATAAGGCAAAAACAAAGTGGCACTTCCCTTTTAAATATGGGTGGCTTGCGCCACCCTTGCTATAACTTAAGTGGCTTGCGCCAATTCCTTGTCCTTTTTAGGTGGCTGGCGCCACATGGTTTAATGGTGGCTGGGCCCACCTTTTAGTGGCTTGCGCCACATGTTTATGGTGGCAGGCGCCACCTAAACATCAACGCACATCAATGCAGAAAAATAGAATAACAATCCCAGATTTTGCTAACGTGACGGTCGTGACCCGTGTGACGGTCGTAACCCCTCCATGACGGTCGTCATGGTCTCAAAACCTGCGCTTCCCTCAAACCTGCATTCTCTCTATTTCTCCATTCTTCTTCTCTGTTCCCGGCATTTTCTTATATTCACTTCAACCTAATTCCTCCAAAATATCATACAATCGCAACACAACAAAACTTATACACTATGTGTGTTTGAGCTTAAAAATCCAGTTCATGATCTTGCCATAGCTAGGGTTCAGAAGTTGAATATGACGACCTTCGCGCCTTCAAGAGCGTAAATTTGAATATCTAGCCAATCAGAGCCCTACGCGTGTGCTAGCCGTTGGATTATTTTATTTCTTTTTGTTTTATTTCAAATTTTTATTTCATTCTCTTTAAAAAAAATCATTAAAAATAGCTCCTAATTGATTTTTCATCCCAATTTTTTTCATAATTTTTTAAAATCATTCTTCACATTATTATTATTTTTTTAGATTTTAAAAATCATTTTTAGCATTTTTTTTCTATTTTATTCTTATTTTATTTTAATTAACTTCCATCTTTTTTATTTTAATCATTTTCAAACATTTTGGATCTGGCCTTTTGAAGTCTTGATCCTTTGGTTTTTCTTGTTTTTTCATAATTTTCTTGAGCATTTTGGGGTTTGATCAAGGAAATCAAAAATCTCTCTGTAGGAAGACATTTCTCTGTTTATCACTCTTCAAAACAGAAAATCAAACAAACCCTAATTCCAGATAACTGCTGTAAGTGACACACTTGTTGATTCAAATATCCATACTGTAGTCCATCTCTTATACTGGTAAATCCACTATTTCATCTAATTGTTGTAAGCGGCGAGCCTCTGGATTATTTACATCCACGCCATTGTCCCTCTCTTAGCATGAAAAAATCCTAAGGAAAAATAACATTGCTCAACACTGAGTTAAAGTTTCCTCCTTCAGGACAAACCCCTTATAAAGGAGATTATAGCATTGCTGGATTCTCATATCCTAGTTAAAGTAACCCTCCTTTATAAACAGTCACCCAACAGTTGTGATAAACAGACAAGATGTCTCCCTTTAGAGATGACAAGTTCTCTCTCAGTCAAACCTTTTAGCTTCAATCTTGGGCTTTGAACAAGACACAAATAAACCTTTTAGCTTCAATCTTAGGCTTTGAACAAGACACCAAAACATCATCTTTTCCTCCCATAGAATAGGAGAAACTACGATTGCTCTGATTTCCCTGTTTCTTTAAACGGGAATACGTAGGCATAAGATTGCGAAATCTTAGCGAGCATACCAATCAAAAACTCTAGGTCCAGTACCTTCTCACACAAATCAAAACATAGGTCCAGTACCTCACCAAAATCATCAAAAACTCACTCTCTTTCTCTCATATCTCCCAAATAAGAAACTTTCCCAACCCATCAACAGATAAACACCATCAAGTATAAAAGTAGAACCTATTGCTAACAACATGTGGATAACCACATATAGGATGGGCAACTGACAACTCCCCATTGTATAACCTGACCCGAACTCCCCGAATCTCTTTAAGCGTTTGTTCAGTTAAACATTCGCGTGCAAGGTTAGTTTTAGATAGCTTCCCTTTCCCTTCCAGCTTCACGGGATAAATAAGAAATCAGAAAGTAGCACCCCACTCTTACCATTGCGGTGAGGAACCCAAGGCGATAAGGTGGTCGCGTCATCGACAAAAATCGCACGCTACAATTTGGAGTGTGTTTGAGGCCTTGTTTGGTTTTGGAAGTGACTGAATCAAGGCATGGCTTGGAAAATGCAGAAAAGTCTAATTTTGAGGTTTTTGAGGTGGATTTTCTGATTTTGGTGTTTCAGGTCACAAGTGAATGTTTGGACAGCTTAGATATAACATATTGGATGTGTTTGGATCATGAGCTATGGTGGAATTGCTCTCTAACTCAAAAACTCAGAGATGACTTGCAAAAGAAGGAATTTTGGCCTAAAGAGAGAGATTTTGTGGAAAGCATCAGTTGTAGTGATTTTGTGATTTTTTCCTTCTTCTGGCAGTTCTTCATCACTGAATCCTAAATTGCTGCAGGAAGTGATGTTGGAGATAATGTTGTCGAATTGTCTTATCGTCACATCTTGTTCCACAAAGGCTTGCTCTAAGACCTTCTGTAGAGCTTCCCTGTGAGCTTCGGAACTGAGAAAGAGAGATAGCACAGAGATTCTTGAAGGAGTTGCAACAGTTGGTCTACAATGTTGTACTCGCTCTTCTGGATGAGCTTCAGCATCTCATCGTTGTTCTTTGAAAGGTCGGGATTATAGGATTGACCGACTGGTTGATTGGGAACTTCTGTTTGAGGTTCCTTTTCTGCGGTGGGTTCTCCAACTCCTCTGTTGAAGATCCGGCCGCTCCGTGTCACTCGACTGATATCGGCAATGTTTACGACAGAGGGTAATTTAGTTTCCTTTCCATTTTCAATTGTTGTTGCATCGTACTTGTAAGGGATAGCCTTTTCTGATTCGTACGGTATTGGATCTGGCAGATAGATAACCACGGGAGCCTTTTGATTTTTTTGACCATCGTTGTTGGCCTCAATTGGTTCGAGGTTGAGAATATTTCTACTATCAAGAGGAACTCTTGATTCATGGAGTAGAGGGATTATAGCGCACACGTCTTTGGTCCTTTCATGATTAAAGATTAAGACAACATCTTTGCTTTGATCAGGAAGATAGTCTTGCATTACGTTGATCAAACCAGAACTTGAACATGGTTGAATCTCTTTTTGGTCCAACTGATTTTGAAGGGCCGCTCGCACAAGGTAGAATCCTTGGTTGTTCTCTGAGCAAACTCTACAGCACTCATAATTATGTGGTGGCACCCGACCACGCCCGCTTTGTATGCAGTGTAACTTTACTAGATTTGTTTCCATAGAGCGAACATCCTGACTTTGATACCTATCAGGATTTTCATCAGTCATGATGACTTGTTGTGTGTCTTCATCTAGGTAGATCGGAAGCCACCAATGGTTCAAAAAGTGTTGAAGTGTTCTTTGGACAAGTGCACATCCTTGGTCGTCTTCACGACACACTTTACAGTTCTGATAATCATTCGAAGCTAGAAAAGGCTTAGCGTGTAATTCTACCAGACTGGTATTCATCAAGCGAATATCAAAGATTTGAATCATATTGACTTGATGGCTACTTCTATCACGGTAATCCTGGATCCATCCGAGATCCATATGACGTTGGAGGGCCTCTTGTACAAAAGAGCATCCCTGATTATTTATTGAGCATATCGAACAGGTATTGTAATCATGTCGTGGCAGATCATGATGTTGGCTTCGCCTTGTGTGCATTGCCATCAAGTTGACATTCATTGCCAGAATGTTGTGGTTCTGGGCAATGTTGGGATTTGCGTGAGTCATATTAACCTCAAGGATTCGGTGATCTTGGATCCATCCGAGATCCATCTGTTCTTGTAGAGCTGATTGCACTACGGGACATCCTTGATTATTCTTTGAGCAGATATCACACTGGTGATAATTATGAGACGGTACATGACCGTATCCGCTCTGTCTGCAATGCATCTTGACCAGATTGGTTCCCAATAGGAGTACATCATGAATTTGATAACTGCGGTTAGATTCTTCCTCTATCAAATTTACTACAGTTTTCTCATGTTGAGGTAACGGGTTCGTCTGAACATTTGGATTAGTATCTTTGAAAGATAAGACCTCATTCCTGACAAGCTTCTGTACATTAGATTTGAAGTTGAGATAGTTTTCAATGTTGTTCCCCGGTCCTCCTTAATGGTAAGGGCAAGTTTGATCTGCTTTGAACCAAAAAGTCAGATTTTCTGGTACTGTAAGAGAAGACCTAGTCTGGACGTGCCCCTTGACCAGTAGTAATGGAAATAGTTCTACGTACAACATCGGTATAGGGTCAAACCCTGGTGGTCGTGTCGTACAGTTGTTGTTGTTGTATTGTGGACGAGCCTGCTGAAGGGGTTGTTGTGTCCTTTGTTGATACTGTTATTGATTCAGTTGGCTCTGAGCAACCTGAGGTTGATAGGTCAAAGCCGACGCAGGGTTGATAGCAGGAGTTACTGCTGCTACTGGTTGATACCTTCGCCTTTGCTTTTCGAGAGAGATATTACCAATATCTTGCTCTTTTTTCTTATGGATCTTTAGTCCTCTCTGAGGAGGGCTCAGGTGCTGGTTCTGGTATTTTCCTTTTCTTTGACCGGGGCTCTTGAGCCGTTGTCGGGTTGTCGGTCATTTGCCAAGTGAAAGGAGCTAGCAAATTTCTTCGGTCTTCTTGATTTTCTACAACATGTTGCTCTAATATCTTAATCAGAGCGTCATTTTCTTTTAACAGTTGCTGAATTTTGGTACACTCCACATTGAGAATACGGTACTTGTTCTTCCAAGATTTCTTTTCCCGTCGAACTTTGTTGAGAGTGACCTGGAGTTTTTTCGCATCAGACATAAAGTAAAGGACAAATTCCATTAGCGGAAGAACTTCTTGACGAGGGTAAGGCATCCTCAGCTTGAGGGCTCTAGTTTGTACCCAGTGGAGATAAGGTTCCACAGAGACACACTCTAGTTTTCCTAGAGACTCTCTTCCTTTCATGTGAACATGTTTCCAGGCATGCACTATTTCTGTCTTTAGTGCCCTGTCATTTTCTCCTTCCTCGAAGAACAAACCTTCCAGATGAACATTACGCGGGATATGCCTCATCGGGTATCTGAGTTGACAGCGAACTAAAATCGGATGATAGTTGATTCCTCCTTTAGTTCCTTTGAGGGGTACATTAGGAAAATTTCCACATTTGTCAATGATCTTTATCCCGTCATAGATTCGATTGTACCAATCTATGCCAGAGTTGATAAGAGACATGATTCTCTGTGACCATCGTAGAGTACTCTTATGATCCCAAAAAGCAGCAGACTAGGGTAAATGGGAAGTGAACCATTTGTATAGCAGGGGTACACAACATGTGATCATTCCTCTGCTGTACAAATTGCTTAAGTGTACAAAATAATAAGCGTCTGCGAGTAAGGTTGGTATAGGGTTTCCAATCAGAAATATCTTAATGGCATTGGTATCGACGAAGTTGTCGATGCAGGGAAAAAGGAACAACCCGTATGTGAGTAGAACAAAGATATCTTCGAAAGCAGTTATGTTTCCTATACTGGCAAAGTATAGGGCTTTCTCTACCAAAAACTTGGTAGGTAAACCTTAGATTCCTTCCTTAATGGTCATGTGAGTCCTGACTTTTGACTCGTCCAAATAGATTGCTCTTGCAATGGTTTGATCTTTTGGAATTTCTTCCAGTCCAGAAAACGGAGCTTGGCCAGTGATGGGTAAATCAGTCAGGTGAGAGTACTCCTTCAGTGTTGGTGCTAGTTGATAATCCGGGAATGTGAAACAGTGATAAACCGGATCGTAAAACTGAATCAGCGTAGACGGGATTCCTTCAACTACATGGACCCTTAACAGAGACAGCAGTCCTTCGTACTTGGCTCTGAAAGCATCAGGATTGGTGATCATCCTTGCCAACCCTCTTAAATACTCTAGTTTTGGAGCCTTGAAGGTGTACTTGTGCGTCTTCCTTCTACCGAAATCCATAACGCAATCCTTTTCTCTGATATTTGTAATCATTGTTTTAGTTTAATTTGAAAAAAAGAGAGAAGAGAAAAGAAGATTTTTTTTTCTTTGTTTAATAGTTTTTTAGATGAATGCATGAATGCAGCACACAAAAACATTGAAAAAACATGGGTTCAAGGGTTCAACATCACGAGCATGGAGTCATGGCTCTACCCATCCCCAAAGGTTGTATTCTGGTGAATTTTTGTACATGTAGAACGGGTTAAAAGTTCCCAAAATCATTGACCCCCTAGGGGTAACAACAGCAAGCTGGTTCACCCGAGTGAGCTGTAGCATCCTAGGGTAATCTCAGTTAAGTGTAGTATCGCGTGTCAACTATTTCTGATAGCTACCGCACTACCAAATGGCCACATGGTTACTGTCTACTAAATCCTCAGTTTCACGGATACCATATTGGGACAATCTGACTTCACAATGGAGTCGTTAAACATTGAATCCGCAAAGGGTATCTCCACTGATTTGATGGTCTACCGGGATAGCTTATTCGAGATTCACTCCCTGTAAGACCACCCGTCTATGCCATCACCTATCTTAAGGTTTTCTCATACTTTCCACATGCGACATCACTCGCATTCCTATTAGCAGAAAAATAAACACAGATATCAAGTAGGAAAAGCAGTATATATATATATATATATATATATATATATAGTATGATTCCTAAAACTAACATCCTAGACCTCTTAGGAATTCTAATCCTAGTCCTAGACAGATCAACGACGTCCCCAGCAGAGTCGCCATTTTACTGTAGCGTGCGGTTTTTGTCGGTGATGCGACCACCTTATCGCCATGGGTTTCTCCTCACCGCAATGGTAGAAGTGGGGTGCTACTTTCTGATTTCTTATTTATCCCATGAAGCTGGAAGGGAAAGGGAAGCCATATAAAACTAACCTTGCACGCGAGTGTTTATCTGAACAAACGCTTAAAGAGATTCGGGGAGTTCGGGGTCAGGTTATACAATGGGGAGTTGTAAATTACCCATCCTATATGTGGGTTATCCACGGGTTGTTAGCAATATGTACTACTTTTATACTTGATGGTGTTTATCTGTTGGTGGGTTGGGAAAGTTTCTTTTTTGGGAGATATGAGAGAGAGAGAGAGAGAGAGAGAGAGAGAGAGAAAGAGAGTTTTTTAAGATTTTGGTGAGGTACTGGACCTCAGTTTTGATCGGTGTGAAGGTACTGGACCTAGAGTGTTTGATTAGTATGCAAAGGTACTAGACCTAGAGTTTTTGATTGGTATGCTCGCTAAGATTTCGCAATCTTATGCCTACGTATTCCCGTTTAAAGAAACAGGGAAATCAGAGCAATCGTAGTTCCTCCTATTCTATGGGAGGAAAAATGATGTTTTGGTGTCTTGTTCAAAGCCCAAGATTGAAGCTAAAAGGTTTGTTTGTGTCTTGTTCAAAGCCCAAGATTGAAGCTAAAAGGTTAGACTGAGAGAGAACTTGTCATCTCTAAAGGGAGACATCTCATCTGTTTATCACAACTGTTGGGTGATTGTTTATAAAGGAGGGTTACTTTAAGTGGGATATGAGAATCCAGCAATGCCATAATTTTCCTTTATAGGGGATTTGTCCTGAAGAAGAAAACTTTAACTCAGTGTTGAGCAATGCCATTTTTCCTTAGGAGTCTTTCATGCTAAGAGAGGAACAGTGGCATGGATGTAAATAATCCAGAGGCTTGCCACTTACAACAATTAGATGAAAGAGGAAGTTTTCCAGGATAAGATATGGACGACAACTTGGATATTTGAATCAACAAGTGTGTCACTTACAGCAGTTATCTGGGATTAGGGTTTGTTTTGAATGCCTGTTTTAATGAGTGATATCACGGATAAATGACTTTCTGCAGAGGGATTTTGATTTCCTCTGAGGGGGATGTTGATTTTTGTGTGCCTTGATCAAAGCCCATGGTTGAAGCTAAGAGATTGATTGAATCTATTAGGGAAGTCCTTTTATAAAGCCTAAGAGGAGGGTGGAGAAGGATGACTCAACAAGAGAGTATTTATTTGTCTTGTACAAAGCCCAAGATTGAGGCTAAAAAAGAGACTGACTCTTTGGGGGACATTATTATACAAAGCCTAAGAGGAGGCTAAAAGTTGACTTTTCCTGGGGAATATTTTATGTGTCTTGTACAAGGCCCGAGATTGAGGCTAAAAGAAGATTGACTCTGCTGGAGAGATTTATACGGTGTCTTGTACAAAGCCCAAGATTGAGGCTGAAAAGGGGAAACTGACTCTATTGGAGAGTATGATTTGCCTTGTACAAAGCCCAAGATTGAGGCTGAAAAGAGATTGACTTTGTTGAGGATATTTTAGGTGTCTTGTACAAAGCCCAAGATTGAGGCTGGCCTTATCGGGGAAAATCATTATACAAAGCCTAAGAGGAGGCTGAACAGAAGATTGATTCTGCTTAGGGATATTATTTCTCAAAGCCCAAAAGAAGGCTGAGAGGAATAGACTTCGCTGAGGAAGATATTTATCCAGAGCTTAAGAGAAGGTTATGAAGATTTTGACTTTGTTGGAGACAGTTTATATATGTCTTATACAAATCCCAAGATAGAGGCTAAAAGAATGACTCAACGAGAGGGTGTTTATGTTTTGTACTACTGTCTCAACCAGAGAGTGTGGAAAGGTGATTGACTCAACAAGAGAGTACTTTGTTTGTCTTGTACAAAGCCCAAGATTGAGGCTAAAAAGGGTTAACTCAACAAGAGAGTGTTAAAAAAGTGATGGTCCCAACAATAAAGTGCTTTTGAGGCTAACTCTGTTGAGGAAAGTCATTATACAAAGCCTAAGAGGAGACTAACTTTTGCTGAGGATTATTGAGATCCAGAGGCAGGTCCAAGATGGGGAATCAACTCTTGTTGAGGTTTACAGAAGAGTTGAGGTATCAGATGCCTTGAGGTTCTGATTTGGGATAGTGTTATGACCCTAGCTGGGGAAATTTTAGGATAAAAAATTGAGTTTTAGACCCTGTGAGGATTTTAACTCCACTGGAGACTGGTTTAAAATGACCAGAGTTTTTTCCTGGGTTTGTAGGGAATTTGAGAATGTATTTGAGATCCAAGAGGAGATTATACTGTTCGAGTCTACTAGTATAGAAGAGTTTATCTTTGTATGATGCCCAAGAGGAGGCTGGTGCTTTAAGGGATGAGAATCAACCCTAAATTAGTCTGAGGTTTTGACTCTGGAAAGACTACTCTAGCAAAAGATGACTAAGTTTTATCATATACCTTTAGGAGGTCTTCAGGGTCCTTGTATTAAGCCCAAGAGAAGGCATGAGAACTTATAAGAAGCCGGAGGGTCCTTGTAAAAAGCCCAAGAGGAGGCTGGGATGCTTTTAGGAAGCCTGTGGGTCCAAACTTAAGAAGAGTTCAAGAAAAGTTTCACCAGGAATAATCTTTTCTTTAGTGAACAGTTCTAGGGTTTGAAGAAAATCAAGAGAGGTTTCACCGAGAATTAATCCTCTCTGGGGAAATGAACTTCTTTGACAATTTCTAATAGTGACAGTCTGAGAAAAGTTTCACCGGAAATAATGCCTTTCTCTTTGTTCCATATTATTTAAGCCCAAGAGAAGGCAAGACTGTATCTGGAAATTCCTATTGGGAACTAGTTTTGACTGTATTTAAGAGTGACCAACTGGCTTTACCTAATTTTAGACTTAGTTTTCGGGGAAAACTCTAAGTGGGTATACAAGTATATATACAGTTGATATATGACAAGTTTTAAAAGGGTATGAAAGAAGGACTTACAGGTGAGCAAGCTTCCAGCAATACAGACAAATATATGTATAAAAGCATGTAAAGAAAGCCGATAAAAACTTACAGGCGAGCAAGCTTCCATTGTAACAGCTGTATGGTTAGTTGTTCAAGAAATTAAAGAAAGTTTTGATAACAACTATGAGTTTGAACCTAAATCAAAAGGGAAGTTCTTTTGAAAAGATTGTTGGGGCTTATACTCAAGGAGAGGCCCATATGAAAAATAGTAATCGTACCGTTGTTTTGAAAATTGCATTGGGACTTATACAATGACTGAGGCCCAAATTATTGTATTTACAAAGAGGGTTGGGTCTTACAACTCAAGGAGAGGCCCAAAGTTTATTTTTGTACAAGAGATGGGGCTTACAACTCAAGGAGAGGCCCAAATTATATTGTTTAAAAGGCGACGACCGCGCCGAGATTTTAAAATCACAGTGGGACTTATACAATGATTGAGGCCCAAAAAGGTTTATATTTACAAAGGGGGTGGGACTTACACTCTATCAAGAGGCCCAAAAATGTTTGAAAAGATTTGTTAGGGTGATAATGATCAAAACCCTAACTTTTTTATTTAAAATGTATTCTAATTCAAATAAAATAATCAAACATGTGAAAAAAAGGTTATGATCTTGGATTTATATTTGGAAAATCATGTTTCATTCATGGGATGATTTAAAAATCATTTGAATTTTGCAAAACCAAGAGAAAGAAATATTTTTAATGTCTAAAAAACAAATAAAAATATAATTCTTTACAAAATATCAAATATAGGAAATAAATAATATTTTTGTGAAATTTTCATGAAATAAATTATTTTAATATTTTTGTGAATTTTCAAAAAAAGAATCAATAAAAAATAATTAAAATTTAGAGAGAAATTAATTTTTGGATTAATTATCAAAAACCATACAAATATTGAAAATAACAAAAATGTGGAAAGGTAGCAAAAAAGGTCTGGGTGGGGTTTGAACCCACGACCTCATACACAAACACACATGCGCGCTACCACTGGGGTGGTGATACATCCGTGTATCAAAACCACCTCATGTGCATATATGGGGTGCCTTATTTTTAGGCCTGGCCAAGGCCAAGGCAAGGCAAGTTTTGGCAATTTACGTGAAGCCTCTAACTTTCTCATATCTCCATGGATTTGGACAAAATTTAGGTGCATCTGGCCTAGAGTTTCATGAGGGATCCAATGGTGCTTTTGGAATTTTCAGAAAGTGTCCCTATTTTAAAACCCGATAGTGGTTTCAAAATAGGCCTAGATTTGCATGTTCTATGCTACCTCACTACTCAGTCAACAATAGCAGGGCAAATTGGTTCAAACACAACATATACAACATGCATGAGATGTTTATGATCAGTGGACTTCAAAGCAATGCATAATTCAAAGAGTTCAAGTTGTCATGCACTTACCTCTTGGAACTTCTTGTGCTAACTGTCAAGATCCTTGTGCCAGAAGTAATTCAATGCTTTATACACTCTTGATTGATCCTTTAGAAGCTTTTAGGATGATCAAAACCAGTTGGAATCCTCAGGAACAAGTTTTAGCTCTTTCTTGCAAAAGGGGCAAAAGTGACCAATATGGCAACTCTCTCAAATGGTGTTCCAGATGAGGGGAACCAATTGGGACAGTTTGAGGATGATATTTGGAGTGTGTTTGTGGCCTTGTTTGGTTTTGGAAGTGACTGAATCAAGACATGGCTTGGAAAATGCAGAAAAGTCCAATTTTGAGGTTTTGGAGGTGGATTTTCTGATTTTGATGTTTCAGGTCACAAGTGAGTGTTTGGACAGCTTAGATATAACATATTGGATGTGTTTGGATCATGAGTTGTGGTGGAATTGCTCTCTAACTCAAAAACTCAGAGATGACTTGCAAAAGAAGGCATTTTGGCCTAAAGAGAGAGATTTTGAGGAAAGCATCAGTTGTAGTGCTTTGGTGTACTCAAACTGAGCACAAATGAGCTCTATTTATAGTAGAGCAAGTTTGTTTTGTAAGCAATAGTGAATGGCAGCTGGTACAGGCCTTTGGCCAATGTTGATCCAAGGGAATCTTTAGTCTCCTATAGCCATTGACTTGAGGTTAGGGCACAGGCCTATGGTTCTTTGATTCAGTGCTAATTCTTAACTCATTCAGTTAGGAATGTGTCAGTCCATGCCACCTTGGTGCATCCATTGAATGCTTGGAAACAAAATTGGAGTCTTGGCACCTTTTTAGCCTTTTTAGGTTTGTTATGGCTATGTGTAGATTTTTGGACTTTGAAGGCTTGGGGATCAGATCATTCTCCTTTTGTTTTATCCTCTGATGTGTCCAAGTGGATGACAAGGCTTGGAGTTGTCCAATTTTGCCAAATCGAGCAAATGCACAAAATCTGCCTTGTACAAGGCAGTTGGAAATAGTGATTTTGAGAGGATCATATCTCCCTGCTCAGGTTGAGTTATGGGAGGCTCTTGTGCTTTTTAGAAGGCCTTCATATGATACAAAATATGTGTGATCATAGTTTGTTTTGAAACTATTTGGATCCATCTAAAAAAACCCCATGAACATTGATGTTCAAGGCTGGTAACTTAGGCAGATTTTCACTAAGTGTTGGAAAAAGTGTCATTTTCATGTTTTTGTGATATTGATCAATCCATAACTCAAAATCCATGAAGAATTGGAGTCTGAGGTAGTTGAAGCTTTTGTAGAGTGTAGCAAGACCTACAAATCCAGCTTTGGATCACCCAAAATGGTTGCTTGGATCAGAAGTTATGGTCCTTGGAAGTTGGTACCAAAACCACTTTTGTTCCATAACTTAGAAAAATTTTGGTTTCTTATGGTTGCCCCTTTTGCAAGAAACCTCACTTTTCTTGATTTTTCTTAATGAATGATGATCAATACCATACATTAACATTATTTTTTACTTAGGGGAACCATATTTGTGAAAAATTCCAAAAAGTCAAACTTGATTTTATGCACAGTTGACTTTTTATTGGATGAAATCCAAACTGTGCGATCCTTTGTGAAATCAAGTCCTTGACCTAAATCAAACCTAATGGATGGATTCCATAGGTGTTATAGGGTGTATTGAATCATGTCCCAAGGTTTGGGAGCATGTCTTGGTCAAAAGTCAAAGGTACAGTTGACTTTTTCTTTAAAACCCTAATTGTGGTCCAGATGAAAATGAAACTTGTGAATCAAGCTTCTTGGATTAATCCATTGTTGTAAATGGATCAATGTGGTGTATTGGAGGCCCTCAAATCATGTCTTGAGGTCTTGGCTCATTCTTTGTCCCAAAAGTCAACTTAGGGGTGAATTAGGTCAAGAAACCCTAATTCCTGATTTTTGGTAAATGCATCCCCTGAGGTTAAATTGACTTGATTATTGGGTCCATGAGGTCCCTTGGAGTATCTTGGGTTATGCTTTGAAGCATTCGCTCATGCTCAGAGGAAAAATTTCATCTGGAGGCCTTGGTCGACCAAAACCCTAATTTGGTGACACTGGCGATCTTGAGGCTTAATCCACTTGGAATGTTGCATCCTTGTGCTTGATTCTTGATGTGGGAGTCCTCTTGATCCTTTATAGGTGTTTGAGAGGTTAGACAAGTTAAAGATCATGTCATTCCTTGATTGATCCTTTGTCTAAGTGCTCTGAGAGGGCTCAAAAACCCTAATTCTTGATTGTGGTGAATGCTTAATCATCTTTGAGGAGATTGATGAGGCATGAAAGTACAACCATATTATGATGATGATTTGCACAATGATGGGAAATCTTGGTGGTCAAAATGTGGGGTATGATAGACTCCCTCAAAGTCTCCTTGAATATACCATCGTCCTATCATAAGTGCACTCAAGTCCGGGTTAGGACTTATCTCACCACTCAATAGTAGCAACTCTGCCAAACAGAAGAACCCAAACAAATATACAGATATATATACAGATATGTACAATCAAGCAAGCAAAACATAAATAACACAAACACAACAAGGCGGGCTTAACCCTAAAAAATTGTTCCCCAGTGAAGTCGCAATTTCTGTTGCGGTGAGAATCGGATATGAAGCTATTAATTAACTTGAATCAAACATCTTTGAAATTCACCATCGAACTTTGATTTATCCAAAGGAAAGGGTAAAGATCGAAAAAAAACCCTAATTGCGCTATGTGAAGACACAGCTAAGAGATCGGGGATCGGGGGTTGGTTATACTAAGGGAAGGTATTAGCACCCTAAGTATCTGTAGTACTCTACAGGAACCTCTTGTTAGTATTTGTGTTGTGTTATGCTTGCTTGCTAAGGGATCTGCTAAGGGTAAGGTAAAGACCTAAGGGTATATACACTAAGTATGCTCGCCAAGACGTCGCATCTTGTGCCTACGTATCCTGACTAAAGAATCAGAGCAACCGTAGCTCACCTAACTAAGAGTGGGGAACCATTAACTATGGCCAAAGTTCCAAGGGGAATGAGTATGACACTCATGTAGAGTTAAAGAACTCTCTAAGTCTAAGTTGTAGGGGTTGAATGGCTATGAGGCCAAGAGAGGGTGGCTATGAGGCCTATGACTATGAGGTCAAGAGAGGATGGCTATGAGGCCTATGACTATGAGGTCAAGAGAAGATGGCTATGAGGCCTATGACTATGAGGTTAAGAGAGGATGGCTATGAGGCCTATGACTATGAGGTCAAGAGAAGATGGCTATGAGGCCTATGACTATAAGGTCAAGAGAAGATTGCTATGAGGCCAAGATGGTGATCTATGACTATGAGGTCAAAGGTAAGATGATAAGAGTTACCTATGACTATAAGGTCAAAGGGAAAGGTAGTTACCTATGACTATGAGGTCAAATGGATGGATAAGATTACCTATGACTATGAGGTCAAGGGTTGAAGATGATTACCAATGACTATGAGGTCAAGGGTTAAAGATGGCTACCAATTACTAGGAGGTCAAGGGTTAAAGATGGCTATGAGGCCAAGATGGAAACCTATGACTATGAGGTCAAGGTAAGATGTCACCTATGACTATGAGGTAAAGGGTTGATAAGGTTACCTATGACTATGAGGTCAAGGTGGAAGATGTTTACCTATGACTATGAGGTCAAGGGTAAAAGATGGCTATAAGGCCAAGATGGGAAAGAAATACCTATGATTATGAGGTCAAGGTTTGATTAAGGTTACCTATGACTATGAGGTCAAGGGTAGGAGATGGCACTAAGGAGGCCAAGATGGTAATGAGCTATCTATGACTTTGAGGTCAATAGAGACACTTTACTTTGGAAGGAGGGGAAGATAACTTCTTATAAACAAGAGTTAAAGGGGGATTAAAGTATGAGTGATAAGGGAAAAGTGTTCAAGAACTCAAAGGGATAAACAAATCAAGAGAGACAATAGTATCAATCAAGTATGAACAAGCATCAGAATATTGAGATAAACATCCATGTATGAGCATGGCAAAGTAAAATGCAATACTTTACAACACATGGATGAGTGACCATATAAGCAAGACAAAATACTCATGAACCATGAAGTTATGAGTAAGACAAACTCCTCCAATCAAGTTCAACTTGCAAGACACTTTAAGAAGTGTCATAAAGGATTAGGTCAAAACAAGTTAGCAACAAAGGTTGTTACATTGTTAGGGTGTTCCAAAATCAGGAGGATGGACACACAAGTCCAAAACCAAGGTCTAAATTCAAGATAAGATAAACAAGAATGTGTATGCGGGGTGCCATACAAAGTTGGGCAAAGTAGCCCTCTCAAAGTCAAAACTTCAAGGTAAGTATCAAAAGTATTAGGTCTAAGAATTGAGGGTCAAATAATAAGCCATAAACCTAATCAAAAGACTTTATTCAAGGTCAAAAGTTAACCTCAAACCTCACTTTAATATGTCCTAAAACACTTTGGAAAATTATCTCAAAAAAAGGTTGTGAGAAGAGATCTTTTTCAAAGAAAGTTCTAAAATTAGGTCAAAGTTATTCATGATTTTACAAAATCAAAAATAAATATTGAAATAAAATAAAAAGGAAATTAAAATTTAGAAAATTAATTTAAACACTAAAATGTCATTGTGAAATTTTTTGGAATTTTTCATTAACATAAACTAATTTTAGATAAGTGAAATTAAAATAAAAAAAGAAAATAAAACATTTGAGATGAGCTAGGCAAGGGAGGTGTGTTAGCAAACTTACAATGAATTAAATTATGTTATTCACTGGCCTGGGCCTAAACAGGGGGGGCGAATAGTGGTTTGTCAAGGCCAGGTCCACGAGGGTTGAAAGAAATGAGAAACAAAAAAACAAAAGGGAGTTTGGGGCGAGGGGGATTCGAACCCCAGACCCTTTGGCACACGCGCGCTCTCCATACCACTGGGGTGGCTATACATCCAGTGTATATTCCCACCCTATAAACATATATTCTAACCAGCTTATTAAAATGACAGGTTCAAAACCCCATGAAAATGTTACAAGAAAATACTAACGACCATGTATCAACCGGTCATCTAACATTTAAGTCATAAAAAGACAAAAAAACTGGGACAACCAATCACGCCTGGCCACCTATTGTCTTCCCCATGCAAACATACAAAACCCTAACGAAAACTATCGTGAACACACAGAGAAAAAGCCATAACAACTTCTCACTTTGATCAATTATTTCCAACATGTTTCTCAACCAAAAATCATGAAACAACATACCAATCTGTAGGGCTCATATAGTAGAGTGACATTAAACTCTAAGATGCTCAAAATAACCACTGGAATTTGAAAAAAAAAGGTTATGAAAATCATGTGTTCCAAACTGACATAAACTAACAGTGCCATAATGCATCATACAAGCTCAAACATCCATTCATATTATCATTCAAAACTGACTTAAATGCAAAGTACGGACATGATAACAGTATAGAAATCATTTAAACCTATGTATATGAGTATGGAATAATGAGTATGAAGGAAAAGAGAGAGACTTACCAAGTGGAGTAAGTCCACTGCCCCTTCAACTTAGAAGTCTTAAGACCTTACTAGCTCAAATCCTTTCTTTCTAAGCTGGTAGACTGCTGGTGAAATGATCCTCTCCTCCTCTTGGTCGCACAAACTCACAAGTTTCTAATTCTTTGTGTGATATATTGTGGATATTCTGATGTCTTTGCAAAGGAGGGTGAGTCTCCTTTTATAGCCAAGGCAGACTGGACATTGCAATGAAAACACAATGGTCTTTGGTTTTGTCTTGAGAGAAGCATGATTGTGACATATCCTTGAGCTGGCTGATGGCAGATGTTGGGGAAGAGAAAACCTTGTTGGTTTGTGTTCAGTGATGCAGCCTGAATAAAGGTAAGAGGCTTGGTCAAGCATGCTGCATGAAATGGATTGTTTCACCCTTTCATGAATGAGTTATAACCTCTTTTTGCTTGTCAAAATGTGATGCATATTTTGGGTAATCCTTGAGACCAACAAGGCTGACAAGTTTGGATCATTTCAAATGCCTTGGATGCTACAAATCATGGGAAATGATTTGGTTCAGATTGCAGGTTCAAAATGAAACATGGTTTGTGTAATGAAAATAAACCAAATACCTCCCTTGATCACACGATGATTTCACACCCAATGGACTAAATGACATGCTTCTTTATTCTTTTGAAGGAGGGCATGTAGTAGAGTAATTTTCATGTTGGTGACAAGTTAAGATAGAGCCCAAAAACAAGTGAAAAATCGTGCTAAAGTTTAGTGTAGCAAAGGGTTAAAAATTTGAATTTTCTAAGTGTATGGCAACATCACTACTTTATGGCACCACATCTTGATAAATACTTCATCAATTCTTGAGATCTTTGATCCTGTGTAAAGTAGGCATTTGATAGTACAAGTTTCATGTGGAAAGATTCTTGAGATGAGGTTTGGAATTGTGAGAAAAAATGCCATGAACTCATGCACACCATGCTTTCCAAAAGAAACTTAGAAAAAATTCTAAGTCATGAAACTTTTCCATTTGAAACATCAAACTTTAGAACATCATAACTTGAGATTGGATCATCCAAATGGGGAGTTCGACACATGCTTGGAAAGCTTGAAGAACAAGGAACAACTTTCATGTCCAAATATTTTGGATTTGAAGCTTGGAACAAGGTGAAAAATGGCCATGAAGTTGTGTCCAAAATTAGGGCAAAATGACCAAAATTTCACTAAGTCATAAAGGCATCCTATCTTCCAAGTCTTATAACTTAAAAATCAAGTCTTTTCTGAAGAAGGGTCCTCTAATACACTTTGAAGTTCATGACAAGAGCTTCCATTTGAGTTTTGAGTAACTCTATTTGGATGTATGGTTTGAAATTTATGACCTTCCCAGTTTTGCACAAGGAGTGAACTTTTCACACTCAGAATATTTAAAGGACCAAACATTGCCCTCTTTGCAAGAAACCTCTCAAATGCCAACTTCTCATGCTCTAACTCAACAATTAGACATGTCTTGATGGAGTATGACTTGAATGCTTCATTTTGGATCAACGTCCCAAAAGTCAAAGGCTTCAGTCAAAACCCTAATCTCCCTCAGGAATACAACTGGATGATCTCTGATGATCTTGCTTCCACAATCTCTTCCAATGCCCATGGATGGCCTCTAATGATGTTCGTGAACAATTGGAATCATGTCCCAAGGCTTGGGGTCATACCTAATATGAGGCATGATAAACTTGTGGCTCATAGGACTCGTGATGGTTGTATGGAGCCAGAGAATGTCTTAGGAGACCTTGAAACATGTGAGAGCTTGGCTTATCAACCTTGTCCTATTTCTTGTGTAAACCCTGGCTTTCACATAAGATAAATAACTAGCAAGATAAAATGGTTAGTTAACAATGCATAGATGATTGAACCCTAAATGTAGGTGCAAGATGTTATGACATCTAAGGGGTAAAATTTGGGGTATAACACAAGTGATCCATAACCTCAAAACACATCTGGAACACCAGAATCACTAAGTTACCATCTATTTGCTCAAGCTTTTTGGTCTATTTGAAGTTGGGGTACCACAACATGTTCCAGGTTGTTTCAATCCATTCCAAGCTTCCAAACACCTTACATAAGGTCCATTGAAGCTGTCCAGATCATCACACAACATCTGTAACACCTCTACATCAGAATTCGATTTCTTCTTGCAAGAGGTAAGCCTGAACTCTCAAACTCTATGATCCATGCATCATAAATGTGTTTTCAAGTTAAAAACATGTTTATGCACTTATGTAGAGTATTTCCCCTCAATCAATTGCTTTGTAGCTATCGTGTATAGGATTTGATAGTGTTCTTGTAGAAATTTGGATTCATGTGTTCATCATTTGATTTCTCACTCCACACTTAATATAAATGTAATTAATTTATATCACTGAAATCCTTGTTCAAAAACACACAACTTTCATGTTTACAAAAGTCAAAACCATTACGTATTGAGAGAGATATGTGAGGTTTTGCAAAACGGCCATGGAGGGAAGTCGCGAGGAAGAAGATGATCGTTGGCGCCATAATTTGGATTTTTGAATTTTTTTTCTTTTATTTTCTTAATTGATTTGAAAAATTAATTTCACTCTCAATTTTTATCATTTTTTATTGGTTCTTTTTATAAAAATTCACAAAAATGTTAAAATATTTTATTCTACAAAAAATCAAATTTATATTATTTATTTAATATAGCTTAAATTTTTGTTAATAATTTCATTTTTTATTGTTTTTAAACATTTTAAATGAAATTTCCACCTTGATTTTTCAAATTCAAATGAATTCCAAGTTTTCATGTGATTAAGTATGATTTTTCAAAACATTTTTTAAAGTTTACAACTTGTTTTTGAATATAAATGATATTTTATACCATTTTTTTATTTAATTTGCTTTGAAAATTTGTTTTCTAAATTAAAATTAGTTTTTTTTTCTTAATTTTAATTTTTCAAACTTCATTTGAAACACTTTTGGGCCTCTAATAGAGTGTAAGACCCATCCCTTTTTTAAATATAAAATTTTGGGCCTCAGTCATTGTATAAGTCCCTACGCGATTTTCAAAATAAAAAGTGCGATCGTTGTTTTTCATATGGGCATGTCTTGGAGCTATAAGCCTCATCTCTTGTATAAAAATAAACTTTTGGACCTCTATTAGAGTGTAAGACCCATTCCTTCTTGTACATAAAATTTTGGGCTTCAGTCATTGTATAAGTCCCTCTGTGGTTTTCAAAATCACGGCGCGATCGTTGTCTTTTCAAATAAATCACTTGGGCCTCTCCTTGAGTATAAGCCCCATTATTTTTTATTTAAAAACACTTTTGGGCCTCTATTAGAGTGTAAGACCCAACCCCTCTTTGTACAAAAACAATTTTAGGCGTCTGCTATAGTATAAGTCCCACAACGCCTGTCGGTGTCGCAGTGCGATCAATGTTTTCAAATAAGTCAGCTGAGCCTCTCCTTGAGTATAAGCCCCAATCTTTTGTACATAAACTTTGTTTTTAACAATAAACAACTTCCTTGGGCCTCTCCTTGAGTTGTAAGCCCCATACCTCTGTTTTCAAAATCATCTGTCTGTTTTTAAACTGGTACTAATAGGAGCATTATTCTCGGTGAAACTGCTCTTAGACGACTTGGGCCTCTCTTTGAGTTATAAGCCCCAAACTTTCTTTTGTTTTTAAACAAACTTCTTTTAATTCAAATTTAAATTCAAAGTTTTCTCAAAACTTTCTTCAATTTCTTGAAACCCTAATCAATCATACAGTTGTAGTCAATACAATAGATCACAATACACTTGGGCCTCCTCTCAGAATGTAAGTCCCAACATCTTTTTCAATGCATATTTGTTTATATATATCTGTCAAATCACTTATCTGTATATATATACTGGTACATATTTGTTTAGAGTTTCCCCAGCAGTTAGGTATACACTTAGGTCAAACCAGTGGTTACTTTCAACTTAGTCAAAACTAGTTCCCTCATAGGAAATTCCCTATACAGTCTGCCTCCTCTTGGGCTTGTTCAATATGGAACAGAGAAAGGAATTATTCCCGTTGAAACTTTTCTCAAGACTGTTAAAACTTAGAAATATATGTATACAAGAAATTCATCTCCCCAGAGAGGATTAATTCCCGGTGAAACCTCTTTTGAATTTCTTCAAACCTTAGAACTATTTAACAAAGAAAGGACTAATTCCTGGTGAAACCTTTCTTGAACTCTTCTTTGGCTTGGACCCACAGGCTTCCTAAAAGTATCCCCAACCTCCTCTTGGGCTTAGTACAAGGACCAACAGGCTTCTTAGAAGTTCCCCAGCCTCCTCTTAGGCTTAGTACAAGGACCCAAAGGCCTCCTAAAGGCATAGGATACAAATTAGTCATCTCTACTAGTTCAATCCCCAGGAGAGTCAAATTTCCAGAACATCAGACCATTCTAAGGTTGATCTTCATCCCTTAAACCAAAAGCCTCCTCTTGGGCATCATACAAAGACCCTCTCTACACTAGAGCCTACCACTTCTTGAGAGACTTGGACAATCTCAGCCTCCTCTTGGGCTTCATTCAAGCAGACTTGGAAAGTCTCATCTCCTCTTGGATCTCACACAGAGACCCTCAAGTTTCCTAAAAGCATAGGAAACACCCTGATCATTCTACCAATGCACCCGTTTCCAACAGAGTTGAAAACCTCTAAGGTTTTCAAACTCATCTTTAAATCCCATATGACCCCCAACAAGGCTTAACTTTCACCTTCAAAATTCCTAGCCAAGGTCAATTTACCATCAACAAATCTCCAGTAGAATCAGAGCCTCATGGCCACTAATACATTAACTCTTCCCTGATTCTCAACAAGAGTAAACCCTTTGGATTCCCCAATACCATATGTACCTGCTTCTGGATTTCCATAAATCCTCAGCCAGAGATAGCCTCCTTTTAAGCTTCATATAAGAATTTCCTCAGTCAACCTCAATCATGGGCTTTGTACAAGATAGATGGAACCCTCCCCATAGGCGTCACTTTCTTTTAGCTTCAACCTTAGGCTTTGATCAAGGCACACAAAAATTAGCATCCCCTCAGATGAGACCATGGGTCCTCTCTGCAGGAGGATATTTCCTCTATACATCACATATCAAAATAAATAATCAAAACCTTTTCAGATGATTATTGTAAGTGGCACACTTGTTGATTCAAAATCCAAGCTGGAGTGCTTCTCTTATCCTGGCTAAAATTCATCTTTCATCTAATAGTTGTAAGTGGCAAGCCTCTGGATCCCTAACATCCAAGCCAATGTCCCTCTCTTAGCATGAAAGATTCATGAAGGAAAAAGTGGCATTGCTCTACACTGAGTTAAAGCTTTCTTCCTTCATGACATCTAATTTATAAAGGAAATTATGGCATTGATGGATTCCCATATCCTAGTTAAAGTAATTTCCCTTAATAACAATTATTCAACCTTTGTGATAAATAGGTGAGATCTCCCTTTAGAGATGACAAATTCTCTCTCTCAGTCAACCTTTAGCTTCAATCTTGAGCTTTAAACAAGACACAAATACTCCGCTAGCTTCAGTCTTGGGCTTTGAACAAGACACCAAATATCTTTCCTCCCATAGAATAGGAGGAACTACGATTACTCTGATATCCCAAATCTCTTTACGGCAATACGTAGGCATAATATTGCGAAATCTTAGCGAGCACACGAATCAAAAACTTTAGGTTCAGTACCTTCCCAAAAACAACGGAAAACCCGAAAACCACAAAAACATTCTCTCAACACTCCCAAAGGAGAAACTTTCCCAATCCACAGTAGATAAACACAAGAAATCATTTCAAGTTAACAGAAAAACATGCAATAAAAGGTTCCTATGGATTACCATAGATACACTGGGTGTTAATAGCTTCCCTTTGTATAACCAGACCCCGATCCCCGATCTCTTAGTATTTGTTAAAGAAAACAGTTGCGTGCAAGGCTAGTTTTAGATATCTCCCCTTTCCTTTCCAGCTTCATAGGATAAATACAGAAATCAGAAAGTAGCACCCAAATCCAATTTGCGTAAAGGTGGTCGCGTCACAGACAAAAATCGCATGCTACAATTAGTAAGAAGGATGTGGAAGAAAATCTCAAGATTAAAGGGAATGGTATTCGAGGGTTTGCTTCGAAGTTTCTGGTAGACAAGGCCGTCTCTTTTGCTGAAGATGGAAACTGGAAAGCTTTCAATGTCGTTCTTGCTTTGGTAATATATGGGATTTTTTTGTTTCCAAACATGGAGGATTTTGTAGATCAGGCTGTCATTAGTATCTTCTTGTCCAAGAACAATGTTCCTGCACTTCTTGTTGATACCTATTATTTTATTCATTTGAGGAATGAAAAGAACAAAGGAACTATTGTCTGTTGTGCTCCTCTGTTATACCGGTGGTTCATGTCTCACCTTCCGCAGAAGGGTCCCTTTGTTGAGAATAAGGGAAATCTCAAATGGTCTCAACAGATTATGTCTCTCACTGTTGATGACATCTCTTGGTATTCTCTAGTCTTTGACGATACTAAGATCATTCTTCATTGTGGTAAATTCTCCAATGTGCCTCTTTTGGGTACAAATGGAGGAATTAACTACAATTCGAGACTTGCCTTCCATCACTTGGGATATCCTATGGTTGACAAGCCAGACCTTGAGGTAGTGGAAGAGTTCATCTTTCATGAAGGGGTTGATGACATGGGATTACTGAAGAGGTTTAGTGCTGCTTGGACTCAGATTCATCGTGAAGGAAGATCCGATTTGGGTAAGAAGAATTGCATAGCCAAGGAAGCTTACACATATTAGGTCAAAGAACGAGTCAAAGAGATCTTGTTGCCATTTCCTTCTGAGCCTTCCATGAATGTCAAGCTTCCTGAACTTGCCATTGTTCCTCCATATGAAGTCGACCAACTCAAGTGGACTATTGAGATGTTGAAGAAGGAGAATTCTAATCTTCGTCTCAACCTTGATAAAGTCACATCCGAGAAGGAAAGCTTACAGATCAAGCTCCACCAGAAAAGAGAGTGCATGCTCAAAGAGGTGGAAGTTGAACAAAACAAGCGGAAGAAAATGGGTGATGCCTTGAAGAGTACCTATGATGGACTTACCTCAAAGAAGAGACAACTCGCCGACACTCAGTATCAAGCCTACAGAGATGAGTTGAGCTACAAGAAGATCCTTGGAGAGCTTCTAGGGAAGTTATTAGAGTACGAGACAAAGTTGCAGAATGAGCAAGACCGTGTTGACCAGTTGGCAAAGGACTTTTCTCAGTGTCAAGCTAATCTTGACAAAGCCTTTGGTGAGATTCAGAAGCTGCAAGATCAAGCACATCAGAGCTGAGAGGATATCAGCTAGCTCAATATGGAGAGTACTCATTGGGAGCGCCAGAGCCGTCATCTGCAAGTTCTCTTGGATCAGAAAGAGGCATTTCTACAAAATCTTCTTCAGGGGCCTAATCATTCTTTGATGCACAACCACATGAAGGATGCAAAGTATTGGAGTAAAAGACACAACCGTCTAGCCAGATTTGCTGAGCATACACTGGAGAACCTGCCAGGGTTGTTGAGGGATGCATATGCTGATGTGTTGTCGCACAAGACTCTTTGGGCTGTTTTTCACTTCTTGTCCGTTTGTAGGGTGGTTTTTGATAGGATTCAGGATGATCTTGTTGTAGCCCAAAAGGCAGATATTTGATTTGTATTTGACTTGTACTTCTTTCCCTTTATTGTATGAATGAAGTTTCTTGTCAATCTTATCTTTGCACCTTTACTTGTATGTTTTATGATTATTGTTAACAAAGATAAGTTTACGAATTCCTGGAATTTAAAATTTTATTTTTGCACGCATTGCATACATTCATGCACACATATGCAAGTCCCTCATCCGAAAACAGATTGCTTACCTTGTCCATCTCCGACTTGTAGCAAGACGACGACTTGGCATCGCAATTTCACTCACTCAAGAAAATCCAAGATCATGGCTGATTTCGAAGCTGAGAACGCTGCCTATAAGGAAACTCTGGCTCAATTTCAAGGTCAGATGGATCAGTTCCAGACTAACATGGACGTTATCATGGAGTTCTTTCGCGCTCTGAAGGACGTCGTTGCCGCTATTTATGTTGTTGCAACCGCTACTAATGCAACTGTTGTCACTCCTGTGGTGATTTCTCCTCCTGTTGTTACTTCTTCTCCTGCTGTTATTAAACCGCCAGTTGAGACTGTTGTTCAACCTACTGTCAATTTTCCAAGCTTTCAGTGTGGTTTGAATTGGATGTCTGTTGATTTTCCTTGGGGAATGCCCCCAAATTTCACACCTCAGATTGCTGGTGGTAGCACCTTTGTGCCATATCAACCTTTTGTTGCACCCATGCCCAATGGGAATTCTGTTGCTTACCCATGGGGCATGCCTACTCCTGTTCCACCTCCTGCGGTGAATCACGATGATCATTAGATTCCTTAGGCGCAGACTCGCCAGACTCCTATGTCTATTGATGTTGAGACCCCTGATGAAGATGAGCATGTGTACAGAGGTCCTCCGATTCATGTTCTGGTGTTGTCTCAATCTGCCCAAAGTGCCGTTCAGAATGTTCATTCTGGAATGCCTTATCCTGGGGCATCCTTAGCTGCTGTGGTACCTCCTCAGGGTTATTAGTATGGTTTTCAGATGGATCGGAATTCTGGTCAAATAGTGAATCCTGGGCTGGTATATCCTTCTCAGTTTGCTTCCCCGCATGTGCCTACTCCCGCTGCATCGCAACTTCCAAATCCAAAGACTCTTGTCAGGCCTACTGATCATAATAGACCTACTAATTATAAGTTGTTGGATGAAAGGATTAGAGCTATCGAAGGTTATTCTGCTTTTGGCACGGATGCCAAAGACTTGTGTCTGGTTCCCAATGTTGTTCTGTTGTAAAAGTTCAAGATTCCAGAGCTGTCAAACTACAAAGGATTGAGTTGTCCTTGTAGTCACGTGACAATGTACTATAGGAAGATGGCATCCTACATCAACAATGATGAACTGTTAGTGCATTGCTTCCAAGATAGTTGTCATACCCCAAATTTTGACCACTAAGATTTCCCATCATTGTGCAAATCATCATCACAATATGGAAGAACCATTAGTCTCCCCAAAGATGGGTGAGCATTCACTACAATCAAACTTAGGGTTTCAAGCCCTCTCTGAGCTTTAGACAAAGGATCAATCAAGGAATGACATGATCTTCAACTTGTATAAACCTCTCAAACATCCCCAAGGGATCAAGAGGACTTCCACCTCAAGGATTAAGCACAAGGCTACAACAGTCCCAGTGGATCAAGCCTCAAGATCGTCAGTGTAACCAAATTAGGGTTTTGGTCAACCAGGGCCTCCAGATGGGAATTTTCCTCTAGGAATGAGCCAATGCT
The DNA here is from genome assembly GCA_022829125.1 of Lathyrus tuberosus. Classification (NCBI taxonomy): domain Eukaryota; kingdom Viridiplantae; phylum Streptophyta; class Magnoliopsida; order Fabales; family Fabaceae; genus Lathyrus; species Lathyrus tuberosus. The sequence goes on from JALAZF010000081.1 coordinate 3,517,406, forward strand.
TCAAAGCATATCCTAAAATACTCCATGGAACATCATGAACCCAATTATTAAGTCAATTTTGCTTCAAGGGATGCACTCATAAAAAAATAGGAATTAGGGTTTCTTGACCTAATTCACCCCCAAGTTGACTTTTGGGATAAATCATGAGCCAAGACCTCAAGAGAGGATTTGAGGGTCTCTAATAAACCACATTGATCCATTTGCAACAATGGATTGATCCAAGAAGCTTGAGCAGCAAGTTTCAAATTCATCAGAACCACAATTAGGGTTTCGCGAGAAAAGTCAATTGTATCTTTGACTTTTGACCAGGACATGCTCCCAAACCCTAGGACATGATTCAATACACCCTATAACGCCTATGAAATCAATCCATCAAGTTTATTTAGGTCAAGGACTTGATTTCATAGAGGATCGCATAGTTTGGAATTCATCTGACAAAAAGTCAACTGTGCACAAAAGTCAACTTTGACTTTTTGAGATTTTTCACAATTATGGTTTTTTAACCCTAAAATGATGTTAATGTGTGATTGGAATCATCATTCATCAAGAAAAATCAAGAAAAGTTGGATAACTTGTAAAAGGGGTAACCATAAAAACTTAGAATTTTTCTAAGTTATGGAACAAAGTGGCTAGGGTACCAACTTTGGAGGATCATAACTCCTAAACCATGAGGCCATTTTTCTCCATTAAAAGCTGGATTTCTAGCTCTCATGGCCCTCTACAAAAGCTTCAACTACACCTCATTCCAATTCATCATGGATTTTGAGTTATGGAATGATCAAAATCACAAAAAGTGAAAATGTCACTTTTTTCCAACACTTGGTGAAATTTTCACTAAGTCAGAATCTGCCTTCACTTTTTTCCAAATGTAGGGGCATTTTTGAATTGGATCCAAAAAGTATCAAAACCAATTATGGTCAAACAGTTGTTGTATCATATGAGGGCTTTCCAAAATGGCCAAGAACTCCATCAAAGTCCACTTGAGCCATGAGATATGACAATGCCAATATGCCTTGCTGCAAACTGTCATGGCAAGGCAGATTTGGGAGTTTTGCTCGATTTGCTCAAATTTTGCAAAGCGCAAGCAACTCTATCCATCTGAACACCTCAAGGGGGGACCAAGGAGGAACCAACTCTGATCTCAAGCCTCCCAAGTCTTTGGAACCAAAAATAGCATGCCAAACCTAGAAATGCCTAAAAGAGGGACAAGACTCCAATTTTGGATTGAAGCATTCAATGGATGCACCAAGGTGGCATGGACTGAGCCATTTCCAACTGAATTCAGTCAAGACTTATCCAAGACCAAGGGGACCAGCAGCCTGTGCCCTAACCTCTAATCAATGGCTAGAGGAGACTTGGATTCTCATTGCTCAACATTGGCCAAATCTCTGCTGTAGTTGTCATTCACTATTGCAGCTAAAACAAACTTTCTCTACTATAAATAGAGCTCAATTGTGTTCATTTTGAGTACACCAAAGTACTACAACACTTGTTTTCCTCAAAATCTCTTTCTCTAGGCAAAAATACCTTCTTTAGTAAGGTAACTTTGAGTTTTTGAGTTAGAGAGCAATTCCACCACAGCTTATGATCCAAAAACATCCAATATATCATATCTAAGTTGTCCAAACTCTCACAAGTGACCTGTAACACCAAAATCACAAAGTCACCTCTCAAAACCTCAAAATAGGACTTTTGTGCATTTTTCAAGCCATGTCTTAATTCAGTCACTTTCCAAACCAGATAAAACCTCAAACATACTCCAAATATCATCCTTGAACTATCCCAAATGGTTCCCCCCATCTGGAACACCATTTGAGAGAGTTGTTATTTTGGTCACTTTTGCCCCTTTTGCAAGAAAGAGCTCAAACTTGTTCCTGAGGTTTCCAGCTGATTCCAACCATCCTAAAAGCTTCTAAGAGATAATTTGAGGTTGTTCAAAGCATCAAATCATTTCTGGAACAAGTGACTTGGCAGATTGCATAAAAGCTCCAAAAAGAGGTAAGCATCACAACTTGGATTCTTTGAACCATGCTTTCTTTTGATGTCCACTGATCATGCATCCCTTATACATGTTATATGTGTTGTGTTTGCACCAATTTGTCATGTAGTTCATGCTTGTACCAAGAGATGGCATAGAAAATGCAAATCATGGCCTATTTCAAAACCACTATCGGGTTTTTCAATAGGAGCATGATCTGAAAAAAATACAACCACCATTGGATTCCTTGTGAAATTCTAGGCAGGATAGACCTAAATTTTGTCCCAATCCATGGAGAAATGAGAAAGTTATGGCCTTCACGTTTTCAACCAAAATCTTGCCCTGCCTTGCCTTGGGCCAGGCCAAAAACAAGGCAATCCTTGTATATTTGTGGTTGTGTTTCTATCAACGAATGTATCACCACCCCAGTGGTAAGGCGCGCGCCCTATACACAAGAGGTCTGGGGTTCGAATCCCCCTCGCCCCAGAACCTCTTTTTGCTATTTTCTCCTCTTTTTTATTGTTTTTCTTATTATTTTTAATGATTTGAAAAATTAATAACTCCCTCAATTTTAATTATTTTTTATTGGTTCTTTTTGCAAAAAATCACAAAAATGTTGAAATATTTTTTTCCACAAAAAAATTAAATTTATATTATTTATTTAATATAATTAGTATTTTTGTGAATAAATTCCTTTTTAATTGTTTTTAAACATTTAAAAGTGAATATTTACTTTGAAAATCAAAACCAAATGAGTTTTAATTTATCTTGTGATTAAAACCTCATTTTTCAAACCTTCAACAAAAATCACAAGTGGTTTATTCAAACTTATTTGGTATTTTTATCATTTTATTTGATTTTCTTTAAATATTTCCTTTTAAAAGAAAACAAATTTAGGGTTTCCTTGATTTTCACTCATCAAACTTTTTCAAACACTTTGGGCCTCTAATAAAGTGTAAGACCCAATCCCCTTTTAACTGAACCAATTTTGGGCCTCAAATATTGTATAAGTCCCTCTGCGTTAAAAGAAAATCTCGGTGCGATCGCCAGTTGAAAAATCAAACCTTTGGGCCTACCCTCGTGTTATAAGCCCCATTCTTTAAAAATCATTGGGCCTCTAGTAGAGTGTAAGACCCAACCCTTTTTGAAAACCAAAATAATTTGGGCCTCAGTGTATTGTATAAGTCCCGATACCATAAAAAAGTTCGGCGCGATCGTCACCTTTTAAAACAAACCCTTGGGCCTCTCCTTGAGCTGTAAGCCCCACCACTTGTACAAAAATAAACCTTTGGGCCTCTTGAGAGAGTGTAAGACTCATCCCTTTGTACAGAAAACCTTTTTGGGTCTCAGTCACTTGTATAAGTCGCTATGTACAAATTCAAAACCACAGTGCAATCACTGATAAGACCTTGGGCCTCTCCTTGAGCTGTAAGCCCCAAACAATCTTTTCAAAGCACTTTCTCCTTTGATTTTGAATATAATATTGTTATCAAAGCTTTCTTTGTTGAACAATTAACCAAACAGCATGGAAACTCTACAACCGAGTAAGTGTTTACCCGCTTTCTTTATCCGCTTTCATATATATAACTGTATTGTAGGGCTGCTCACTGTAAGTCTTCTTTCACAAACTTTTATATACTCGTCAAATATCCACTGTGTAATACTAGTATAGTTATTTAGAGTTTTCCCCGGCAACTACGTCTAGCATTAGGTAAAGCCCTGTTGGTCACTCTTAAATACAAACAAAACTAGATCCCCATAGGATTACCAGACACAGTCTTCCCTCCTCTTGGGGTTAAATAATATGGAGACGTGAAAGGCAGCATTCTTGGTGAACCCTTTCTCATAATGTCACCCTTAGAAATCGTCAAAGAGATTCTACTCCCCAGGGATGATCTTTTCTCTGTGAATGGCATCTCTTGAGTTTCTTCCAAATTCTCGAACTTTCCTGGCTTGATATATTCTCGGTGAATGGCATGTCTTGAACTTCTCGGGGTTTGGGGACCCACAGGCTTCTTAAAAGCATCCCCGCCTCCTCTTGGGCGTCGTACAAGGACCCTTCAGTTTCTTAAAAGCTCTCATGCCTTCTCTTGGGCTAGTACAAGGACCCCGAGACCTCTACAGGTATAGGAACAGAACCTAGTCATCAATTTGCTAGAGCTGTCTTTATGAGTCAAGTGTCAGACTTGTTAATGGGTTGACCTTCATCCCTTAACATACCAGCCTTCTCTTAGGCATTATACAAAGATCATTCACTACCCGAGAATCAATTTCTCAAAACACCCGTGGACTTGGACAGTCTCAATACCTTTTGGATTTTCCATTTCCTTAAAGAACAGGAAATATCCCTGATCCTCTGATCAATCCCAAATCACAAATCGTTCCCTTTATAAGAACTGGTTTTCTCTTTTATCCAACATGTTGGACCTGTCACTAAACTGAAACAATCACCAGCATACTAGCCTCCTCTTAGGCTTTGTACAATGATTCTCCCCAGCGGAGCTAACCTTTTCACACTCTCTTGTTAAGTTAAACCTTTTAGCCTCCATCTCGGGCTTCGTACGAGATACAAAAACACTTTCTTGTTGAGTATAAAAGACTCTCTTGTTGAGTCAACCACTTTCAGCCTCCGTCTCGGGCTTCGTACGAGATACAAAATCACTCTCTTGTTGAGTATAAAAGACCCTCATGTGGAGTCAAAACCTTTTAGCCTCCGTCTTGGGCTTCGTACAAGACACATACAAAAGCACTCTCTTGTTGAGTCAACCCCTTTTAGCCTCCATCTCGGGCTTCGTACGAGATACAAAAAAACCCTCTTGTTGGGTCAGTAGCCTCCTCTTAGGCTTTGTATAAGGAAACACGGGTTGAGCCAATCAACCTTTTAGCATCAAAAGATGCGCCTCGTTCATAGTATACAAACATCAACAACTCTTTTTCCCCATCTAATTGCTGTAAGCGGCAAGCCTCTGGATTATTTACATCCACGCCACTGTCCCTCTTTTAGCATGAGAAATTTCTAAGGAAAGATAGCATTGCTCTAAACTGAGTTAAAGTCTTCTCCTTCAGGTTAAAAATCCCCTATAAAGGAAATTATGGCATTGCTGGGTTCACATATCCCAGTTAAAGTAATTCTCCTTTATAACCAGTCACCCAACAGTTGTGACAAACAGACCCCTCTTTAGAGATGACAAATTCTCTCTAAAGTCAAAACCGTTTAGCTTCACATCTTGGGCTTCGAACAAGATACAAATAGGTCATTCAGCTTCACATCTTGGGCTTTGAACAAGATACAAACCACCTTTAGCTTCACGTCTTGGGCTTTGAACAAGACACCAAAACAACCTTTTTTTCCTCCCATAGAATAGGAGGAACTACAATTGCTCTGATTTTCCAGTTTCGTTAAACGGGAATACGTAGGCATAAGATTGCAAAAGAATCTTAGCGAGCACACTAATCAAAAACCCAAAATCACGTACCTTCATATAGCAATCGAAAAGCATCAGTTTTAACATCCTCACAAATAGTCTCGTCCTTGCATTCTTAGCAAAATAAGCAGAGAGAGGCCCACAATCTAAACCGCATCTGTAAACCAACAGTCATCTGTTTAAACTCAGTATGCAAGTAGGGTTAATTGGAGACATCTATTTCCCTTCCTACATCAGGTTCAATAGGATAAAAAATGAATCGACCTGTAGTACCCCAGAGCGGCAGTGCTTAAGAACCACGTCCAAAATTGCTCGCTACAATAGCTTGTCTGGAGCTTCTTTAGATTGGTACATGGGATTAGAGCGTAGCAAGATTCGCTTGTGGAGACACATATCCGAAGCTTTCTTGAAACAATATAAGTATAATCTTGATTTGGCTCCTACCATATTGCAACTACAGAATCAGTCCCAGAGTACAACTAAAACTTTCAAGGAGTATGCGTAAAGATGGCGCGAGATGGCCTCTCGTGTGCGGCATGCTCTTTCTGACACTGAGTTGGTTGATATCTTTATGGGTACTTTGCAAGGGTTGTACTACGAGAAAATGGTGGACAGTTCTTCTTCAAACTTCGCTGATGTTGTGACCATTGGGGAAAGAATTGAGAACGGTTTAAAAATTGGTAAGATTGCTGGTTCCACGAGTCAACAGTCAGCCAAAAAGAAACCTCAGAGCAGTCATTTGAAGAAGAAAGAAGGTGAGGCAAATGTTGTGATGGCAAAAACCCCTTCTCAATATCAGGCTCCTATGGCTCTCATGTCGTACTATCCATATCCTTACATTGCTGCTACCTAGTATCAACAACCGCCATATCAATAACATCCACAATAACAAGCTAAGAATTCTCAGAAGCAACAACCGCAACGTAAATAATCTCCACAAAACAATGGTAATCATCAGAACAGACAGAACAATAACAATAATCAGAACAATCGCAAGCATCCGAATTTTGACAAAATTCCTGTGCCGTTATAGAGTTGTTCCAAAAGAGATCGCACCTGTAATTCCTCCGTTCAATCCGAAGCATAATCCAAATGCATCATGTGCTTACCATTCTGGGTACATAGGACACCCTACCGAAGATATCATTGTCTTAAAGAGCAAGGTTCAAGAGCTTATTGATCGAACAATCCTGACATTTGCCGAAGATCAGCCTAACATACAGACTAATCATTTGCCTAATCATAGTGGATCAGGGGTTAATATGGTCAAAGACAATCAAGGGGATGAGTTGATCATGGATGTCGACGAAGTGAAAACTCTGATGACTGTGTTGTTTAAGAAGTTGAATGAGCAAGGGTTATTGAAAAGTCATCATGGTAAGTGCCAGATTTGTGATGACAATCCCAATCAGTGCTGAAGGTTGAAGGGTTGTGTTCAGATCTTGATGAACCGAGGAGTAGTCCATTTTTCTAGATCCAAGTCTACGGATTAAGTAGCTACCATTGAGCAGTTCACAATCGTATATAGGAAGGTTCCCGTGGAAGCTCCTAAGAAGAAGATACAGTCGATCACTATTTGTACGCCAAAGCCTTTCCCGTATTAGAATTCGAGAGAGGTACCTTGGAAGTATGGTTCTACCGTGTTTTCTATAGGCCGCGAAATTCAGTTCTTTGAATCCGGGATTGTGAATGTAACCACCGTTGGAGGCATGACTCGTAGTGGGCGAGTGTTTGCTCCAAAGGTCACATCAAAGCCAGTGCAGGTTCCAACTGTTGTTCCTCCCAAGGAGAAGTCTGCTTCAACCACCCCTATTGTGCAACAAGGGGCATCTACTTCTGCATCAGTACCAGTCATTTCGTCCGAGGAGGTTACCAAAAACAAGGAGACAATTGATGATCAAGAATTCCTCAAGTCGATCAAGAAGAGTAATTTTAAGATTGTGGATCAGCTGGGGCAAACACCCTCAAGGATCTCAATCTTATCCTTGCTCATGAGCTCACCTGCGCACAAATTGGCTTTGCTGAAGGTTTTGAATGCTGCTCATGTAATGCACGATATCCCCGTAGAGTAGTTTGATGATGTGGTCGCAAACATAACTGCAAGTCGATAATTGGGTTTTAATGAGTCAGAGTTTCCTCCTGAAGAAATGTCCCATAATTGAGCCTTGCATATCTCAGTGACTTGCATGGACGCCCTGTTATCTCGTGTCCTTGTGGATACTGGTTCTTCGCTCGACGTGATGTCCAAGGGCACATTGAGTCAACTACTGGTGGAAGGGAGCGAGATGAGGCCAAGCACTTTAATTGTCAGAGCATTTGATGGTTCTAGAAGTCAATTTATTGGTGAGGTGGATTTACCCATTAAGATTGGACAGCATTTGTTTACCATTACTTTCCAAGTGATGGATATCAATCCTGCATACAGTTGCTTATTGGGTCGCCCATGGATTCATGCCGTAGGGAAATCACTTCCACATTGCATCAGAAACTAAAATTCGTGATTGACGATCAACTGGTCATCGTTTGTGGTGAGGAGGATTTGTTAGTAAGCGAGTTATCATCCTTCCGATATGTCGAGACCAATAACGACATAGTTGAGGTGCCGTTGTAGTGTCTTGAGTTCAAAGATGTCAGCTCCGCTTCAACTAGTCAAAGTAGATCACTAAAAATGACCTTGTCATCTGCTAAGAATGCTAAAGAGACCATTGAGAGAGGTGCCTTGCCTGGCTGGGGGAATGTTTTGGATGTGGTAGAAAAGCATGATCGATTTGGATTGGGTTACCGTCCTGGTAGACAATCTAGCTCACATGGTCAGAAATAGGGAAATTTGATCAAGTTCAGTAGTGTGGGCTTCCAGAAGGGTGACATCGTGGCAGCCATTGATGATGCTGGTCCTAGCATCCAGTGTACAAGCTTTGTACACAAGTGTCCGCCTGACTTCAAGCTCAACAATCGGACGTGTACTGTGATTCCCGTGGTTTTCCCAACAAACATGTAATGCATTTTGGTTTCTCATTCCCTCGTCCTCTCCCGAGATGAGCGGATAGCTTGTAAAGGGTCTCCCGCTTTTGCAATATTATGTGACCAATAAATAAAAGTTTTATTTGCATTCAAAATCATGCTCTATTTTCTTTCTTTATTTTATTTTTTCACATACAAATGGCAAAAGTTTCTTTTATTTTCACCTTTTCAAAATATCTCATTCTAAACAAATTCATAAACATGCAGAACAAATAAATGCATTGATTACAACAAGACCAACATTCATTGTAATTCTGGGATTCCAATCAACCAAGCCGAAGAAGATGGTGAGGCAGATTGTGAATTACCGACTGAACTAGCATGGCTCCTTGAGCATGAGCAGAAAGAGATTTAGCCACATAAAGAGCTAGTGTAATTTGTCAATCTTGGTACTGATGATGTCAGAAGAGAAGTCAATGCCTATACATCCCTCGCTAAGCATGTACACTCAGAGTTGGTCAAATTATTGAAAGAGTATGTTGATATCTTCGCCTGGTCTCATCAAGATATGCCTGGGTTGGATACCAACATCGTTGAATGTAACACCCCAATTTTAGTAATTATTTATTTATTTATATTAAATAATTAATTGAGTGATTTTATAAATTATTTGATTTATATGAATTATTTGATTTATTGAATTTATATGAATTAATTGATTTATTTGAGTTATTTGGATTAATTGATTTATTTGAGTTATTTGGATTAATTGATTTATTGGACTTATTTGAAATAATTGATTTATTTGGTTGATTTGAGTTAATTGATTTATTTAGTTAATTGATTTGTTTTAATTATTTTATTTGGTAGAATAAAATATAGAATTGGTAGAATTAATTAATTGGGCCTAATTGAGAGTGTGAATAGTAAGTGTGAGAGTGGGTTAGTGAGCACATTAGATTGTTATATAATTTTTAGGGTTTAACAAAATAAGAGAAAGTGGATAGAAAAGAAATAGAAAGTTTGAAAGAGGCTAGAAGAGAAGAGGAACCAAGAACAAGAGCTAGAAATCCAAGAAAAGTCAAGGTAAGGGTGGATTTTATATAATTATTGGGATTGTTTGATAGTGTTTCATAGGTAGAAATATGTTTAGGATTAAACCCTTAAATTTTCATGATTTTATGATTGTTAGATTTTGATGAAAATCTTTGACATGTGATAATTAATTTTTGTTAGGAGTGATAAATATTAGGGTATTTAGTTACTATTTCTGGAAACCAATTAAAAATGATTAGAGATGAGAGGTAATATATATTATCAATTGTAGAATACAATAGGGGTGTGCAAAAAATCCAATAACCATAAACCAAATTCCTATCCAAATTAACCCAAATTTTAAAACCCAATCCAATATTATATTTTTAAATTGGTGGCCCATTTAATAAAATAAAATAAAAACCGGTAACCATATTTTAAACCGGTTCAGCTTATTGGATACCATATATTATTTCAGAACAACTTCTTCCTCTTTCCAAAGAAATCCAACAACATATCATTCTTCAAAACCCTTCAACTTCAAAACCCTAATCCCAAAATCCAACTAAATCGACGAAATCATTCTCAAATTGAACGAAATCATCCAAATCACAATTATGGGTTTATTAAAATAGTAGTAAAATCGACGACATCGTTCTTTAAATCCAACCTTCGACAACACCTTCAAGCCCTTCAGGTAAGTAAATTTCTACTTTGAAGCTTTTTAGTTTCATTTGAACCTACCTTTTTCTTTCAATTCAATCGGTTTTAGTAATAGTAGAAATAGAGAGCTAGTACTAGTATCAGCTGTGAATTTCAATGTTTGTATTTCTTATGTTTGTTGAAAAGCTCAAAAGTGTTTGGCTTCACCGAAATCTGTTCAAAATATGTCTTAGATAAACGTTTAAATTAATGTGTTCGCTGTTGTGATATGCATAATGTCGGCTCGATTTTTGCTTTTACTGTGTTTGAATTTAGTCGCAAATCTGAAACAAATTGTGATTTCATGATTTCTCTGAAATCGACAACCGTTTAAGCTTATTATTCTTTTGGTGTTTTCATGATTTCTCTAGTTTTCATTTTCATCTTTGACTCGGTAGAAACAAATTAATCGTAAAATCGACGAAATGTGTTTCAGGTTCAAGAGAAAGCTCTGCTAGCATTTTCACTCTACATCTTCCATTGATACTCAGGTAAACATATTGTAAACTCTAATTTATCATTAGTGTACATCAGAATTCTGCTTAATTGAGTCACTGTTTTCTGTATTTCCATTGAAGTCATGTGTTTATTTTTCATATCATTTCCTTATCTTGTTAAAGACATTTCACATTTTATTTGTTGAAATAAGTACTCTCTTATGAGATAAGTAATGTGATATGTAAGAGTGTTTGCTTTTTATTTTCAGTATCTGTTATGAAATATAAACTGATTATGCAGCAAATTTGACTTTCTATAAAGCACAATTAGATCTCTCTCAATGGTTTTGAAAACATTCACCAGTTGATTATGCTTTAACTTATTTATCCTACCCTTCTAAATCAATTCGTTAAATCTATGTATTTTGAAACACTTTGTTAAACTTGTAACTGTGGCTAGTAATGAAGTGTAACTCACAATAAAGTTACATGTAAGAAAACAAGAATATAATGAGTTTGACAATTAGATATTTAATGGTGTAATGACCTGATGGTTGTTATTGTCATGATTGCTTGATTTGACTCATGAGTGCTCGCTGTTGTTCCGCAAGTTGCAACACCAAATTCTTCATTTCCATATCCTTATCCATTTTGTTTCACTTCTAATTTTTCATAAATGGTCAAGCTAAAATATTACAATTAGTTTTTCTAACTGTTTCTTATAAAAGTGATTTATAAAATGAGAGTTTATTATTATATCTAACTGTTATTAAGTTTTATCTAACTAATATAAAATTTGAGATTTTTGGAATATATTCTCCCAGTATAATACTATTTGATTTCATGTGTATAGATATAAATTATGGATGACTTGGATAGAGTGTCATTCTATTTAAATTTTAATTAGACTCTATTTTTATTTAATGTGGAATTAGAGTCTCACTCTGTCGGATTTGTCAAACAATCAGCTCTATGGAAAAATTCCAATTGGAACGCAACTGCAGACATTAGAGAAGAAACTGTTTTCTTTTTCTCCTTGATTTATGGTTTTCATTATTTTAGTTATATAATGGGATGAGAAAGTTTTTATGGCAAAGTCTTGGAATACTTATAGTTAATTGAAAACTACATTTTAAGAATAAATAATCTGTGTTTCTAATTTGTTTTTTTTATTTTTAACAGAATCAAGATGACTAATGTTGGCACAACTTATGCAACATCCGAGAATACGGTTTCAACCCCTCCACCTACAGTCTCTAGTGAAATGCCACCTCCTCGCACTAAGAAGCGAAAGAATCGTTCAGAGGTTTGGAATCATTTTATTGTATCGTCGGAAGAAGAATAAAAAGCTTCGTGCAAATACTGTGACATAAAAATTAAGTATAGTAACGGAACTAGTTCCATGCATGCTCATTTATCGAGATGCCTCGTTTACAAGAGGCAAAGGACATCATCTTCTATGACAAGTGCTGAAGAACATGTTGGCTCTCCTTTAATTGTGAAGTTTGACCAAGAAGCCATTCGAAGAGCAATGGTTAAGATGTTCATAAACATGGAGATTCCTTTTCGGAAGGTCGAGCATGAGTCTTTTCATGAATTTATGAGTCTCGCTTCACCAAGATTTAAGATTTGTTCGCGCACAACATTGGCACGTGATGTCTTGAAACTGTGGGACACAGAAAAAATGATTTTGAAAAACTTTCTCTCTTTGAATTGTCGAAGAGTTTGTCTCACCACTGATATGTGGACTTCTTGTCAAAAGTTGAGCTATATGTGTGTGACGGCCCATTTCATTGACAATAATTGGCACTTACAGAAGAAGATTTTAAATTTTTGTCAAGTCACAAGTCATACAGGGGATGCTATTTGTGAAACAATGGAGATGTATTTGAACAATTGGGGTTTAAACCGCGTGCTTAGTTTGACGGTTGATAATGCTTCATCTAATGATGTTGGAGTTGAACGTCTCAAGAGAAGGCTTTTGTCTAAGAATGGTTTAGTTATGAGCGGAAACCATTTTCATATGAGGTGTTGCGCACATGTATTGAATTTAATTGTGAAAGAAGGTTTGAAAGACATTGATGATTCTGTTTATAGAATTCGTCATGCTGTTTGGTATGCTAGATCTTCTCCCGCGAGGCTTGCTAAATTCAAGGCATGTATTGATGAGGAGAGCATGGACTATAAAGGTTTAGTTTCTCTAGATGTTGAGACTCGTTGGAATTCAACTTACTTGATGTTAGTATCCGCATCAAAACATGAAAGAACCTTTGAAGAATTAGGTTTTCGAAATAAAAGGTACGTGAAACTTTAATAATGTCCTTACTGTATTTTGTTTAGTGTGATTTCAAGAGTTTGAATATTGTTTCTCTCTTGAATAATTTTTTAAGTGCAAACATCATGTCGGTTGCAATTTGTTTTGATTAGTGTGATATGCATAATGTCGGCTCGATTTTTGCTTTTACTGTGTTTGAATTTAGTTCATGTAAAATCATTTATAAACTATGTAAATAATTGCTTAAGGTTATAATTCTTTTTTGGTAATAACTCCATTGATCCAAATGGTTGTTGCTGTTGATTTCTGCTTGTTTATGTAGTGTGTTTGCTAGCAGCCTTTTTTCGTTTAGGTAGCATTATTTTATACTGTTATTGAGAATTAAATGATGAAATTGGTCTAATTATGTTATGTTTGTGTAAGAGGAGTGCGCTTTGAATTGTTGTTGCTGTTGTTGGTTCCAAATTTGAAGGTTTTGTTAATTTAATTTTATGCATTCTATATCTTTGCTCTATATAACCATTTGATGGGCCTTGCTCCTTTACCCGAAACTTCAAATTTCTACTGAAAAATGTTTTGTAACATTTTGACATGCAGTAATAACCAAGTGAGTAGAAGCTAGTGTCGTTGATTATAGTTGATGGTAAGACAAAAATAGAACATGCAAGCTAACACTAGATCAGTGAATAAACTTAATTTAAAGACCACATCACACCTTAGATCTTGTAAAAAGTTACTCGTAGAGTAACTCCGAGGCTGTGTTTGCATATATTATATATGAAAGGAAAAAAACCTGCAAAATTCAATCATCCTGAACTTACTATCCCGAAAGTTTTAACCGTAGACCAAATAAACATTAATGTCTTATTATGAGTTGAGTATTAAAAGCACCAGACAGATTGCAAATCAAATTACTAATATATGTGCAATCCTTTTATAATGAGCACAATCCCTTGTTTTAATTTTAATGCATTAGAGTGGCTTTAAATGTGTGTTAATCTTACATGTACTTTTCCTCCTTACTGCAGGTTTGGGATAAATTGTACTAAGTTGATTTATTAGATTGAATTTGAATATTTACATCTCATAAGTCCCTGTAAGATTGGTTGATTTGTTTGAATAATATAGTTGCCATATTTTTCATGAGCAGAATAACACTTCTGATAGGTCTTTATTTTTGGATCTTACTGCCTCTGATCTAAAATTCATCAAAACCAAGTGACACTGACTGCCTTAGACAGGTGATGAAAATTTTGCACAGCAGATCTACAAAACTTTTGTTTCTAGAATTTTGTTTCTAGAATTTAGCATCTTTAGCATTCAGTCCACTTGTGAAACACTGAAACTCATCTTTAGCATTTAGAAACCATTTCTATTCTCTGCAGTTTTCACATTATTAGTAGCAGTTTTCAGTTCTCTGCATAATTTCTAGAACAATAAGTACTATTATATCTTCATACTTCAATTTTGTTGTAAAGTTTATGTTGAACATTTTATGTTGTGCTAGGTATGTGAATGAGTTGACAAAGAAGGGAAAAGGTGTCCCGACGAAAGATGATTGGAAGCATATCAACTTAATCATTCCATTTTTGAAGTTGTTTTATGATGCTACAATACACATCTCAGGGTCATCTTATTTGACAAGCAATATTTATATGTTTGAGGTCTTGGGTATTGGAAAGAGCATTGTGGATATGTGTGCGTCTGAAGATGAACATCTACGTTTAGCAGCTCAAAAGATGAAGAAGAAGTATGATAAGTATTGGGGACCTCATGAGAAGCTTAATATGTTGTTGTTGATTGCTCTAGTTTTTGACCCTAGGCGCAAGATTAGATTGGTTTATTGGATGGTAAGGCGGTACTACAATAAGGATGATGTCGATGCCTTGAAAGAAAACTTAGATTCCTGCTTGAAATCTATTTTTGAGGAATATTGTGCTGGATTTATGCCTACTCAAGGTAATTCAGATAAGCCGCAAGTTTTTGGTAATGTTAGTCATCCTTATGAAATTGCTGAGTTCTATCTTTCAGAAGGGTGTGACAATGCAGATAATGAATTAAATACTTATCTTGGAGAGAAGTTGGAGCATAACATAGAAATAAATGTTTTAGAGTGGTGGAAAGTTAATTCTGGCCGATATCCCATCCTTGCAAACATTGCAAGAGACGTGCTAGCTATACCAATAAGCACAGTGGCGTCTGAATCTGCATTCAGTACAGGAGAAAGAGTGCTTAATCCATATCGCAGCTCGTTAACACCTACAACAGTCGAAGCACTGATTTGCACCCAGGATTGGCTCAAAGGAACATCTTCATCCTTGATTACAAATGAAGATTTTGATAATCTTGAGAGATTTGAGCAAGGTATGATTACTAACTATATTGCCTAATGTATTATTATTTATTAGACTTGAGGCATAATGAAATGTCTTTATATGTTTTGTAGAATTACTTTATACGGAAGATGGTGCTAGTTGTTCTACCTCTTCAACCTCTGTTGCATTAGAAGATAACTTAACGGTATTTAAAATTTTTTCTCAACATTTCCATTATTCATGGCAGGTACGATCATATTAGATATCAAATAGAAATTGAATGAATGATTTGGATATACTTTGTTTCATATAGATATTTGAGTTAAATAATTGCTCATAAATGTCAAGAAACTGATGACATTTATGTGCTTGGTAGATAGTTGAGTTAAATAATTGTTGTCATACGCGCACCATACCTACTGTGTTGTCGTCTCCGTCATCTCTCTGACTTCTGTGCTTTGTGGTAATGATGAGTGTCACTTTTTTTTGTAGATGTGATGGATGATGCAAAGAGATGTTGAAAACTTAGATGATGCAAAGAGATGTTGGAACTTAGATGATGCAAAGAGATTGTTGAATTGCCTCACCTGCTAATGTTTGAATTTGAATTTTCTCTTTTACTGAATGTTCAAAACAAAGGTGTAACCACAACTGAATGTTTTAGATAGATATAATTCTAGAAGTTTAATTCGTGGATTCATGAGTTATATTATTATTGATGCACTTGTTTTGAACATAAGCTTGAGTATTGAATTTGAATTTGAAGAACAGAAATTGAATCAAAATCACACATATAGAAACAGAAATTGAATTGACATACTTTGATATCCATTTTATATAATATTATCCATTTTCTGTAATACTAAATTTATAAAATTGATTTTTTAAAAAAATGGTTTTTTTAATTTATAAAATTGGTTTTAAAACTGGTTTTTTTAAAGAAAATAAAAAACTGGTTTTGAGAGAAACCGGTTTAAAACTGATTTTAAAAAAAAACTGGTTTTTGTGAAAAACCGATTTGAAACTGAACCGATCTACTTGTAAACCGGTTTTAAAAAATTAAATTGGTTTTATAGAAGTGGTTTTAAGATCCAAACCAAACCATATATATGGTTTAATTTGGTTTGGTTTATGATCCATGCACACCCCTAGAATACAATAAGAGGAGGACAAGGCAATGTGCTTCTTTTTTTCATAATACTGTAGCGAAAAGGAGAATTACGAGATGTAGTATTTTTCATTCTTCTCCTCCTGTAGCACCTTTTATTATATTTAACTAATATTTTGATGGAATGTATGATGATTATTCATGGTATATAATTAATGTAATGTAGTATATTACCACTATATTTAATATCCAGAAAACTTAAAATAAGGTAAAAGTAATGCCTATATGTTCATACTGTAGCGAAATATTAGTAGTGAGTGTGGCTTTTTTTCATTTACTATAGTGTCACCCTTTTATTGTCATTGCTAATGAAATGTGGTACTTCATTCATACGATGCCACTGTAGCGGAAGTGAGGTAGTAAAATAAAAAATCTATAATATAAGAAATCTATGTGTTCTGGAAAATTCAATTTTGCCATTTCTTATAAATCTGCCACATTATCAAATTGAGGGCAATTTTGGTCCAAAATTTACTTTTTGCAACCAAACTAATATATTAAACCAATTTAGTTGGCAATGTTTCTACTTTATTTCATTTTACACACTCTTTTAACTGGTTTTCCTCCTATTAATTATAATGCAACTACTTCATTTCAACTTTTTATTCTTTTTCTGTTTCCCAATGTGTTTCTAACTTAAATTAATTTGATTACCTTTTTGTCTCATCACATCAATGCTTTTTCTATCCACACGTTTTCTGATTTTCCTCCTATTTGCCTTTTCTCTCTCCCTATGTACTTCCAACTTTTGTATTTTTCTCTCTTCCTCTGCACTACCAACTTCATTTACTTCTTCCTCTTACTCTTTCTTCTCATTTGTGTTTCGGTTTGGAGACAAAAACCAGAAACCAAACTCTGAATCCCTACGCAAGAAATCAAAGAAGAAATCCAAACAAGTGAGCATGGCTGTCCCTGTTGAACCCAAACCCAATGAAATTGATAGGTGGGAAAAATTTCTGGCACAAAAATTCCAATTCCCCAGGTATTTTTTTCCTTTCTCTTCATTCCATTTTCCTTATAAAGTTCCGATCTTTGTTTTGACCATGTTGTTCTATAATGAAAAAACCATTTCCTTTTCATTTCAAAATAGAGATCAAAGGGCAATGATACTTCTGGCAGTTCGAACCTCGGATGATTGGTGTGATCAGGAAAAGAATTACTGCATGTTGTTCCAACTCTTCATTTTTCTCTACTGTCTTCATCTTCTCCTAATCTGAAAATCAATTATAATTGTTATTTCTCTTCCATCTTTATCTTCTTTCATCTTCATCTCCATTTGAAAAACAACGGATATCAACATAAAAAAAATGGAAGTTTGGGGGTTTGCTCATAACCCTCTTCAAACTCAGATCTTTGTAACACATTTCTGACTCAGATCTGATTTCCTTTTTGGTTTTTTATCTGATACAAGTGATCTGTTTTTTTTTTCTTCATAATTTTGTGTGTTGATTTTTTACTTGCAGGTGAAAGATTTGTGACAAAATCTGGTTTAGTTGATTTTGTGTGTTGAAATTTTTCCATTGTAAAATCTCTTGTGCCAACTTTCATGGTTTAGTTGTAAATACATTATTTGTGACAAAATCTATTATTTTTCTGGTTTGATAGAACAATTGGTCCCTTAAATTCTATCTGGGATCGATGGTTTGAAGGCCCCCAAGATTCAAAAGTATAATAATATATTCATTTCCTTTGAAAGGGTTGTGGTAAGCTTCATATGGAAAACTATTTCTACATTTATGATATATTTATTCCATTAACTTGATTTGTTGACAAATCTTATGCAACTTAAATGTTTAAAACAATTTTCTGGAGCTACTTGCAGGCTTTGAAATATATTCCACCAACTTTAAGGATATTGTGAGTATTTAAATAAATTGATATGTTTTGAACTATATTTGTATGTATTCTATCCTTTTGAACTATATTTGTATTTTTTCTTACAAATGTGATATTTTTGAAAGTTTTTAATTTCATAATTTTAAATAGTTTAATGAATTCTGGAAGTTGGATGGTTGTTATCTTTGTAAGTCAGCTTGCTTTTTTGAAACTCAAGCAACATAAGAAGAACTTAATAATACTGGTTGAAACTCAATCTTTATCAAACAATCCAGATTTACAGTGGTTAAGGCCTGTTTTGCAAAGCTGAAATACAAGCTGTCCTATTAAAATCTGGCGGTGAAAATCCTGTGACCATAAAGGAGCAAGAACATTACTGCTTTAAATCCTGTTTTGCAATGTTCTTACTTAATAATATAGTAAAACATTACTGCTTTAAACTTTGATGTAGGGAAGTTATTGAAAGTGAGTATTTATCAATTTTAACTACAAGGAGCAAGAACATTGAGCTTCATGTGTAGGTAATCTTGAATTTAATTATTCAGTGTTTGTAAAAACTATAAAATTCGTTATGCTTATGTTATATTGCATTTGTTATCAAATATATATGTTTGTATATCAGAGCATTGATTTGATATAAAACAAACATGATGAAGGAATTTAGTAGATAATAAAAATCTTATATTGCATTATAGTATTGAGTCCCCATATATCTGTTACATTTGGAAATGCCTTCTGGCTACATGCAGTAACAACAACTTTACATGAACAATCAAACTTATGTGAAAAACACCATTACTATGTCGACAAATACTAACAATAGAAAATACTTTTCTTTAAATTAAGCATTCAAACATCAAACTTAAACAAACCACATTCGGTTATACTTATCTTAGATATCCTCATACTGACTTGATTGACTTGATTATGTTTGAATATTTCAATAGCATTACATTTTTCCTCATTATGTTTGAATGTTTTCAATAGCATTGTGTTTTTCCTACATTATTTGATGAAAGTTATAGTCTACTGCAGATTTCATTATTTTTATGCAGGATTTTTGACTTGCAGATGGAATGGCATTTCGATTTCTCATAAAACATTTACTTTTTAGTCTTTTCCACTTGCAGGATTTTTTACGACAGATTTTAATTTCATAAAAGTTATATGCATTTGCAGGCTGTAGAAATTGAAACAAGAATAGAGTTAGAAACAAAAGCTGAAATTCAGAAACTTCTACTATTAAGTACATTTTATAGACTGTTTTCTTTTAATCTCAGTCTTATATGCTTAATGTTTTAGTAAATTTAAGTAGGACTCTTGGACTAAATGTTGTGAAATAGTCTTTTAAGTGTTGCCAAACACTAAATGCTGTGATGTAGCCTTACAAATCAATTGATTTTTTCTGTTTCCTATATTTAGAACATAAGAAAACAATCATCTTTGTAGCAAAAGGTGTTTAACTATATAATGAAAAAAGGTTATTCAACTTCTGATAGAGGGTTATCTGAGGTTGTAACAAAAAAGTCTGTACATTAAGAGTCATCCAGTGATGATGATGAGAGTGGTGAGGACTTTGCTGTTGACTGGAGAGCACAACACTTGTGAATGCATATTATATATTGTATGTTGAATTCCCAACCTGGAATGTAACTTGTACTGGTCACATTTTGTATGCACAATGATTTTGATTATCCTGTTTCAGTTTGTTTTACTCTATCTTAACATGTTGTTTTTAATAAGAAAAGGAACCATAGATTTTTTATGGTAAAAAGATGGAGAATCATTTCTCCAAAACAGCAGCTACATGACAAAGAGTTATTTCATCCAAGTGCTCTTGAACCATTGGTGTAAATTATTTACTTACAGTGTTTATGTTTTTGAAACTTCTTTTTTTATATTATTTACTTAAAGAGTTTGTAGAATAATACATTATAGTTATGAATTATTCAAATATATAACTTAGAAAGTTACCCTAATGGAAGTCATTTTGATTTGATGATTGATAAATTAATTTTAATAGCATTAAAGAGTAATATTAAGTATGTTTAAATAGTAATTAATCATTTTAATTTATAATTTAATAACATTAAATAGTAATATTAAATATGTTTTATCTTCTATATACAACCACTTTACTTCTTAATTTCTTTAAAAGTTTCTTTAAAATATTAAATATTTTACTACAAATTTCAGTATTTATTTTTATAAAAATTCAAGTTGCATGTTCTAAATAATTTTTAGGCCTTTTTATTAATATAACATTAAAATTTTATAAAATTAATAATTTAAATAATTGTTTTTTAATTAATTTATCTATAATTAAAGTATGTATTTCTTAGTTTATACTAAGTTGAAGAACATGATGTGTGTAACCGTGAAAGGATAAAATAAAGAGAATGAATGTTGGAATAATTGGTACAATTAAAGTTATTTTATCGATTCTTTTAGAAAGAAATTCTTTTGACAATTTATACTACAATTATATATATATATATATATATATATATATATATATATATATATATATATATGCTTGCCTTTATGTGCATTTATCACACAATAATCTTTAGTTTCTTTTGTTAAAAAAATATCTCATATAAAATACCAATACCATTATTTTCAATAACTCGCCTTTATGTGCATTTAAAATATTAATGAAATTATTATGCTAATCAAATATTTTTAATACTTAATTTAAAATAATTTTATTAACAAGTTTGATTAGGCAATTTTGTTTTTGTTTTCATTCCATTTTTCTTATTTACTTTATTACATTTTAAAAATAAAAGCGTGTGTACCTGACCAGTACCCATGCGGACGCACGGGCAACCCGCTAGCGAATGCACGGGTAACACATCAGTACCGTGTGAACTCACGGATAACACATAGTATTGTTTTTTTTGAAATTATATTTAATTTAACATACAGTTTTTTTAAAGATAATATATAAATCATTGAAATATATATTATTTATGTCTTTCTTTTAAAAATTGGAAAATTGATACAATATTGTTTTTATTTTAAAAATATGTCTTTCATTTAAATATTTATTTTTGATTCACTTATATATTTATCTTTTACTACTTTAGTTTATTTTTCTTTTTTTTTTTATAAACAGTTGATATATAAAAATAATTATAATATTTTTAAAAATGAAAAAATATGTCAATAAATTTAACATTTATATACGGGGTCAAATTCGTTGTTTATTATATCCACTCAATTATTATATATTTAAAAAATAATAATTTTTTTGGATGAAAATTTAAATTTTTTATTTTTATTTTTATTTTTATTTGGAAAAAATGCGCGTACCATACCAGTACCGTGTGAATGCACGTGTCAAAATCATAACCAATATTTTTATTTTATATTTATAAAATGTTATTTTTGTTATTTTCAAAATCATAACCAATATTTTAAATTTATGTTTGTGTGGTTTATATCATAGATTCATTATTAGAATATTACTAAAATTTATTACTCTTTATGACAATTATTTTGTAAGAAATATCAAATTTCGACCAAATTTTTTAAGAAAATATTAAATAAAAAACAATTATTTTAATCCACATTTTTCCATTGTCTATTTAATAAGTTCACACAAAGTATTTTCACCGCATCAAAATAACTAATAATAAAAGTATACCGGATGAAAGTGAAAATAATATGATCCACTTAAAGTATTAAATATTTTGTCTATCAAATAATAATTTGTAAGAAATAATATACAAATAATTGCATTTATTCATTTTTGTTTATATAATATACAATTTTATTATTGATTCAATTTTTTTGGTATACGAGAACAACTTTACTGTTGATTTAAATAATTTATAAATAATATTAAAACAAAATTAATATTTATATACATGAAAAATACATTGTTGATTAAATGTTTTTATATAGGGGAAAAATATTATTGTTATAAACGGGAACAACTTTACTATTGATTTAAATATTTTTATAAATACTATCAAAACAAAAATAATATTATGATTTAAATATTTTTATAAACAGGAACAACTTCACTATTGACTCAAATATAATTATAAATAATGTCAAAACAAAAATAATATTTATATACGGGAAAAATATATTGTTGATTATAATATTTTTATATACGAAAACAAATACTATTCTTATAAACGGTATCAACTTTATTACTGATTCAAATGTTGAATAACAGAAATTTATCGATCATTGTATTATCTCTTATAACATAATTGTCTTATTTGTTAAAAAAAACTTAAACGTTTCATTTATATAATACAAGTTTCAATATTTTTTTAATCATATTATTATTGATATTGTTGTTTACCTTCCATCTCTTATATTTAATAATTATACTAATTTATTTTTTAATATATAATTTTATTTAAATATTTTATGAGACAAATTTGTGTCATTCATAAATATTAAAAAATACTAAAAAAATACTTTGTTGATTCAAATATTTTTATATAGATTCAAATATATAAGTAATTTCAAAACAAATTTAATATTTATATACGGGATCAAATTCGTTGTTGATTATAGACACTAATTTATTATATCTTTTAAAAATAATAACTTTTTTGGTTGAAAATTTTAAACTTTTTATTTAATTTTTATTATAATTTGTAAAAAATGTGCGTACAATCGCACGGGTATCATATTAGTTATATATAACATAAGATTCCTTTCACACTTCGCAAGAATATATATATACTAGGCAGACTAGAAAGTGAAATGTGAGTCCTTGTCCACTTCCCATATGATGTAGCGCAACAAAAACAAATCATGAGTGTAGTCTTTATTGCGCCTCGTCCTGTAGTTGCAAAATCAATTAGGAAATGAGAAGTGATATGTATATTATTATGAGCTGTAGCAAAACAAATAAAATAATGTGAGTACTTTCTTTTATTTCCCTACTACAACACATGGATTCATTATGCTAGCATGAAAAGTAACCCTTCCAATTCACATTGCAGTAGCATGGGCACACATAGAAATTGAAATGTGCCTTTCCATACACTTCACCAAAACACTGTAGCGCCTGATACAATCCCATACTGTAGCGAAGGATTTTTAAATGAATATTGGAACTTATTAAAATATTAATTATTGATGTTTATTGAATAAATGAAATTATATTAATTAGTGAATATGTATTTAATATTTGAACTATATTAAATATGGAATGGTTATTCAATATTGAAACCTTATTAAATTTTGATTATTTATTAACTTTTGATTATTTATTAAAATATTGATTATTTATTGAATATTGAATAATTATTGAATATTGAATTGAATAGTGAAGATTTATTGAATATCGAATTTTTAATTATTAGTGATGAATTGATTATCCTATGTTTAATTGGTGATGTGTATTTTTTTGAATTGATGTTGGATTGTGTTGATGCTTGTGTATGTGCAAATGTGTGGTAATTCAAGAGTGATGAATTATTAAAGATATGCATGAATATTAAGATTTGAGTATGGTCTTAATTGCATATAGTTGTTGAATTTGCACACGCATCATGTGTGTCAAGAGGCAATGTTTGTTAGTTCCGTGGGAGCTAGTGACTTGTCCCAAACCTAGAGCGGGATTTGAAAGCATAGGGAATGGGCTTTTTGTGTGTTATTGGTCTAGGGAACGGACCCGGTTTAATGTAAAAACCGAAAAATAATAAGTGTTTGGTACCACATGCATGAGTTGCATTTGAGTCTTGCATTAAGTCGCATTGTGTATGTTTGTGATATGAGACTGTGTACAATATATGAAATTGATGACTTGGTGATATTATGGACTTGTGAGTATATACTTGTGAATGGAAGGCTACTTGAGTGATAATATGTTGATGAAGCTTTTTAAAGTGTGAGAATTATTATGTTATGCTTGTATGTTATAAATTACTAGCGGGTTACCCGTGCTATCGCACGGGTCCTGTCTGGATTTACATCGCATGTCTACCAAACCATCATTTGTAAAGTTTGAATTCATTCTTCAATTGGTTAACATTGACATAGTTACAAATATATGCTAATAATATACACCAACTTTTAAGCATTGATTCGTACTCACAATAAATCGTACAACCAATTCTCTAACTTCAAAAGATGGACATTAAAATGAACAATCTATAGCATAACCTCTCATAGATACGTTTACATCTACCCGTGAATCCAGATGAGTTAACAAAACTTAGTTGAATCCAGATGAGTTAATTTTAAAACAACAGATTTGAATAAAATCATTTTTCCAATTCAAATAACCTTACTTTTTAGATATTAGTCAATTTTTCCAAACCTAAAATTTATAACAGCTTACCATCAAATATCAGTTTTAAATTATTCTTATTATATCATATTTACAATTTTTACAAACCTACAATATATGACAGCTCCCCGTCAAATTTCAGTTCTAAGTGAATATCTACACTCCATGGTATCTTGAAATTTCGGTTCTAAATGTTTACCAAACCATCATTTGTAAAGTTTGAATTCATTCTTCAATTGGTTAACATTGACATAGTTACAAATATAAACTAATAATATGCACCAACTTTTAAGCATTGATTCGTACTCACAATAAATTGTACAACCAATTGTCTAACTTCAAAAGATAAACATTAAAATGAACAGTCTACAACATAACCTCTCATAGATATGTTTACATCTACCCGTAAATCCAGATGAGTTAACAAAACTTAGTTGAATCCATATGAGTTAATTTTAAAACAACAGATTTAAATAAAATCATTTTTCCAATTCAAATAACATTACTTTTTAGATATTAGCCAATTTTTCCAAACCTGAAATTTATAATAGCTTCTCGTCAAATATCAGTTTTAAATCCTTCTTATTATATCGTATTTACAATTTTTACAAACCTACAATATATGACAGCTCCCCGTCAAATTTCAGTTCTAAATGAATATCTACACTCCATGGTATCTTGATATTTCGGTTCTAAATGTCTACCAAACCATCATTTGTAAAGTTTGAATTCATTCTTCAATTGGTTAACATTGACTTAGTTACAAATATAAACTAATAATATGCACCAACTTTTAACTGCAGCAAGAGAAATGTTTAAAAGATGGACATTAAAATGAACAGCCTACATCATAGCCTCTCATAGACACGTTTACATCTACCCGTGAATCCATATGAGTTAACAAAACTAAGTTGAATGCAGATGAGTTAATTTTAAAACTACAAATTTGAATAAAATTATTTTTCCAATTCAAATAACATTACTCTTTAGATATTACTCAATTTTTCTAAACCTAAAATTTATAACAACCTCCCGTCAAATATCAATGTTAAATCCTTCTTATTATATCATATTTACAATTTTTACAAACCTACAATACATATGACAACTCCCCGTCAAATTTCATAATAGAAGTTTAACTCTACAAAATTTATAAAATTTAAAAATTTTAAATTATTTGATATTTCACTGAATAATCTAATATAAAAATATAATAAAATTTTAAAAAAATTTTACAAATCTAAAATTTATAACAGCTTCCCGTCAAATATCAGTTTTAAATCCTTCTTATTATATCATATTTACAATTTTTACAAACCTACAATATATGACAGCTCCCCGTCAAATTTCAGTTTTAAATGAATATCTACACTCCATAATAATTAATAAAATAACCCGTGCATCATTAAAATTTATCAACCATTAACATTTCATTATTCTTTTATAACAAAATATCATCTTAAAAATTGTTTAAATTTTCTTAATTTTGGTTTTACATTCCATCCATTTAAAACTTTATCTAAACTCGCTCATAAAGAGTACAAACCGAATTTAAGAGTCTCTAAAATTTACTCTCTGATTCTATTTATAAGAGAAATATTATTTTTTAAGTTTATTGAATTAAAAATATATGATAGAATATATACATTGATTATTTAATAAATTTAAAAAATCAACTTTATTTATTTTTCTCTAATTAATAAGTTCAAGGAAAATATTATCCTATCTATAAATATCTAAGGCTAAAACTCTTTTGCAAGTAATGTAAAAATACTAACCCAACAGTTTAAAAGTTGTATTGGCACATAACCAAGAGAATAGAATGCCTCCACCATTAGAAAATAACCCAACAGTTTAAAAGTTATGACTATCATTTTTCTCAAATTGAAAAATAAAAATAGTGCATTTCTACATATTTACATGTATTAAAATAAAAAGAATACATGTATAGAGCTCAAATTAAGATAAATAAGTATACATTTTTTTCTTATATTTTATTGTAAGAGAGTATTAGAGAATTCAGGCATGTTTGGAATTAATTTGACTCTATCTCTGTTTCACATTTCGGCCTATCAATCATGCTTTGACAATTCTTTTCTGTAAAAGCCAAAGGAAACAATTAGAATAAGCCTGCTCTCTGACGCGTTTTCACAAATATTTGTTGTTCAAGAACTCATTCAAACTTACCTAGCAATGATCACATACTCTCTTCATTGACTTGTTCATGTCCGTGTTCTGAAAAACATTAACTCATATAGTTGAAAACAACAATACATTATTATATTTTAAAATATAAAAGGATAGTATGAACAAAAGGTATAGGTTGCACATCATCTTTGAAAGTTGAAACAATAATATAACTTAAAACATTAAGTCAACCTGTTATAATATAATGCATTTGAAAATTTCAGAATTCTTTTAATTTAAGCTTGGACAAACACTATATAAACAGTTCTAATAAAATAACCCGTGAATATCTACACTCCATCTTTTTCATCCTTGCATGTTATTGACCTCTTGCCATCTTTTTCAACGTTTTTACCTCTGTTTTTCATCATTTCTCTCATCCTTTTCAACTCCTCTCTCCATTGTTTATTCTGCAAAAGTTTCACTTGGTAATCATATTCCTCAAGATATGCCTTTCTTTGCTCACCATTAAGCTTAGAAATATGCGACTTCTTTAGAGGTTTAACTACACCATCAGATAAAGGCACCAAAAGTGCTTCAAACCAAATATATTCCAATCCCTTCAACTACATTCAAAAAGAAAAATATCATATGGGTGCCTGCAGTTAAATGTTCAAAATTAAGAAGAGAGTTAAAGGTGGATTTTGTGTAACTCTATTGATTTGCATTGAGATTGTGCTACTGCTAGAATGTCTCAACATTAGTGATTTTAAACACATTCATATGCTACAAAAAATGTCTAATTCATTGAAATGTGAATATAAACTCACACTGAGACTCTTCTGAATTGCATTCACAATCCCTAAAAGCTTTTTCAATCTCTGTCATGATAATGTTTGTGAGAATTCCCTACAACACAGGGAAGAAATATTTGTTCTTCATGAACAGCAAGGCACTGAACGAAATTCTGCAATCTCTCTAAAAATATCCGGGAGGTTTATTGATATTCACATTTCAATGCTCATTGAAAAAAGACAAAACCAAAACAAAAAAAAAAGCAACTGAAGGATTGCTGGAAAAGAATCTATCAAGTTCAAGAACAAACCACTGCCTTACAGTACCAAATGCAAAACTGAACACAATTTTAGAGAAAAAGAATTTACCTCACCCGCTTCAGTAAGATAGCAACCCATGGCAGTGAATTCCTTTCTATAGATATGCATCAATAAATTCACAGCCCCTTACGAAGGTAAAAAAAAGTTTAGCAAAGAGTATATCAATCACATAACATAAATTTGAATCAAATTCGATATAATCTTTTGAAAAAGTAAATAAAATCAGTTATAGTGTATCCACCAACCTTCCCTTTACCCATTGGTGTGCTTTCAACATTAGTTATAGTGTATCCTCTAATAACAGGTCCTTTTAATTAGGGTTTTCAAAACATGAATGAAAGAAATAAATAATGTAATCGACACAAAAACCTTATCTAAAAATAGAAAATGGAGAGCTTTCTAATTCTTTTGAAACCCTAAATCATTCTTCATACTCTTTCTGTTTTTCTAGAAAGAGAAAGAATTAATCATCTGTTAATGAGAAAAAGAGAGGGGTTTCTGAAAATAAATAAGAAAGCTGAAAAATGAAAAAGATCCAAGAGTGATTTGTACACTTACCGCTAGCAGAGAGATTCGATTTACTTACTGAATTTCAATTCTTCTCGAAATGCAAGAGTCTATACACACAATTGAAAAGACGAAAAGAATTTTTGTTGAGGTTAGTATACAACTTTTTTAAACAAAAATATACATAAACAAAATTTTAGAAAATAAATATATAGATTTCACCACTAATCAAGAGCAGCAGTATCAATTATTTACCCAATATATAAAATACAAATTTTCAGAAATTAAAAACAATATACAAAGAATAAAATCACATATAACTCTACTAATCATCTCTGAAAAACTCAAGCTTTTTCTGATGTACAACACGAGTATTCCCTGCAAATCACAAAATCCTAAAAAAATGGCTTGAATCATATCAAGCTAAAAAAACAAATACAATGAAAAAAAAAGTTTTTTCAGATTCTTCAAATCAACATGCAATGAAAAAAAAAAAAACCACAAATTTATACCTTAGAATCAACCAAAATTAGTTCCAAATGTTCTTTGTTTGACGAACTTCTCACAGTCCATATATGTCTACAACGAACAACAATCTTCCATAAATCTTTTGAGTCGTTAATGTCCCTAACATCCTCAATCGGTCGCGCCATTGTTGGTTTGAAACCTAAAAATTTTACCCAGACAATGCAAACGTATTTCAAATATAACAATCATAAAAAAAATTATGCAACAAAAAAATATAGGTGGCGGCGATAGTTATTAGAATATTGAAACCTGGGGTGGCGAAGGAGAACAATGAAAAGCGACGGTGAATGGAGTAGAAAGAAGAAAGCAAGAATATGAACAGGAGTGAGAAGGCAATGAAATGACAAATGAATGGTGAAATGAAGAACATAAAGTGGAGAGTTAATACTTATTATCATTGCATAGAAAACAATACCAAGTTTCAAAGTGCTTTTTCAATTGCCAATGCACTTAATTGACTGTACAACTTCTTTTTTTTTTATAATTTTTTTTCTTAATCGTAAAAAAAGGCAATAACCTTACATATTTTAAGATTTTTTTTTAATTAAAAAAGAAAACCAAAAAAACAATAGAATGCCACATCAGCCGCATTTAATGTCAAATGCCTAATATTGCACCAAGAGTGTTTAAAGTCATAATTACCCTTTTTAATTAGTTTAATAAGGAATTTAACAGAAGGGTAAAATTGTTAATTAAGAAAGTAAGTTTTTAATAGTTAGATTATAGATATATTATCTTATGGTTCCGATAATTATGTGAATTCTCACCCTTCTATTGGAATGATGTTTATATGGCATCGCTCAGGTACCGAAGAGTAAAGTTGCTCCTAGTATGTGGTAGCCGTTGGAGTATCTTGTTCTAGTATCTTTATTTATTTTTGGTCGAGTCGTGCTCTGATCATGTAACACTGGGATGTTTCGATTTCATGTTTGAGAGATACTTTATGTACTCTACTTTATGTTGTTATATTTATTTGCATTATGTGGAGTATTGGCTTTATGCCTAAGCGATGATTATGAATGAGTTAATCATGAGACTTTTATTATGTTTATTATGATTGAAGTAATTATGTTGCTACATGCTAAGTGAAAGTATATGAAAAGTATGAATTTATTTTAAGTGTTAATGAGCATGACAGGTGTATGTGTGATGTTCTGAAATTTTATGTGACACCCTTTTGTGAGATGCATGATGATTTACTATGATTATTTATATATATTCCATGGGGTTTAGAAGGGTGTTACATTAGTGGTATCAGAGCAAGGTCAGTGAGTTGACTAAGTTGTTAGTGTATTTATTTCCTTTTGTATTTGATATGTGTGTGTGACACTATCGGTATTGTTTGTTATAACGAGGATTTGTTGTTGGAATCAAGAACGATGGTTGCAGGTAGGAATGATGAAGCGGTTGCTGAAGCTTTGGCGATGTTGGCTGGAGCGATTGGGCAGAATCCTCAAGTCAACATGAATGCTGGAAACAACACTGATGATGAGTTTCGTCCTTTGGGGAAGTTTCAGAGGAACAATCCTCCAATCTTCAAGGGAATACATGAACCTGACAAAGCACAAGTATGGCTGAAAGCAATTGAGAAGATATTTCTAGCCATGAACTATTCAGATGCGCAGAGGGTGTAATTTGGCACTCATATGCTTAAAGAGGAAGATGAGGACTGGTGGGGTAATACTCATCAGAGGTTTGAAGAAGACGAAGTTGAGGTTACTTGGGATGTTTTTAGAGAGGCGTTTTTGGAGAAGTATTTTCTAGAAGATGTGCGTGGGAAGAAGGAAATTGAGTTCCTTGAGCTGAAGAAGGGTAACTCAACTGTGGCCAAGTATGCAACAAGATTTGAGGAGTTGATCAAGTTTTGTCCTCATTACAACACTGCTAATGCTGAGAGATCCAAGTGTCTTAAGTTTGTGAATGGTTTGAGGCCTGAAATCAAGCAAGCCATTGGTTATTAGGAGATTAGGAGATTTTCTGAGTTGGTGAACAAGAGTAGGATCTATAATGAAGATAGTAGAGCTCATTCTGCTCACTACAAGAGTTTGAATGATAAGAAAGGAAAAGGTAAATTCAGAGGGAAGCCGTATATGACTCCTGTTAATAAGGGGAAACAGAAAGCTGGTAATGGCAAGAAGCCGAGTGGGGAAGGAGCTCATACTCTGGTGAAGTGTTTTAGGTGTGGTGTTGAAGGATATCGTGCTCCTGAGTGCACAAGTGTTGAGCAGAAGTGTTTCAAGTGTGGCAAGCCAGGCCACAAGGCTTTTGAGTGCAGAAGCGGTGCGAATGTGACTTGCTACAACTGTGGTGAGCAAGGGTACATTATTACCAAGTGTGACAAACTGAAGAAGGCTCAAGCGAAAAGGAAGGTGTTTGCTTTATCAGGATCTGAGACTACTAGTGAAGATAGATTGATCCGAGGTATGTGCTTCATTAATGGTATACCTTTGGTTGCTATAATTGATACTAGAGCTACACATTCTTTTATTGCTTTGGATTGTGTTAAGAGATTAAATCTTGAGTTGTCTGTTATGAGTGGAGGTATGGTCATTGGTACTCCTGCTATGGGTTCAGTAATTACCCCAAATATGTGTTTGAATTGTCCGTTGAGTATTTTTGGTAAAGACTTTGGAGTTGATTTAGTGTGTCTTCGCTTAGATCAACTTGATGTTATTCTTGGGATGAATTGGTTGGAATTCAACCATGTTTATATTAACTGTTTTGATATGACAATTATTTTTCTTGAACCTGAGAAAGAAGGAGACTTGTTTATGTTTGCTAAGCAAGTAAATGAGTCGGTGCTAGATGGTGCCGAGATGTTTTTGTTGATGGCAACTTTGAGTATTAGTGAAATTGGAACAATTGGTACTTTGCCAATTGTTTGTGATTTTCCAGAAGTTTTTCCTGATGAGATAAGTGATTTACCGCCAGAATGTGAGGTGGAGTTTACGACCGACTTAGTTCTTGGAACTAGTCTGGTATTGATGGCTCCATATCCTATGTCCGCATCGGAATTGAAAGAGTTGAAGAGTCAACTTGAAGATTTTCTTGGGAAGAGGTTTATTCGTCCAATTGTGTCACCATGGGTTGCACCAATTTTGTTGGTTAAGAAGAAAGAAGGTTCTATGAGGCATTGTGCGGATTCTCATTCCTTACCGAGAACATGTGTTGACTTTGATTCCATACTTTGAAGAAATCACTTTTAAGCATATTCCATGAGAAGAGAATCATTTGGCAGACGCGTTAGCCACCATGTCATCTATGTTCAAAGTCAGATGGGACAACGAGGCTCCTAGGATTACTATTGACAAATTAGACGAGCCGGTATACTGTTATGAAGTTGATACTAATGGGGTAGAAGAGAAACCTTGGTTCCACGAAGTGAAAAGATATCTCGAAACTCAGGAATATCTTGAAGGGGCATCTATCAATGACAAGAGGTTTCTAAGGAGGTTCTCTGCCAAGTTCTTTCTGAGTAACGGAATTTTGTAGAAACGCAACCACGATTCAACCTTGCTTCGCTGTGTAGACAAGAAGGAAGCAGAAAAGATTATGGAAGAAATGCATGACGGAATCTTTGGCACTCACCCCAGTGGCCATACAATGACTAAGAAGATTTTGAGAGCAGGTTACTACTGGTCTACCATGGAAACTGATTGCCATCATCACTCCAGAACTTGTCACAAGTGCCAGATCTATGCTGACAAAGTACATGTACCTCCGGTTCCGTTGAATGTTTTAACTGCTCCTTGGCCTTTTGCAATGTGGGGCATTGATATGATAGGAGAGATTAAACCTACCACTTCCAATGGACATTGTTTCATCCTTGTTGCTATCAATTACTTTACGAAGTGGGTGGAAGCAGCCTCGTTCGCTTCTGTTACCAAGAATGTTGTAGCTCGGTTCATCAAGCATAATCTTATTTGTCGGTATGGCATCCCTGAAAGGATTATCACTTACAATGGTACTAATCTGAACAACACTATGATTACTGAACTCTGCACGCAATTCAAGATTAAGCGTCACAATTCTTCTCCATATCGACCAAAGATGAATGGCGCAGTGGAAGCCGCCAACAAGAATATTAAGAAGATCTTGCAAAAGGTGACGGTGACATACAAAGATTGGCATGAGATGTTACCATTTGCTCTTCATGGTTATCGCACCTCAGTACGTACCTCAACAGGGGAAACCCCTTTCTCTTTAGTCTATGGTATGGAGGCAGTTTTACCTGCTGAAGTTCAGATTCCTTCCCTAAGGATTATGAAAGATGCAGACTTAGACGAAGACTAATGGGTTTAGACTCGACTTGATCAGATAAATTTGATTGATGAGAAGTGGCTTGTGGCTGTCTGTCATGGCCAGATGCATCAGAAGCGTATGATCAAGGCCTTTAACAAGAAAGTCAAGCACCAAGTGTACCAGGCCGGTGATTTGGTAATGAAGCGTATCATACTACCACAGGGTGATCCCAGGGGCAAATGGACTCCCACATATGAAGGTCCATTTGTAATCAAGAAAATATTTTCTGGCGGTGCTATGATGCTTACTACTATGGACGGTGAAGATTTCCCTCACCCTGTGAACGCGGACATAGTCAAAAGATACTACGCATAAAAAGAGACCCGCTAAGTTGACTGGCCTAGGCAAAAATAAGGGCATCCCGGCGAACCAAAAGGGTTCAGGCAAAAATTAGGGATATATATACAAAAGAACTGTACACCCGGCAAGTCGAAAACCTGAAAAGGCGGCTTGGGCAAAAAAAAGGGGTATCCCGGTGGACTGAAAACCTGAAAAGGCGGTTCAGGCAAAAGTTAGGGATTAAAGCATACGTCTATGTCCCGTTGGATCACTTATCTACTTCCAGCTTAGTTTTGTTCGAACGGCGCAGATCAATCCAGTCATCTTTCTTCCGACAGCAAGGGATGAGATGCTTGAAGATATTGTGGCAATAGCAGAGTTGAAACTCAATGGGATCATTTCCACATAGCTGTTTTTTTCTTTGTTTATCACTTTGTACCTTTTCAATTTTTTCGACAATTTCCTCTTACTAGAATTTCTGTCTCCTTGTACAAAAAATGCCTGTTTATAGGCCAATTTCAAAATTATACAAGTCTACTTTCAAATTCAAAATTGTTTTTACTTACCCTATTTTGTTTGCGTAAACGTCCAATGGGTACTTTGAATGAACATATGCACTTGAATATGATTGAAGTTTACCAAAAATATACGTGAAAACAGGAATAGCATTTACTAAGGACTCTAGGAGTTGGGATAATGTTCAAGATGTCCACGAACCCCCATAGAGCCAGCTTCATGGAAATATCCCCACAGAGCAATCTCCATGAACCATCTCTATAGAGCTATCTTCACAAGCTCATCCCCAACAGAGATATATTCCCCGACAGAATTAGTAGACCCTCAGACAGAAATTGGGGCATCTTCCAGCGGTTCACTTCCATATATTTGATGGACAGCTTGGCATGATCATCTTCCCCAATGGGTCCCCTAGCAGATAAGGAAGTTGATCATTTCCCCAGCATACAACAGAAATTTCCTCAGCGCAGCCTATGAAATTCTAATCCCCATCAGAGATTATTCCCTCTTTGTAGTATACAGAATTTAATTCCCCCAGCTGAGTTTATTCCTCTAACACTATAAATTCACCAACAGAATTCTCTCCCCCAGCATAGTTGACGCCCATATCTGGAACTCTGACAGATATTGCATCGGAGGATTATCCATCTCGTTTATCCCCAGTCAGGGTACATGCAGCCAAACTCTCCTTGAATGCTTTTATCCTCAAGCAGAAGACGAAGATCCCCAGTGGAGTTTTCCCAAACAAAAAAGCGGGAATTCCCAGTATAGTCGTTACAAACAAAAGATAAAGAGTGATATTCTTCATTCCTAGCAGCAGACAGGGATTTATTTTCCCCAGCCAGACATTACTATTCAAAGCCACCGCTGTCGTCAGCAACATTGACATCCATGCATCATGTACAGAATATCATAGCATATACATACAAAACATATAACATTCTCATTTATCTTGAGAGCATCATTACGCAATGCATTACATACATCATGACATTGCATAAAACTAACTTTGCCTTTTTTAGGTGAGTTCACAATCAGACAAACATTATCATCTTCTAGATATGGTGCAGAGATAATCGAGACAACGATTTAATTCTGACACTGATTCAAAGACAGATTTAATTCTGTTCAGAGATAATCAAGACAGATGATTTAATTCTGACACTTAAACAGTTCAGAGATAATCAACCCAGAGATTTAATTCTGATACTTAAACAGTTCAGAGATAATCAACCCAGAGATTTAATTCTGATACTTAAACAGTTCAGAGATAATCAACCCAGAGATTTAATTCTGATACTTCAACAGCTCAGAGATAATCAACCCAGAGATTTAATTCTAATACTCCAATAGTTCAGAGATAATCAGGATAGAGATTTAATTCTGACACTTATCCTAGAAGATTTTCCAAAAAAAATGGTTCAGAGATGATCGAGACGAAGATTTAATTCTTATACTTATTCCAAAATATGTTCCAGATTCAGTTCATAGATGGTCAAGTATATTTTCCAGATACGATTCAGATACGATCTAGATATAGATTTCATTCTGATACTCATTCCAATACATCCTCAGATATAATCAAGGCGTATATTCATTCTGACATTCCCCAGCACATCTGCTAGATACAGTTGGATACATACTCATTCTAGTATACTCCTCAGATACAGTCAAACCTAGACTCCTTCTGATACTCTTGTCAACAGTTACTTTGGATGGCATCTATAAGCCCATCTCCATCCTGTCATCTTTCCGAATGGCATCTTTAAGCCCATTTAAGCAATACAATCAACCAACAACGTTACTTTGTGCAACCGTGAGTGCAAATTTCTGGGCACTTAAGTGTTCAATCCTCTTCCACCTTCAGATCACGAATTGCGGATGCGCCAATCTAACTCTTCAGGTTTAAGAAAATTGAACAGGGGCAGCTGTTGCACCCCAAAATTTGCCCTCACATCTTTAAGACAAATTGATTCAAGAAGCTTCCTCACACTCCTAGGAGTCTCAAAAGCTCAAGACTACTCAAGGATTGACCATACAAGCTCTCCTCCTAAACAATCAACCTACAACTAGGGTTTTATTTTTTCTCAAAAGGAATTGAGCTCTCAATACCTCAGATGGACTTCATGGTTCTCTATGTGTTCTAGGGTATCCTCATGTCAAGTCTCAAGCCTTGCTTCACAAGTTTGCTCAGTCAATTGCTCAAATAATCAACAGTCGATTGTATTGGACCAAAAGTTAACTTTGACCAATTTACAGTCAAACGTCATCATTTCTTGCCAACATCAATATTTTGAAGTCCCATTCATCATTTGATCAAGGGTTGATCATGATTCCTCAAGAAAATCAAGATTTACTCAAAAGTCAAAAATTGACAAATTAGGGTTTTCTTAAGGAAAAGTCAACTGAACTTTGACCATGCACAACTTTCACATACTTCATCAGAAATTCCTCAACCAAAGCTCATTTTGAAGGAAATTCAATTCTATACAACTTTGTCTCTCTAAGCTCAAGGCCAAAAATGCCTCGTTTGAGAGATATGGACCAAAACTTTACAGGTCATTTTGAAAGTCAACAAAAAGGCACTTTTTTCGTCAAAGCAATTTACACAAAAATAAAGACTTCAAATGAAAAAGTGATCAACACGAAAGTTGTAGGGGACATCTTGAGGATTCCAAAACGTCCAAGATCACCTTCATATGACAATAATTGAGAGAGTTACGATTGGTGCAAGTTGAGCAAAATTTGAGAAACACATGAAACCTACATTTAACATTTTTGAGCTTTTGGACCAACGGGCCTATCTTTTAAGGTTGAATCATGTTTGTGACATATTCAAGGACCTCAAAGTTCACTTTGGTATTATTTTGATTTTGATTTTGATTTTATTTTGATTTTATTCAAAGAAATAAACAAAATTAAATAAAACAAAATAAATCAAATAATGGTGGGCACATGGATCCTTTTAATGGAGTTTCTAGAAGGTTAAAACATGTCATTCAAGGCCATCAAAACCCACATAAAACCGTGGGAGAGAGTGAAGGAAACATGGTTTTCAAAAAATTAAAATGGTTGGAAACATGTTCCTTGATCCTAGCTCTTCAATGATTCGTTGTCTACCATGTTTCTCCTATAAATACAAGGCTCAAACACAAGAGAAGAGGGGCAAAGAGGCTTCACAAAGGAAGGCTTCCAAATCACAAAATTCTAAAAAAAAAAAAAAAGAGGCGAAAATTCAAAACTCCATTTCCAATCATTCTCAATCCAAACCAAGGATTAAATACTCATCCTGGAGGTTCGATTCCCACCCCATGCAATTTCTTTTTAACTATTTTCTAATCCCTTTCTTTTATCATATTTCAATTAATTAATTTATTTCTTTTCAATTAAATTAAAACAACAAAAAAAAATCATAAAACCGTTAAAAGAATAAAAAATATAGTTTAGATTATGTAATCTTTTTTTCTGACTTAGATTATTTTTATTAAAATTAATTTTTTAGACTTAGGCTTATAATTAATTAATTTTTGTACAAATGAATTAGAAATTAGGTTTATTTATTTTAAAATTATTTCTCAAAAAATAAAAAATAAATGAATATTGACTTAGATATTTAGGACATTTAACTTGACTTTTAATATGTAATTGCTTTTCGTTTATCATTTATTTTTTAGAATAAATGTATAGGTTTGTGCATAAATTGTAATAGTGTAGTTTACATTTCTTGTACGATTATATTATGTAACTGTTCATAAGCTTTGTAATAGTGTAGTTTACATTTCTCGCACGATTATATTATGTAACTGTCCATAAGCCTTGTAATAGTCTATGTTACATTCTCGCACGATTATATCATGTAATTGCCCATAAGCCATGTAATAGTGTAGGTATTTATTTTTCACACTTATATTTTATTTGCTAGATAAATAGGCATGTATGGCAAGATCTAAAATCAAACGTTAGAATAACCTATAACTCAAGATAATATAATTGAATCAATGCACATTGCACACATTCACTTCTAGGGTAGCCTCTCTCTGTTGCCTTACGATTAAAACGGTCATGTCCCTCAAAAGTAGGGGTACTTTAGCAAAAGACGCTTACGAATAATATCATCATAGTCCCTTCGATATAAAGATCATAGTCCCTCGATGACCCTTCGAGCTGCCTACAAAAAGATGATCTTGTCCCTCGGTGACCCTATGGAAAAATGATGATAGTCCATTCGATGACCCTTCGCTGTCCCTCAACATCCAATAGACAGTACTACCTACCCATTAATGGTATGGATATTACTATCTCTCAAGGAAAATGATAAGTATAAGAAAGACCTTACAAATTAGGGGTAAGTAACTTTTAAATGCTTGCTCACAACTCAAAAACAAATACTTTTCATATCTCACTTTTCCAAAAATATTTAAAAAAAAAACAAACACTTTGTATACATTCTTACACGAATTATTACAAAGTCAAACTTTTACAAAATATTTTCAAAAAACGTTCACACACATTCAAAAAGTAAGTAAAAAAAAAAGTGAGTTAAGCATTTAAGAGCCCGTGGATAACCATGGATACAAAGGGTGCTAATACCTTCCCTTTGTATAAGTTACCCCCCGAACTCAAAATCTATCAAGATCTTTCCTGTTCCTTTCAGCCTTTCCTTATTGGATAAAAGAAAAGTCGGTGGCGACTCTTGCTAACCGCAACATGTTTTGCGAAAACAAAACAAAAGTCAGTTCTCCCACCGTGTTATAGGGAGCATATTTAATTAAAGGCCTAATTGAATATGTTATTTTAATGATACTTATATTTTTCCATTCTATTTTTGTAGATTACCATGACAACAAACACATCTAACAACATTTTACGATCAATCCTGGGTAAAGAAAAATAGTCTGGGACAAATTTTCTGGATTGGCAACGAAATCTGAGGATTGTCCTCAAACATGAAAAAAAGCTGTATGTCTTAGAGATACCTGTTCCTGAGGAGGAGCCTCCTAGTTCTTCTCCTTAACTCATGCTGGCTACCATGAATTCTGAAATACAAAAGCAACATGAAAACATTGCAGCATTCGATATGATCGAACACCTTAAGATGCTTTATCAAGAGTAGGCAAGGCATGAGAGGTTTGAAGTTTCAAAAGCCCTTTTTCAAGCGAAACTATCTGAGGGAGCCCCTTTAGGTCCCCATGTACTCAAGATGATTAGGTATGTGGAGAACCTTGAAAGATTGGGATTTCCCCTAAAAAAGGAGCTTGCGACTGATTTAATCCTGCAATCGTTGCCGGAAAGCTTCAGTCAATTTGTCCTTAATTTCAACATGAATGATATGGGCAAAACTCTTCCTGAATTGCTAGGCATGTTAAGAACTGCTGAGCAAAATCTGTAGTCAAAAGGGAAATCCATTTTGATGGTCAGTAATGGAAAGAAACATAACAAAAGGCCCACCAAGTAGGGTGGCAAATGGAAAGGCAAGGAAGTTGCCAAACCCAAACATAATGCTCCCACTTTGAATCCTAGTAAAGGTATAGCAAAGGAGGGCACTTGCTTCTATTGCGGTAAGACCGGACACTGGAAGAGAAACTGCCCAAAGTACTTGGAAGATAAGAAGAATGGAGTGGAGACTCCGACTTCATGTATTTTTGTTATAGAAATAAATTTATCTACTTCTGCATCATGGGTATTAGATACTAGATGTGGTTCTCACATTTGTACCAATGTGCAGGGGCTAAAAAGGAGTAGAGTTTTGGCAAAAGGTAAAGTTGACCTACGAGTTGGAAATGGAGCAAAAGTTGCTGCTTTAGCCGTAGGAACTTATGCATTGACTTTACCTAGTGGTTTAATAATTCAGTTAGAGAATTGTTACTATGTACCTGCAATTAGCAGGAATATTATTTCCGTTTCTTGTTTGGACAAGTTTGGTTTTTCATTTATAATAAAGAACAATTGTTGCTCTATTTATTTGAATGATATATTCTATGCTACTGCACAAATGAACAATGGATTGTATGTCCTTGATCTTGAAATGCCAATTTATAACATTAATACTAAAAGGATGAAACCTAACGAGTTAAATCCAAGTTACCTTTGGCATTGTCGCTTAGGCCATATAAATGAGAGACGCGTCTCCAAACTCCATAAAGATGGACTATTAGACTCTTTTGATTACGAATCATATGATACATGCAGATCTAGTTTAATTGGAAAGATGACAAAGTCCCCATTCACAGGAAAAGGTGAAAGGGCTAATGATCTTTTGGCCCTCATACATACTGATGTATGTGGACCACTAAACATACCAGCCAGAGGAGGTTTTCAATACTTCATCACATTTACTGATGATTTCAGTAGATATGGTTATGTCTATTTAATGAAACACAAATATGAATCCTTTGAAAAGTTCAAGGAGTTCAAGAATGAAGTACAAAACCAAATAGGTAAGAATATTAAAAGTCTTCAATCAGATTGAGGTGGTGAATATTTACGCCTAGAGTTTGTTGACCATCTAAAAGAGTGTGGGATTCTATCCCAACTCACTCCTCCTGGAACACCACAATGGAATGGTGTATCTGAGAGAAGAAATCGAACCTTGTTAGACATGGTCCAATCCATGATGAGTCATGCCGATCTTCCAAACTCCTTTTGGGGACATGCACCACTGACAGCAGCTTACACACTTAACCGTGTTCCATCCAAAAAGGTTGAAAAGACACCATATGAAATATGGAGTGGTAAGAAACCACATATGTCTTACATGAAGATTTGGGGTTGTGAAGTTTATGTGAAACGACAAATTTCAACTAAGCTTGAGCCCAAATCTGACAAATGCTTATTTGTGGGGTAGAAACAAGAGGGTATTACTTCTATAATCCTTCTGAGGGAAAAGTGTTTGTCACTCAAATTGGAGTTTTCTTGGAAAGGGACTTTATTTCCAAAGGAATTAGTGGAAGGAAAGCAGAGCTTGAAGAAATTCAAGAATAAAAAAGCATTGATACACCTATGGAGGAATTAGAGCAGGAACCACAAGTAGTTGTGGAAGAGCAACCTACTCAAGTAGAACAAGACCAGCGTAGATCGAGCAGGATACGTCACCAACCGAGATATGGATATCTCATAACTGATCAAGGTGATGTATTACTCATGGAT
This sequence comes from Lathyrus tuberosus, assembly GCA_022829125.1. NCBI lineage: Eukaryota > Viridiplantae > Streptophyta > Magnoliopsida > Fabales > Fabaceae > Lathyrus > Lathyrus tuberosus. The sequence continues at coordinate 3,558,326 of JALAZF010000081.1, forward strand.
CAAGATGAGCCTGTAACCTATCAAGCGGCCATAACTGGTCCAGATTCTGAGAAGTGGATAGAAGCCATGAAATCTAAAATGGATTCCATGTACACAAACCAGGTTTGGACCTTGATAGAGCCTCTTGTAGGAGTTAATCCTATAGGATGCAAGTGGGTCTTCAAAAAGAAGACTGACATGGATGGTAAGGTACATACCTATAAGGCAAGACTGGTTGCTAAAGGTTATAAACAAATTCAAGGTGTAGACTATGATGAAACCTTTTAACCAGTTGCAATGCTTAAATCTGTTGGAATTTTACTTGCTATCGATGCATATAATGATTATGTAATATGGAAGATGGATGTCAAGACTGCTTTCCTTAATGGGAATCTTCTTGAGGATGTGTACATGACACAACCTGAAGGATTTGACATACCAGAAGAAGCCCAAAAGATATGCAAGTTACAGCGATCAATCTATGGATTGAAGCAAGCTTCCAGAAGCTGGAATCTTTATTTTGATGAAACTGTAAAACAATATGGATTCATAAAAAAGGAAGATGAGCCTTGTGTCTACAAGAAGGTTAGTGGGAGCATGTTCATCTTCCTGGTATTATATGTAGATGACATATTAATCATTGGAAACGATGTCCCTACCTTGCAACAAGTAAAAACATGGTTAGGGAAATGCTTTTCTATGAAGAACCTTGGTGAAGTAGCCTATATATTAGGAATCAAGTTCTATAGAGATAGATCACAAAAACTGCTTGGCCTAAGTCAGAGTATATACATAGACAAAGTGATGAGATGCTTTAATATGCATGATTCCAAGAAAGGATTCATACCTATGCAACATGGCCTGTGTCTATCAAAAACACAATCTCCTTCAACTAAGGAAGAAAGGGATCGCATGAATAAGATTCCATATGCATCTGCAATAGGATCTATAATGTATGCCATGTTATGTACTCGACCAGATGTCTCGTATGCTTTAAGTGCAACGAGTAGGTAACAATCTGATCCCGATAATGCTCATTGGGTAGCTGTCAAGAATATCCTTAAGTACTTGAGAAGGACTAAGGATTCATTCTTGGTATATGGAGGTCAGGAAAAGCTTGCGGTAATTAGATACAACGATGCTAGCTTCCAGACAGATAAGGATGACTTTAAATTGCAATCTGGTTATGTGTTCTGCCTAAATGGTGGCGATGTGAGCTGGAAAAGTTCAAAGCAAGAAACAGTTGTTGATTCTACAACCGAGGCCGAGTACATTGCTGTCTCAAATGCAGCAAAGGAAGTTGTTTGGATAAAAAAGTTCATTAGTGAACTTGGCATAGTTCCTAGCATTGTGGATCCCATTGATCTCTATTGTGATAAAAATGGTGCCATCGCACAAGCTAAGGAGCCTAGATCTCACCAATGATATAAACGCATACTTAGGCGTTATCATCTCATTTGAGAGATAATAGATCGGGGAGATGTGAAGATATACAGAGTACCTACACTTGAAAACATTGTTGACCCAATAACAAAGCCTCTTGCGCAGCAGAAGCATGATGGCAATACTAGATCTATGGGTATTAGGGGTATGCCTGATTGGCTCTAGTGCTAGTGGGAGATTATTGGTGTAAGCCCTAGAGGCCAGTACTTTTGGTACTTGTATCGAATTATTTATTAATAATAAAAGGCATTTCTTTATTATGTTTGTTTTTCCAAAGTGATAAACTCCCTAGAATAGCTAGTTCATTTAATGAAATATTAAGTGTGATTTAATCATGAGATTCCATTAAACATAAGGACAATATTCTTAAAGTATCCATAGTCAAGCTTTAATGTGAAATGGGATAACCTTAAAGCATTAAGAATGTTATGTAGATACACTGGTGATCACATCTCATGGATCATGGATAAGGAGTTATCAAGTCTTAACATAGGTATGAATGTTAGGAGTAATATTTATACTGGATTGACCCACTATGAGAGTACTACATAGAATGTTATGCAAAGTGTCATAAGTTAGTCTCATGGTGATAGTGGTGTATACCACCCTTCGACCTAAAACCACTATGGACCCTAGATGTAGAGTCAAGTAATTTATTGATGATCAAACATTATTCGTAATTGGATGACTATAAAGACAGATGATGGGTACTTCATAAAGCATGCTGAGGGACATGAGTGACCTAGATGGAATTTGCCCATCCTGTATAACAGGATAAATGTCTAAGGGTCCAATATTGAACTGAACAAGGATGACACGGTATATGCCTTGTGTTCAATATAGACATAAGAGCAAAAGGGTAATTATACACACAAGCACTATCACAAAAGGTTTTGTCAGATCACATGACAATTTTGTGACTTAGGTAGCAGTGATGTGTCGCTAGATACTGCTCACTATTTATTATGTTAAATGCATGGTTTAATATAATTATCAATGTCGCAAAATCCTACAGGATCACCCATATAAGGACAGTTTGATAAGAGGTAGAGTAAATAAGGCACGCCATAAGGTACGGTGTACTTAAGTAAATATATAACACCCTAAGGTACGATGAACTTAAGTGGAATATGGATTGTGGTAAGGTACCGCATGCTTAAGTGATATACGATACATCATCAGATATGGTGTGCGTGCACTTAAGTGGGCTTTTTAGCTTGTAGCCCACACAAGTGGTTTTATAAATATAACCCTTGTGTAGAATCATAAACACTTGGTGAAAATTCAGTTGTGAAACCTAGCCGTATTTTCCTTCTCTCTATCTCTCACTCAAAGCCTTCAATTGTAGCAGCTAGCACTGAGACTGAAGGAAGTTATTCGTGTGGACTTATTAGAGGCGTTATTCATCGTACATCGCTCGTGATCATTCCTTCGATTCAGAATCAAATGTTTCATCGCCACAAGAGGTAACCATTCTATCACTGATCATGATCTTTCGTAAGGATCGCTAAAGGGAAATTTTAATTTCCGCTGATCATGTATGGTGTGTGGTGGCTAGTATTAGTTTGGTACATTGGTTAAGGTGAATATCATTGTACATATTGTGATTGTTGCATGTCATTTATGAATCATGAATCATGGTGTTTAGACGGTGGTTTACTTTTGGTGAGCCTTAATCCTATGGTTGGGATTGGGTGTGAGTAGCTGGTTCCAGGTGGGAATCGGAGAAGCGTTACCTATGGTGATGGTGAAGATTTTTTGTGTGCTCTGATCTTATGGTGGGGATCGAGAGCGAGTGAACCTGAGAGTTCAAAATTGGTACCACATGCATTGAGTCATGGAGTTGAGTCTGATTGCATTGCATACATGTTATATTATGATATTCGAATTGTGTGGAGTGTGAGTTGCAGAATGGGTGATTATGTATGTGATAATTATATGCTTACATATTATTATGTAGTTTCATTATATGATTGTGATTTCTCACCCCTTCTGTTTGAATGTTGCCTTTCCATGGGCATCATGCAGATAATCTGCAATAGAGGTGTGGAAGCGAGTGGAGGAGATTACTCTCCTTTATTATTTTGTTGATTCGACGTCTGCTCTAATATGTAACACTAGGGGGAATAACGCTTACTTTTTAATTTCATGTTTGGTGGAGATCATTATGTGAACCTCCTGGGTTTGTTATTTCCTTATAATTACACTGTGTTATGATTATGTTTGAAAAGCTAAACTAGCCAGTTGTCCAATGTTTTTCCGCTGCTAATAAAATGTTGAAGTTCATACTTGTATTATAATTCATATTATTTTAATCTCATATGTGTCACATATCCTATCACATGAGTTGGTTGAAGTTTAAAGTAGCATCCTAATTGCTGAATTGTTTTTATTTACTATGATTTTTATTTATAAATTACTTCGGGAAAATTAGGGTGTTACAACAGATCCTCTGGTTGTGCATGTTGTGCCGTAAGTAGAGGATCCTATCTTCCACACTTCTCTCAGTGAGAATCTGGATGTTTATGATAGATTGGATGAATTCCAGGACCAGTTTCTTGAATTGCAAAACGAGTTGAAAGCCATGAAGGGGAAAGACCTGTTTGGTAAGAACGCTCATGATTTGTCCTCAGAGTAACTTAATTATGTATTGTTGGAAGATGGCTACTCACATTGATGATGATAAGTTGTTGATCCATTAATTCTAAGACAGTTTGAGTGGTGCAACTTTGAAGTGGTATATGGGGCTGGGTAGTGCTCAAATCAGTTCTTTTAATGACCTTGTAGAAGCGTTCATATGCCAGTACAAGTATAATTTGGACATGGCTCCTGATTGTCACCAGCTTCATTACATGTCACAAAAGGATAAGTAATCATTCAAAGAATACGCTCAGAGATGGCGTGAAGTTGCTGCTCAGATTAACCCTCCGATGGAGGAAAAGAAAATGTAAAAGATGTTTCTCAAAACTTTTAGTTCTTTCTAATATGAAAGGATGGTTTCTAGCGCTCTAAATGATTTCATTAAAATGGTTGGTATGGGAGTCAGATTGGAAGAAGGTGTCAGAGAGGGTCGTTTGACAAAAGAAGCGAGTTCGTCAAATGGAACAAAAAAGTCTGGTAACAGTTTCCAGAAGAAGAAAGAAGGGGATACCAATGATATTTCTCAAGGGGAAGGCAACGAAGACTTAGAATGTGAAAGTTAATCCTCTTCCAGAACATGGTGGACCCTCTATAAGCCTGGTAGAAGCCTGTCCAAGAGAGTATTTGATTTCTGATGTAAACTTGGTGAAGACTCCTTTGGTTGATGTGCATGCCAAGTTATTCAAGGTTGGTTTATTTGGAAGTGATTATACAAATTACTAGTTGTGAGAGCAGAATCCCGAAGGATGTGCGTTAGTGAAGCAAGACATCTAGGGCTTTAAGGACCAGTGTATTTTACAGGTCAGTTCTAAGCGTAAGGAAGATGACGTAGCTATTATTGTTCCTCAATTTGATATTCCAAAGCCTTTGGAAGTCACTTACCAGAGTAAGGGAAGTGTTGTGGATCCCTTGCTAGTTTTGTTTTCGAAACAGTTTCTATATGAATCTAATAAGACTATTCCTTGGAGGTATAATGCTACTGTGTTGGAATATGGTAAAGAGGCAAAGGTTGAATCAGCATGATCATTCAAAAATATAGCAGATGTTAGTGGAATGACTAGAAGTGGTCGTATGTTTACTCCAGCATCTCTCTGAAAGATTGATTCTGTGTCAGCAAGTAAGAAAGTGCATGGTAAGGATCCTGTTGTGGTTAATAAAAAACCTGTGGTTATTGGCCCGTCTAATGAATCTAAGAAGAATGATGATGTTGAAGAATTGCTAAGATTAATCAGAAGAAGTGATTACAAAGTGGTAGATTAACTCCTTCATACTCCATCAAAAATTTCAGTGTTATCTTTGTTGCTGAACTCCGAGGCTAATCGAAAATATTTGATGAGGGTGTTAGAACAAGCCTATGTGGATCATGATTGTCATACCCTAAATTTTGACCACAAGGTTTCCCATCATTGTGAAAATCATCACCACAATATGGATGTACCATCATACCTCATCAATCCTCTCAAAGATTGTTGAGCATTCACTACAATCAAGAATTAGGGGTTTGAGCCCTCTCAAAGTACTCTGACATAGGATTAATCAAGAATGGACATAATCCTCAACTTGTCAAGCCTCTCAAACATCCATGAAGAATCAAGAGGTCTCCCACATCAAGAATAAAGAATGAAAATGCAACATCTCAAGTTGATCAAGACTCAAGATCATCAGTGTCACCAAATTAGGGTTTTAGTCGACCAAGGTCTCCAGAGAGAAATTTTCATCTGGGTATGAACCAATACTTCAAAAAATGATCCAAGAGGCTCAAAGGGACCTCATGGACCCAATCATAAGTTCAAAATAGCCTTAGGGGATGCATTCATCAAAAATCAAGAATTAGGGTTTCTTGACCTAATTCACGCCTAAGTTGATTGTTGAAGCAAGGCATGAGCTAAGACCTCAAGAAGTGTTTTGAAGACCTCCAATACATAATATTGATCCATTTACAAGATTATATTGATTCAAATAACTTGGTTCATAGACAATACAAGGATTCAAATTCATCTAGACCAATTGGGTTTTTTTGATGAAGAGTCAACTGTACCTTTGACTTTGGGCCAAGACATATTCCCAAACATTGGGACATGATTCAAAACACTATAAAACAACTATGGAATCCATCCATTAGGTTTTAATTAGTCAGGGACTTGATTTCATAGAGGATCACAAAGTTTGAAATTCATCTGACAAAAAGTCAACTGTGCCCAAAAATCAAGTTTGACTTTTTGAATTTCTTGACAAACAAGGCTTCCCTAAGTCAAAAACAACGTTAACTTATGGTCATGAAAACCAAACTTGTGCCACACGATTTTGTCACTCAAGTCTTGCCATTTTTCCAACTTTGTCATCTTCCAAAAACACAAAACATCTGATGACTCACTTGTTTCTTGATCAAGGAGTCAAGAATTCAACTTGGCATGTGCAAAACCATCATGACATGAACTTTGGAATTCAATTTTGGCAAGGTAACATCAATGCAATACATTGAGGTGTCATGAACCAGACCATAGCACTCCAAGCCAGTCAAGATTCAAGTCCAAACTCTGAGAATTCAAACCTGCAGAATTGAATGGAGTCAAGCTAAGTGAGTTGACTTGGCACTTTTGGATTATCCAAGTCAATGGCTACAAGCTACATGCCATGATCAGCCTACAATCACTATTGCTCCCAAAACAAACTTCCTCTACTATAAATAGAGGTCATGTGTGACTGATCCAACCACCCCAAAACATATGAATTCATGTTTTCTTTCACTTCACTCTCCAAAACCAGATTTCGCTTCTTCTTGAAGTAACTATCGAATTTTTCAAAAGAAAGCAAATCCATCAAAACCAACCATCCTAACACCTCACATATGTCATATACAAGTGATCCATAACCTCAAAACACATCTGGAACACCAGAATCACTAAGTCACCATCCATTTGCTCAAGCTTTTGGCCTATTTGCAGTTGGGGTACCACAACAAGTTCTAGGTTGTTTCAATCCATTCCAAGCTTCCAAACACCTTACATAAGGTCCATTGAAGCTGTCCAGATCATCACACAACATCTATAACACCTCTACATCAGAATTCAATTTCTTCTTGCAAGAGGTAAGTCTGAACTCTTAAACTCTATGATCCATGCATCATAAATGTGTTTTCAAGTTACAAACATGTTTATGCACTAATGTAGAGTGTTTCCACTCAATCAATTGCTTTGTAGCTATCGTGTATAGGATTTCATAGTGTTCTTGTAGAAATTAGGGTTCATGTGTTCATCACTTGATTTCTCACTCCACACTTAATATAAATGCAATTAATTTATATAACGAAAATCCTTGTTCAAAAACACACAACTTTCATGTTTACAAAAGTCAAAACCATTACGTATTGAGAGAGATATGTGAGGTTTTGCAAAACGGCCATGGAGGGAAGTCGCGAGGAAGAAGATGACCGTTGGCGCCATAATTTGAATTTTTGAATTTTTCTTTTATTTTTCTTAATTGATTTCAAAAATTAATTTCTCTCTCAATTTTTATCATTTTTTATTGGTTCTTTTTTTAAAAATTCACAAAAATGTTAAAATATTTTATTCTACAAAAAAATTAAATTAATATTATTTATTTAATATAGCTTGAATTTTTGTAAATAATTTCATTTTTTATTGTTTTTAAACATTTTAAATGAAATTTCCACCTTGATTTTTCAAATTCAAATGAATTCCAAGTTTTCATGTGATTAGACATGATTTTTCAAAACATTTTTTAAAGTTTACAACTTTTTTTGAATATAAATGATATTTTTTATTATTTTTTATTTAATTTCCTTTGAAAATTTATTTTCTAAATTAAAATTAGGTTTTTTTTTCTTAATTTTGATTTTTCAAACTTCATTTGAAACACTTTTTGGGCCTCTAATAGAGTGTAAGACCCATCCCCTTTGTAAATACAAAATTTTGGGCCTCAGTCATTGTATAAGTCCCTACACAATTTTCATAATAAACGGTACGATCACTGCTTTTTCATCTGGGCATCTCTTTGAGCTATAAGCCCCATCTCTTGTATAAAAACAAACTTTTTGGGCCTCTATTAGAGTGTAAGACCCATTCCTTCTTGTAAATAAAATTTTGGGCCTCAATCATTGTATAAGTCCCTCTGTGGTTTTCAAAATCACGGCGCGATCGTCGCCTTTTCAAATAAATCATCTGGGCTTCTCCTTGAGTATAAGCCCCATTATTTTTTCTTTACAAACACTTTTGGGCCTCTATTAGAGTGTAAGACGCAACCCCTCTTTGTACAAAAACAATTTTTGGGCCTCTGCTATAGTATAAGTCCCACAACGTCTGTCGGTGTCGCAGTGCGATCAATGTTTTCAAATAAGTCATCTGGGCCTCTCCTTGAGTATAAGCCTCAATCTTTTGTACATAAACTATGTTTTTGACAAAAAACAACCTCGTTGGGCCTCTCCTTGAGTTGTAAGCCCCATACCTCTGTTTTCAAAATCATCTGTCTATTTTTTAAACTGGTACTAAGAGGAGCATTATTCCCGGTGAAACTGCTGTTAGACCACTTGGGCCTCTCTTTGAGTTATAAGCCCCAAACTTTCTTTTCTTTTTAAACAAACTTCTTTTAATTCAAATTCAAATTCAAATTTTTCTCAATTTTTTTTTAATTTCTTAAAACCCTAATGAATCATACAGTTGTAGTCAATACAATAGATCACCACACACTTGGGCCTCTTTTTAGAGTATAAGACCCAACATCTTTTCAATTCAATGCATATTTGTTTATATATATATATATATATATGTCAAATCACTTATCTGTATATATACTTGTGCATATTTGTTTATAGTTTCCCCAACAGTTAGGTCTACACTTAGGTCAAACTAGAGGTTACTTTCAACTTAGTCAAAACTAGTTCCCTCATAGGAAATTCCCTATACAGTCTACCTCCTCTTGGGCTTATTCAATATAGAAAAAAGAAAGGCATTCTTCCCGGTGAGACTTTTCTCAAGACTGTTAAAACTTAGAAATATATCTATACAAGAAATTCATCTCCCCATAGAGGATTAATTCCTGGTGAAACCTCTTTTGAATTTCTTCAAACCTTAGAACTGTTCAACAAAGAAAGGACTAATTCCCGGTGAAACCTTTCTTGAACTCTTCTTAGGCTTGGACCCACAGGCTTCCTAGATGTATCTCCAGCCTTCTCTTGGGCTTGGTACAAGGACCAACAGGCTTCTTAAAAGTTCCCCAGCCTCCTCTCGGGCTTAGTACAAGGACCCAAAGGCCTCCTAAAGGCATAAGATAAAAATTAGTCATCTCTACTAGTTCAATCCCCAGGAGAGTCAAATTTCCATAACATCAGACCATTCTAAGGTTGATCTTCATCCCTTAAACCAAAAGCCTCCTCTTGGGCATCATACAAAGACCCCTCTCTAAACCAGAGCCTACCACTTCTTGAGAGACTTGGACAGTCTCAGCCTCCTCTTGGGCTTCATCCAAGTAGACTTGGAAAGTCTCATCTCCTCTTGGATCTCACACAGAGACCCTCAAGTTTCCTAAAATCATAGAAAAAACCCTGATCATTCTGCCAATGCACCAGTCTCCAACAGAGTTAAAAACCTCTAAGGTTTTAAACTCATCTTTAAATCCCCTCTGACCCCCAACAAGGCTTAACTTTCACCTTAAAAATCCCTAGCCAGGGTCAATTTCCCATAAACAAATCCCCAGTAGAATCAGAGCCTCATGGCCACTAATACTTCAACTCTTCCCTGATTCTGAACAAGAGTAAACCCTTTGGATTCCCCAATATCATCTAGACCTGCTCCTAGATTTCCATAAATCCTCAGCAAGAGATAAACTCCTCTTAGACTTCATATAAGAATTTCCTCAGTCAGCCTCAATCTTGGGCTTTATACAAGACAGATAAAACCCTCCCCAGAGAAGTCACTTTCTTTCAGCTTCAACCCTGGGCTTTGATCAAGGCACACAAAAATCAGCATCCCCTCAGATGAGAACATAGGTCCTCTCTCCAGGAGGATATTTCCTCTATACATCACATATCAAAACAAACAATCAAAACTTTTTTCCAGATAATTGTTGTAAGTGGCACACTTGTTGATTCAAAATCCAAGCTGAAGTCCTTCTTTTATCCTGGCTAAAATTCATCTTTCATCTAACAACTATAAGTGGCAAGCCTCTGGATCTCTAACATCTAAGCCAATGTCCCTCTCTTAGCATGAAAGACTCATAAGGAAAAAGTGGCATTGCTCAACACTGAGTTAAAGCTTTCCTCCTTCATAACATCCCTCTTATAAAGGAAATTATGGCATTGATGGATTCCACACATCCCAGTTAAAGTAATTTCCCTTATAACCAAGTTCTCAACATTTGTGATGAATAGGTAAGGTATCTCCCTTTAGAGATGACAATGTCTCTCTCAGTCAAACTTTAGCTTCAATCTTGGGCTTTAAACAAGACACAAATAACCTTTAGCTTCAATCTTGAGCTTTGAACAAGACACCACATATCTTTCCTCCCATAGAATAGAAGGAATTACGATTGCTCAGATATCCCAAATCTCTTTACGGGAATACGTAGGCATAAGATTGTTAAATCTTAGCGAGCATACGAATAAAAAACTTTAGGTTCAGTACCTTCCCAAAAACAACGGAAAACTCGTAAACAACAAAAACATTCTCTAAACACTCCCAAAGGAGAAACTTTACCAAGCCACATCAGATAAACATGAGAAAGCATTTTAAGTTAATAGAAATACATGCAATAAAAGGTTCCTATGGATTACCATAGATACACTGGGTGTTAATAGCTTCCCTTTGTATAACCAGACCCCGATCTCCGATCTCTTAGCATTTGTTAAAGAAAACATTTGCGTGCAAGGTTAGTTTTAGATATGTTCCCTTTCCTTTCCAGCTTCATAGGATAAATACACAAATCAGAAAGTAGCCCCCAAATCCAATTTGCAGTAAGGTGGTCGCGTCACCGAAAAAAATCGCACGCTATAGAAAAATGGCGACTCTGCTGGGGATTTTAGGATTAGAGTTCCTAAGAGGTCTAGGACTTGCTTTCCATTTATTTTGCTATTCATTTGCTTTCTTTCCCATATTATATATATATATATATATATATATATATATCATCTGCTGTCATATTATTTGATACCGGTGTTTAAATTACTGTTATCTGGGAATGCGATTAATACGCATGTGGTGAGTCCGAGAGAATATTAAGATAAGTGGTGGCATATCCAGGAAGGCTTATAGGGAGTGAATCCCGAACAAGTTAACTTTGCAGTCCACCGAATCACTAGAGGTATCCTCGTGGAATTACCAATGTTGAATGAGCATGTCGTGAAATCATTATTTTTTCCCAGCTGGATACCCTTGAAACTGAGGATTAATAGACACTTAACCATTAAACCATTAGGTAGTGCGGTGACTATCAGGAATAGTTGATACGCGATACTACACTCAAAGGAGATTCATCTCAGGATATTACAGCTCGCTTGAGTCATTCGGCTTGGTGTTAATATCCCTAAGAGGGGTCAATGATTTTGGGAAACTTTGTTAGAACCCGTTCTACAGGTACAAAAAATGATGAATTAGTACACACATTTGGGGATGGGTAGATCCATGGCTCCATACTCGTGACAATGAACCCCTAAACCCATGTTTTCAAGTGGTTTTGTTTGTTGCATTCATGCATCCATGCATTCATTAAAAAACCTTTTTCAAAACAAGAAAAAATATTTTTCTAAAAAAACTAAAACAATAATTGCAAATATCAGGTTGCGTTATGGATATCGGAAGAAGAAAAACGCATAAGTACACCTTCAAAGTTCCAAAACTGGAAGACCTAAGGAAATTAGGAAGGATGATTACTAATCCCGAAGCTTTTAGAGCTAAGCACAGAGGACTGCTATCTCTTCTAAAGGTCAACATGGTTGAAAGGATCCTGTCTACACTGGTTCAATTCTACGATCCAGTTTACTATTGCTTCACTTTCCCGGATTATCAACTTACACCAACACTGGAAGAATACTCCCACCTGATTGATTTACCTATCACTGATCAAAATCCATTTTATGGATTGGAAGAAATTCCAAAGGATCAAGCCATTGTAAGGGAAATATCTTTGGATGAGTCAGAAGTCAGGACTCACATGACCACCAAAGGGGGTTTCCAGGGTTTACCATCTAAATTCCTGATGGATAAAGCTCTATACTTTGCCAGTATAGGAAATATAACTGCTTTCGAGGATGTCTTTGTTCTGCTCATGTACGGGTTATTCCTCTTTCCAAACATTGATGACTTCATCGACACCAATGCTTTTAAGATATTCTTGATCAGGAACCCAGTCCCAACCTTACTCGCAGATGCTTATCATTCCGTACACTTAAGGAATTTGTACAGCGGAGGGATGATCACATGCTGTGTACCATTACTCTACAAATGGTTTATTTCCCACTTGCCCAAGTCTGCTGCTTTTTGGGATCACAAGAGTAATCTGCGATGGTCGCAGAAGATTATGTCTCATACCAATTCAGACATAGATTGGTACAATCGTATTTACGAAGGGATAAAGGTCATTGACAAATGTGGAAATTTCCCTAATGTACCCCTCATTGATACTAAAGAAGGGATCAATTATCATCCAATTCTAGCTCGCTGCCAACTTGGATACCCGATGAAGAATATCCCACATAATGCTCATCTGGAAGGTCTTTTCATCAAGGAAGGAAAAAATGACAGGGCACTCAAGAAAGAAATAGTGCATGCCTGGCAACATATTCACAGAAAGGGAAGAGAGTCCCTATGAAGGCCAAACTACATCTCTGTAGAACCTTATCTTCACTGGGTACAAACTAGGGCTATCAAACGAAGGATACCTTACCCTCGTCAAGAAGTTTTTCCCTTAAAGAAATTTGTCCTTTATTTCATGTATGATGCCGAAAAACTCTAGGTCGCTCTTAACAAAGTCCAACTTGAGAGAAACTCTTGGAAGAACAAGTACCAGATTCTTAATTTGGAATGTACCAAAATTCAGGAACTACTAAAGGAAAAGGATGCTCTGATTGAGATATTAGAGCAACATGCCATAGAAAGTTAGGAGGAGCGGAGAAATTTACTCACTCCTTTCACTTGGCAAAGGATCGTCGACTCGACAATGGCTGAAGGAGCCCAATAAAAGAAAAGAAAAGTTCAGGAACCTGCATCTGAGCTCCCCTCAGAGAGAACTCAGGATCCATAGGCCTAATTTTCCTTCTCGCACTTTGTAAAATACTATACTTTTCCTTGTAAAATACTGCAATTTTTTGAGTTCAATAAAAGGGTCTCCCCCGCTTGTGATATTTGCAATATAATTGTTAAAAGTTATTTTGAAAACAAAAACTAAAAAATATATATCATTCTTTGCATGTCATTCATCATTCTCACATAACACATCTTTGTCCTTGAGTCTCACATGTGTGTCGCACTCTAGAGTCAAAATTGTCTCATTCGTACAATACTCGGGTCAATCGACAAAAGAAAATGGACGATCTCGAGGAAGAGAACAGAGAGCTGAGAGAAGAAATCAATGCTCTGAAGGAGAGTTTGGAGAAACTCCATAATGACATGCAATCCCTGGCAGCAGCCCAGGAACAACAACATCAAAGGATTGTGATCTCGGAGATTACATCCACACCAGCATTTGAGACACCTGGCAGTCATCCTCAGTACAACATTCCTAAAGGATTTCCATGGGGCATGCCTCTCAACTTTATACCTGAAGGATACATCCCACCAGTCAGTGAAGACCCGGAAGTCGTAGCAGGAACCGCCAAACCTGAAGGTTACAAACTTCAGGTAAATGAAGATGCAAGGGTTACAACAGAAACTCCTGAAGGTTACAAACTTCAGGTCACTGAAGGGCTAAGAGGTACCACCGTAATGACTATACGAAAGGATTCTGCAAGCGATTTTTGGTGGAAACAAACACATATACGAAAGGATGAATAAGTTCCAGGAACAATTCTTGGAAATGCAGAAGGAACTGCATGCAATTAGCGGTCAAGACTTATTCAGAAAAGACGCCTCCACCTCTGTTTGGTCGCTAATGTAAAGATACCGTACAAATTCAAGGTGCCTGACTTTGAAAAATACAAAGGCAACTCTTGCCCTCAAAGTCAGAAAATGTCTACCCAGACAAACAATCAACAACTACTGATCCATTACTTCTAAGACAGTTTAACTGGTGCCGCTCTCAAATGGTACATGGGTTTAAACTGCACCAAGATCAGTACTTTCAGAGATCTCGACGCAACCTTCGCTCAACAGTATAAATACAACTTGGACATGGCACCAGATAGGGACCAACTCATAGCTATGTCACAAAAGGATAAAGAACCCTTCAAAGAATATGCTTAGAGATGGCGTGAAATTTCTGCCCAGATCTGTCCCCCACTCGAAGAAAAGGAAATGACAAAGATTTTCCTGAAAACATTGGGCTCGTTTTATTATGAACGAATGGTCACTAGTGGTCCCAGTGACTTCACTGAAATGGTAAACATGGGAGTACGCCTTGAAGAAGCAGTCTGAGAAGGACGATTGGTCAAAGATGCAGAGCCATCTAGCAGTACTAAAAGAGATGGTAGTGCTTTCCAAAAAAAAGAAAGAGCAAGATATTAGTAATATCTCTCTGGGAAAGCAAAGGCGAAGGTATCAGCCGGTAGCAGCAGAAACTCCCGCTATTAACCCAATGCCAGCTCCAACATATCAACCTCAGGTTTCTCAGAGCCAACCAAATCAACAACAGTATCAGCAAAGGTCGCAACAGCCTCTTCAGCAGGCTCGCCCACAGTACAATAACAACAATCGTACTACATGACCATCAGGGTTTGACCCTATACCGAAGTTGTACGCAGAACTATTTCTACTTCTACTGGCCAAGGTGGACGTTCAAACCAGAACTCCTCTTACAGTACCAGAAAATCCACCTTTTTGGTTCAAAGCAGATCAAACTTGCCCTTACCATCAAGGTGGATCAGGACATAACATTGATAATTGTCTCAGCTTCAAGTATGATGTACAAAAGCTCATCAGAAACGAGGTTTTATCTTTCAAAGATACTAATTCAAATGTTCAGACAAACCCATTACCACAACATGAGAAGACTACAGTGAATTTGATAGAAGAAGAGCCTGTCAACAGTTATCAAATTCACAATGTACGCTTACTGGGAACCAACCTGGTAAAGATGCATTGCAAACAGAGCGGGTACGACCATATGCCATCTCACAACTATCATCAATGTGATATCTGCTCCAAGGACAATCAAGGGTGTGTCATAGTACAAGCAGCTTTGCAAGAACAAGTGGATCTGGGCTGGATTCAGTATCATAGGATTCGTGAAATAAATATGGCCCATGCACATCCCAACATTGTTCAGAACCACGACATCCGTGCAATGAACATCAATTTAGTGACAATGCATTCAAGGCAAAGTCAGTATTACAATTTGCCGCGGAACAATTACACCGCTTGTCCAATTTTCTCAAAGGACAATCAGGGATGCTCTTTTGTACAAAAGGTCCTCCAATGTCAAATGGATCTCGGATGGATCCAAGACTACCATGAAAGAATTGATCATCAAATCAATATGGTTCAAATCTTTCATATACGCTTAATGAATACCAGTCTAGTGGAATTACATGCTAAGCAGGTCAGACTTGGTTTTCTGGCCTCAAACGATTATCAAGAGTGTAAAGAATGTTATGAAAACGACCAAGGGTGTGCACTTGTACAAAGGACTTTTCAACATCTGTTGGACCAATGGTGGCTTCCGATCTACCTGGATGAAGACACACAACAAGTTAGCATAACTGACAGGAATCTAGGTAGACATCGAAGTTGTGATGTCCGCTCAATAGAAACGATCTAGTGAGGATGCACTGCATACAAAGCGAATATGGTCGGGTACCATCTCACAATTATGAACGTTGTGGAGTATGCTCGGAAAATAACTAAGGATGCTATCAAGTTCGAGCAGCCCTCCAACATCAGTTAGACTGAAAAGAGATTCAACCATGTTTGAATTCTTAATCAATCAACATGATACAAGATTACATCCCTTTTCAAAACAAAAACACTGTCATAATCTCCAATCATGGAATAACCAAGGATGTTTGTGCCATAATTCCTCCGCTCGATGAGTCGAAAGTCTCTCTTGGCAATAGAAGAATTCCAAACTTAGAGCTGATTGAGGTGGCCTACGATGGTCAAAAGGCCCAAAAAGCCCCTGTGGTCGTCTACTTGCCAGGTCCAGTATCGTACAAATCATAAAAGGCTACCCCGTACAAGTACGGTGTAACGACCATAGAAAATGGAAAATAAACTCCATTACACTCCGTTGTGAACATTGCCGACATCAGTCGAGTTACCCGGAGTGGTCGGATCTTCAACAGAGGAGTTGGAGAACCTACCAAAGAAAATGAACCTCAAGTCAAAGATCCTAACCAACAAGTCGGTCAATCCAGCAATACAGAACCTATAAAGAACAACAATGAGATGCTAAATCTCATCTAGAAAAGCGAGTACAACATTGTGGATCAATTATTGCAAACTCCATCTCTAATTTCTGTATTATCTCTCCTGCTTAGTTCAGAAGCTCACAGAGAAGCTCTACAGAGAGTCTTAGAATAGGCCTTTGTGGAACAAGATGTGACTGTCGGTCAATTTGACATCATCATCCCCAACATCACTTCCTGCAACAACTTGGGATTCAGTGGTGAAGAACTTCCAGAGGAAGGCAAGAACCATAATATGGCACTCAATATACAGTCAATTGCCAGGACGATGCTTTAGCCAGCATACTGGTAGACACAAGTTCATCCTTAAATGTCATGCCAAGGTCAACTCTAGTTCGACTATCTTTTCAAGGAACTCTGATGAGAGGCAGTGAGATAATATTCAAAACCTTTGACGGATCCAGAAAAACAGTTATCGGCGAAGTCGATCTTCCCATAACCATTGTTCCTCACACCTTTCAAGTCACTTTCCAGGTCATGGACATCTGAGTAGCATACAACTGTTTATTAGGAAGACATTGGATACACGAAGCTGGGGTAGTCACTTCGACACTTCACCAAAAGTTGAAGTTTGTCAAGAACGATAAATTAGTCATAGTGTGCGGAGAGCAAGCTTTAATCGTGAGCAACTTATCATCATTCTCCTATTTAGAACCTGTCCTAACCCGAAATTTGACCTCCTTCTTTTGCCTTTTGCATAAGCACGTGCATTCGCATCGCCGGCATATACATTCACACTTTTTCCCTACGTGTTTCTTGTTGCAGGATTCTCAGGTTTTTCAGGCCCGATTAATTAAATCTTTACAAGATTATCACATCATCAAAACAAGCACAAAACAAGGGTTTCCATGGCTATTTATCAAAACAAGAGGTGGAAAATCGAAACCGGGACCTCAACACTTGTTTTTGAGTGATCTGGGCAATTTTTGCCTAGAGTAACCGGTTACTCAGTATAAATTTGCAATTTCTGCTGCGTTTTGGGACAGCAACCATGCACACTCTTTGGTCTTTGATTCTACATTGTTCTAGCAGCAGGTGGAATATTCTAGACTCTTCAAGTGATTCATGAGCATTTACTACAATGTTTCCTCTCCATTCAGGACTACCATGCACCTCATTTTCATAAATGGTGAACCCTTGGATGTGAAGCTTACATTGGTATTGTTACCGAGTTAACTTCATAACTAACCGAGTTAACCGTTTGACTCGGTGGGTCAAGTGTAACTAACTCCTAGCCTAATTCCAAACCACCCAAAGCTAATTCCTAGCCTAATTCCAAACCTCTCACATTCATTCACTTTTTCAAGGATCGAGGATCCACAATCCACAATCTCTCAATCATTTGACACAAATCTCTCACACTTCACTCTCAATTCTCTCACATTCTCTATGAATTTTTCTACAACTTCTTCATCTTCATTTCAATTTTCTTCCCAAACCTCACTATAGCTCTTCACCATTGAAGACTAATCACTTCTACATTGGAAGTGATTATTTCTTGAGCTTAACCTTCATCATCTTGCAATTATACTTGGATTTCTGGAGTTTACTAGCTTTTGGATTCATTTCAAGTGTTTATTTCAAGATTCAACGGTTCGAATTCGTATTTCGGAGTTTCGTCGTAAACTGCTCAGTTTTGATACGGTTCGGCTATAATTGAAGATTCCTCTGGTTTTCTTTGATTATCTTCATCAAGATCACTTTGCAACAATCACTAAGCCAAATCTCCGGCTTGTAGGTTGGTAGATCTCACTCATTTTACTGTTTCGAGCATTTTCGTATCATTCGCGATGCAGTTGCGATACTTTTTTTAGTGTGAATTGATTTTGCATTGCTTGATCCATGATCTTGATGTGTTAATTGATTCCATCACTGCTCATTTGTTGTTTTCAAGCTTGATTTTCGCGTAATTCATACCCTAGCATGTGGTGATTTAAACAAGTGATTTGGATGCTTTAAGAGCTTTTTCAAAAGCTATTTTTGCCACTGTTGCAGTGGTAACCGATTACGCAATACAGGATAACCGATTACTCTTCACAAAATTTGCACCAGCACTGCCTTTTTCAACTGAGTAACCGGTTACTCAATATAAGGTAACCGGTTACCCTTCACAATTTTCCCCAGATTTGCTGTTTTTCAAGCAAGTAACCAGTTACCCATTCTGAGGTAACTGGTTACCACTGTAACAGAGTGCCATTTTGGTGTTTTTTTCAAGTGTTTGCCATGATTTCTTCTTCTAACTTCCATGGAATGATATGTTTGATTTTTATGGATGTTTTAAGTGACATTTAACTTCTGTTTGAAGCATATTCATGAACTTTCTATGCATGCTGTCGATTATTCAATTTGTTCATATTCTTAACATTGCATACACATGATTTATGTTTCATTCTAAATGTCATTTGGTAATGTTTTGCACTCTCTTTCGTTAAGTTTGTTCTTCATAGACAAGCTTAATCTTGTATAATCAACAAAACACCTTTTGCTTTAATAATTTTTCATTCATTTGGAAAATTATTAGCATTTGCTTCCCTTTGATTAATTAATCGAAACTTTGTTTCGATTATTAATCTTCCCTTTGGCGCTTCTCTTTAGGCTTCCTCTAGAGCTTTTTCTCTCTTTCCCCCGAGAAGCCGGAGTTTCGCGCGACACTGGAGCACTGTACAACTTGGAGATGTTACGCTGTCTATTTCAACTTCTGCTCTACACCCTATGTGTTAGAGAAGGAATGAGAAATGAGAATTCCTACTCTCATTCTGACTACTTCAGGTAGGGGACGAATGACCTTGAGCCTGGCTTAGTCACCTCTATCTCCAGGCGGTAGCGTATCTCTCATCCCCAGTCGAGTTGTTTTTTTATCACTCCTATCTCTTGCAATCCCTTTTGGTCAATCACCACGTTCTTGGTTAAGATCATTGTCTTTGGGTTAGCAAACTCTCTTTGTTTCAATACCCTGCTTCCTTTTCTTGTGGTCAATCATTGCTTTTTGATTCCCTAGAAAAGTTTCATTTCTTTTTCGGTTAAACACAGTCTTTCTGTTAAAACCGAGTCCCCAGGAGTTCACAACCTTCTCTTGGTTCTTCTCCTTTATTTGGTTAATCACTGACTGTCAGTTAAAACACTAATTTGCCCGTCTTCTCAGTTAACCACAGTCTATCTGTTAACACACTGAGTTCCTCTAGGGTTAATCACCATCTCTTGGTTAATCACCCATTCTTTCAGTTAACCACAACCAGTCTATTAAAACATCGAACCCCTTTCGAGTTAATCACCTTCTCTTGGTTAATCACTCGTTTCTTTTCGGTTAATCATAATTTTTCTGTTAACACCGATTCCTCGGCGGTTAACAACCTCTTTTGGTTCAATACACCTTTTGTTGGTCAAGTACTGTTCGTTCAGTCGGTATCAACATCCCCTTTGGTTCACAACCTTCGCTTGGTTCTACCACCTTTTTGTTGGTTTATCACAGTTTATCTATTAAAACCTTTATCCCGACAGAGTTGCAATCTTTGTTCTTCTTGGTTAACCACTGTTTATCAGTTGATATACCAAAACCTTTTCGGAGTCGAACACCTTCTCTTGGTTCAGTACTCTCTTCTTTTTGGTTCATCACAGCCTGTCTGTTGACACCAAGTCTTTTATCCCCACTAGGGTCGTTATCTTTTTTTTCTTCGGTTAATCACTGCCAGTCAGTTAACGTACCGAATCATGTTTCTTTGGGTTTTGACACCATTCCTTTCATTTTTTCCCAACGCGGCCACTCTTTTTGTTCGGGTTTCCCCAATAGAGTCCCTTTTTCCCCATCAGAGTTTTTTCTCTCCGGTTAACCAATACCATTCAGTTAATATACCGAGCCTTTGTCCTTTTGATCCCCAGTAGGGTCACCACCCTCTGGTCCCCAGCATTGTCGCTTTGTTCTCTTACCTCCCTAGTGGAGTCTCTTCTATCTTTTTTCTTCAATTCTCCTTTCTTGGTTTCGCCACCATTTCTTTGAAATCCCTAGTGGAGTCTCCTTGTTCTTTCTGCTCTTGGTTTTGACACCGCTTTCCTTTCCTTTTTCCGTCTTAGTTCCCCAAACTACGGAAGCTCTGATTCTGCATTCTTTCGAATGTATGATATGTAGGCACGAGATCGCGGTGATCTTGGCGAGCACACTTCCACCCTTCCACCTTTCTTCCTTTCCCCTTCCCTGGTTCCATGAACTACGGAAGCTCTGATTCTGCATTCTTTCGAATGTATGATACGTAGGCACGAAGGCCCTAATCCTCCGCGAGCACTTTTCTACTTACTTTCTTTCTTTCTTTTTTTTCTTTTCGCCTCTTTCCTTCTTCTTCTTTTAGCTAGAAGCCTTTAGATAGATAACTTATCCAAGCCTAGAAGCAAGCGAAATGGTTCCCGTCGAGTACGACGGATGCAATAGGTGCTAGTACCTTCCTTTTGCATAACCGACCCCCGTTCCCGTTTCTCTTCCCCTTGGGTTTTATTGATATTTTCCATTTTGTAATACCCCAAAATTTTCCCTCTCATTTTTCATATCATTTAACATATACTTTCATTGCATTCAATTCCATTCAAGCATAGAAAAATAAAGCATTCATCTTTGCATTCAGCATAGGGCATATGATCAGTGGTTTTCAGAGTATTGATCATCCAGGGCAAGAGAGCTAGAGTCAAGGGTCTCCCAACAATCCTAAAAGGTCTTTTATATCATATATCATCCCATTTGATCCCACAAGTCATTGGAAGAAGAGAATTCACCAAGAAGTTGGACAGCTCATCATCTCCTAACCAAAAATAGTCCAAATTAGGGTTTTGGATTCAAGCCCTCTCCTGATGAAATTTTGTTTCAAACTTGATCTCAATGTTTTCTACATGATGTCAAGTATCTAAGGATGGAAGATTGCCCATTGGTTCATTTCAGAAGAGGTTCAATTGGCCAGTTGCTTGAGAATCAAGAAATTGGGGAAAAAGTCAACTGTGCAGAGGAAAAAGTCAACTCCTGACTTTTTAAGATCAAATTCATGAAATTCAAGGTACATATGTTCATTGGACAAGATTTGATCAAGAAATGATGGAGGAATTATCAAAAATCAAGAATTGTACAAAGTTGCCATTTTTAGAAACTTAGGGTTTCCAAAAATGGCAAGTTTTGGACCATTTGGCACTACACTTTAAGGCATTCTTTCTCTATGATAAAAGCTCCAAACTTCAGGCCCAAGTTGAGCCAATTAAAGATCACATTACAAGCTTCAAATCCATATAAATAACTCTTCCATTGGATCAAAATTGAGGGAGTTATGATTAATCAAAGTTTGGTAAAATCAAGGCAAATTGCAAGTCATGGCAAGGCAAGTTCAAGCCCCCAGGCCATAATTTCATCAAACACTTGGTGTGCCAAATGTCAAGCTAGTTTTCTCTATCAAGGAAGCTTCAAATGAAAAACTTTCCAACACCAAAGTTGTTCCTTTCCATGCCATCTACAATGTTCATGTTTATCATTTTTTCATTTGATCAAAGGATGGAGAGTTATGATGGTCCAAACATGAGGCTGTCACACTGAATTTCCACAGGCACCAAGGCCTTGCCTGCAGACCAAGTCACACGCCCATGATGTAGTTTTTATTCCTTGGTTTTCAAGTCATTTTCAAGTGTGTTAAAGGTCTTCATTCAATTCAATTCCCACATCAAACATGTTCCATTATGTTCCCTCTTTCTATGGACACCAAGAACTCATCATTTCATGCACTACATAGAGAGAATTCCTTCCACAAACATCCATTGTTTCATGGATATCATGCTGCCAAATTTGGAATGTCATGACATTGTTATTATTGATGCAGTTCACACGCATACATCAAACACTTCACACCTCCCCACTCTTTACTCCATTGGGACCAACACTATCTTACACTCATGCCATGCCATGCTATAATACACCAAAGAGGAAAATACAAAGCTTGTCTTGCAAGTTTCTGCAGCAACAACCTACATCATCACCCTTCATTCTAAAATCACTCTCATCCATTCTAGTCACCACCCTAGCTGCCATGAGCTTCTCCACACCATAACCAAACCTTTCTAACTTGTGGCCTAACTGACATGACTCAGTTAGTTAACTCAAACTTAGTTAACTAACTCAGTTAACTAGAGTCCCAACTGTCAACCACACCAGTTAGATTTCTAACTTAACCTATATAAGCAAGCTTCAATAAATTTTGAGAGAGCTTTAATCATTTCTCACATTTGCACAAACTCTTCATCTCAAACTCTCTCTGAACTCTCTCTCCTTCATTGCACGGGTTCGCCATTTTTATTCTTGAATCTTCATCATCAAGTAACATTGAAGTGGTGAGGCATTGAATAGTGGAATCATCTTCAATTTCAGATCTATTTCCTCTTCATTCTCAAGCATCTACGAGCATTTATTTTGCTCAAACAAGTTCAAGAATTCAAGTTCTCGTCTCTGGTTTTCTGAAGATCCAAAGTTTCTTCAAGTTTCAGGTTCTTATTTCTCAACTTGTTCTGGCACTAATTCACTTTGTTTTAGCTTGTTTTGGTGTTTATAAGGCTTAATAGAAGCAGCGTGAGTAATCTGGCTAGTTGATAGACCTTTTAGAGGTGTAGATCCAAACCTAGGGCAAACTGAAATGCTTCGACTCTTTCTGTGCTTGCATGATTTATGAATTTTAATGCTATATTCGTGATGTGCATGACGCTAGATTTTGAATGATGTATTGTTTGTGAGGTTCTGGGAGGTTTGAGGAATTGCAGGGGACCGGAGGTGGCCGGAGAAGATGACCGGAGGTCCTTCTCCGGCCGGTGAGATTGAATTAGGGTTTAATCTTCAGTTTAAAACATGGCCATCGGATCCTCGTGAGTGAACGGCTAGGATGTTGCCAGCGCATAAATGATGATGTTGTCTCTCACGTTACTTCATTTTGGTCTCAGATGCTTGCATGTGCGTGTGTGTATGGTAATTAACATGTGCTTGCGTTCTCATCCATTAGATTAGTTTACTTTTCTTGATTGATTGTGGCTGATTGATCATGTGGCTTTGATTGCATCCATGTTTGACTGAGTGTACACCATTCCACACACACACACACGCGCTCTATTGGACTGAACTCATATTGCTATTCACACACCGACCTTTTTCAAGCCCAAACATCTTAAACGTGAAAGTTGTTATGTCTGCACCTCCCTTTTATTTTCTTTTCTATTTTAAATGACTTTTTCATACTGGTTTCATTTTATTCTTTTAAAAATACCAAAATGCATTAAATAATTCTACAAAAATTCATATAATATCATATTTCATTAAAATAATTTTCTATATTTTTTATTTATGAATTTAATTGATTTTGTTCATAGTTTCTTAATTTTCTTTTAGTTTCTTTTTTAAATGTTGTTCTTCCTTACACATGCCCATTTCACATTTATTTTTGCATAGTTCTAAATTTCTTTTGCACTCATTCTTTTTGTCATGTCTAAACAATATCTTCAAGCATCTAAAACATTTTTCTCATGTTTTAAAAATCATTTTTGCATAGCTTTTGAACCATGTCTTTGTGCATAATTCATTGTTGACCTAATGTGACTTTGTTGCTTTGTTTGAGCATGCTCCTTCTTGAATTTTTGTGTGAGTTTTTGATATGTCTTTACCTTATGACTTAGGTACTTTGTGACCTAATTCCATAATTTTTCCAAGTCTCTTCCTATTTTTTCCTTGTTGATTGATTACATGTGCATTTATGTGCTCCATTGTATGCATATGCTATGGTTTTGTGTCATATTGCCTATGGTCTCTTGAGATGATTGATGTTATCTTTTGACACATGTTTACTTGAATATTATAGGTCCTTCTAGGTTCACTTATAGGTCATTTTGATTTGTGCTTACTTTTGATATGTGTTATGCATTTTTAACTTGCATTTTTGTCCTAATTCCACATCTAATTTCTTCTTGTGTTTTACATGATTTGTGTTTACATTGAGTATGCCATTCCCTTTATATCATTTGCATATCATCAATTGTATGCTACTGGTCCACATGTACTCATACTCATTTCACATGTTATGCGTCTTTAACATGTAAGTTTGTGCATCTAATTGAAACTTGTTTCTCTCCTTTTCCTTTCTTCTTCATCTATTTTTTATTACTTGAATCATTTCATCCATGACTTGTATGATTGTTCATATGCATCATAAGACATTCATAAATTATGTATGCTTCTGACTTTGACATTTCATTAAGCATAAATACATGCTCATCTTGCACTTTTATTCATCTTTCATCAACTTCTTTCATAGTGCTTTCCTTTGATGTTTAAGACATTGTTTGTGCAAAGTTTGATTGTGTTTGGTACCTTAACTTTAGAGGACTTTCTTAGGGTATAAGTTTTGACTTAGAAACTTTATCACCCCTTAGGACATTTCTTCTTTAGTTCCTAACTTGTTTGATCTTTACTTGTCATTCTTTCTTTATTTCTTTACTTGCAAATTGTTTTGCTAACATTTTCAGGGGCTAATGATAAGTCAAGTGTGTGGGTGTGCCCCCACATACAACTTTCTTCCATCTCTTTTAAGCTTTCAATTTGTGTTTGTTATTAGCATCTAATGCTTTCTTTGTTCAATCTCTTCCATTCCCTTTGAGTTCTTAACTTAACTTCAACCTTTGAAGTAAGTTAGAACTCACTTTTCTTTTCTTTTAGACTTAGGTTTCTAAACCACACTTAACCATTAGGAACATCCATGTATGATAACTTTAGGGTTTAAGTCTTAGTCTCCCTCATTAGATTTTACCTTTCTTAACCTTTGAGTCTCTCTTCTTCTCATCTCAAAACAAAAGCAAAAAAACATTTAATAAGGGATTAACGCATATTGCACGTGAGCCTTGCATGTGGGAAATGGAAGGAGGAGGGTTTCCCTCCGCCTTTCTAGAGTGTTTAGCATACGTCCTGTTAGGACGACCATGCGATGCATTCGATCCTATATCATAGACTGAATGCAATATGTGTTATAAACACAAAAATAATCAAAACACTTCTTCTTAAAAGACAAAAATAAACAATAATTCTCTTCTCATCTCCTTCACTCCATTCTTAAGGATTCGTCATGTCCGTTCTACCGCAAACAGGTAACGCCTAAGTCTCCATACAACGAGCTGCAACACCTAACTGCTGGGACGCGCACTATGAGGTTTCCATTAAAAAACACAAACAAAGCAATCCTTGTTGAGCCGAACTACGCTTGCTCTGATTCTTCTTTCTCGTCTGATTGAAGATACGTAGGCACGAGATGCGATATCTCGACGAGCAACCTTTCCCCGTAGTCCGTCGAACTACGTTGACTCTGACTTTCCCATTGCACTGAGGGAATACGTAGGCCTAGGACAACGATAATGTCCTATCGAGTCACTTTTTTCTTCTTTTCTTCCCCATTTCCTCGTTCTTTTCCGTTCCTGTTCCTTTTCCTTTCCAGTAGCAGCGGAGCTCCAGTCGACGACACCCTTTGATCGAACAGCAAGCGTGGATCCCATCGGGTACGATGGACGCGTGGGGGTACTAATACCTTCCCTTCGCGTAACCGACTCCCGAACCCAGTTCTCTTGGTCACAAGACCATGCTTTTCCTTTCCCTCAGGTTTACGCAGTGTTTCCTTTCCCTCTCTTGGGATAAATACACATTGCTGGCGACTCTGTTTCCGTGCCACTTTCGCGTTTGTACTTGGATAAAAATCTCGGGAGTGACAGCTGGCGACTCTGCTGGGGATCGAACCCAGAATCTCTGGTTCCCTAAGCGAGTCAATCCTAGCGCTTGTCTGTTTTTTCTTTCATTGGGTGTTTACTGTGGTGCTGTATTTTGCTGTATTTACTGTTTACTGTATTGTTGTTTATCGTATTACCGCTTTACTATACTTTACTGTATTTATCGTATTCACTGCATTACATATCATTATTATGCTGGACTGTGCTGTTGTTTTCTGTTTGGTGGGCAGGGTGTTCTGAGAGATAAGCCCACTACCCAGGCTTGAGTACACACATATGTATTAGAGTGGATAGTCATGACGCTTGCGTGGTGGTGACCACGTATTGTTGTTCATGAGACCCACAACCAGACGAGGTTCTATCAGGAGCTATCTGCTACTGTATGTTATACAGGCCAGTAGTTATTATCTTGAGGAACCGTCGACTCTGGTGGCCATTCCCGAGGACTCAGTTGCAGCACTCCTCCCGAGATGTGATAATGGCAGACCAGAAATGGCAAACCCATTACATATTCTTGATCTGAGGACCCAATGCTGGGAACTTGCTATAGGATATCCTTTTTGAAAGTGAATCAGTGGAGGCACTCCTCGATTGGCGATAGTACTGTACCCCGAGGGATGAATGTATTATTGCTTCTCGACCTCAGTGCCAGAAGCTGAGGACCTTTTGGTTTGGAGAATCAGTTGAGGCCTCCTCGATTGATGATGATGCCAAACCAAAAATGGTGAACGTATCATCATTTCTCGATCTGAGAGCCTGGGATACTGAGGATCTTAGTACCCATACGTGAGAAGGGCGGGTTGTTTACAGGTTTGCAGGTAACCATAACCTCCTACATACCCGATTTTCTGTTGACGTTACACAAAAGGAGAATTCATCCTATTGTATTCAGATGGTTCCTATCTATGGTTCTATATTGTTCTCAGAGCTACACTGACACCGTTCACAGTCCAGCACAGACACTTGGCACATTGATACCATGCCCTTTGCATTGCATTTACATATCCTAACATACATGTTTACTCATTTCCAGGTGCATATTTTACCCTCGATTCCAGTCACCAAGTTCTCACAAGGATGAATGCTAAAGAGAAGAAGAATATCATCAGTTACAAGTTCCTCACGCCTACTCTAGGCCCTATTATTGTCCTAAAAGGAATGGCGAGCCCTGAAGTGCTGGAAGCTTTCAAAGAAAAATATGGGTGGATTTTATCTTTTGTTTACAATGTCAGTGATTACGAATACAGGGGTCTCCATACTTTGATGCAGTTCTACGATCCTCCTCTGAGGTGTTTTGTATTTCCAGATTATTTATTGGTACCTACTTTAGAGGAGTATTCCAACATGCTAGGGACTACTATCAAGGAGGAGCCTCCTTTCTTTGGGTTTACAGGTGATCTGGATTGTGGAAAAGTGGTTGGTGCTCTTTATTTGAGCAAGTCAGAGTTAGAAGCCAACATCTCTAACAAAGGAAAGCTTCGTGGATATAAGCTGGGGTATCTGATAAAGAAGGCTCAGGAGGCAGCTAAAGGCGAGAAATGGGTTACTTTTAATGCATTGCTAGCCCTTTGTGTCTATGGTATCGTGTTGTTCCCCAACGAGCCTGACTTTGTTGATACGGACGCCATTAGGATATTCATGATGAAAAATCCAGTACCAACACTGTTGGGAGATCTCCACTACTCCTTGTACAACAAAAACGAAAAGAAAAGAGGAGGGGTAGTTCGTTGCTGCGCACCTTTGTTCTATAAGTGGTTTGCAAGTCGCTTACCACAATCAGGGGCTTTTATGGATTCTAAAGATTCTCTAGAATGGAGTTAGCGCTTAATGGGGCTAGTGGACAAAGACATCATATGGATAGATCATGGGCTAATCGGCAAGAATATTATCCATAGCTGTGGTGAGTTCCCTAATGTTCCACTAATAGGAAGAAAGGGGGAATCAACTACAATCCTTCTTTGGCCATTAGGCAATTTGGGTACGCTCTAACGGGTCCGCCTATTAAGAGGGATGTAGAAGAGTCCCTGTATTTCCACACATCAGATGGTTTGGAAATAGCACAAAAAGTCTCTGAAAGCTGGTTCAGTGTGCTAAAGAAAGGGAAAGTTGCTCTAGGCAAACCCAACAATCAGGCTTATCCAGCATATGAAGAGTGGGTGAAGAAAAGAGTTGAAGAATTTCACTTGCCTTTTGATAGGGCACCCTTGTTGTATCCTGAGGATGAGAAAGAAAGAAATACTGCCACTATGGAAGACATCGACAAATTGCAAGCTTCGGTGAAAAAGCTTCAAGGAAAGAATTCTGAGCTGAGCAGCCGTCTTCAAGAAGCGCTATATACCAACAAAAGATTGGAATAGAAAGCCCAAGACGCCGAACAAATCTTAGCAGCAAGAGAAAGGAATTTTGCCGAAAGAGCTCAACATTTCCAAAAAATTAGTAAGGGTGCCGATACTGCCACTCAAGCTCATAAGAAGACCAAACAGGCCTTAGCCCAGACTAAAGACACGTTAGCCAAGTTTCTGCAAGCCTGGGATGAGGTTAGAATGGAAAACTCAGAGTTACAAGAACAACTAAAGATCAAGGATGACGAGGTCAAAAAGGCACACGAACAGCGGAGGAAGTATCGGGAGAACCTTGGCAAAAGTCAAGAGTAATGGGAAAGCGCCAGAGAGGAGCTAACGATTTCCAAGAGGGAGCTTGAAGAGGCTATGGTAGATATGGGGAAACTCAAGATGCAAGCCGGCGTGAAAAGGCATAAAGGAGTCTGTGATGATGAAGCTCTCCTGATGCATATGGATTCGCTGAATGAAGCCCTAGCAAAAAGAGATGTTCTGATTAAGGAGTTAATCGAAAGACCAAATCACCAGCGTACTCGCATACTCTTCGAGGAAGTCAAATATTCAAGTGAAAAGTTGAAGGACTTGGAGTTGTCAGATTGACCGTTTTTCTCTCTTTCTCTTAATGTAATTATGTTGATGGATATCATCAGGCTTGTTGATGAATCCATTATTTTGATGTATGATGTTTGAACTCATTGTTAAACGTTGTACGTATGTCTGGTTTCTTTTGTAATTGAGACGAGCAGTTTATTCAGAAATATTCCGTTGGCAATTATCTGTACACAAGCACATAATCACGGCACGTATCTTCATATCGCGATCTTCAGCTTTCTGTGGTTAAGACTGGAATCAGGGTATAAGGAACCTCGAAAATGATAAACATGGCATTGGCATTGCATTGCATATCATTTCGCATATCATTTTTTGCATGACAGGTACTCGTTGCGGGTCCTCTAACCTTTATTTGTTTTTAGGCACTATAGCTGATAACCACATCCATCGGTACGCAACTCGCAGAAACCAAGCTAAGATCATGTATCAGATGGAAACTGAATTGGCTGAGCTGAGGAACAGGATGGACCAGTTCATGACCTTAATGACTGGTATGGCTCAGAATCAGGAAAGACTCAGGGCAATGGTCGAGCGGCCACAAGTAGAGGTGCAGAATGGCAACGGTAATAACAGAGATACTAGTAATCAGACTGGCATTGGTGCAGGCAGTGGCCCTCCTAGAAATAACGGGGTTCGTCATGTTGTGGAAGACAACCAAGATGATCAGTTCACTCTGTTGGATGCTGAAGATGAGAACACTCGCCGGTTCGATGAGCTCGCTGAAAAAATTAGGTCCATTGAGTCCCAAAACACTCTTGGTTTTGATGTTTCTGACTTGGGATTGGTACCTGGAGTAAGAATTCCACACAAGTTCAAGCCACTAACATTTGACAAGTACAATGGCACTACTTGTCCTAAAACTCATCTCCAATCTTATGTGGGGAGGATAGCCGCTCATACTAATGATGAGAAATTGTGGATGTATTATTTCCAAGACAGCCTTACTGAGGCATCTCAAGAATGGTATATGAAGTTGAGCAGGACTTCTGTAAGGAACTGGTAGGAATTAGCTCATGCTTTCGTCAAGCACTATCAATATAATATGGATATGGCTCCAAACCGTACTCAGCTACAGAGTATGGCTCAGAATGCGAAGGAGAGTTTTAAGGAATATGCTCAAACGTGGCGCCAGTTGGCTGCCATGGTTCAACCTCCGCTGCAGGACCGAGAAATGGCTGACATGTTTATGGGTACTCTTCAGGGAACTTATCTTGATAGGTTGGGTGCCTGTCCTTCAACTGGGTTTGCGGACATTGTAATCGCTGGGGAAAGGATTAAAAGTTTGTTGAAGCTCGGAAAAATACAAGATATCAGTGGCGCTAGTTCTTCAGGAGTGAGGAAGCCATTTGCTGGATCTACCAGAAAGAGAGATGGGGAGGCCAGTGCTGTTTATAAGAACAGAGGAAGAGGAAGAGGCTATCAAGATTCCTATAATCAGGTTGCTGCTGTGACCATTCCTAGTCCGCAAGTTGAATCACAGCCACAGTAGCAGAATGTTCAGTCATAGAATAATCAACAACCATGGAGATCATATCAGCAGAGACGAGCTGACAGGCGTATGGACCCTCTGCCTTTGACTTACGCAGCTTTGCTACCCCAATTGTTAAAGCTTAACCTGGTGGAGCTTCCTACAATGGGCCCGGCTCCTGCAGTATTACCAAAGGGTTACGATGCTAATGCCCGCTGTAAGTATCATTCTGGGGCTCCAGGTTATAGTATTGAACAGTGTCGTACATTTCAGCATAAAGTACATGATTTGATTGATGCTAAGGCAATTAATTTCTCGCCTCCACCAAATGTGCTTCAGAATCCTATGCCGGATCATAATGTGCCAAAGGTCAATGCCATTGAAGATGGGAAAGTCTTGAATTTGGTAACTGATGTGAACAGGGTGAAGACTTCTTTGAGTTTTGTGAAGGCTCGGTTGTTGAAGGGGCAAGTGTTCCCTGGCTGTGAAGAAGGTTGTGTTGATTGCGAGAATCAGAGTAATGGATGTGATAAACTGCAGGCCAGTATTCAAAATTTGATTGATGAGGGTTGTCTACAGTTCGATCAGGGGGACAAAAAGGACGATGTTGTGTCAACTGTTACCATTTATTTTACGCCAGCTGAAATTCAGGTGCCAGTGCCTGCTGCAACCATTGTGCCTGCTGTAGTGAGTCCTGTTACTATTACGGTACCTGGACCAGTTCCTTATACTAGTGAGCGGGCTATTCCATGGCATTATGGTGCATATGTTTACTACCAAGGGGAAAAACAAGAGGTGGAAACTCCAGTTGTGGGTAGTTCCAGCATTGATAATGTTGGAGGTCTTGGTGGCTTCACCAGAAGTGGACGCTTGTTTGCTCCACAGACTTTGAGAACTAACGCTGAAACGGAGGCAACAGCCAAAGCCAAGGGTAAACGTGTGGCCACATAGGAGGTTGTTATTCCTGAATCTGTACAGAAAGGTACTTTTGAGAAAGAAGTTGAAGAGTTCATGAGACTTATCAAAAAGAGTGATTATAAAGTGGTTGATTAGTTGAATCAAACGCCATAAAAAATTTCTATCTTGTCGTTGCTTATGTGTTCTGCAGCTCATCGAGAGGCACTTCTGAAGGTTTTGAATATGGCCTATGTACCTCAAGAGATTACTGTGAATCAATTGGAGTCGGTTGTTTCTAATGTCAATGCTAGCCATGGGTTAGGTTTTACAGATTTTAATTTGACTACTGAGGGTCGCAATCACAACAGGACATTACACATCACCCTAGAGTGTAAAGGCGCAGTGTTATCTCATGTATTGGTAGACACGGGGTCTTCCCTTAACGTGTTACCAAAGAAGGCCTTAATGAAGTTAGACGCTGAAGGAATTATTCTAAGACCAAGTGATTTGGTAGTGAGGGCTTTCAATGGTTCGAAACGTTTTGTGTTCGGAGAGGTAGAGCTCCCAGTAAAGATTGGTCCTCAAGTGTTCAAGTGCGTGTTCTACGTGATGGACATTCAACCCGCATATAGCTGCTTGTTAGGCAGACCGTGGATTCATGCCGCTGGAGCAGTGACATCTACGTTGCACCAGAAGTTGAAATACGTGGTTGATGGTCAAGTGGTGACCGTATGTGGAGAGGAAGACATCTTCGTAAGTCAGCTGTCTACCTTTAAGTATGTGGAAATGGATGGAGAGATCCATGAGATGCTGAGTCAAGCATTTGAGGCAGTCAATATTGGTGATTCGTCTTCACAGGCAGTATCTTCTCAGAGCGAAGGACAAGTGGGCACCTCTATTGCTTCTTACAGATAAGCAGTGGAAGTGGTCAAAGCAGGTAATGCCCAAGGTTGGGGCAGATTGATTGAAATCTCTGCAAAGGAAGATAAGTTCGGTATAGGCTATAATCCGTATCAAGCTGCTGCAACAGAGCGCCAGGGGCCGATCACTTTCTATAGTGGAGGAATCATTAATCCAAACCAGATGTGTGCTGCAAGTGAAGATGACGTCGACAGTGATTGTGATCTCGACAATTGGGTGCGCCCGTGTGTACCGGGTCAAGAGCTTTGCAATTGGTCTGTTGAAGAAATTGTTTAATTTACTCTTCAAACAGAGTAATTTTCTTTGTTTTTCTCTATTGCATGTTAAAATCTCGCGCTCTGCCCAAGGCATGTAGATCCATTTGTAGGGCCTCATAATTGCATTTGCAAGGTTTTTTATCATTAATAAAGGATGTTTTGCATTCAAATTTTGTGTTCCATGTCTTTCATTTTTATTTTTGCAGAAAAACAATAGAATGGCAATGTTTTATTTTTGTTTTTTTCCTTCTTTTGTCAAAAAGTCTCATTCTAAAATAAAGCATGATCCTTCATCATGCAGACTTAATCACCCGAATTTCATTGATAACGATTCTGCTATGGCCAAGTATGACTTTGATAATCCAATCTATCAAGCCGAAGAGGGGGATGAAGAAGACTATGAAGTTCCCGAGGAATTGGCTAGATTGTTGAAGCAGGAGGAGAAGGTCATTCAACCTCACCAAGAGACAATTGAGGTTATCAACATTAGGTCTGACAACGCCAAGAAAGAGATCAAGATTGGAGCCAATCTACAGGTTGAGGTAAAGAAAGAGCTGATCAATATGCTGCGGGAATATGTTGACATCTTTGCTTGGTCATATCAAGATATGCCGGGGTTAGATACAGACATTGTTGTGCACAGATTGCCGTTGAAAGAGGGTTGTCCTCCTGTCAAACAAAAGCTCCAAAGAACTAAACTAGAAATGGCTCTCAAAATCAAGGAGGAGGTACAAAAACAGTTAGATGCGGGATTCCTGGCCGTTACCAATTACCCACCGTGGGTTGCAAATATCGTTCATGTGCCGAAGAAGGATGGTAAGGTCAGAATGTGCGTTGACTACCGGGATCTAAACAGAGCAAGTCTGAAAGATGACTTTCCTTTACCTCATATTGATGTACTGGTTGACAACACCGCTCAGTTCTCGGTATTCTCTTTCATGGATGGCTTCTCCGGATACAACCAAATCAAGATGGCACCAGAAGACATAGAAAAGACAATGTTCATTACCCCATGGGGTACCTTCTGTTACAAGGTGATGCCTTTTGGGTTGAAGAATGCCGGGGCAACGTATTAGCGAGCTATGGTAACACTATTCCACGATTTAATTCACAAAGAGATTGAATGTTATGTGGATGATATGATTGCCAAGTCTCGAACAGAAGAAGAGCATCTGGTCAATTTGCAGAAACTGTTTGAGAGGTTGAGAAAGTTTTGACTAAGGATGAATCCGAACAAGTGCACTTTCGGAGTACGGTCCGGTAAATTGTTGGGTTTCATCGTAAGCAAAAAAGGAATTGAGGTTGATCCTGCCAAAATAAAAGCGATACAAGAAATGCCTGTACCAAGAACAGAGAAAGAAGTACGTGGTTTGCTGGGTAGATTGAACTACATTGCACGGTTCATATCTCACCTCACAGCCACTTGTGAACCAATATTTAAGCTGTTAAGAAAAGAACAAGCAGTCAGGTGGAATGACGATTGCCAAAGGGCTTTAGAGAAAATAAAAGAATATTTGCAGGAACCTCCAATTCTCGTGCCTCCAGTTCCAGGGAGACCATTGATCATGTATTTGACTGTGCTTGAAGGATCCATGGGTTGTGTTCTCGGTCAACATGACGAGACGGGTAAAAAGGAGCACGCCATCTATTACTTAAGCAAGAAATTCAATGATTGTGAATCCCGATACTCAATGCTTGAGAGGACATGTTGTGCACTTGCATGGGCTTCTAAGCGATTGAGGCAATATATGCTCACTCATACAACCTTGTTAATTTCAAAGATGGACCCTGTCAAGTACATATTTGAGAAACCAGCATTGACCGGATGGGTTGCACGTTGGCAGATGGTGCTAACTGAATATGATATCAAGTATACTTCTCAAAAAGCCATCAAAGGAAGTATCTTGTCAGACTATCTTGCGCAGCAGCCTATTAATGATTACCAACCCATGAAATTTGATTTCCCTGATGAGGACATCATGTTTCTCAAAGTCAAATACTGCGAGGAACCACTCCCAGAGGAGGGGCCAGACCCTGAATCCAAATGGAGTTTGATGTTTGATGGGGCCGTCAACATGAATGGATGCAGAGTTGGAGCAGTTCTTATCACGCCAGAAGGTGTTCATATGCCTTTCACTGCCCGAGTAACTTTCGGATGCACCAACAATGAAGCAGAATATGAAGCTTGTATAATGGGGATTGAGGAGGTGATTAATTTGCGAATTAAGACCCTCGATATCTTCGGTGATTCAGCTTTGGTGATCAATCAGATTAATGGAGATTGGCACACTCATCAACCAAACTTGATTCCTTACAAAGACTATGCGAGAAGGATGTTAACTTTCTTTACAACAGTGAAGTTGTACCATATTCCTAGAGACGAGAATAAGTTTGCTGATGCCTTGGCCACATTGTCTTCTATGATCAAAGTTCAGAGGTGGAATCATGTACCCAAGATTGATGTGTCTCGTCTTAACAGACATGCACACGTATTTTCTGTTGACGCAGTGTCTGATGACAAGCCGTGGTTTCATGATATCAAATGCTTCTTGAAGAGTCAAGAGTACCCGCCTGGGGCATCTACCAAAGATAAGAAGACTTTGAGGAGATTGGCTGGTAGTTTCTTCTTGAACCAAGATAACGTGCTGTACAAACGGAACTTTGACATGGTTTTGCTCAGATGCGTGGATAGACACGAAGCAAACATGTTGATGCAAGAAGTGCACGAAGGCTCTTTCAGTACCCATGCCGGAGGACATGCAATGGCAAAGAAACTGTTGAGGTTGGGGTATTATTGGTTAACTATGGATGCAAATTGTTGTTCATACGCCCGCAAATGCCACAAATGTCAGATTTATGCGGATAAAGTGCATGTACCTCCGAATCCGTTGAATGTCATGTTTTCTCCTTGGCCCTTTGCAATGTGGGGCATTGACATGATTGGGAAGATCGAGCCAACTGCTTCCAACGGCCATCGCTTCATCTTGGTCGCTATCGATTACTTTACCAAATGGGTGGAAGCAGCGTCTTATGCTAATGTCACCAAGCAGGTGGTAGCCAGATTTCTGAAAAGGGATATCATCTGTCGCTATGGAGTGCCCGAAAGAATCATTACTGATAATGGTTCTAATCTCAACAACAAAATGATGGCAGAATTATGCCGGGACTTCAAAATTGAGCATCACAATTCTTCGCCGTACCCTCCAAAGATGAACGAAGTTGTTGAAGCGGCCAACAAAAATATCAAGAAGATTGTACAAAAGATGGTCGTGACCTACAAAGATTGGCATGAGATGTTACCGTTTGCCTTTCATGGGTACCGAACATCAGTAAGGACATCTACTGGGGCAACACCATTCTCACTCGTGTATGGTATGGAGGCAGTCCTACCAGTTGAAGCTGAGATTCTCTCGTTGAGATTCCCTATCTGCCATGGTCAATTGTACCAGAGAAGAATAAAGCGAGCATTTGATCAGAAAGTGCGACCTCGGGAGTATCAAGTTGGTGAACTGGTACTTAAAAGGATCCATCCTCTAAACACAAATCACAGGGGAAAATGGACACCGAACTATGAAGGTCCATTTGTGGTTACAAAGGTTTTCTCTGGCGGAGCCTTAATGCTTGCAACCATGGATGGTGAATATTTTCCAACCCCTGTCAACTCAGACGCAGTCAAAAAATACTTTGCATAAATAGACCCGCTGGACAGAAAAAAGAAAAGTCCAGGCAAAAAAGGGCATCCCGGCGAACCATAAAAACAGAATAAAAAGGTTCGGGCAAAAATTAGGGATAAAAAATAAAAATTGTACACCCGGTGAGTTGAAAATCCGCAAGGACAACTCAGGCAAGAAAGGGTATCCCGGTGGATTGAAAATCCGAAAAGGGCGGTCCACACAAAAGAGGGATTAAGCGAAGACTGCGATCTGAGTCATCTGTACTGCCTCATCGTTTCACTCAAACTAGAAATCTCCAAAGAGTAGGAATCGGTCCAATCATTCTCCTCAGAAAGTGAAGATAATCGGAAAGTCTTGAAGACATACGGGTCGTAGCAGAATTGAAACTTAGTGAAAGGCCGTTTTCACATTGCCATTATGATAGTTTCTTTTCTCAATTTTTAGCGATCACCTCTTTCCAGGGATTGCTTCCTGATGTACTTGCCTACTCTGGGCATTTCAATCAATAAAGTTAATTATTCAGTCAAAAAGCTTCTTATTTGTTTTCATTTTATTGTTTTGTTTACAAAAACGTCCGAATTTTTGATAAAAAAACATTGCATTGTTGAAAACATTGGGGCTTTACAATAACATGCACAGGGAAAACATTTAAAATTGCTTTGAATGTTGATTAACTCTGAACGGTGGATTCAAACCATGCAATCCCCTGGACATATGCGTGCATTTCTTTTGTTGCAGGTGTACATTCAAAAGCCTAACATGGAGTCATTTTCAGCGCCAAGCATTTTTGGGTGCTCCCACCAACAAGTGATGGTTCAGAGTTGGATTTTCTCAGTTGCCGAAGTCATATCCGGCACGGGGAATATGTGCATATCCTTTGCTTGCAGGTAACAGCCTCATACTAGGATCAAAAACAAGATTGAAGCCTTTCTGAGATCATGGCTCGTTTCTTCCAAACAAGTGATCACTTATCCCCATACAGAATGTCGGGGCAATCATGTTCAGGAAAGGGTTCACATGTCACCCTTTTGTCACAACGTTTACTGATTGAGTCCATCATTCGGTCGACAGTCATTCACGACGATTCGATATCGGTGAATTAATTTCAATTGGGTATCGTTGTATCTTATTAAGTCGATTCTCTCATTCAGTACTTCCAACAGCTACAAGCTTTTCTGTGTCGATAACGGTTGCAAATTCCCCAGTAGAGTCGTTTCGCAGACTTTGCAACTAATGTTCGAGACTCAGTGAGTGTCCAGGAGTTGGAAGATGCCAAATCTTTTGTAAAATCCTCTTAGGACGATTTCTTCAGATCAGTCGTGTAATCTGGGGCAAAAGCGAGTTTGTGACCCTCCCAAGCATGGGGCATCTTGAAATCCTTCCGACAAGATGTGGTCCATATCTATTATCCCCAGTAGATTGACATCTCAATTATTGCATTCTAGCTCAAATCTCAGTATTTGTCTAAGAGTTTGAAGATGCTTGGTCTTTTGTAAAATCCTCTTAAGAGACATTCCCCAGCACGAGACGCTTTGAAGCGATTCTCCCCAACAGAGTTTGTTGTAAGCTCATTATCCCCAGTGGAGTCGTCAAACGAAAAGTTTGCCTAACATGGGGCATTATGGATCTTATTCTACGCTCGACAGCTTTGTTCCTCAACAGATTACTATGGATTTGCTTTGTGCTTTCCCAGCAAATCTCTAGGGACTCTTATTCAGCATGTTGCAATGGAATGTCTTCCAACCAGGATTCGCTTATCCCCGACGGAGCAGTTCCGGTCCTCAGCAAGATTGTATCTCTGGCAGTTGTATCCCCATAGAGTTCATCATTAAATCTTGTCAGTAATACTCCTCAGCTGAGTTGTTCTTTCTCCCCGCAGAGGTTTAGCAGATCAACAAAATCTCTTCCTCAGAAGAGTGTTAGTATATTCTTTCCCCAGCCGAGTCAGAAGGCTGATGATCCGTGCAAAGGATCTCAGGTTTGATAGATCCCCAAGCAGAGTTTTAATGACTTTTTTTCCTCAGCAGAACGTCATTAAAAAATTCTCATCCCCAGCGGAGTTGTTATGATCAAAATTCATCCCCAGACAGATGAGATAATTCCTAGCGGAGTCATCACTTCCCCGTATCTCAAAGTCCAATTTATTTTTGGCAAGCGTGTCAATTCAAAGCAGACGGATTGTTCATTTATTCTCCAGCAGAGATATCATCCTTTCAGGAGTATCTGAGGTCAAATCATTGATCATTGTTCCTCAGCAGAGTCAGCAGGGATGTCTGATATGTATGCAGAGCGTAATCCAGTGTTGAATTTTGTTAAAGCCCACCGGCAGCGTGGCAAGCCAGTAGTTGTCTGGCGTCGTTTAAAAGACATTCTTAAAGCCCACCGGCAGCGTGGCAAGCCAGTAGTCATCTGGCGTCGTTTAAAAGACATTCTTAAAGCCCATCGGCAGCGTGGCGAGCCAGTAGTCGTCTGGCGTCGTTTAAAAGACATTCTTAAAGCCCACCGGCAACGTGGCAAGCCAGAAGTCATCTGGCGTCATTTAAAATACATTGTTAAAGCCCACCGGCAGCGTGGCAAGCCAGTAGTCGTCTGGCATCGTTTAAAAGATATTCTTAAAGCCCACCGGCAGCGTGGCAAGCCAGTAGTCATCTAGTGTCGTAAAAAAGACATTGTTAAAGCCCACCGGTAGCGTGGCAAGCCAGTAGTCGTCTGGTGTCGTTTAAAAGACATTCTTAAAGCCCACCGGCAGTGTGGCAAGCCAGTAGTTGTCTGGCGTCGTACAAAAGACGTTGTTAAAGCCCACCGGCAGCGTGGCAAGCCAATAGTCATCTAGCGTCGTTCAAAAGGCATCTCTCCAGCAGTATGGTTATCATCATAGTTTTATTCAGACAGAGTTCATTTGGGTGGGTTTATATCCTTTTTCTTCTTATCCACATAGTGCAAATTTTCTGGTTATTTTTCGGTATTCAATCTCTCCATACCTTGAAAGTCTGAAAGCAACCGCTATTATCCATTAAAGTCTACAGTGATTGAATAGGGGCAGCTGTAATACCCCAAAATTTGCCCTCTCATTTTTCATATCATTTAACATATACTTTCATTGCATTCAATTCAATTCAAGCATAGAAAAATAAAGCATTCATCTTTGCATTCAGCATAGGGCATGTGATCAGTGGTTTTCAGAGTATTGATCATCCAGGGCAAGAGAGCTAGAGTCAAGGGTCTCCCAACAAGCCTCAAAGGTCTTTTATATCATATATCATCCCATTTGATCCCACAAGTCATTGGAAGAAGAGAATTCACCAAGAAGTTGGACAGTTCATCATCTCCTAACCAAAAACAGTCCAAATTAGGGTTTTGGATTCAAGCCCTCTCCTGATGAAATTTTGTTTCAAACTTGATCTCAATGTTTTCTAAATGATGTCGAGTATCTAAGGATGGAAGATTGCCCATTGGTTCATTTCAGAAGAGGTTCAATTGGCCAGTTGCTTGAGAATCAAGAAATTGGGGAAAAAGTCAACTGTGCAGAGGAAAAAGTCAACTCCTGACTTTTTAAGATCTAATTCATGAAATTCAAGGTACATATGTTCATTGGACAAGATTTGATCAAGAAATGATGGAGGAATTATCAAAAATCAAGAATTGTACAAAGTTGCCATTTTTAGAAACTTAGGGTTTCCAAAAATGGCAAGTTTTGGACCATTTGGCACTACACTTTAAGGCATTCTTTCTCTATGATAAAAGCTCCAAACTTCAAGCCCAAGTTGAGCCAATTAAAGATCATATTCCAAGCTTCAAATCCATATAAATAACTCTTCCATTGGATCAAAATTGAGGGAGTTATGGTCAATCAAAGTTTGGTAAAATCAAGGCAAATTGCAAGTCATGGCAAGGCAAGTTCAAGCCCCCAGGCCATAATTTCATCAAACACTTGGTGTGCCAAATGTCAAGCTAGTTTTCTCTATCAAGGAAGCTTCAAATGAAAAACTTTCCAACACCAAAGTTGTTCCTTTCCATGCCATCTACAATGTTCATGTTTATCATTTTTTCATTTGATCAAAGGATGGAGAGTTATGATGGTCCAAACATGAGGCTGTCACACTGAATTTCCACAGGCACCAAGGCCTTGCCTACAGAGCAAGTCACACGCCCATGATGTAGTTTTTATTCCTTGGTTTTCAAGTCATTTTCAAGTGTGTTAAAGGTCTCCATTCAATTCAATTCCCACATCAAACATGTTCCATTATGTTCCCTCTTTCTATGGACACCAAGAACTCATCATTTCATGCACTACATAGAGAGAATTCCTTCCACAAACATCCATTGTTTCATGGATATCATGCTGCCAAAATTGGAATGTCATGACATTGTTGTTATTGATGCAGTTC
Source organism: Lathyrus tuberosus (assembly GCA_022829125.1). Taxonomy (NCBI): domain Eukaryota; kingdom Viridiplantae; phylum Streptophyta; class Magnoliopsida; order Fabales; family Fabaceae; genus Lathyrus; species Lathyrus tuberosus. Next base: position 3,599,277 of record JALAZF010000081.1, read on the forward strand.
ACACGCATACATCAAACACTTCACACCTCCCCACTCTTTACTCCATTGGGACCAACACTATCTTACACTCATGACATGCCATGCTATCATACACCAATGAGGAAAATATAAAGCTTGTCTTGCAATTTTCTGCAGCAACAACCTACATCATCACCCTTCATTCTAAAATCACTCTCATCCATTCTAATCACCACCCTAGCTGCCATGAGCTTCTCCACACCATAACCAAACCTTTCTAACTCGTGGCCTAACTGACATGACTCAGTTAGTTAACTCAAACTCAGTTAACTAACTCAGTTAACTAGAGTCCCAACTGTCAACCACACCAGTTAGATTTCTAACTCAACATATATAAGCAAGCTTCAACAGATTTTGAGAGAGCTTCATTCATTTCTCACATTTGCACAAAATCTTCATCTCAAACTCTCTCTGAACTCTCTCTCCCTCATTGCACGGTTTCTCCATTTTTATTCTTGAATCTTCATCATCAAGTAACATTGAAGTATGGAGACATTGAATAGTGGAATCATCTTCAATTTCAGATCTATTTCCTCTTCATTCTCAAGCATCTACGAGCATTTATTTTGCTCAAACAAGTTCAAGAATTCAAGTTCTCGTCTCTGGTTTTCTGAAGATCCAAAGTTTCTTCAAGTTTCAGGTTCTTATTTCTCAACTTGTTCTTGCACTAATTCACTTTGTTTTAGCTTGTTTTGGTGTTTATGAGGCTTAATAGAAGCAGCGTGAGTAATCTGGCTAGTTGATAGACCTTTTAGAGGTGTAGATCCAAACCTAGGGCAAACTGAAATGCTTCGATTCTTTCTGTGCTTGCATGATTTATGAATTTTAATGCTATATTCGTGATGTGCATGACGCTAGATTTCGAATGATGTATGGTTTGTGAGGTTCTGGGAGGTTTGAGGAATTGCAGGGGACCGGAGATGGCCGGAGAAGATGACCGGAGGTCCTTCTCCGGCCGGTGAGATTGAATTAGGGTTTAATCTTCAGTTTAAAACGTGGTCATCGGATCCTCGTGAGTGAACGGCTAGGATGTTGCCAGCGCATAAATAATGATGTTGTCTCTCACGTGACTTCATTTTGGTCTCAGATGCTTGCATGTGCGTGTGTGTATGGTAATTAACATGTGCTTGCGTTCTCATCCATTAGATTAGTTTACTTTTCTTGATTGATTGTGGCTGATTGATCATGTGGCTTTGATTGCATCCACGTTTGACTGAGTGTACACCATTCCACACACACACATACGCTCTATTGGACTGAACTCATATTGCTATTCACACACCTACCTTTTTCAAGCCCAAATATCTTAAACGTGAAAGTTGCTATGTCTGCACCTCCCTTTTATTTTCTTTTCTATTTTAAATGACTTTTTCATACTGGTTTTATTTTATTCTTTTAAAAATACCAAAATGCATTAAATAATTCTACAAAAATTCATATAGCATCATATTTCATTAAAATAATTTTCTATATTTTTTATTTCTGATTTTAATTGATTTTGTTTATAGTTTCTTAATTTTCTTTTAGTTTCTTTTTTAAATGTTGTTCTTCCTTACACATGCCCATTTCACATTTATTTTTGCATAGTTCTAAATTGCTTTTGCACTCATTCTTTTTTTCATGTCTAAACAATATCTTCAAGCATATAAAATTTTTTTCTCATGTTTTAAAAATCATTTTTGCATAGCTTTTGAACCATGTCTTTGTGCATAATTCATTGTTGACCTAATGTGACTTTGTTGCTTTGTTTGAGCATGCTCATTCTTGAATTTTTGTGTGAGTTTTTGACATGTCTTTAGCTTATGACTTAGGTACATTGTGACCTTATTCCATAATTTTTCCAAGTCTCTTCCTATTTTTTCCTTGTTGATTGATTACATGTGCATTTATGTGCTTCATTGTATGCATATGCTATGGTTTTGTGTCATATTGCCTATGGTCTCTTGAGATGATTGATGTTATCTTTTGACACATGTTTACTTGAATATTATAGGTCCTTCTAGGTTCACTTATAGGTCATTTTGATTTGTGCTTACCTTTGATGTGTGTTATGCATTTTTAACTTGCATTTTTGTCCTAATTCCTCATCTAATTTCTTCTTGTGTTTTACATGATTTGTGTTTGCATTGAGTATGCCATTCCCTTTATATCATTTGCATATCATCAATTGTATACTACTGGTCCACATGTACTCATACTCATTTCACATGTTATGCATCTTTAACATGTAAGTTTGTGCATCTAATTGAAACTTGTTTCTCTCCTTTTCCTTTCTTCTTCATCTATTTTTTATTACTTGAATCATTTCATCCATGACTTGTATGATTGTTCATATGCATCATAATAAATTCATAAATGATGTATGCTTCTGACCTTGACATTTCATTAAGCATAAATACATGTTCATCTTGCACTTTTATTCATTTTTCATCAACTTCTTTCATAGTGTTTTCCTTTGATGTTTAAGACATTGTTTGTGCAAAGTTTGATTGTGTTTGGTACCTTAACTTTAGAGGACTTTCTTAGGGTATAAGTTCTGACTTAGAAACTTTATCAACCCTTAGGACATTTCTTCTTTAGTTCCTAACTTGTTTGATCTTTACTTGTCATTCTTTCTTTATTTCTTTACTTGCAAATTATTTTGCTAACATTTTCAGGGGCTAATGGTAAGTCAAGTGTGTGGGTGTGCACCCACATACAACTTTCTTCCATCTCTTTTAAGCTTTCAATTTGTGTTTGTGATTAGCATCTAATGCTTTCTTTGTTCAATCTCTTCCATTCCCTTTGAGTTCTTAACTTAACTTCAACCTTTGAAGTAAGTTAGAACTCACTTTTCTTTTCTTTTAGACTTAGGTTTCTAAACGACACTTAACCATTAGGAACATCCATGTATGATAACTTTAGGGTTTAAGTCTTAGTCTCCCTCATTAGATTTTACCTTTCTTAACCTTTGAGTCTCTCTTCTTCTCATCTCAAAACAAAAGCAAAAAAACATTTAATAAGGGATTAACGCATATTGTACGTGAGCCTTGCATGTGGGAAATGGAAGGAGGAGGGTTTCCCTCCGCCTTTCTAGAGTGTTTAGCATACGTCCTGTTAGGACGACCATGCGATGCATTCGATCCTATATCATAGACTCGAATGCAATACGTGTTATAAACACAAAAATAATCAAAACACTTCTTCTTAAAAGACAAAAAAAAAACAACAATTTTCTTCTCACCTCCTTCACTCCATTCTTAAGGATTCGTCATGTCCGTTCTACCGCAAACAGGTAACGCCTAAGTCTCCATACAGCGAGCTGCAACACCTAACCGCTGGGACGCGCATATGACGTTTCCATTAAAAAACACAAACAAAGCAATCCTTGTTGAGCCGAACTACGCTTGCTCTGATTCTTCTTTCTTGTCTGATTGAAGATACGTAGGCACGAGATGCGATATCTCGACGAGCAACCTTTCCCCGTAGTCCGTTGAACTACGTTGACTCTGACTTTTCCATTGCACTGAGGGAATACGTAGGCCTAGGACAACGATAATGTCCTATCGAGCCACTTCTTTCTTCTTTTCTTCCCCATTTCCTCGTTCTTTTCCATTCCTGTTCCTTTTCCTTTCCAGTAGCAGCGGAGCTCCAGTCGACGACACCCTTTGATCTAACAGCAAGCGTGGATCCCATCAGGTACGATGGATGCATGGGGGTGCTAATACCTTCCCTTCGCGTAACCGACTCCCGAACCCAGTTCTCTTGGTCGCAAGACCATGCTTTTTCTTTCCCTCTGGTTTACGCAGTGTTTCCTTTCCCTCTCTTGGGATAAATACACATTGCTGGCGACTCTGTTTCCGTGCCACTTTCGCGTTTGTACTTGGATGAAAATCCCGGGAGCGACACCTGTCCTTTGGGACTAAAAAAATTTTGATGGTGACTCTGTTGTATCTTTGAGTGTGCGATTCACTTAGGTATAAACCAGCCATCTTCAGCTGGCGACTCTGCTGGGGAATCCTTGCGCTTGCGAGTTGGGGTCTCGCCTAGTTTTATTTTCTTTTCTTGCTTGTTTGGGTGTTTATCTTTTGCGCTTTACTCGCTTTATTTTACTTACTTTAGCTTTATGTTTATTTACTGCATTTCTTTACTGCTTTGAATATTCTTATGATGCATATTCTGGATATCTGCTATATTCTGCTGTTGATGGGATGGGTAGATATTATTAGAGAGAAAAGTCCTAACACCGGGCTTAGCATACACATAGGCTAGAACGTGGATAGTCGTGAGGCCTGCGTTTCGCGCGTTGGGTTACCACCAGAGCCACATCCCAGATCGTGATTCGCTTGAGAATACTTCCGTCCTATGAGAATTCATTACGGCGGGGTGTTTTCATTCTGAGTCTTATGGTTTGGGAAACCTTTCTAGGGAACACCTTGTTGTGTCTTGATCACACATGTGAGGGGGATGGGTTTTTACAGGAAACCAAGCCACTTCATGCCTTCGTTCTCTCACATACGTCAGATTTTGCACCAACACATCAGATTATGTTGCACTGACACAGAATTATATGCAGATATCCAGATTGTTCAGATTTAATTGTTCAGATAGTACTGGCTTCTTGTTGCTTGTGTTGCATATCATTTCATCATGTAAATTAATTTTTGCATGTGCGTTTCCAGGTATTCGAAGACTTATTCTTTGTTGGCATTATCATAGAGATGAGTACTGGTTGCCGAGGCATTTTTAGCTACAAGTTTGTGGAGCTTAAGTTGAGTACTTTGAGAGGTTTGGCATCTCGTGTGGTTGAAGATAACAGAGGGGTTTTCAAAGACAGTTATGGTAATCTGTTGTCCATCCTCAATACATAAGTCAACATCACCGCCATTCATACTCTAGTTCAGTTCTATGATCCGCCACTTAGGTGCTTCACATTTCAGGATTATCAGCTAGCACCTACACTCGAGGAGTATGTTTATATTCTGGGGGTTGAGATCAAGAAACAGGTTCCTTTTGTCTACACTAGTGGTTGTCCGAAGCTTCCTCTTATTGCTAATGCTCTTTGTATTAGTAAGAAGGATGTGGAGGATAATCTCAAGACCAAAGGGAAGGGTATTCGACGGTTTGCTTCGAAGTTTCTGGTTGACAAAGCCACGTCTTTTGCTGAGGATAGAAACTGGAAGGCTTTCAACGTCGTTCTTGCTTTGCAGATATATGGGACTGTCTTATTTTAGAACATGGAGGATTTCGTAGATCAGGCTCCCATCAGTATCTTCTTGTCTAAGAACCCTGTTCTGACGCTCCTTGCTGATACCTATCATTTTATTCATTCCAGGAATGAAAAGAAGAAGGGAACCATTGTCTGTTGTGCTCCTTTGCTGTACCGATGGTTCATGTCTCATCTGCCACAGAAAGGTCCCTTTATTGAGAATAAGGGTAACTCAAGTGGTCTCAACGAATCATGTCTCTTACTGCTGATGACATTTCCTAGTATTCTCGAGTCTTCGACGATACTATGATCATTCTTCATTGTGGGAAATTCTCCAATGTGCCTCTCCTGGGTACAAAGGGTGGAATTAACTACAATCCGAGACTTGCCTTCCGTCAGTTGAGATATCCTATGGTTGCAGAGCCAAATCCTGAGGTAGTGGAAGAGTTCATATTTAATGAAGGGGTTGATGACATGGGATTACTGAAGAGGTTTAGTGTCGCTTGGACTCAGATTCACTCCGAAGGAAGATCCGTTTTGGGTAAGAAGAATTGCGTAGCCAAGGAAGCTTACACACTTTGGGTCAAAGAGTGCGTCAAAGAGATCTTGTTGCCATTCTATTTCGAGCCTCCCATGAATGCCAAACCTCCTGAACTTGCCATTGTTCCTCCATCTGAAGTCGACCAACTCAAGATGACTATTGAGAAATTAAAGAAGGAGAATGCAGATCTTCGTCTCAACCTTGTTAGAGTCACTTCCGAGAAGGATAGTCTACAGATTAAGCTCCATCAAAAGCACGAGCGCATGCTTAAAGAGGTGGAGGTTGAACAGAACAAGCGAAGGAAAGTGGGTGATGCTTTGAAGAGCACCTATGATGGACTTGCTTCAAAGAAGATACAACTCGCCAATACCCAGTATCAAGCCTATAAGGACGAGTTGAGCTACAAGAAGTAACTTGAAGAGCTTCGAGGGAAGTTATCCAAGTTCAAGACAAAGTGGCAAAGTGAGCAAGACCGTGCTAATCAGTTGGCAAAAGACTTTTCTCAGTGACAAGCTAAGCTCGACAAAGTCTTCAGTGAGATTCAGAAGCTACAAGATCAAGCACATCAGAACCTGGAGCAGATTAGTCAGCTCAACACGAAGAATACCCATTGGGAGCAACAAAGTCGTCACCTGCAAAACCTCTTGGATCAGAAAGAGGCCTCTCTTCAGGATATCCTTCAGGGACCTAACCATTCTTTGCTGCGCAACCTCATGAAGGATGCGAAGTATTGGAGTGAGAGACATGGTCGTCTAGCCAGATTCGCCGAGCACGTGCTAAAGGACTTACCTGGGTTGTTGAGAGATGCATATGCCGATGTGTTGCCACACCATCCTCCTTGGGATGTTTTCCACTTCTTGTCTGTTTGCAGGGTGGTTTTTGATAGGGTTCATGCTGATTTTATAGCCCAAAAGGTAGATAGTTAATTTGTACTTGACTTGTACTTCTTTCTTTTATTGTTGAATGAATGAATGAAGTTTCTTGCCAATCTTATCTTTGCACCTTACTTGTATGCTTTATGATTATTGTCAACAAAGATAAGTTTAAGAATTCCTAGAATTTAAAACTGTATTTTTGCATGTATAACATACATTCATTTGCACACATATGCACGTCCCTGCATCCGAAAAGTCGTTGCTTATCCTTGTCCGTCTTTCGCTTATAGCAAGACGATGACTCGACATCGGTATTTCACTCGATCAAGCAAATCCAGAATCATGGCTGACTTCGAAGCTGAGAACGCTGCCTATAAGGAAACTGTGCTCAATTCCAAGGTTAGATGGATCAATTTCAGACAAACATGGATGCTATCATGGAACTCCTTCATGCCCAGAAGGATGCCCCTGCTGCTGCCACTGTTGTTGCAACTGCCACTGATGCAACTGTTGTCACTCCTGTTGTGACTGCTTCTTCTATTGTTACAGCTACTCTTAGTGTTGTTCCTCCTCTTGCAACTGTTGAAGTGCCAGTTGAACCTGTGATTCAGTCTGTTGTTCATCCGTCGAATTCTCAGTTTGGTATGAACAAAATGCCTCATGCTTTTCCTTGGGGTATGTCTCCGAATTACACTCCTCAAATTGTAAATAACGGTGCCTTCGTACCGTATAAGCCTTTTGTTACACCCATGCCTAATGGAAATGCTGCTGCATATCCCTGGGGTATGCCTACTCCAGTTCCACCTCCGATAGTGAATGATGATCATGAGAATCTCCAGGTTCAGACGAGTCAGATGCCTAGGTTGGCTGACATTGAAACTCCTAATGAAGAAGAGCATGTGTATAGAGGTCCTCCTTTTCAGATTCCAGTTTCATCCCAAGCTGCTCAAACGGCTGTTCAGAATGTTCATTCTGGAATGCTCTACCCTAGGGCATCCTCAGCTGCTGTGATACCTCCTCCGAATTATCCATTTGGTGTTTAGATGGGTCAGAATGCTGGTCAGATGGTTAATCAGGGATTGGTATATCCTTCTCAGTTTGCTACTCCGCAAGTACACGCTCCAGCCGCATCTCAGCTGCCAAATCCTCAGATTCTTGTCAGGCCCACTAATCAGAATAGACCTTCTAAGTACAAGTTGTTGGAAGACCGTATCATAGCTATTGAAGGGTTTTCTGCTTTTGGCATGGAGGCCAAGGACTTATGTTTGGTTCCAAATGTGGTACTGCCGCAGAAATTCAAAATACCTGAGCTTCCAAAGTATAAAGGTTTGAGTTGCCCACGTAGTCACATCACTATGTAACTGCAGGAAGATGGCATCCTATATTGATAATGATGAATTGCTAGTTCATTGTTTTCAAGATAGTTTGTCTGGTGCTTCATTGGATTGGTACATGGGCTTGGAACGCAGCAAGATCCGTACTTGGAGGGATCTGTTTGAAGCATTCTTGAAGAAATACAAATACAATCTTGATATGGCTCCTACCAGATTGCAGTTGTAAAACCAGTCTCAACGCTCAGCTGAAACATTCAAAGAGTATGCACAAAGATGGCGGGAGATTGCATCTCGTGTACGACCTGCTCTATCTGACATTGAGTTGGTTGATATCTTCATGGGTACATTTCAAGGATCCTATTATGAGAAAATGGTGGGTAGTTCTTCATCGTACTCCGCTGATGTTGTAACCATTGGTGAACGAATTGAGAACGGGTTGAAGACTGGAAAAATTTCTAGAGCTGCTTCCCAGCAGCCGTCCAATAGAAAATCTCAGAAAAGTCAGTCCAAGAAAAAGGAAGGTGAAGCCAATGCTGTGACAGCTCAAGTTTCTCCTCAGTATCAAACTCCCATGGCTCCCATGCCATACTATCCATACCCATGCATTGCTGCTGCACAATATCAACAACCTCCATACCAGTATCATCTGCAACAACCAGTTCAGAATGCTCAGAATCAGCAATAACCGCAACGTCAGCAACAGAATCAACAGAACAACAAAAATCAGCAGAATCAAAACTGTCAAAACAACAACAATCAAGGAAACCGTAAGCGTCCGAATTTCGACAGAATTCTGGTGTCATACACTGAATTGTTCCCTTACTTGGTTCACCAAGGAGCAATTGTTCCCAAGAAGATCGCGCCTGCAATTCCTCCATTCAACCCGAAACATAATCCGAATGCGTCCTGTGCTTATCACGCTGGATACATAGGACATGTGACAGAGGACTGTTTTGTTTTCAAAACTAAGGTTTAGGAACTCATTGATCGGAAGATTTTGACTTTTGTTGAGGAAGGTCCTAACATTCAACACAATCCATTACCTAATCACGGTGGAACTGCGGTGAACATGCTTGAGGATAATCCAAAGGCTAGATTGATCATGGATGTCGACGAGGTAAAGACCCCGATGACTGTTGTTTTCAAGAGATTGAATGAACATGGGTTGTTGAAAGGGCTGCATGGTAAGTGTCAGATTTGCGACGATAATCCCAACCAGTGTCGGAGGCTGAAAGGTTGTGTCCAAATTTTGATGAACCGAGGTGAGGTTCAATTTGCCAGATCTAAGCATGCTGAAGAAGTTGCTACCATCGAGCCATGCACTATCGTCTATTGGAAGGTTCCTGTTGAATCTCCTAAGAAGAAGATATATCTTATTGTTTTTTTTCCACCAAAGCCATTTTCGTATCAGAATTCTAAGGAGGTACCTTGGAGATATGGATCTACTGTGTTTTTTGGAGGTCAAGAGATAAGGTTTGTTGAGTCTGAGATTGTGAATGTTACGACCATTGGAGGTATGACTCGTAGTGGACGTGTATTTGCTCAAAAGGTCACTACAAAGCTTGTTCAAGTTCCAACTGTTCTGCCTCCCAAGGAGAAGCCTGCATCTAAAACCCCTGTTGTTCAACAAGGGGCATCTACTACAGTACCAGTGCCAACTATTTCGTCTGAGGATGTTGCCAAGAACAAGGAAACAACTGATGATCAAGAGTTCCTAAAGTTGATCAAGAAAGTGACTTTAAAATTGTGGATCAGCTGGGGCAGACTCCCTCGAGGATCTTAATCTTTTCCTTACTCATGAGCTCACCCGCGCACAGATAAGCTTTGTTGAAGGTCTTGAACACTGCCTACGTGATGCATGATATATCCGTTGTCGAGTTCGATGATGTAGTGGCCAATATAACTGCAAGTCGATACCTGGGTTTTAATGAATCAGAATTACCTCCTGAAGGAACTGCCCACAACAAAGCACTACACATATCCGTAACCTGCATGGATGCCTTGTTATCTCGTGTTCTGGTGGACACCGGTTCTTCTCTTAATGTGATGTCTAAAGGCACATTGAGTCAATTACTGGTAGAAGGAAGCGAGATGAGGCCAAGCGCTTTGGTTTTCAGAGCATTCAATGGTTCTTGAAGACAAGTCATTGGAGAAGTGGATTTACCCATCAAGGTTGGACCGCATTTGTTCACCATTACTTTCCAAGTGATGGATATCAATCCCGCGTACAGTTTCCTATTGGGTCGCTCGTGGATTCACGCCGTAGGAGCAGCTACTTCCACTTTACATCAGAAATTGAAATTCATGTTCGACGAGCAGCTAGTCATCGTCTGTGGTGAAGAGGATCTGATTGTAAGTGAGTTATCATCTTTTTGATACATCGAGACCAAAGAAGGCATAGTTGAGGTGCCGTTACAGTGTCTTGAGTTCGAAGATGTCAGTTGTGCTTTAAATAACCAAAGTAGATCACCGCAAGTGACTTTAGCATCTGCCAAGAGTGCTAAAGAGGCCGTCGAGAAAGGTGCCTTGCCAAGATGGGGGCATGTGATTGATGTGGTTGAAAAGCATGATCGTTTTGGATTGGGTTATCGTCCTGGTCGACAATCTAACATGCATGGTCAGAAGCAGTGCAATTTGACCAAGTTCAGTAGCGCGGGTTTTCAAAAGGGTGACATCGTGGCTGTCATTGAGGATGCTGGTCCTAGCAACCGGGTTTCAAGCTTTGTGCGCAAGTGCCTGCCGGGTTTCGAGCTCAACAATTGGACATCTACTGTGATTCGTGTGGTTTTTCCAACAAACATGTAATGCATTTTGTTTTCTCATTCCCCCGTCCTCGCCCGAGACAAGTGTATAGCTTGTAATGGGCCTCACGCTTTTGCAATATTATGTGATCAATAAATACATTTTTTTTCGCATTCAAAATCATGCTCTATTTTCTTTCTTTATTTTACGTTTTCACAAACAAATGGAAAAAGTTTCTTTTATTTTTTACCTTTCAAAATAGCTCATTCTAAACATATTCATAAACATGCAGAACTAATAAATGCATTGGTAACAACATGGCAAACGTCCATGGTAATTCTGGGATTCCAATCAACCAAGCCGAAGAAGATGGTGAGGAAGATTGTGAGTTACAGGCTGAACTAGCAAGGCTCCTTGAGCACGAGCATAAAGAGATTCATCCCCACAAAGAGCCAGTGGAAGTTGTTAATCTCGGTAGTGATGAGGTCAGAAGAGAAGTCAAGGTTGCCACATCCCTCACAAAGCATGTACACTCCGAGTTGGTCAAGTTATTGAAATAGTATGTTGATATCTTTGCCTGGTCTTATCAAGATATGCCTGGGTTGGACACCAACATCGTTGAACATCACTTACCACTTAAGCCCGGATGTCCTCCTGTCAAGCAGAAACTCAGGAAGACTAGCCCCGACATGGAACTTAAGATCAGGGAAGAGGTAAAGAAGCAGCTTGATGCTGGGTTCCTCGCCACTTCCGAATATCCTGAATGGATTGCCAACATCGTCCCAGTTCCAAAGAAAGACGGGGAGGTCATAATGTGTGTGGATTATCGAGATCTCAACAAGGAAAGCCCAAAAGATGACCTTCATTTGCCTCATATTGATGTCTTGGTGGATAACATAGCGCAGTTCTCTGTCTTTTCCTTCATGGACGGTTTCTCAGGATACAATCAGATCAAAATGTCCCTAGATGATATGGAAAAGACTACTCTCATCATGCCATGGGATACATATTGTTACAAAGTCATGCCATTCGGTTTGAAGAATGCAGGGGCAACATACCAATGTGCCATGACAACCCTCTTTCACGATATGATCCATAGAGAGATTGAGGTTTACGTGGACGATATGATTGCCAAGTCCAAAACAGAAGATGGTCATCTGGTTCATCTGAAGAAACTGTTTGACAGACTCCGAAAGTTTAGACTGCGGTTAAACCCTGTGAAGTGTACCTTCGAAGTTCGATCGGGTAAACGGCTGGGCTTTATTGTGAGTCAGAAAGGCATTGAAGTTGATCCCGACAAGGTTCGAGAAATTCAGAACATACCGCCTCCCAAAACATAAAAAGAAGTCTGTGGCTTTCTGGGCAGACTTAATTACATTTCAAGATTCATTTCTCACTTGACGGCTACCTCTGAACCGATGTTCAAATTACTAAGAAAAAATCAATTGGTCGAATGGAACAATGATTGTTAAGAAGCAATTGACAAAATAAAATAATATTTGCAAGAACCACCGATCTTAGTACTGCCGGTTCCTGGTAGGCCTTTAATCATGTATCTCACTGTTCTCGATGAATCAATGGGATATGTATTGGGTCAACATGACGACACTGGCAGAAAAGAACATGCAATTTACTATCTGAGCAAAAAGTTCACTGATTGTGAGACCAGATACTCACTATTAGAGAAAACTTGGTGTGCTCTGGTTTGGGCTGCTCGACGCCTAAGATAATACATGATTTTCCATACTACTTTGTTGATATCCAAAATGGATCCGATAAAGTACATATTTGAAAAGCCTGCTGTCTCTGGAAGGATTACTCAGTGGCAGATGCTGTTAACTGAGTATGACATCCAACATGTTACCTAGAAAGCAATAAAAAGGAGCGTCTTGTCTTACTACCTTGCTCATCAACCTGTAGAGGGTTATCAAAAAATGAAGTTTGGTTTTCCCGATGAGGATGTTTTGTTTATCAGAGATTATGAGACTCCAGACCCTGACATAGGACCCCAACCAGGGGCGCGATGGACGCTCGTGTTTGATGGTGCTTTCAATTCTAAAGGTCGCGAGATTGGTGCTATCCACACCTCTCCAACAGGTTTTCACCTCCCTTCACTGCCAGATGATGCTTTGCATGCACCAATAATATGGCTGAATACGAAGCATGTATCTATGGTATCGAAGCGGCAATTGACATGACAATCAAGATTCTTGAGGTCTATGGAGATTCTGCTTTGGTTATTGGCTAAGTCAGAGGGAACTTTGTGACTCGGGATTCCAAGCTGGTTTCGTACCAACAACACATAGCGAAATTGATTCCTTACTTTGATGAGATTTCTTTTCATCATATCCCTAGAGAGGAAAATCAACTAGCTGATGCACTTATCACTTTAGCATCTATGTTCAAGGTCAAGTTGAAGAATGAAGCTTCTTCTATCTGCATTGATCATTTGAACGAAACAGTAAATTATTTAGCAATCAAGGACGAGTCTGATGACAAGCCTTGGTTCTACGACATTAAGAGATATATGGAAAAACAGGAATATCCCGAGGGTATTACCATCACTGACAAGAAAGCTCTTAAGCGGCTCTGCGCCAAATTCTTCTTAAGTGGTGGTGTACTGTACAAGAGGGCTCTGCGCCAAATTCTTCTGCGCCAGATGCGTGGATAGACAAGAAAGCAAACACGATAATAAGGTCCATACATGAGGGCTACGAGGGTGTACATGCTAAAGGTCTTACTATGGGTAAGAAGATCCTTCGAGCTGGGTATTACTGGACAACAATGGAGGTAGATTGTTACAACTTTACCAAAAGATGTCACAAGTGCCAAATCTACGGAGACAAGGTCCATGTGCCTCAAACTCCATTGAATTTTTTGACTTCACCTTGGCCATTCTCTATGTGGGGTATAGATATGATTCGAATGATCGAGCCGAAGGCTTCCAACGGTCATCGATTTATTCTAGTTGCTATCGACTACTTTACCAAGTGGGTTGAAGTTGCTTCTTACGCAAAAGTTACACGTCAAGTGGTTTCCAGATTTATCAAGAAAGAGATAATTTGTCGCTATGGCATTCCTAGCAGCATTATCACTGACAATGCAAGCAACCTACACAACAAGATGATGAAGGAGTTGTGTCAAGAATTCAAGATTGAGCACCACAACTCTTCAACTTACCGGCCCAAGATGAATGGTGTCGTCGAAGCAGCAAACAAAAACATCAAGAGGATTGTCCAAAAAAGGTCAAGACTTACAAGGATTGGCATGAAATGCTTCCCTTTGCACTGCATGGCTATAGAACTCCAGTTCGTACTTCTACTGGGGCAACTCCGTATTCGCTTGTGAATGGTATGGAGGATGTTCTGCCTATTGAAGTCGAGATTCCTTCGCTCAGAGTCATCATGGAAGCAAATCTTGATGAAGCCGAATGGGTTCAATCCCGATACAACCAGCTGAATCTCATCGAAGAAAAGCGCCTTACAGCCATTTGTCATGGTCAATTGTATCAGAGACGCCTCAAGCGAGCTTTTGACAAGAAAGTTCTCCCACAAGCGTTCTATGAAGGCGAACTCGTGCTCAAGAGATATTCACTAGTTCACACGGATCCACGAGGCAAGTGGACTCCCATTTACGAAGGACTCTTTGTTGTCAAGAAGGCCTTCTCAGTTGGAGCCCTGATCCTCACCACCATGGATGGGGAGGAGTTGCCATCGCCCGTGAACTCCGATACAGTCAAAAAATATTATGCCTGAAAAAAATGGATAAGAGCCCGCTAGATTGACATCCGCAAGGACAATCTAGGCAAAAATGGGCGTCCTAATGGACCAAAAAAAGAGATGTTCATACAAAAGTTAGGGACAATGAAAAAAACAATAACAGTCCGCTAAGTTGAAAACCCGAAAGGGCGACTTAGGCAAAAATGGGTATCCCGGTGGACGAAAAAATAGAAAACATGTCCATGTAGAAATTAGGGATAAAGGCATTTGACTGTGAACACTTGAGCCTCTCTTCATCATAGCTGGACCTCAAATGGTAACAGAGCAGTCAAATCATCATCAACTGGTGCAAGGCGTTGGAACCTAGACTTACAATGGATGGTAACCAATGTTGTAATCAATGAAGATCATGATTTCCCTTTGCCATTTACATTTTGTTTTTCAATTTTATTGCGAACTTCTTCATTAAGGATTTTTGCATCCTTGTACACATCTTATGTACACATGTTTCACATTTAATAAAAATGCATTATTCAATTTCTCAATTGTCTTCTTTCCAGTATTTTGTTTGCAAGATAAATGATTATTTATGATCACATAATACTATAAAGCATTGAGAATAATAAAAAGCTAAAATCAATAGAGAAAGCATTATACATTGCATATTTTACTGGTAAATCATGCAGGATAATCGGTAATGTCCATTGGCAAGCCTAATGCCCGACTCTCACCGTGATGGTACTTTAAAGAAGTTGTTGTTCCCTCAGCAGAGCCATCATTTCCTCAGCAAGCGCCATTATGGTTCTCCGGAAAGGTGGATTACCTTCCATTTCCCCAACAGATCCATAGGATTCACAGTAAAGTTGTCATAATGTACCTTGAGAAGAGACTTGGTTGTTCTTTTCCCCAAAACGGGTTGTGCATCATTCCTAGCATGTAAGAACTGTCACGCACCAGCAGCGGTACGACTTAGTTCCTCGTCCTCTGCAAGCAGAGAAGATCCTCCGAGCCTTGTGAATTCCCTACAGCAGAGTCAGTGGTAGCCTGGAAATCAGAGTTTTGCTGATTTCATTCCCCAGTCAGAGTAAGTCATGGTGGAAAGATTGGCCTGATCCTCTCACCCCGACAATGACTATGGTGATGGTTTAGAAATCTGAGATTTCTCGGTTTCTTCCCCAGCGGAGTCTTCACCATTTTTAGGCTTTTCTACAACGGAGTTGTCACTTATTGCGGACTTTCTATCCAGCAGGCCATCTTCATCTGTGGGTCCTCTCCCCGACCGAGGATGTCGAGTTCGTTTTGCTACAATCTCTGCCTAACCGCCGCATAATACATTGACTCGCACCTCTGCATTACATGATATCAAGCATCATGTAGAACGTATACATAGCATATGCATCAAGCATACTCCCTTTATTTTGGCCTGATTCATCTCCCCAACAGATATTCAGCCAAACTTCAAACGCTCTCAAAGCACTTCTCTTTTGTCGCCGTCGGCCAAATTTTCGAGCTACTCTTTTATTTAATCCCCTTCTACCTCAAATCATCGAAAAGCTGACGCAATTCATACATTCAGGTCCAAAAGGATTAAATAGGGGTAGCTGTCATAACCAGAAATTTGACCTCCTTATTTTGCCTTTTGCATAAGCACGTGCATTCGCATCGCCGGCATACGCATTCTCACTTTTTCGCTATGTGTTTCTTGTTGCAGGATCCTCAGGTTTTTCAAGTCCGGTTAATCAAATCTTTACAAGATCATCACATCATCAAAACAAGCACAAAACGAGGGTTTCCATGAATATTTATAAAAACAAGAGGTGGAAAATCGAAACCGGGACCTCAACACTTGTTTTCGAGTGATCTGAGTAATTTTTGCCTAGAGTAACCGGTTACTCAATATAGGGTAACCGATTACTCAGTATAAATTTGCAATTTCTGTTGCATTTTGGGACACCAACCATGCACGCACTTTGGTCTTTGATTCTACATTATTCTAGCAGCAGGTGGAATATTCTAGACTCTTTAAGTGATCCATGAGCATTTACTACAATGTTTCCTCTCTATTCAGAACTACCATGCACCTCATTTTCATAAATGGTGAACCCTTGGATGTGAAGCTTACATTGGGATTGTTACCGAGTTAACTTCATAACTAACCGAGTTAACCGCTTGACTCGGTGAGTCAAGTGTAACTAACTCCTAGCCTAATTCCAAACCACCCAAAGCTAATTCCTAGCCTAATTCCAAACATCTCACAATCCAAACCAAAAGTCTACATAAACAAGCCTTCATTCACTTTTTCAAGGATCGAGGATCCACAATCCACATTCTCTCAATCATTTCACACAAATCTCTCACACGTCACTCTTAACTCTCTCATATTCTCTTTGAATTTTTATGTAACATCTTCATCTTCATCTCAATTTTCTTCCCAAACCTCACTATAGCTCTTCACCATTGAAGATTAATCACTTCTACATTGGAAATAATTATTTCTTGAGCTTAACCTTCATCATCTTGCAATTATACTTGAATTTCTGGAGTTCACTAGCTTTTGGATTCATTTCAAGTGTTTATTTCAAGATTCAACGGTCCGAATTCGTATTTTGGAGTTTCGTCGCAATTTGCTCGGTTTCGATACGTTTCGGCTATAATTGAAGATTCCTCTAGGTTTCTTTAATTATCTTCATCAAGATCACTTTGCAACAATCACCAAGCCAAATCTCCGGCTTGTAGGTTGGTAGATCTCACTCATTTTACTGTTTCGAGCATTTTCGTATCATTCGCGATGTAGTTGTGATACTTTTTTTTAGTGTGAATTGATTTTGCATTGCTTGATCCATGATCTTGATGTGTTAATTGATTCCATCACTGCTCATTTGTGGTTTTCAAGCTTGATTTTCACGTACAAATTCATACCCTAGCATGTGGTGATTTAAACAAGTGATTTGGATGCTTTAAGTGTTTTTTCAAAAGCTATTTTTGCTACTGTTGCAGTGGTAACCGCTTACGCAATAAAAGATAACCGGTTACTCTTCACAAAATTTGCACCAGTGTTGCCTTTTTCAACTGAGTAACCGGTTACTCAACATAAGGTAACTGGTTACCCTTCACAATTTTCCACAGATTTGCTATTTTTCAAGCAAGTAACTAGTTACCCATTCTGAGGTATTCGGTTACCACTGTAACAGAGTTCCATTTTAGTGTTTTTTCAAGTGTGTTTGCCATGCTTTCTTCTTCTAACTTCCATGTAATGATATGTTTGATTTTTATGGATGTTTTAAGTGACATTTAACTTCTGTTTGAAGCATATTCATGAACTTTCGATGCACGCTTTCGATTATTCAATTTGTTCATATTCTTAACATTGCATACACATGACCATTCTTGCACAATTTTGCTCATATAATGACATGATTTATGTTGCATTCTAAATTTCATTTGGTATTGTTTTGCACTCTCTTTAGTTAAGTTTGTTCTTCATGGACAAGCTTAATCTTGTATAATCAACAATACACCTTTTACTTTAATAATTTTTTATTCATTTGGAAAATTATTAGCATTTGCTTTCCTTTGATTAATTAATTGAAACTTTGTTTCGATTATTAATATTCCCTTTGGCGTTTCTCTTTAGGCTTCCTCTAGAGCTTTCTCTCTCTTTCACCCGCGAAGTCGGAGTTTCGCGCGACACTGGAGCATTGTACAACTTGGAGCTGTTACGCTGTCTGTTTCAACTTCTGCACTACACCCTGCGTGTTAGAGAAGGAATGAGAAGGGAGAATTCCTACTCTCATTCTGACTACTTCAGGTAGGGGACGAATGACCCTGAGTCTGGCTTAGTCACCTCTATCTCCAGGAGGTAGCGTATCTCTCATCCCCAGTCGAGTCGATTTTTGATCACTCCTATCTCTTGCAATCTCTTTTGGTCAATCACCACGTTCTTGGTTAAGATCATTTTCTTTGGTTTAACAAACTCTCTTTGTTTCAATACCCTGCTTCCTTTTCTTGTGGTCAATCATTGCTTTTTGATTCCCCAGAAGAGTTTCATTTCTTTTTTCGGTTAAACACAATCTTTCTGTTAAAACCGAGTCCCCAGGAGTTCGTAACCTTCTCTTAGTTCTTCTCCTTTATTTGGTTAATCACTGCCTGTCAGTTAAAACACCAATTTGCACGTCTTCTTAGTTAACCATAGTCTCTCTGTTAACACACTGAGTTCCTCTGGGATTAATCACCTTCTCTTGGTTAATCACCCATTCTTTCAGTTAACCACAACCGGTCTGTTAAAACACTGAACCCCTTTTGAGTTAATCACCTCTCTTGGTTAATCACTCGTTTCTTTTCGGTTAATCACAGTTTTTCTGTTAACACCGATTCCTCGGCGGCTAGCAATCTCTTTTGGTTCAATATTCCTTTTGTTGGTCAAGTACTGTTTGTTCAGTCGGTATCAACATCCCCTTTGGGTCACAACCTTCGCTTGGTTCTACACCCTTTTTGTTGGTTTATCACAGTTTATCTGTTAAAACCTTTATCCCCGCAGAGTTGCAATCTTTGTTTTTCTCGGTTAACCATTGTTTATCAGTTAATATACCGAAACCCTTTTAGAGTCGAACACCTTCTCTTGGTTCAGTACTCTCTCCTTTTTGGTTCATCACAGCCTGTCTGTTATCTTTTTTTCTTCGGTTAATCACTTCCAGACAGTTAACGTACCGAATCGTGTTTCTCTAGGTTTTGACACCATTCCTTTCGTTTTTCCCCAGCGCGGCCACTCTTTCTGTTCGGGTTTCCCCGATAGAGTCCCTTTTTCCCCATCAGAGTTTTTAATCTCCGGTTAACCACTGCCAGTTAGTTAATATACTGAGCCTTTGTCCTTTTGATCCCCAGTAGGGTCGCCACCCTCTGGTCCCCTGCATTGTCGGTTTGTTCTCTTACCTCCCTAGTGGAGTCTCTTCAATCTTTTTTCATCAATTCTCCTTTCTTGGTTTCCCCACCATTTATTTGAAATCCCTAGTGGAGTGTCCTTCTTCTTTATGCTCTTAGTTTTGACACCGCTTTCCTTTCCTTTTTTCGTCTTAGTTCCCCGAACTACGGAAGCTCTGATTCTGCATTCTTTCGAATGTATGATACGTAGGCACGAGATCGCGATGATCTTGGCGAGCACACATCCACCCTTCCACCTTTCTTCCTTTCCCCTTCCCTGGTTCCATGAACTACGGAAGCTCTGATTCTGTATTCTTTCGAATGTATGATACGTAGGCACGAGGGCCCTAATCCTCCGCGAGCACTTTTCTTACTTACTTTCTTTCTTTCTTTTTTTCTTTTCGCCTCTTTCCTCATTCTTCTTTTAGCTAGAATCCTTTAGATAGATAAACGATCCAAGCCTAGAAGCAAGCAAAATGGTTCCCGTCGAGTACGACGGATGCGTTAGGTGCTAGTACCTTCCTTTTGCATAACCGACCCCCGTTCCTGTTTCTCTTCCCCTTGGGTTTTATCGATATTTTCCATGTCCTTTGGGACTTAATAAATTTCGGGGCGACTCTGTTGTATTTTTGAGTGTGTGATTCACTCAGGTTTAAACCAGCCATCTTCAGAACCAGGGGAGGTTGTTGGAACTCAATTTCAAGCAATCTCGATGAGCAATGAGAATTACCAAGAGAAAGGAACATTGATTTCCTCATATAATGATGCTCTCAAAGTAATAGGGAGTAGTGACATAAAAGGATGAGGACAGATTGTAATTCCTATTGATAACAAGACAAGAAAAGGTCTTGGTTTCTCTCCGACCTGTACCCAGACTACGAAGAAGGATGAAAGTTTTTGTCCCATTCTGGATTTCTTCCACAGCGGAGGCTTCCTCCACCCAGTATCTCAAGAAGTCCACACCATCGATTAAAACAACTCCTCCGATACGGATGAGGAGTGGAAGTCTTATCTCAATGATGAAGGTTATATATCTCAGGGGGAAATGTACCTACCATTCTGCTCTCCAAAGCAGGGCCAAAGATATATACCAATATCAGATGTCAGAATGATCTATGGAGATTGTGATCCCGAAGGATGTTGTGCTCCACCCAACTCATTAGAGGAAGACAATCTGATGAAAGACAACTTTGACTACGATTATTATAATCCCCTAGATGACTTGCCTATCTGGAAGCCATACACGGAAGACTCGGGGTAAAAGAGTCAGCCGGACAATGCCTATCAACTGAGTAATCTTGAAAAGAATACCCATGTTCCCACAGAGTCATGGAATCCTTACTCAGAACATTCCGAAAATGTCTGACACCATGGTGATGAATTTGCAAAGATTACAGGACAAGAATTCATTAACTATGCATTTATTGAGGTCAACGTCATTAAGGAAGATGACTCATCTATGCCCACAGAAACCTGGGATACCTTGGGGCAGCCAAGCGAAAATTATGACTTTCTAGTCAAATACACTGCTCCTGAAAGCTTTCGCATCAGATACGAGGACATCCAGCCAATTGGATAGGGAGATCCTCTTGAGAGTGAAAACACTATGGAAGATGCAACAGAAGAGTCCTCTTATGATAACTCTGCATGGGAAGAAGACTCCAGTGATCCTACTCCACCAGAAATCAGTGACATTTCTGAAGACAAACCAAGCAGGGAAGTACCAGACTTTGTGATTCACAGAGGAGCTCGTCGCCATAGGGTTGCAGACAATGTCTCGAAACTCGTCCATAAGTCGAAGTAATTACCATATTTGTTTTGACCTTTCACTTTGCCCGGGTGAAATGGATGTTTTATAGGGCTTACTTTTCTATAAATGTCCCTCTCCGCTTCGTCCAAAGCTGTAGACTTTTGTTTTATAGGGTTGTGTTTCAAAAATCGACAAATCATGAAATAAATAATGTCATTCTGAATTCCCGCATTTAGTGTTGTTTTCACTTTTCGTTTTTCAAGAAAATGGTAATCCTAAAAAACAACCAAAAATAAAAACAAGCATTTTCAGAAAATACATTTCACACACTTTTGCATTCTCTCTGTCTTTTCTAAAAAAGGAATCATCACGTCATGCAGATTGCTTGTTTTAGATCCCATTGAAACATACAATCCAATGCCTTCTCCTAACTTTGAATTCCCAGTATTTGAAGCTGAAGAAGAAGAGGACAGAGAAATTCCATAAGAGATCTCCCGATTACTCAGACAAGAGGAAAGGTCTATTGAGCCTCACAAAGAGCCGTTGGAAATGGTCAATTTAGGTTCAAAAGAAGAAAAGAAAGAAGTTAAGATTGGAGCACTGCTCAGTCCAACTGTCAAAAAAGACATGATAAAACTTCTCAAAGAGTTTCCAGATGTATTTGCTTGGTCCTACCAGGACATGCCAGGGTTGGATACCATCACCGTGGAACACCACTTACCATTGAAACCAAAATGTCCTCCAGTAAAACAAAGACTAAGAAGGACTCATCTAGATATGGCCATAAAAATTAAGGAGGAAGTGCAGAAGAAAATCGATGCAAGTTTCCTTGCCACCTCAGAATATCCTCAATGGCTAGCCAATATAGTGCCAGTTCTAAAAAAGGACGGAAAAGTCAGAATGTGTATGGACTATAGGGATTTGAACAAAGCTAGTCCAAAGGATGACTTCCCCTACCACACATTGACATGCTGGTAGACATCACAACAAAATTCAAAGTCTTCTCCTTCATGGATGGATTCTGGGGCTATAATCAAATTAGAATGGCACCAGAAGACATGGAGAAAACGTCATTCATCACCCCATTAGGAACCTTTTGTTATAAGGTAATGTCGTTCGGTCTGAAGAACGCAGGGCAACCTATCAAAGGGCCATGTCAACTCTTTTTCACGACATGATGCACAAAGAGATCAAAGTGTATGTCGATGACATGATTGCCAAATCTAAAATAGAAGAAGAGCTTGTGGAACACCTATCAAAGTTATTCAAGCATCTGAGAAAATACAAACTCCGCTTGAATCCTAATAAGTGCACATTCGGTGTTCCCTCAGGAAAACTCTTGGGATTCATTGTCAGCCAAAAGGGAATTGAGGTTGATCCCGACAAAGTCAAGGCCATTCAATAAATGCCTTCTCCAAAGACCAAAAATCAGGTTAGAGGATTTTTGGGACGTCTCAATTAGATATCAAGATTCATATCCCTCATGACCGCGACATGCGCGCCGATCTTCAAACTACTCAGAAAGAACCAAAACTGTATATGGACAGAAGATTGCCAAATAGCTTTCGACAGCATCAAAAAATATCTGTTGAACCCACCGATTCTGACTTCTCAAGCGGAAAGAAGACCACTGATCATCTACTTAACAGTCTTGGAAGACTCCATGGGCTGTGTGCTTGGCCAACAAGACGATACAAAGAGAAAAGAGTCCACCATTTACTACTTAAGCAAGAAGTTCACAGACTGTTAAACTCGATACACTAGGCTCGAGAAAACTTGTCGCGCTCTGGCTTGGGCAGCCAAACATCTCCGCTAGTACATGATTTGTCACACTACTTGGTTAATATCCGAAATGGACCTGATCAAGTACGTATTTGAAAAACCTGCTCTCACGGGAAGGATTTCCCGTTGGCAGATGTTGTTATCAGAATACGACATCGAGTATCATGCTTGGAAAGCCGTCAAAGGAAGTATTTTAGCCGATCATTTGGCTCATCAACCGATTGACGATTAGGAATCAGTCGGATTTGACTTCCCAAATGAAGATGTCATGTACTCGATGGAACGATGTACCCAAGATCAGCATAATGCACCTTGATAAACCTGCTTACATATTTACAGTTGAAGCAGTCATATATGAAAAACCATGGTATCATGATATCAAGTGTTTCCTTCAAAGACAAGAGTACCCGCCTAGGGCATCAAGAAAAGATAGGAAGACTCTTAGAAGATTGGCTGGAAACTTCTTCCTGAACAGTGATACACTCTATATGAGAAACTTTGACATGGCTTTGCTCAGATGCATAAACAAACAAGAAGAAAATGTGTTAATGAAAGAGATTCACGAAGGATCCTTTGGCACTCATGCCAATGGATATACAATGGAAAGAAAATTTTTGAGAGCAGGATATTATTGGCTGACAATGGAATCTGATTGCTACAAGTACATAAGGAGGTGCCACAAGTGTCAAATATACGCAGACAAAATCCATGTACCGCCAACGCATCTCAAAGTTCTTTCTTCTCCATGGACTTTTTCTATGTGGGGAATCGACATGATTGGCATGTTGAACCCAAAGCTTCAAATAGACATCGGTTCATCCTGGTAGCCATTTACTATTTCACCAAGTGGGTCGAAGCAGTGTCATACGCCAATGTAACCCGACAAGTGGTGGTCCAATTTATCAAGAACAATGTCATCTGCCATTATGGTGTTCCAAGCCAGATCATTACAGATAATGGATCCAACTTGAACAACAAGATGATGAAAGAGTTATGTGCTGAGTTCAAGATCGAACACCAAAAATCATCTCCCTACCGATCTAAAATGAATGGAGCGGTAGAAGCGGCTAATAAGAACATTAAGAAAATCATTCAGAAGATGGTTGTAACCTATAAAGATTGGCACGAGATGCTACCCCTTGCTCTTCACGATTATCGTACTTCTGTCCGCACCTCAACAGGGGCAACCCCTTTCTCTCTAGTATATGGCATGGAAGCAGTGCTCCCCATAGAAGTAGAGATACCCTCAATAAGGGTATTGATGGAAGCCAAGCTAACAAAAGTTGAATGGTGTCAGAGCTGACACGATTAACTAAATCTGATCGAAGAAAAAAGAATGACGACTTTATGCCATGGTCAGTTATATCAACAAAGAATGAAGAAGGCGTTTGATAAAAAAGGTCCGACCCCGTGTCTTTAGGAAAGGAGACCTTGTGCTCAAGAAAATACAATCATTTCTCACTGATTCCATGGACAAATGGACCCCGAATTATGATGGCCTCTATGTTGTTAAGAAACCATTTTCAGGCGGTGCCTTGAAGCTCGTAACCATGGATGGAGAGGAGTTTACCTACCCCACAAAAGTTGATGTAGTCAAGAAATACTTCGCCTAAATAAAATTAAAAAAAAACGTCTCGGTGTATTTGTAGCGTGCGATTTTTGCCGGTGACGCAACCACCTTATCGCCATGGGTTTCTCCTCACCGCAATGGTATGAGTGGGGTGCTACTTTCTGATTTTTTATTTATCTCGTGAAGCTGGAAGGGAAAGGGAAGCTATCTAAAACTAACCTTGCACGCAAGTGTTTAACTGAACAAACGCTTAAAGAGATTCAGGGAGTTCGGGGTCAGGTTATACAATGAGGAGTTGTCAATTACCCATCCTATATGTGGTTATCCATAGGTTGTTAGCAATAGGTTCTACTTTTATACTTGATGGTGTTTATCTATTGGTGGGTTGGTAAAGTTTCTTCTTTGGGAGATATGAGAGACAGAGTTTTTGATGATTTTGGTCAGTTATTGGACCTCAGTTTTGATCGGTGTGAAGGAACTGGACCTAAAGTGCTTGATTAGTATGCGAAGGTACTAGACCTAGAGTTTTTGATAGGTATTCTCGCTAAGATTTCGCAATCTTATGCCTACGTATTCCCGTTTAAAGAAACAGGGAAATCAGAGCAATCGTAGTTCCTCCTATTCTATGGAAGGAAAGATGATGTTTTGGTGTCTTGTTCAAAGCCCAAGATTGAATCTAAAAAGTTTGTTTGTGTCTTGTTCAAAGCCCAAGATTGAAGCTAAAAGGTTTGACTAAGAGAGAACTTGTCATCTCTAAAGGGAGACATCTCATCTGTTTATCACAACTGTTGGGTGGTTGTTTATAAAGGAGGGTTACTTTAATGGGATATGAGAATCCAGCAATGCCATAATTTTCCTTTATAGGGGATTTGTCTTGAAGGAGAAAACTTTAACTCAGTGTTAAGAAATGCCATGTTTCCTTAAGAGTCTTTCATGCTAAGAGAGGGACAATGGTGTGGATGTAAATAATCTAGAGGCTTGCCACTTACATCAATTAGATGAAAGAGGAAGTTTGCCAGGATAAGAGATGGACGGAAGCTTGGATATTTGAATCAACAAGGTGTCACTTATAGCAGTTATTTGGGATTAGAGTTTGTTTTGAATGCCTGTTTTAATGTGTGATATCACGGATAAATGACTTCCTGCAGAGAGATTTTGATTTCCTCTAAGGGGGATGTTGATTTTTGTGTGCCTTGATCAAAGCCCAAAGTTGAAGCTAAGAGATTGATTGAATCCACTGGGGAAGTGTCATACCCCAAATTTTGACCACCTAGATTCCCATCATTGTGCAAATCATCATCACAATATGGATGAACCATCAAGCTCCTCAAGGAATGGGTGAGCATCCACTACACTTAAACTTATGGTTTCAAGCCCTCTCAGAGTTCTTAGACAAAGGATCAATCAAGGAATGACATGATCTTCAACTTGTCTAAACCTCTCAAACATCCACAATGGATCAAAAGGACTCCCACTTCAAGGATTAAGCACAAGGTTGCTCCCTTCTAGGTGGATCAAGCCTCAAGATCGCCAGTGTCATCAAATTAGGGTTTTGGTCGACCAGGGCCTCCAGACGGGAATTTTCCTCTGGGCATGAGCCAATACTTCAAAGCATATCCTAATATGCTCCATGGAACCTCATGGGCCCCAAGCATCAAGTCAATTTTGCCTCAGGGGATGCATATATCAAAAATCAGGAATTAGGGTTTCTTGACCTAATTCACCTCTAAGTAAACTTTTGGGACAAAGCATGAGCCAAGACCTCAAGAGAGGATTTGAGAATCTATAATACACCACATTGATCCATTTGTAATAATGGATTGATCCAGGAAGCTTGAGCAACAAGTCTCAATTTCATCAGTACCACAGTTAGGGTTTCGCGGGAAAAGTCAACTGTAACTTTGACTTTTAACCAGGACATGCTCCCAAGCCCTAAGACATGATTCAATATACCCTATAACATCCATGGAACATGTCCATCAAGTTTGATTTAGGTCAAGGACATGATTTCCTAAAGGATTGCACAATTTGGAATTCATCGGATAAAAAGTCAACTGTGCACAAAAGTCAACTTTGACTTTTTGAGATTTTTCATAAAAATGGATTTTTTAACCCTAAAATGATGTTAATGTATGATTTGAATCATCATTCATCAAGAAAAATCAAGAAAAGTGGGATAACTTGTAAAAGGGGTAACCATAAAAACTTAGAAAATTTTCTAAGTTATGAACAAAGTGGCAAAGATACCAACTTTGGAGGATCATAACTCCTAAACCACAAAGGCATTTTCCCCATCCAAAGCTTGATTTGTAGATCTCATGGTCCTCTGCAAAAACTTCAACTAGACCTCATTCCAATTCTTCATGGATTTTGAGTTATGGATTTATCAAAATCACAAAAAGTGAAAATGTCACTTTTTTCCAACACTTAGTGAAATTTTCACTAAGTCAGAATCTGCCTTCACTTTTTTCCAAATGTAGGGAAATTTTTCACTTGGATCCAAAAAGTATCAAAACCAAATATGATCAAACAATTGTTGTATCATATGAGGGCTTTCCAAAACGACCAAGAACATCACCAAATTCAATTTGAGCTAAGAGTTGTGGTAGTGGCAAAATGCCTTGCTGAAAACTGCCAAGGCAAGGCAGAATTTTGCATTTTTGGTCGATTTACCAAAATCAGCCAATTTCAAGCCTTGTCATCATCTTGGACACATCTGAGGATCAAATCTAAAGGGGACAATCACTGAGCCAAGCCTCCAAAGTCCCTGGAACAAGAAGTAGCATGCCAAACCTAGAATTGCCTAAACGAGGGACAAGACTCCAATTTTGGATTGGAGCATTTAATAGATGCTTAGAGGTGGCATGGACTGACACATTTGCAACTGAATTCAGTCAAGATTCCTCCAACAAGTAGGGAACCAAAGCTCTGTGCTCTAACCTCTAGTCAATGGCTAGAGAAGACTTGGATTTTCATTTTCCAACATTGGCCAAACCTCTGCTGCAGTTTCCATTCACTATTGACCCCAAAACAAACTTGATCTACTATAAATAGAGCTTATTTGTGCTCAGTTTGAGTACACTAAAGCCATCAAACAGATGCTTTCCTCAAAATCTCTTTCTCTTGGCAAAAATGCCTTCTTTAGCAAGGTAACTCTGAGTTTTTGAGTTTGAGAGCTTTTTCAATCAAACTAATCACCCACACACCTCATAAACATCATATGTAGGTGATCCAAACACTCACAAGTGACCTGTAATATCTAAATCACAAAGTCACCTCTCAAAACCTCAAAATAGGCTTTTTGTGCATTTTTCAAGCCATGTCTTGATTCAGTCACTTTCCAAACCAGATAAAACCTCAAAACACTCCAAATATCATCCTTGAACTGTCCCAAATAGTTCCCCCCATCTGGAACACCATTTGAGAGAGTTGCCATTTTGGTCACTTTTAACCCCTTTTGCAAGAAAGGGTCAGTTTGTGTTTTTGCAGGTACCAGCTGATTCCAATCATCCTAAAAGCTTCTAAGGGATCATTTGAGTGTGTCTAAAGCATCAAATCATTTCTGGAACAAGAGGCTTGACAGATTGCACAAAAACTCCAAAAAGCTCAAAAAGAGGTAAGCCTCATGACTTGAACTTTCCAAAATATGCAATGCTTTGAAGTCCACTGATTATGCACACCTCATACATGTTATATATGTTGTGTTTGAACCAATTGATCATGTAATTCATGCATGTATCAAAGTGTAGCATAGAAAATGCAATTATAGGCCTTTTTCAAAACCACTATCGGGTTTTGAGGAGGGAGTGTGATCTGAAAAAAAATACCACGACCATTGGATTCCTTGTGAAATTCTGGTCCAGATACATATAAATTTTGTCTCAAACCATTAAGAATTGAGAAAGTTATGACCTTCACGTTTCTGAGCCAAAACTTGCCTTGCCTTGCCTTGGGCCAAGCCTAAAACCAAGGCATGACTTGTGTATTTGTGTTTTCACTTCAAACAATGGATGTATCACCACCCCAGTAGTAAGGCGCACGCCTTGTGACCTTGAGGTCTTGGGTTCAAACCCCACCCATGCCATTTTGTATTTTTTCACATTTTTGCTATTTTTCCAATATTTTTATGTTTTATTAATTAATTGAAAAATTAATAACTCTTTCAATTTTAATTATTTTTTATTGGTTCTTTTTGCAAAAAATCACAAAAATATTAAAATATTTTATTCCACAAAAAAATTAAGTTTATATTATTTATTTAATATAATTAGTATTTTTGTGAATAAATTCATTTTTAATTGTTTTTAAACATTTTAAAAGTGAATATTTACTTTGAAAATCAAAACCAAATGAGTTTAAATATTCCTTGAGATTATACCTCATTTTTTTCAAACACTTTGGGCCTCTAATAGAGTGTAAGACCCAATCCTTTGTAAATACAAACCTATTTCGAGCCTCACTTATTGTATAAGTCCCGTTGTATTTCAAAAAGTTCGACGCGATCATTGTTCGTTGAAAAACAAACCTTGGGCATCTCCTCGAGCTATAAGACCCATTCAAAACCTTTGGGCCTCTATTAGAGTGTAAGACCCAACCCCTTTGAAAACCTAACCTTATTTTGGGCCTCAGTCATTGTATAAGACCCACTGCGTTTTCAAAATCTCGGCGCGATCGCCATTTCAAAACAAAAGACATCTGGGCCTACCCTCGAGTAGTAAGACCCATTTCTTTTCTTTAAAACTCTTTGAGTCTCTTGAGAGAGTGTAAGACCCATCCCTTTGTACAGAAAACCTTTTTGGGCCTCAGTCACTTGTATAAGTCCCTCTGTACAAATTCAAAACCACAGTGCCATCACTGATAAAACCCTGGAACTCTCCTTGAGCTGTAAGCCCCAATCTTTCTTTTCAAAGCACTTTCTCCTTTGATTTTGGATATACTGTTGTTTTCAATCTTTCTTTGTTGAACAACTAACAAAACAGCATGGAAGCTCTACAACCGAGTAAGTGTTTATACGCTTTCATTTACCGCTTTCATATACATATAATTGTATTGTGGGGCTGTTTCGCTGTAAGTCTTCTTTCATAAACTCATATCGACTGTGTAATAATAGTATAGATATTTAGAGTTTCCCCGGCAACTACATCTTGCACTAAGCCCAGTTGATCACTCTTAAATAGACAAAACTAGATCCCCCATAGGATTACCAGATACAGTCTTCCCTCCTCTTGGGGTTAAACAATATGGAGACGTGAAAGGCAGCATTCTCGGTGAACCCTTTCATAGACTGTCACCCTTAGAAATCGTCAAAGAAACTCTATTCCCCAGAGATGATCTTTTCTCCGTGAATGGCATCTCTTGAGTTTCTTCCAAATTCTCAAACTTTCCTGGCTTGATCTATTCTCTATGAATAGCCTGTCTTGAATTTCTCGGGGTTTGGGGACCACAGGCTTCCTAAAAGCATCCCTGCCTCCTCTTGGGCGTTGTACAAGGACCCGTCGGCTTTTTAGAAGTATCCAAAGCCTCCTCTTAGGCTTCGTATAAATGATTTCTTCCTCCGGGAATGATAGCCTCCTCTTGGGCTTCGTACAAATTGTCCCTCGGCTTCTTAAAAGTTTCCAACCTTCTCTTGGACTTCGTACAAATTGTCCCGACGACCTCCTAGACGTATAGGAACATAAATTAGTCATCTTAATAGAACCGTCTTTCAAAGAGTCAAGATCCTGCTACTACTGTTTCTCAAAGCATAGTACAAAAGATGAAACTCTAGACTTGGATAGTCTCAATCCCCTTTGGATTTCCCATTTCCTTAAAGAACAGAAAATATCCCTGATCCTCGAATCAAAATCCCTGAATGCAAATATTACTCATATAAGAACTGGTTTTCTCTTTAAATCAGCATATTGGACCTGTCACTCAACTAAAACAGTAACCACAACCTCCATCTCGGGCTTTGTACGAGATACAAAAAGACTCTCTTGTTGAGTCGAACATTTTTCAGCCTCCATCTTGGGCTTCGTACGAGATACAAAACACTCTCTTGTTGAGTATAAAAGACTCTCTTGTTGAGTCAACCTTTAGCCTCCATCTTGGGCTTCGTATAAGACACATCTAAAAGCACTCTCTTGTTGAGTCAAACCCTTTTAGCCTCTCTCCCGGGCTTCGTACGAGACATAGAAAAGCATCCTCTTGTTGGGTCAACAGCCTCCTCTTAGGCTTTGTATAAGAAAACCCCAGTTGAGACAATCAACCTTTTAGCATCAAAGTTGTGCCTCATTCATAGTATACAAACATCAATAACTCCTTTCCCTTCATCTAACTGCTGTAAGCGGCAAGCCTCTGGATCATCTACATCCACTCCACTATCCCTCTTTTAGCATGAGAAATTCCTAAGGAAAGATGGCATTGCTCTACACTGAGTTAAAGTCTTCTCCTTCAGGTTGGAAATCCCCTATAAAGGAAATTATGGCATTGTCGGATTCACATATCCCGTTTAAATTAATTCTCCTTTATAACCAGTCACCTAACAATTGTGACAAACAAACCCCCCTTTAGAGATGACAAATTCTCTCTAAAGTCGAAGACTTTTCAGCTTCACATCTTGGGCTTCGAACAAGATACAAATAGACTTTTCAGCTTCACATCTTGGGCTTTGAACAAGATACAAACAACCTTTTGCTTCACATCTTGGGCTTTGAACAAGACACCAAAACACCATTTCCTCCTATAGAATAGGATTAACTACGATCGCTCTGATTTCCCTGTTTCGGAAAACGGGAATACGTAGGCATAAGATTGAAATAAAATTCTTAGCGAGCACACTAATCAAAAAACCCAAAATCCTGCATCAGTCCTAACATCTTATCCATAAACCGTCTCGTGTTTTCACTCTCTAGAAAAAAAGAAAGAAGAAAAAGGCCCCATTACCATATAGCATTCGTAACCTAACAGACCGTTGTTTAAACTCAGTATGCAAGCAGGGTTAATTGGAGACATCTATTTCCCTTCCTTAGTCAGCTTTCAATAGGATAAAAAATGAATCGAACTGTAGTACCCCGAAAGGAGCGACAACGCCTAAGAACTGCGTCCAAAATCGCTCGCTACAGGAAGTCCTTTTATAAAGCCTAAGTGGAGGCTGGAGAAGGCTGACTCAACAAGAGAGTATTTATTTGTCTTGTACAAAGCCCAAGATTGAGGCTAAAATAGAGACTGACTCTTTGGGGGACATCATTATACAAAGCCTAAGAGGAGGCTAAAAGTTGACTTTTCTGGGGGAATATTTTGTCTGTCTTGTACAAGACCCAAGATTGAGGCTAAAAGAAGATTGACTCTGCTAGAGAGATTTATACGGTGTCTTGTACAAAGCCCAAGATTGAGGCTGAAAAAGGGAAACTGGCTCTATTGAAGAGTATGATTTGCCTTGTACAAAGCCCAAGATTGAGGCTGAAAAGAGATTGACTTTGTTGAGAATATTTTAGGTGTCTTGTACAAAGCCCAAGATTGAGGCTGACCTTATCGGGGAAAATCATTATACAAAGCTTAAGAGGAGGCTGAACAGAAGATTGATTCTGCTTAGGGATATTATTTCTCAAAGCCCAAAAGATGGCTGGGAGGAATTGACTTCGCTGAGGAAGATATTTATCCAGAGCTTAAGAGAAGGTTATGAAGATTTTGACTTTGTTGGAGAAAGTTTATATATGTCTTGTACAAAGCCCAAGATTAAGGCTAAAAGAATGACTCAACGAGAGGGTGTTTATGTTTTGTACTACTGACTCAACAAGAGAGTGTGGAAAGGTGATTGACTCAACAAGAGAGTACTTTGTTTGTCTTGTACAAAGTCCAAGATTGAGGCTAAAAAGGGTTAACTCAACAAGAGAGTGTTGAAAAAGTGATGGTCCCAACAATAGAGTGCTTTTGAGGCTAACTCTGCTGAGGAAAGCCATTATACAAAGCCTAAGAGGAGGCTGGCTTTTGCTGAGGATTATTAAGATCCAGAGGCCGGTCCAAGATGGGGAATCGACTATTGTTGAGGTTTATAGAAGAGTTGAGGTATTAGATGCCTTGAGGTTTTGATTTGGGATATTGTTATGACCCTAGCTGGGGAATTTTTAGGATAAAAAACTGAGTTTTAGACCCTGTGAGGATTTTAACTCCACTGGAGATTTGTTTAAAATGACCAGAGTTTTTTCCTGGGTTTGTAGGGAATTTGAGAATGTCTTTGAGATCTAAGAGGAGATTAGACTGCCCGAGTCTACTGGTATGGAAGAGTTTATCTTTGTATGATGCCCAAGAGGAGGCTGGTGCTTTAAGGGATGAGAATCAACCCTAAATTGGTCTGAGGTTTTGAACCTGGAAAGACTGCTCTGGCAAAAGATGACTAATTTCTGTCTTATACCTTTAGAAGGTCTTCAGGGTCCTTGTATTATGCCCAAGATAAGGCATGAGAACTTTTAAGAAGCCGGAGGGTCCTTGTACAAAGCCCAAGAGGAGGCTGGGATGCTTTTAGGAAGCCTGTGGGTCCAAACTTAAGAAGAGTTCAAGAAAAGTTTCACCGGGAATAATCTTTTCTTTAGTGGATAGTTCTAGGGTTTGAAGAAATTCAAGAGAGGTTTCACCGGGAATTAATCCTCTCTGGGGAAATGAACTTCTTTGACAATTTCTAATAGTGACAGTCTGAGAAAAGTTTCACCGGGAATAATTCCTTTCTCTTTGTTCCATATTATTTTAGCCCAAGAGAAGGCAAGACTGTATCTGGAAATTCCTATGGGGAACTAGTTTTGACTGTATTTAAGAGTGACCAACTGGTTTTACCTAATTCTATACTTAGTTGCCGGGGAAAATTCTAAGCAGGTATACAAGTATATATACAGTTGATATATGATAAGTATTTAAAAGGGTATGAAAGAAGGACTTACAGGTGAGCAAGCTTCTAGCAATACAGACAAATATATATAAAAGCATATAAAGAAAGCCGGTAAAAACTAACAGGCGAGCAAGCTTCCATTGTAACAGCTGTATGGTTAGTTGTTCAGGAAAATAAAGAAAGTTTTGATAACAACTATGAGTTTGAACCTAAATCAAAAGGGAAGTTGTTTTGAAAAGATTGTTGGGGCTTATACTCAAAGAGAGACCCAAATGAAAAACAGTAATCGTACCGTTGTTTTGAAAATTGCATTGGGACCTATACAATGACTGAGGCCCAAATTATTGTATTTACAAAGAGGGTTGGGTCTTACAACTCAAGGAGAGACCCAAAGTTTATTTTTGTACAAGAGATGGGGCTTACAACTCAAGGAGAGGCCTAAATTATTTTGTTTAAAAGGCGACGAGCGCGCCGAGATTTTAAAATCGCAGTGGGACTTATACAATGACTGAGGCCCAAAAAGGTTTATATTTACAAAGGGGTGGGACTTACACTATATCAAGAGGCCCAAAAATGTTTGAAAAGATTTGTTAGGGTGATAATGATCAAAACCCTAATTTTTTGATTTAAAATGTATTTTAATTCAAATAAAATAATCAAACATGTGAAAAAAAGGGTTATGATCTTGGATTTATATTTGGAAAATCAGGTTTCATTCATGGGATGATTAAAAAATCATTTGAATTTTGTAAAACCAAGAGAAAGAAATATTTTTAGTGTCTAAAAAACAAATAAAAATATAATTCTTTACAAAAATATCAAATATAGGAAATAAATAATATTTTTGTGAAATTTTCATGGAATAAAATATTTTAATATTTTTGTGAATTTTCAAAAAAATAATCAATAAAAAATAATTAAAATTGAGAGGGAAATTAATTTTTGGATTAATTATCAAAAACCATAAAAATATTGAAAATAGCAAAAGTGTGGAAAGGTAGCAAAAAAGGTATGGGTGGGGTTTGAACCCACGACCTCATACACAGACACACATGCGCGCTACCACTAGGGTGGTGATACATCCGTGTATCAAAACCACCCCATGTGCATATATGGGGTGCCTTATTTTCAGGCCTGGCCAAGGCCAAGGCAAGGCAAGTTTTGGCAATTTACATGAAGCCTCTAAATTTCTCATTTCTCCATGGATTTGGACAAAATTTAGGTGCATCTGGCATAGAATTTCATGAGGAATCCAATGGTGCTTTTGGAATTTTTAGAAAGTGTCCCTATTTTAAAACCCGATAGTGGTTTCAAAATAGGCCTAGATTTGCATGTTCTATGCTACCTCACTACTCAGTCAACAATAGCAGGGCAAATTAGTTCAAACACAACATATACAACATGCATGAGATGTTTATGATCAGTGGACTTCAAAGCAATGCATAATTCAAAGAGTTCAAGTTGTCATGCACTTACCTCTTGGAGCTTCTTGTGCTAACTGTCAAGATCCTTGTGCCAGAAGTAATTCAATGCTTTGGAGACTCTTGATTGATCCCTTAGAAGCTTTTAGGATGATCAAAACCAGCTGGAATCCTCAGGAACAAGTTTTAGCTCTTTCTTGCAAAAGGGGCAAAAGTGACCAATATGGCAACTATCTCAAATGGTGTTCCAGATAAGGGGAACCAATTGGGAAAGTTTGAAGATGATATTTAGAGTGTGTTTGAGGCCTTGTTTGGTTTTGGAAGTGA
Organism: Lathyrus tuberosus; assembly: GCA_022829125.1. Classification (NCBI taxonomy): domain Eukaryota; kingdom Viridiplantae; phylum Streptophyta; class Magnoliopsida; order Fabales; family Fabaceae; genus Lathyrus; species Lathyrus tuberosus. The sequence continues at coordinate 3,634,321 of JALAZF010000081.1, forward strand.
CTGAATCAAGGCATGGCTTGGAAAATGCAGAAAAGTCCAATTTTGAGGTTTTGGAGGTGGATTTTCTGATTTTGGTGTTTCAGGTCACAAGTGAGTGTTTGGACAGCTTAGATATAACATATTGGATGTGTTTAGATCATGATTTGTGGTGGAATTGCTCTCTAACTCAAAAACTCATAGATGACTTGCAAAAGAAGGCATTTTGGCCTAAAGAGAGAGATTTTGAGGAAAGCATCAGTTATAGTGCTTTGGTGTACTCAAACTGAGCACAAATGAGCTCTATTTATAGTAGAGCAAGTTTGTTTTGCAACCAATAGTGAATGGCAGCTGTTACAGGCCTTTGGCCAATGTTGATCCAAAGGAATCTTTAGTCTCCTATAGCCATTGACTTGAGGTTAGGGCACAGGCCTATGGTTCTTTGATTCAGTGCTGATTCTTGACTCATTCAGTTAGGAATGTGTCAGTCCATGCCACCTTGGTGCATCCATTGAATGCTTGGAAACAAAATTGGAGTCTTGGCACCTTTTTAGCCTTTTTAGGTTTGTTATGCATATGTGTAGATTTTTGGACTTTGAAGGCTTTGGGATCAGATCATTCTCCTTTTGTTTTATCCTATGATGTGTCCAAGTGGATGACAAGGCTTGGAGTTGTCCAATTTTTCCAAATCGAGCAAATGCACAAAATCTGCCTTGTATAAGGCAGTTGGAAATAGTGATTTTGAGGGGATCATATCTCCCTGCTCAGGTTGAGTTATGGGAGGCTCTTGTGCTTTTTAGAAAGCCCTCATATGATACAAAACATGTGTGATCATAGTTTGTTTTGAAACTATTTGGATCCAACTGAAAAAACCCCATGAACATTGATGTTCAAGGCTGGTAACTTAGGCAGATTTTCACTAAGTGTTGGAAAAAGTGTCATTTTCATGTTTTTGTGATTTTGATCAATCCATAACTCAAAATCCATGAAGAATTGGAGTCTGAGGTAGTTGAATATTTTTTAGAGTGTAGCAAGACCTACAAATCAAGCTTTGGATCACCCAAAATGGTTGCTTGGATCAGAAGTTATGGTCCTTGGAAGTTGGTACCAAAACCACTTTTGTTCCATAACTTCGAAAAAATTTGGTTTCTTATGGTTGCCCCTTTTGCAAGAAACCTCACTTTTCTTGATTTTTCTTAATGAATGATGATCAATACCATACATTAACATTATTTTTGACTTAGGGGAACCATATTTGTGCAAAATTCCAAAAAGTCAAACTTGATTATGTGCACAGTTGACTTTTTATCGGATGAAATCCAAACTGTGCGATCCTTTGTGAAATCAAGTCCTTGACCTAAATCAAACCTAATGTATGGATTCCATAGGTGTTATAGGGTGTATTGAATCATGTCCCAAGTTTTGGGAGCATGTCTTGGTCAAAAGTCAATGGTACAATTGACTTTTTCTTCAAAACCCTAATTGTGGTCCAGATGAAAATGAAACTTGTGAATCAAGCTTCTTGGATCAATCCATTGTTGCAAATGGATCAATGTGGTGTATTGGAGGCCCTCAAATCATGTCTTGAGGTCTTGGCTCATGCTTTGTCCCAAAAGTCAACTTAGGGGTGAATTAGGTCAAGAAACCCTAATTCCTGATTTTTGGTAAATGCATCCCCTAAGGTTAAATTGACTTGATAATTAGGTCCATGAGGTCCCTTGGAGTATCTTGGGTTATGCTTTGAAGCATTGGCCCATGCCCAGAGGAAAAATTCCATCTGGAGGCCTTGGTCGACCAAAACCCTAATTTGGTGACACTGGCAATCTTGAGGCTTAATCCACTTGGAATGTTGCAACCTTGTGCTTGATTCTTGATGTGGGAGTCCTCTTGATCCTTTATAGTTGTTTTAGAGGTTATACAAGTTGAAGATCATGTCATTCCTTGATTGATCCTTTGTCTAAGTGCTCTGAGAGGGCTCAAAAACCCTAATTCTTGATTGTGGTGAATGCTCAATCATCTTTGAGGAGATTAATGAGGCATGAAAGTACAGCCATATTGTGATGATGATTTACACAATGATGGGAAATCTTGGTGGTCAAAATTTGGGGTATGACAGGATTGAAAACCCGAAAGGGAGGTCCAGGCAAAAATTAGAGACATAAACAATGATCATCCCGATGGGTTGAAAACCCGAAAGGGCAATCTAAGCAAAAATTAAGGATTCATGGCAAGTAACTGCATCCGACAAGTTTAGCTACTTAGAGGCAACGTCATATGTTAAGAAATTTTCGATCAAGGTCATCTTCGACAGAAGCTCAGAATGGCCGGAATTCAAAGTTGGTGGAAGGATAGCGGTCATTATATTTCAATGTAGCCCCTTTTCCTTTAAATTACCATTTTTTAAACTCTGTAATGCTCCATGGGATCACGCGTTCGGCTGATTACCATTCTATCAATGAAAACTTAAGCCCTTGTACCTTTTATTTGCAATTCTCAGTTATTATGCTTTACATAATGACATTTTAATGTGATCGACGATTCTTGAAACAAACAAAAAATGAATTTTACTTGTTAAATTTATTTCTGCTTTTAAAACAAAGATGGCAATTTCTTTTTTATTAATGAGCACAAAAAGGAATATTGACTACTTCTCCAGTAGTGATCTAACTTTAAAATGCAGAATCAAAAGTACTTCCTGAATAAAGGATCAACTACTTCAGACGGAATGATTCATCTATCATCCCCGACAGAGTTCTCGCCTCTGAAAACCAATTGTTGGTTTTTCTCCCCAGTAGGGTACATCTCTAGAAAAACAAGAAAACGGATTTCCATCCCTAGCAGGTTTGTATCTCTAGAAATCAGAACAAATGTAGGAATCCATATTCCCAAGTAAACGTACAACTTTCAAAATCTCCAAAGATACCCCCCATCTCCTAGAGTGGCCGAGTATCCGGTTGTGTTCTTCACCAGTTTGTATGTCGTGTCTGTTTTGTCAGCATAAACATACATACATCATGCATGATTGATTCGTATTCATACTCATATTTCATTAATATCACTCTGGTCATGTTCATCCCCAGGTGATAAGCGTCCTCTCTTCAATACAGTTTTCAGATTTCCTTACCACGTCAGATAGGATAAACTTCCATTTTAAGTTCTTTCCTTGTCAGGAAAATGTACCGTCTAAACAATCTCTCTCCAGTGTATTCCTGGATTGAAATCGGTCCTCAACCACTTTGATAACTTGAACCTCTGAAAGGCAAGAATGTATTTAAATAGGCATCTTTGAAACATCACTCTTCATCATTGAAGATGATATTTTTCTTTCCCGGATTAAAGAAGATCCCCAGAGAAAGCCTCTCCACCAAAGGACTCTCGGCAATATGATGGTTTCTCCCCAAAAAATTGTTTTCAATGAAGTCATCAGTACCTCAAAATTGGATTACATCACATGGCATTTCTCCGAAAAGGTCTCGAAGGAAAGTATGATGTAACATCACCAAGCAAAAATCAATCTCTTAAGAGACTTGTTTTCCCCAGTAGGTCGACAAATGGCATCTCCATAGAGAAGTTTACACACCTCTACAAGTTCAGACAAATGGTCCCCCCAGTAAGTCTGACATCAAACCTTTTTCCATCAAATGGCATCCCCGCAGTAAAACTTGTTGAGAAGTTTGATGAAGACCACTACAAATAGCGTTCCTTGTCGAAGGAGGAACTCGACAAGAAGAAACTAAGACCAGTTCCATGGCTGAAGACCAGGATCGAGGGGAAGTTTATTTCAAAAGAATACTAAGGCCAGTTCCGTGGCTGAAGACCAGGATCGAGGGGAAGTTTATTTCAAAAGAAAACTTAGACCAGTTCTATGGCTGAACACCAGGATCGAGGGGAAGTTTATTTCAAAAGAAACTAAGACCAGTTCCATGGCTGAAGACCATGATCGGGGGGAAGTTTTACCCTTTTCTAAGTAGCATTGCATAGTAAAAGAAGATGGGCGAGCAAATCAGATACCATTTACAACCAGAATCAAAATTTTGGGCATTCCAATATTTAATCCTCTTTTACCTTGAATGTCCGAATGTCTTCGCCATTCATACCTTCAGGTCCAAGAAGATTAAATAGGGGCATCTGTCAACCCTAAATTTTGACCACAAGGTTTCCCATCATTGTGCAAATCATCACCATAATATGGATGTACCTTCATACCTCATCAATCCTCTCAAAGATTGTTGAGCATTCACTACAATCAAGAATTAGGGTTTTGAGCCCTCTCAAAGTACTCAGACATAGGATCAATCAAGAATGGACATGATCCTCAACTTGTCAAGCCTCTCAAACATCCATGAAGTATCAAGAGGTCTCCCACATCAAGAATTAAGCATGAAAATGCAACATCTCAAGTTGATCAAGACTCAAGATCATCAGGGTCACCAAATTAGGGTTTTGGTCGACCAAGGCCTCCAGAGAGAAATTTTAATCTAGGCATGAGCCAATACTTCAAAACATGATCCAAGGGGCTCAAAGGGACCTCATGGACCCAATCATAAGTTCAAAATAGCCTCAGGGGATGCATTCATCAAAAATTAGGAATTAGGGTTTCTTGACCTAATTCACCCCTAAGTTGACTGTTGAAGCAAGGCATGATCCAAGACCTCAAGAAGGGTTTTGAAGACCTCCAATAGATCATATTGATCCATTTACAAGATTAGATTGATTCAAAGAACTTGGTTTATAGGCAATACAAGGATTCAAATTCATCTTGACCAATTGGGGTTTTCTGATGAAAAGTCAACTGTACCTTTGACTTTTGGCCAAGACATGATCCCAAACCTTGGGACATGATTCAAGACACTATAAAACACCTATGGAATCTGAAAGATTTGCTGATTTGAGCAAATTTTTGGAATAACATAATGTCAAAAGATATGTTTAAGCATGAAGAAGTCTGATGAAAGAAGACTGGTCAGATATGATGTTCTAATGGATGTCTCGACATCTTGATCTGATATTGCAGGATGTTTCTAAATCTCTTGCAAGATTTAAGGAGAAATCAAAACATGGATCAAGGAAGAAATAAACAGAAGATTCGAAGCCCAAGGAAACTGATGCCTATAAAAGAAGACTTAGACCTAGGATTTCACAAGCCTTTTGTAACCTAGTTCTCTTGTGTAAAAATAAGGGTTTAGGGATTTGAGAGTCATTGGCTCTAGGCTTTGTAAGCCTTCTTATGTATCGTCTGATGCACTGTGATAGGCATAGGTATCACACAGATCCAGAAGCGTTTAGGTAATGGATTGTGTATTATTCTTGGATGAAGCTTTAACCAAATCCAAGTTAGCGTGTTGGTCAAGAATGCTTGACATAATTCTGTATTGACAGGGATGATGTAGATATCATAGTTTGTGATTAAGGGAAGTGAGTGGGGTATCTCATATCAAAGAGGGTGTTCTTTGATAAGGATTTCATTGGGCAAAGATTAGGAGATAAAGTTGTAAACGGGGGAGTTTAACTTTATGATAATTCTACAGATAGTGGAGTCTTCTTCCTGGATTGGTATCCCCCAGATGTAGGTGACTTACACCAAACTGGGTTAATAATTTATGTGTTCTTTTATCATTCTGCAGATTTAATTATTCTGTTAGGGTTCATGATAAACATGTTAGAACAGACATCGTAACATCTGTGTGATTCTGCAATTTATGATACTCAAGGTATCAGTCTGCAGTTCTGCTTCTTTGTTTAGATGTTTATGCAGAACAATGTCTTGACACGTGTTAGGACATCCGCTATCTGCAATGCCAGAATTTTAATTGGTATCAGAGTAGGCATCCTGTCTGTTTCTGGATGAGATCTTTGGGAGATACTTTATGGGCGTTTAAACAAGGAGGAGTTTTGAAGATCAGAGCAATCAACTCAGACATAATCAAGGGTATTAATGGATGGGATGGATGTTCTAGATCAAAGGTAACAACCCGGTGGTTGTTCATGTTGCTGAGGAGATTCTACAACAACAGCATGAGAAGTGGCTAGTTCTTCTGTTGAGGTGCCTTATATGATGTTTTGACATCTTATTTGGGCAAGCAGAATTTATTCCTTGGTGGTTCCGCTGCACATGTTTATGATGGAAAAGCTCTAAACATATGGGATTCTGGAGTTGTTGCTGAAGACAGATGGTGGAATATCTCAATCGTCGGCCTCTAAAGTTGAAGATATCTGCATCTTTTTATTCCAAAGTCGGGAGCGATGAAATGAAGGGAGCTTTTGGAAGATGTCTATTATGGTGACTTGGTACTTGGAAGCTTGGTTCCATGGTGCAGCTTGAAGTCAGTTGAAGATGAGAGGATTTGAGCTTAGGTTTATCAAGTTCTTGCTCTAGGAGTTTGATAAATTATTGATCGGATAAGTTGTCAAAGATACTTGAGAATTCTCTCAAGTCCACTCATAAAGGCGTCTCAGTTGTGCATCTGGAGTCTTCTAGTTATTCTTCTGACTAGAAGGTGTTTCTATGAAACACAAACCTGAAGAAAGTGGAGGTGATTTATTTTCACCATCCAAAAATAGTAAGGAAGGATTCATCCCTCTTAATCCTAAGGGTGGATCCAATCTGATTGGAGTTTTCAGAACTATTGAGGTAAATAGGATTCGTTCAGAGAGAATCTTAGTTACTTGAGTCAAGGGTTGCAGCCTTGGTATCTCAATAATTTGCTGTCAAAGAAGATACTTGCAAAAAATTGAATACTTGATAAGTGTTCATGAAGTGATCTGGTGAAGTGTGGCTTCAACAGTGAAACAGGATTATTGAACAAGGATTTAAGATCAATTGCTATTTGTGTTACTCATAAGTATTTAATTGATTATCCTTGAAGGTGGAGTTCAAGATTACTGATGTCCAACATGATGTTGGAACATCTCTTCATCTGGTTTGTGCATAATCATGGGAGGGGTAACTCGACTGATGTCGGCAATGTTCACGACGAAGGGTAATTGAGTTTCTTTTCCGTTTTCAATGGTTGTTGCACCATACTTGTAAGGGACAACCTTATCCGACTTGTACTGTATTGGACCCGGCAGGTAGATAACCACAGGAGCTTTTTGATTTTTCTGACTGTCATAGGCAACCTTGATCAGTTCCTGGTTGGGAACTTTTCTACTATTAAGAGGGATCTTTGATTCGTTGAGTAGAGGGATTATGGCGCAAACGTCCTTGGTTTTTCCATGACCGGAGGTTATGACAGTATTTTTGTTCTGACCAGGGTGGTAGTTTTGTATTACGTTGATCGACCCAGAACTTGAACATGGTCGAATCTCTTTCCGGTCCAACTGATTTTCAAGGGCTGCTCGTATGAGATAACATCCTTGGTTACTTTCCGAGAATACTCTACATCGCTTATAATTATGCGGTGGTACCCAACCGTACCCGTTTTTTATACAGTGCATCTTTACTAGATCTATTTCTATTGAGCGGATATCATGACTTTGATGTCTACCAGGATTCCCATCAGTCATGCTAATCTATTGTGTGTCTTCATCCAAGTAGATTGGAAGCCACCAGTGGTCCAACAAATGTTGAAGAGATCTTTGCACAAGCGCACACCTTTGGTCGTCTTCACGGCATTCTTTACTGTCTAGATAATCATTTGAAGCCAAAAAATCGAGTCTGACCTGCTTAGCATGTAATTCCATTAGACTGGTATTCATTAGGCGTATGTCAAAGATTTGAACCATATTGACTTGATACTTATTTGTTTCATGGTAGTCTTGGATCCATCCGAGATTCATTTGACGTTGGAGGGCCTCTTATATAAAAGAGCATCCCTGATTGTCTGTTGAGCAGATTAGACAAGCATTGTAATCATGCCGTGGCAGATTATAATACTGACTTTGTCTCGAATGCATCGTGACTAAGTTGACGTTCATTACACGGATGTCGTGGTTCTGAACAATGTTAGGATGTCCATGGGCCATGTTTACTTCATGAATCCGGTGATCCTGAATCCAACCCAGATCCATTTGTTCTTGCAGAGCTGCTTGTACTATGAAACACCCTTGATTGTTCTTGGAATAGATATCACACTGAAGATAGTTTTGAGATGGCACGTCACCGTACCCGCTCTGTTTGCAAGGCATTTTTACTAGGTTGGTTCCCAGTAAGCGTACATTGTGAATTTGATAATTGTTGACAGGTTCTCCTTCTATTAAATTCAATGTAGTCTTTTCATGTTGCAGTAATGGGTTCGTCTGAACATTCGGGTTAGTATCTTTGAAAGATAAGATCCTGTTCCTGACAAGCTTCTGTACATCAGACCTGAAGTTGAGACAATTCTCAATGTTGTGTCCAGTTCCTCCTTGATGGTAAGGGAAAGCTTGATCTGCTTTAAACCAAAAGGGTGGATTTTCTGGTACTGTAAGAGGAGTCCTGGTTTGAACGTGCCCCTTGACCAGTAGAAATGGAAATAATTCAGCGTACAACATTGGTATAGGGTCAAACCCTGATGGTCGTGTAGTATAGTTGTCGTTGTTGTATTGTGGACGAGCCTGTTGAAAAGGCTGTTGCAGCCTTTGCTGATACTGTTATTGATTTGGTTGGCTTTAAGCCACCTGAGGTTGATATGTCGAAGCTGGTGCTGGGTTGATAGCGGGAGTTACCGCTGCTACTGGTTGATACCTTCGCCTTTGCTTTCCTAGAGAGGTATTACTGATATCTTGCTCTTTCTTCTTTTGGAAAGCACTACCGTACCTCTTAATACTGCTAGATGGCTCTGCATCTTTGACTAATCGTCCTTCTCGGACTGCTTCTTCAAGGCGCACTCCCATGTTCACCATCTCAGTGAAGTCACTGGGCACACTGGCGACCATTCGGTCGTAAAAGAACGAGCTCAACGTTTTCAGGAAAATCTTGGTCATCTCATTTTCTTCAGGAGGGGGACAGATCTGAGCGGAAATTTCACGCCTTCTCTGAGCATATTCTTTAAAATTTTCTTTGTCCTTTTGTGACATTGACCTGAGTTGATCCCTATCCGGTGCCATGTCTAAATTGTATTTATACTGCTGAACTAAGGCTGCCCCGAGATATCTAAAAGTATTGATCTTGGTGCGGTTTAAACCCATGTACCATTTGATTACGGCACCGGTTAAACTGTCTTGGAAGTAATGGATCAGTAGTTGTTGATTGTCTGTTTGGCTAGACATTTTCCAAGCGTACATCACCAAATAACTTTGAGGGCAAGGTTGCCTTTGATTTTTCAAAGTCAGGCAACTTGAATTTGTGCGGTATCTTTATATTAGGAACCAAACAGAGGTCGGCGGCGTCCTTTCCAAATAAGTCTTGACCTCGAATGGCATGCAGTTCCTTCTGCATTTCTAAGAATTGTTCTTGGAACTCATTCATCCTTTCGTACATATCTTCGTTTCCACTAGAAATTTCTTGTGGAATTTGGCCTTCCAGAATAGTGTGTACCACTGGTTGTGGTATAGACATTATAGAGGTGACCCTTGGCGGTTCAGTGCCCTGAAGTTTGTAACCTTCAGGAGTTGATGTCGTAACCCTTGCATCTTCATTTTCCCGAAGTTTTTAACCTTCAGGTCCAGCGGTTCCTGCTACGGTTTCTGGTTCTTCAGTGACCGGTGGGATATATCCTTCAGCTATAAAGTTGAAAGGCATGCCCCAGGGGTAACCCTTAGGCATGTTGTACCGAGGATGATTCTCATGTGTCTCCATTATGGGTGTAAATGTAATCTCTGAGATCAGTCTTTTGATGTTGTTGCTCCTGAGCTGCGGCCAGGGTTTGCAGGTTGCTGTGAAGTTTTTCCAAACTTTCCTTTAGAGCGGCGATTTCTTCTCTCAACTCTCTGTTCTCTTCCTCGAGATCGTCCATTTTATTTTGTCGATTGGCTCGAGTATTGTATGAGTGAGACAATTTGACTCTAGAATTGTGACACATACGTGAGACTCGAGGATAAGAAAAATGCGTTATGTGAGAATGATGAATGATATGTAAAGACATATTTTTTTAGTTTTTGTTTTAAAAAAAAACTTCAACAAATAGATAGCAAATATCACGTGGTGGGGGGTGGAGACCCCTTTTATTGAATTTGAAAGATTGTAGTATTTTACAAGGAAAAGTACAGTATTTTACAAATTGCTGTAAGGAAACGTCTAAGCTCATGGATCCTGAGTCCTCTCTGAAGAGAGCTCAGATGCCGGTTCCGGTATTTTCCTTTTCTTTGATCAGGCCTCCTTAGTCGTTGTTGGATCGTCAGTCCTTTGCCAAGTGAAAGGGGCGTGTAAATTTCTTCGGTCTTCCTGACTTTCCATAGCATGCTGCTCTAATATCTCAATCAGAGAATCCTTCTCCTTTAACAGATCCTGAATCTTGGTACATTCCAAATTAAGGATTTGGTATTTGTTCTTCCAAGAGCTTTTTTCATGTTGAACTTTGTTGAGAGCGACCTGGAGTTTTTCCGCATCAGACATGAAATAAAGGACAGATTCCTTTAAGGGAAAAACTTCTTGATGAGGGTAAGGCATCCTCAGCTTGAGGGCTCTAGTTTGCACCTAGTGGATATAAGGTTCCATGGAGGTACAGTTTGGTCTTCCCAGAGACTCTCTGCCTTTCCTGTGAATATGTTGCCAGGCATGCACTATTTCTTTCTTTAGTGCCCTGTCATTTTCCCCTTCCTTGAAGAAAAGACCTTCCAGATGAACGTTATGTGGGATATTCTTCATCGGGTATCCAAGCTGACGGCAATCTAAAATTGGATGATAGTTGATTCCTCCTTTAGTTCCAATGAGGGGCACGTTAGGGAAATTTCCACATCTGTCGATGATCTCTATCCCTTCGTAAATCCTAATGTACCAATCTATGTCTGAATTGGTAAGTGACATAATCCTTTGTGACCAACGTAGAGTACTCTTTTGATCCAAAAAAAGAAGCAGACTTGGGCAAATAGGAAATGAACCATTTGTAGAGTAAGGGTACACAGCATGTGATCATTCCTCCGCTGTACAAATTCCTTAAGTGTACAGAATGATAAGCATCTACGAGAAAGGTTGGCACGCGGTTTCCTATCAAGAATATCTTAATAGCATTGGTATCGACGAAGTTGTCAATGTCGGGAAAGAGGAATAACCCATATATGAGCAGGACAAAGATATCTTCGAAGGCAGTTATGTTTTCTATACTAGTAAAGTATAGAGCTTTCTCCATCAAGAATTTAGCCGATAAACCCTGGATTCCTCCTTTAGTGGTCATGTGAGTCCTAACTTCTGACTCATCCAAAGAGATTGCTCTTGCAATGGCCTGATTCTTTGGAATTTCTTCCAGTCCAGAAAATGGAGCTTGATCAGTGATAGGTAAATCAATTAGGTGGGAGTACTCTTCCAGTGTTGGTGCAAGTAGGTAATCCGGGAAAGTGAAGCAGTTGTAAACCGGATCGTAGAACTGTACCAGTGTAGATAGGATTCCTTCAACCATGTTGACCCTTAACAGAGACAACAGTCCTACGTGCTTAGCTCTAAAAGCCTCGGGATTGGTAATCATCCTTCCCAATTTCCTTAAGTCTTCTAGTTTCGGAGCCTTGAAGGTGTACTTGTGCGTTTTTCTTCTACCGAAATCCATAACGCAACCTCTGATATTTGCAATTACTGTTTTAATTCTTTTGAAAAAAGATTTTTTTTCTCTTGTTTGAAAAGAGTTTTTTAATGAATGCATGAATGCAGCACACAAAAACATTTGAAAACATGGGTTCAGGGGTTCAACGTCACGAGCATGAGTCATGGATCTATCCGTCCCCAAAGGTTGTACTATTTTGGTCAATTTTTGTACCTGTAAAATGGGTTCTAAAAGGTTCCCAAAGTCATTGACCCCTCCTAGGGATACCAACAGCAAGCTGATTCACTTAAGCGAGCTGTAATATCCTAGGATGAATCTCATTTGAGTGTAGTATCGCATATCAACTATTCCCGATAGTCACTGCACTACCAAATGGTCATATGGTTAAATGTTTACTAAATCCCCGGGGTCATTGGTACCGCACTGGGATAGACGATGCTTTCACAATAATCGGTCGTTCAACATCGATATTTCCGCACCGGTACCTCGACTGATTCGATGGACTGCCAAGTTAGCTTGGTCGGGATTTACTCCCTATAAGCGTTTCCTGGATATACCACCACTTATCTTAATGTTCTCTCAAACTTTCCACATGCGTATTAATCGCATTCCCAGTTAACAGAAATTTAAACACGGGTATCAAGTAGTATAATAGTAAATGATATATATATATATATATATATATATATATATATATATATATATATATATATATAGTAGGAAGTATAGAAAATGCCAAACAAAACCTAGACCTCTTAGGAACTCTAACCCTAGGACTCCCCAACAGAGTCGCCATTTTTCTGTAGCGTACGATTTTTGTCTGTGACGCGACCACCTTACTGCAATGGTTGGAATTGGGTGCTACTTCCTGATTTTTTATTTATCCTATGAAGCTGGAAAGGAAAGGGAAGCTATCTAAAACTATCCTTTCACACAAATGTTGTCTTCAACAAATGCTAAGAGATTGGGGGTCCGGGGTCAGGTTATACAAAGGGAAGTTGTCAATTATCCAGTGTATATATGGTTATCCATAGATCTTCTGTGGCATTTTTAAATATTTTCTGGTGTTTATCTGTTATGGGTTGGGAAAGTTTCTCCTTTGGGAGTGCTGAGAGAGTGTTTTTGTCGTTTTCGGTTTTTTTTGTTGTTTTTGGTAAGGTACTGGACCTAAAGTTTTTTATTTGTGTGCTCGCTAAGATTTCACAATCTTATGCCTACGTATTCCCGTAAAGATAACTGGGAAATCAGAGCAATCGTAGTCCCTCTTATTTCTATGGGAGAAAAGATGTTTGGTGTCTTGTTTAAAGCCCAAGATTGAAGCTAAATGTTATTTGTGTCTTGTTTAAAGCCCAAGATTGAAGTTAAAGGGTTTGACTGAGAGAGAATTTGTCATCTCTAAAGGGGGATATCTCACCTATTCATCATAGTTTTTGAAGGATTGGTTATAAAGGGGAATTACTTTAAATTGGAATGTATAGAATCCAGCAATTCCATAATTTCCTTTATAAGGGAATTGTCCTGAAGGAAGAAACTTTAACTCAGAGTAGAGCAATGCCATTTTTCCTTAGGAGACTTTCATGCTAAGAGAGGAACATTGGCTTGGATGTAAATAATCCAGAGTCTTGCCACTTACAGCAATTAGATGAAAGAGGAAGTTTACCAGGATAAGAGAGGGACCACATCTTGGATTTTTGAATCAACAAGTGTGCCGCTTACAGCGGTTATCTGGAATTAGGGTTTGTTTGTTTGTTTGTTTTGATATGTGATATACAGAGAAATATCTTCCTACAGAGAGAACTCTTGATTTCCTCTGAGGGGATGTTGATTTTTGTGTGCCTTGATCAAAGCCCAAGGTTGAAGCTAAAAGGTTGTTTATGTCTTGTTTAAAGCCCAAGATTGAAGCTAAAAGATTGACTCTACTAGGGTAGTTTTATATCTGTCTTGCACAAAGCCCAAGATTGAGGCTGAAAAGAGATTGACTCTTCCGAGGGATATTTTGTCTGTCTTGTATAAAGCCCAAAATTGAGGTTAAAAGAAAGTGACTCCAGTGGGGAGAGGTTTTATCTGCCTTGTACAAAGCCCAAAATTGAGGCTGAAATAAAGTGACTCCACTGGGGAGATATTTATCTGTCTTGTACAAAGCCCAAGATTGAGGCTGAATCTGCTATGGAAAAATCATTATACAAAGCCTAAGAGGAGGCTGGCTTCTGCTGAGGATTATTGAGATCCAGAGACAGGACCAAATTGGGGAATTAACTCTTTGCGAGGATTGAAGATGAGTTGAAATATCAGATGCCCTGAGGTTCTGATTCTGTTAAGGTTTTATTGATGGTAAAGGTTTAAACCTTGAGTATGAAAACCTGTGGAGGTTTCAAACTTTGCTGGAGATTGATGAAATGATCAGGGTTTTTCCTGTTTTTTAGGAAACTTGAGGGTTTCTTTGAGATCCAAGAGGGGATGAGACTTTCCAAGTCTACTGGTATGAAGAGGTTGACTCTTAATTGGAAGATGATCTTTGTATGATGCCCAAGAGGAGTCTGTGGTTTTAAGGGATAAGAATCAACCCTAGAATGGTTAGATGTTTTGGAATCCTGACTCTCTAGAGGATTGAACTAGTAGAGATGACTAAGTTCTTTCCTATACCTGTAGGAGGTCTTCGGGTCCTTGTACTAAGCCCAAGAGAAGGCTGAGAACTTCTAAGAAGCCTAAGGGTCTTTGTACAAAGCCCAAGAGGAGGCTGGGGATGTTTTTAGGAAGCCTGTGGGTCCAAGCCTAAGAAAACTCCAAGAAAGGTTTCACCGAGAATTAATCCTTTCTTTGCAAAACAATTCTAGGGTTTGAAGAAATTCATAAGAGGTTTCACCGAGAATTAATCCTCTTTGGGGAAATGAATTTCTTGTATACATATATTTCTAAGTTAGGACAGTCTTGAGAAAAGTTTCACCGGGAATAATGTCCTTCTCTGTTCCATATTGTATAAGCCCAAGAGGAGGCAAGACTGTATCTAGAATTTCCTATGGGGAACTAGTTTTGACTGTGTTGAAAGAGTAACCTCTGGTTTGACCTAGATATAGACCTAAATGCTGGGGAAAACTCTAAGAAAATATGTACAAACATATATATACAGATGATATATATACAAGTATGTTTTGAAAAGATAGTGGAAGTTACAGTTGTGCAATCCCGAGCATTGTAACTACAGATGCATGGTTAGATATTCAAGAAATTGCAAAAAGTTTTGATAAAACTTTGAATTTGAATTTGGATAAAAGAAAGTTGTTTTATAAAGAAGTTTAGGGCTTTATACTCAAAGAGAGGCCCCGATGAATTCTTTTGAAAAAGCGACGATCGCGTCGTGGTTTTGAAAACCACCGAGGGACTTATTGTATTTATAAAAAGGATGGGTCTTACACTCTATTAGAGGCCCAAAAGTTTATTTTTATACAAGAGTTGGGACTTATAGCTCAAGGAGATGCCCAGATGAAAAATAGTGATCGCACCATTTATTTTGAAAATCACGTAGGGACTTATACAATGACTGAGGCCCAAATTATTTATGTGACAAGGGATGGGTCTTACACTCTATTAGAGGCCCAAAAGTGTTTTGAAAAGTGTTTGAAAAATTAAAATTGAGCGAAACCCTAATTTTAATTAAAATAAACATAATTTTCAAAGGAAATTAAATATAAAATATCAAATATATTTAAAAACAGGTGGTAAGTTTTGAAAAATATTTTGAAAAATCATGTTTAATCACATGAAGGCTTGAAATTCAATTGGTCTTGAAAAAATCAAGGTGAGAATTTCATTTTAAAAAGTTTAAAACAAATAAAATGAAATTCATTAAAAAAATTCAAACTATATAAATAAATAATATAAATTCAATTTTTTTGTGGAATAAAATATTTCAACATTTTTGTGAATTTTCAAAAAAAGAATCAATAAAAAATAATTAAAAATGAGGGAGAAATTAATTTTGAGATTAATTAAGAAAATTATGAAAAATATGGAAAATAGCAAAATGAGAGTGACAATAAAAAATGGTCTTGGTGGGTGTTGCACCCACGCCCTCCAACCAAAAAAATGTGCACCGCTACCACTGGGGTGGTGATACATCCGTGTATCAAAACCACCCCATAAACATATATGGGTAGCCTAAATTTCAGGTCATGCTAAGGCAAAAACCATGTTTTGGTGGATTTGGAAGAAGGATCATATCTCCCTCATTTCTCCATGAAATTGGATGAAATTTAGATGGATCCTGCCTAGAATTTCATGAGGAATCCAATGGTGGTCTCAAAATTTTCTAAAGATGCCTACATTTTAAAGCCCGATAGTGGTTTCAGAATAGGCCAAGATTTGCAAGTTCTTTGCTACCACATCATACAAGAAATCATAGCATGATAAATTAGTTCAAACACAACACATATTGTATGTATGACATGTTCATGATCAATGGACATCAAAGCAATACATATTTTAAAGAGTTCAAGTTGTTATGCACTTACCTCTTAAAGCTCCTTGTGCTATCTTGCAAAATGCTTATGCCAGAAGTAATCCAATGCCTTAGACACTCTTGATTGATCCATTAGAAGCTTTTAGAATGATCAAAACCAGTTGGAAACCTCAAGAACAAGAATTGGCTCTTTCTTGCAAAAGTGGCAAAAGTGACCAAAATGGTAACTCACTCAAATGGTGTTACAGTTGAGGGAAACTTGTTGGGACAGTTTGAGGATGATATTTGCAGTGTGTTTGAAGTTTTGTTTGGTTTTGAAAGTGACTGAATCAAGACATGGCTTGAAAAATGCAGAAAAGCCAAAATTTGAGGTTTTGGAGGTTGACTTTCTGATTTTGGTGTTCCATATGTGTTTTAAAGTTATGGATCACTTGTATATGACATATGTGAGGTGTTAGGATGGCTGGTTTGAATGGAGTTGCTCTCTATTGAAAATTCACTTGTTACTTGCAAAAGAAGCAAATTCTAGTTTTTTTAGAGGTTGGAAGGAAAGCATGAGATATTATGCTTTGGTGTACTTGAATTGATCATAAAGAAGATCTATTTATAGTATAGCAAGTTTGTTTTGGCAGCAATAGTGAATGGAGGTTGATCACCCTATTATCCAATGGTTATGTAATAGAATCTCAAGTCTCCTCTAGCCATTGACTTGAGTCAATCTTGCAGGCTATGAGTCTTCTGTTGCAGGGATAAGGCTTGACTCATTTAGTGATCAAAGACTCAGTTCATGCCACCTCAATGCGCCTCTTGAATGCCTTGAAACAAAATGGAAGTTTTTGGATTTGAAACTTGAATGCTACATGCCAAAAGAGGTGATGTCTTCACTTGCAAGGCTTTGGGATCAGATTCTCCATTATTCAAGTTGATTTTGGACATAAATGAAATAATGCAAGTGTCCAAAATTAGATCAAGAAATCATGGGAACCAAGTTACATGTTCATGCTGTTTTGAAAAATCAGGTTTTTAGGCCATGTTTCAAGGCTTGTAACTCCCTACTCAAGTGGAGTTAGAGTGAGTTCTTGTACATTTTGGAAAGCCCTAATGACATACTTCAACTTTGATGTCCAACATTGATCTTGGTTAAGCTTGGATCAAGGTGAAAAATGGCCCTAAAGTTGGTGAAAAACCAAGACAGATTCTGTCCAAAATTTTCACCAAGTGTTGGAAAAAGTGGCCATTTTCATGTTTTTGTGATTTTGATCAATCCATAACTCAAAATCCATGAGAATTTGGAATCTTTTGTAGTTTACACTTTTGAAGTATGTCATGTGAACTTTCATTTGAGCTTTGGATGGAAGAAAAATGCTTTAGGGTTTGGGAGTTATGACCTTGCAAAGTTGGTACCAAATCCATTTTGTTCATAACTTAGAAAAATTTAAGTTTCTTATGGTTGCCCCTTTTGCAAGTAACCTCACTTTTCTTGATTTTTCTTGATGGATGATGATAAAAACCATACATTAACATTGTTTTTTTTACTTAGGGGACCACATTTGTGAAAATTTTGAAAAAAGTCAAACTTGATTTTGGGCATAGTTGACTTTTTATCAAATGAATTCCAAATTGTGTGATCCTTTATGCAATCAAGTTCTTGACCTTATTCAAACCTAATGGATGGATTCCATAGGTGTTTTAGGGTGTATTGCATCATGTCCCAAGGTTTGGGAACATGTCTTGGTCCAAAGTCAAAGGTACAGTTGACTTTTTCTCCAAAACCCTAATTGTGGTCCAGATGAAATTGAAACTTGTGAATCAAACTTCTTGGACCAATACATTGTTGTAAATGGATCAATGTGGTGTATTTGAGACCCTCAAATCATGTCTTGAGGTCTTGGCTCATGTCTTGCCTTAAAAGTCAACTTAGGGGTGAATTAGGTCAAGAAACCCCAATTCCTGATTTTTGATGAATACTTCCCCTAAGGCTATTTTGACTTAATGATTGGATCCATGAGGTCCCTTGGAGCATTTTGGGATCATGTTTTGAGGTATTGGCTCGTGCCCAGATGTAATTTTTCATCTAGAGGCCTTGGTCGATGAAAACCCTAATTTGATGACACTGGCGATTTTGAGGCTTGATCCACTTGGAATGTTGCATCCTTGTACTTGATTCTTGATATGGGAGATCTCTTGATCCTTTATGTGTGTTTGAGAGGTTAGACAAGTTGAAGATCATGTCATTTCTTGATTGATCTTTTGTCTAAGAGCTCTGGGAGGGTTCAAAACCCTAATTCTTGATGTAGTGAAAGCTCAACAATCTTTGAGGATGGTACATCCATATTGTGGCAATAATCCTCACAATGATGGGAAATATTGTGGTCAAAATTTGGGGTATGACAATGTTGTTCCAGCGTTTGAGAAAATACAGACTCCGCTTGAATCCAAACAAATGCACTTTCGGTGTTTGCTCTGGGAAGCTTTTGGGTTTCATTGTTAGCTAGAAAGGTATAGAGGTGGATCTTGACAAATTCAGGGCAATTCAGGACATGCCTGCACCTAGAATAGAAAAGCAAGTAAGAGGGTTCTGGTAAGTGCAAATTTTGACTTAAATTGAACCATCTTTCTTGGAATTTTTCAACTCATTTCTCTTGTTTTAATGGACTTATTTCTTGTTCTTGTGTGATTCTTCAATTATATTGCAAATACCTTTGGATGCTTTGATATATGTGTGTTACTGTGCAGGATATAAGAATAAAAAACATCAATGATTAAGACATAAAGGAGTGGACAAGGAAGCCAAAGAAATGGAGAAGAATCAGCAATGTTCGTTTGCAAACACCAACGAGCAGCCAACGAATGTTTGTTATGCAAAGTTGCAGCGAGGTCCCAATGAAGAGGAAACCTTGGATGGCAGTAGGAAAAGGACCCAAAGTTCGTCATGTGAAGCTGTAGCGAAGAAGTTCGCTGTGCGAAGAAGTGTTTGCACTACGAACTCAAATATTTTCCAAGGGCGGTTTAACTATTCTTGAGGCACTTGAAGTGCCTGGAAATGGACTTCATTGTGCGAGGAATGTGTTTACTAAGTGAACATGACAGATTTTAGTTTTATTATATAAGTACTTTTTCTTGCTTTTTAGAACATAACTCTTATAACATGTAAGTTAGATAGTTTTTAGAATAAAACTTAATCTCTCTTAATTCCATGCATGTTCTAGAGATAAAAACACCAACCCTAAAGGGGAGAAGGTAAGAGCTACGATCTCTTGTTGGGTTTGGATGTAATCTTTTAATACCTTATGTATTTCATCTAATATATGTATTGTGAACTAGTTTGATTCAATATTGATGTTTTCTTTTATTTCTTATTTGTGGGTCTTGACAGAATCTTTTTCAAATATTAGATCTTAGATATTCATCTATCAATGAGCATACTTTTGACACGGTCTTGTAAGTTGATATTCACTTGTATCTTCTATTTTATTGTGTTGATTTGTATCATGAGTTGTATGAGTAGGATTAATACGGTATTGTGAGGATGCGTGATAATAGAGATGAAAAACTATGTTCACTTACATTTAGCAAATTAGTTGAATGCATGTAAAAAGGGTTAAGCGTATGTACATACTTCGATCATGGTGTTTTATATGAATCAATCATAAAGCTGATATGGATGTCATCTTTGTTTACCTGCTTATCTTTGATTTGAACCGTTACAGAAATATACTCTTCAAATCTGGATTTAGGATGATTATTTATTAGGTTCTAGACTATAGACATTGATATAGGCTTAAAATTTGTTTGAGTATTAATTCTTAATGCTCTATGTTATTGAGTTGCGTGAGAAATTGCCAATGAGACAATTCGGTTGTTCTCTCGTTGCGTTGGACATAACCACTGTTGTGGGTGATACGTAAGAATATTAGACGAATGATTAATTTGTATTTAATTGGTTAGAAGAATGCATGTGTTATCAATTAATGAGATCCAATCCCAACAAGTCTCCGTTTATTTTAAGTCTTTACTTTATATTTTCCCTCTTTATATTTTCAGCTTTTATCTATTGTACCGTTGATCTATCAACAAATTTTCATAACAAGCTTAGAAATTTAGAGAGAGTTGAACGACATTCTTTCCCTCGCACTGATCCCTGTGGAGGCGATATAAATCTCGGAGGGAATCCTTCCAAACTTAATTTTTGCTTTTTTCTGCTTTACTGTAGTTCGAGCAAAATGGCGTCGTTGTCGGGGATTGGTGTTTAGATATTAAATCGCATTGCAATAGTTTCTATATTTGTAAGCTTTGTACAGTTGTTTATATTGTATATATACTTGTTTCCTTTCACGTTTTCTCAAGTGTTGGTTAGGGATGAATGATGAGAACTTCTTCTAGATCAATTGTTATTTGTATAAAAGTATCCAATGAAGATTCTCCCAAGTTTGGATGGTGATGGTAGGATGTTGAACATATGAATGCAAGCAAGGTAAATTGTACCGCTTTATAGAATGTTAGAATGATTTAAGAATTTTTTGCTTTGTGCAAATGTGTATTTTTGTTTCATTTTGCAACTTTGTTTGAATGCTTGTTTCGCTTAGGTCCAATAGCCACAATTTGTGAGAAACCTTCATTGTTTACTATATGCTTAGGATTACTGATAAACTTTGTTTAATACATTTGATTTATGCTTAATCTTTTGATTATTCTGATTTTGTGGGAGCATTAGAAATGATTAAGCCATTTGTTTATATTGAGCACAACCATATCCAAAAGTAACTTACCTGTGAGTAGTGAGAATTTGTTATCCCCTTTGAGCCTAAACAGTTTAGATCCATTTTAGTGATGAACTTGGTTTGTGTACATAATTTGAAAGTTTAGTTCATCATTTAATTTTGTGAGATTCCAAAAAAAAATTCTTGAACCTTTGAACATTGTTTTAAATTGAATTCCTTGCCATAAAAAGCAAGGAGCATTCACTTTATGTTTGGTTGAATTCAACTTGGGGAGAACAAAAAGAAAAATGGTAGGTTGCTAAAAAATATTGAAAAGTTTTAAACAAGCATTGAAAAGAAAAAGTGTGAATATGAATGTGAAAAAGAAAAAGAAAAAGCATGCTTGTTTGAAAAAGAAAAATAGAGAATGAAATAATTGTGCATAAGGAAGTTTGAGAAGGTTTGCATTAGGGAAGAAAATGGTGAAAAGAAGTGGTGATGTGCAAATACCATGTATAGTGAATGTTTCTATTGCATTGGTAATTTTGATTCAATGGCCTTTAGAAATGACCCTTTGTTGTGAACTTGACCAAGATACAACCTTAAAAGCCCTTAGTGATCTCTTGCTTCCATGATTTCATTTTTTATTGATTAGATGAATGTATGAATTGGATTGTTATTTGCATTGTTTGTCAAGCGAGTGAAATTGCCCTGCGGTTGCAAACACGTTAATTTCTTCATTCTTATTTGAAGAGGAGTGTTAGAGTGATTCAAGTATGAGAATTTAGTAGTTATTTGAAACATTGCATGATATTTGTTTAAGAACTAAATTCTTTATCATTGTTCAATTCTATTAAGTGGTGAACATTGCTTGTGCGTATTCTCATGCTTGAGCAAATCCTCTTGTTTGAGCAAATCTCTCTTGTTTAAATTTGAACCGTTAATCCTTTCTTGGTTGAATCTTATGCTTGAGAAAATCCTCTTGTTTTAATGAGGGGCATACTTTGCTTGAGGACAATAAAAAATCTAGTTGGGGAGATTTTGTTAAGTGCAAATTTTGAATTAAATTGAACCATCTTTCTTGTCATTTTTCAACTCATTTCTCATGTTTTAATGGACTTATTTCTTTTTCTTGTGTGATTCTTCAATTATATTGCAAATACCTTTGGATGCTTTGATATGTGTGTTATTGTGCAGGATATAGGCATAAAATAATCAATGATTAAGACACAAAGGAGTGGACAAGGAAGCCAAAGAAATGAAGAAGAATCAGCAATGTTCGCTGTGCGAAGTTGCAGCGAGGTCCCACCGTAGAGTAAACCTTGGATGGAAGTAGGAAAAGGATCCAAAGTTCGTCGTGCGTAGCTGTAGCAAATAAGTTCGTTGTGCGAAGAAGTGTTCGCACTGCAAACTCGGATATTTTACAAGGGCAGTTTAACTGTTCCTGAGGCACTTGAAGTGCCTGGAAATGGACCTCGTTGTGCGAAGAATGTATTGCTAGGCGAACATGACAGATTTTTGTTTTACTATATAAGTACTTTATCTTTCTTTTTAGAACATAACTCTTATAACTTGTAAGTTAGACATTTTCCATAATAGAACTTAATCTCTCTTTATTCCAATCATATTCTAGAGAGAGAAACGCCAACCCTAAAGGGGAGAAGGTAAGAGCTATAATATCTTGTTAGGTTTGGATGTAATCTTTTGATACCTTATGTATTTCATCTAATATATGTATTGTGAACTAATTTGGTTCAATATTGATGTTGTCTTTGATTTCTTATTTGTGGGTCTGGACAAAACCTTTTTCAAATCTTAGATCTTAGATATTCATCTATCAATGAGCAAACTTTTGACATGGTCTTGTAAGTTGATATTCACTTGTATCTTCTATTTTATTGTGTTGATGAGTAGCATGAGTAGAATGAGTAGGATCAATAAGGTATTGTGAGGGTGCGTGATAATAGAGATCAAAAACTACGTTCACTTACATTTTGCAAATTAGTTGAATGCAAGTAAAAAAGGTTAAGCGTATGTACGTATTCTAATCATGACTTTTTATATGAATCAATCATGAAGTTGATATGGATGTCATCTTTTTTTACCTGTTTATCTTTGATTTGAATCGTTATAGAAATATACTCTTCAAATCTGGATCTTGGATGATTATCTGTTAGGTTCTAGACTCTAGACATTGATTTAGGCTTAACATTTTCTTGAGTATCAATTCTTAATGCTCTATGTTGTTGAGTTGTGTGAGACATCACCAATGACACAATACGGTTGTTCTCTCGACATTGCGTTAGACATTACCTCTATTATGGGTGATATGTAATGATATTAGACGAATGATTTATTTGTGTTTAATTAGTTAGAAGAATGCATGTGTTATCAATTGATGAGATCCAATCCCAACAAGGCTTATTTTACTTTAAGTCTTTACTTTATATTTTCTGTCTTTATATTTTCAGCTTTTATCTATTGTACTGTTGATCTATCAACAAATTTTCATAAAAAGCTTAGAAATGTAGAGATCGTTGAGCAACATTCTTTCCTTCGCCCCGATCTCTGTGGAGAAGATATAAATCCCGGAGGGAATCCTTCCAAACTAAATTTTTGCTTCTTGTCGCTTTACTGTAATTCGAACAGGTTCCTCGGACATTTGAATTATATCTCCAAGTTTGTCTCTCACATGACGGCCACTTGTGAGCCAATCTTCAAATTGCTTCGTAAAGATCAAATTATTGTGTGGAATGAAGATTGTCATAAGGACTTTGATAGTATTAAAGATTACTTCCTTGAGCCTCCTATTTTGATCCCGCCAGTGGAAGGGAAGCCTCTGATTATGTATTTAACAGTTCTTGAAGGATCGAAGGGTTGTCTCCTCGAACAACAGGACGAGACAGGTAGGAAAGAACATGCTATTTATTACCAAAGTTAGAAATTTACAGATTGCGAATCTCGATATTCTATGCTTGAAAAAACTTGATGTACTTTGGTATGGGTTGCCCGACGTCTCCGACAGTCTATGTTGAACCATACTACTTCGTTGATATCCAAAATGGATCCTATCAAGTATATTTTTTAGAAGCCCGTTGGCAGATGTTGTTATCAGAATATGGCATTGAATATCGTACTCAAAAAGCCATTAAAGGAAGTGTATTGGCAGATCATTTGGCTCATCAACTGATTAAAGATTATCAGCCTATCCAATTTGACTTTCCTATTGAGGATATTATGGCCATTAGAGCTAAAGATTGTGATGAACCAGGTACTGGGGAAGAACCAGAGCCTGGATCCCGATGGGGTTTAGTATTTGATGGAGCTTCTAATGCATATGGTCACGGAGTTGGAGCAATTATAATCACTCATTGAGGTTCTCATAATCCTTTCACTGCATGAATATGTTTTGATTGTACGAATAATATGGCAGAATATGAAGCGTGTATCCTTGGCCTTGAAGAAGATATTGATCTCAGGATTAAGAACCTCGATGTCTTTGGGGGTTTAGCATTAGTTATCAACCAGATTAAAGGTGAATGGGAAACTCGACATTAGGGTTTGATCCCATACAAAGATTGCGCTAGGCGGCTGTTTCCTTTCTTTCATAAAGTCAATTTCTATCATATACCTCGAGAGGAGAATCAAATAGAAGATGCCTTAACTACCTTGTCCTCCATGTGCCAGGTAAATTTCTGCAATGAGGCACCCCAAATTATGATTAGACGTCTGGATAGACCAGCTCATGTGTTTGTAGAAGAAGAGAAAGTAGACAATAAACCATGGTATCATGATATCAAGTGTTTCCTCCAGAGTCAAGAATACCCAGCTGGGGCATCCACTAAAGATAAGAATACCTTGAGAAGATTGGCGTACAACTTCTTTCTCAACGAAGATGTGTTATACAAAAGAAATTACTACATGGTCTTGCTCAGATGCGTGGATAGACACGAAGCAGACATGTTAATACAGGAAGTTCATGAAGGGTCCTTCGATACTCATGTCAATGGACATTCTATGGCTAAGAATATGCTTAGAGCTGGTTACTATTGGTTGATAATGGAATTTGATTGTTGTCAACTTGTCAAGAAATGTCATAAATGGTAGATTTATGCGGATAAGGTGCATGTGCCTTCGAATCTACTCAATATTATTTCGTCTCTGTGGACATTCTCTATGTGGGGAATTGACATGATTGGCATGATTGAGCCCAAAGCTTCAAAAGGACATCGTTTCATTCTGGTAGCTATTGATTACTTCACCAAATAGGTTAAAGCAAAGTTATACACCAATGTGATCAAACAAGTGGTGGTCTGATTTATCAAGAATCAAATCATTTGCGGTACGATATTCCAAGCAAGAACATTACTGAGAATGGTTCAAACTTGAACAACAAGATGATGAGAGAACTCTGTGAAAACTTCAAGATTGAACATCACAATTCTTCACCTTACAGACCTAAGATGAACGGGGCTGTTAAAGCGGAAAATAAGAATATCAAGAAAATCTTGTAGAAGATGGTTGTAACCTACAAAGAATGGCATGAAATGCTTCCTTTTGCTTTGCATGGATACCAGATGTTCATCCGCACTTCAACAGGAGCAACCCATTTCTCTTTAGTCTATGGCATAGAAGCAGTGCTCCCTATAGAAGTCGATATCCCGTCAATGCGAGTCTTGATGGAAGCCAAGTCGATAGATGCTGAATAGTTTCAGAACATATATGACCAGTTGAATATAATTGAAGAAAAGAGAATGACAACCTTATGTCATGTTTAGTTGTACTAAAAGAAGATGAAGAAAGCATTTGATAAGAAGGTTCGTCCTTGTGAATTTAGAGAAGGTGACCTCGTGCTCAAAATGATCTTGCCTATCAACTATGATTCCCGAGGCAGGTGGACTCACAATTAGGAAGGCCCATATGTTGTCAAGAAAGCCTTCTCTGGAGGTACATTGGTTCTTACAACTATGGATGGTGGGAAGCTTCCCTATCTGATGAATGCCGATGCAATCAAGAAATACTTCGCCTAAATAATCAAAAGAATAGCTCGCTAAGTTGAAAACCTGAAAGGGCGACTTAGGAAAAAATGAGCGTCTCAGTGTACTGAAAACCCGAAAGGGCGGTCCAGGAAACAATTAGAGACATAAACAGAAATAATTCATCCCGGTAGATTGAAAACCCGAAAGGGTAACCTAGGAAAAAGTTAGGGATTTCATGGCAAGTAACTGCATCAGGCAAGACTTGATCACTTGAAGCAGCAACATCATCGATCAATAATTCTTAGTTCAGTCACTCTCAACGGAAGCTAGATTACAGGAATTCAAAGTTGTTAGGGAGAATAGTGGTCATTGTATTTCAATGTAGCCTTTCCATTTACCATTTTCAAAACTTTGTAATAATCCATAGGGTTATGCTTTTTTTGGACTACCATTCTATCAATAAAATCTTGATTTTTTGTCATTTAATTTCAATTCATATATATTTGTTTCTTTCGCAAAATGTCATTTATTTTCGATAATAATTTTTGAAACAAAGGTTTAATAATAATAATGCTTTTGAAAATTACAAAATGGTTGCCTTTGACTTTTGAATAAACTAAGAGGAACGTCGACAGTTGTTCAAAATTGATCAAGTTTTGAAGTGCGGAACTCAGTTTCCCTAGTACAGCAGTTCATGTGGATTATCCTGTGCATATCATTGGTTTAATAATCTTGTTTTTTCCAACGGATTCGTTGTCAGATAGTGGATTTCCTCTAGTTGGTTTATTGTTGCAGTGTTGATTTGGGTTTCTCCCATAACAAAGCTAGCAAAAATTTATACGCCCACAGAGAGTTGTTGATTTTGAAGATTTTTGTTTCAAGTTTCCCCAGCAGATCTTTTTTCCCCAGCAGAGAATCTTTTTCTTCTGGAAGATGTTGCAGAAGACAAGTTTTATGGCAGAGTCTCCATCTAATTAAGATTTGTCTGAGTATCCAGTTCGTTGATTATTTTGGTCTCCCAGTTTATTTAGTGTGTTGTTTTGTCAGCATAAGCATAACATTGCATGTATTTTAGCATTCATGCATAACTGAATGCAGATTTGTGCTCATTCGCATGTCCTTGGTGTCTCTAAATCCACTTTCATGGTGGTACACTCCCCCTAAAAAGAGAGTTTATTTTTTATTTCCCCACTGAGATTGTGCCTCATTGAAAAGTTGTGTTTCAGTTTTCCTCCCCATCTCATTGTCTGGATGGAACAAAGTTCATTCTTGGATTAAACTTTGGTCCCCTGCAGCAATTTTTGACCTCTCTAGGCTAAAAAATTAGATGATAAAGAAAGCATGTTTTGCACCTTTTGGATCTTATTTTCCTCAGCAGAGAAGACTTGTGCATGAATGAAGACTCTAATTCCCCAACAATTATCGCTCCAGTAATCTCTCAGAGATTTTGTTCAACAGCAAGTGGCAGTCTCTTTATTTGAGACGCTTGTTTTTCTAGACAAATTAATCCTTATTTTTGTAGCAAGTGGCAATCTCTTTAGTCAATCCCCGACAGAGAAGCTTGTTGTGACTCGACAGATCAAAGCTAACACCGACTCGTTTTCTAACTGGTAGTTGTCTCTTTATTTGAGAAGCCTATTATGATCCCTTATCAGAGTTAAGACATAAATCTCTAGCAAGTGAAGACCGCTTCAGGTTGAAGACCAGAAGTTGAAGAAAGCTTGTTTATTACCCTTTCCAAGTGAATACTTGGTTAAAGAAGAAACTGAGACCCGTTCAAGGTGGAAGACTAGAAGTCATGGGAGGTTTGTTACCCTTTCCAAGTGGAATGCTTGGTTAAAGAAGGAGTTGAGCCCCGTTCGAGGTGAAAGACCGAAAGTTATGGGAAGCTTATTATCAATTCAAATCCTGTAACTACCTTCGTCTATGATTTGGTAGTATATCGTTATCTATGAGTCGGTATTACATGTTTCTTTACCGTCAACAATGAGTCTCTATTATTCTGCTTACTGCCTTCAACTATGAGTTGGTAGTAGTTCTTTCTTCCAGCTGAATACTCAGGGTAGTATGCTCAATGATTTTTCTTCGTGCTGCATATTCCCTAGTGGAGTCTTTTATTGTTGCTGGCTATTTATTTCACTTCTGGTTGTACTATGGGTTATTCCTTTGTATAGGCCCTCGTGATGTTGTGTCGCTCCCCAAGGAGTTATGTCTCCCTGTCGGGATCCCTTCAAGTTTTCCTCCAGCAGTATCAGAGTTGTACTACATTTACGCAGAGTTTGTCTCTCGCATCGTCTTCCTCACGGGGTCTGATCATTTGCATTCATATCATAAGCATCGTGCAAAATCTTTGGGCTAAAAATTGGGTCTTCTATATTTAAGTATCTTCAATCCCATCGACACAAATATTTCCAATCTTCACATCTTCAGATAGAAAAAACTTAAATAGGGGCATGTGTCATACCCTAATTTTTATCCCTAAGATTCCACCTATCATATCATTTGCATATCAACTAAGATCACAAGCATAGCATCCTCCTAACCTTTACCTCTTTGAGTTTGCCTTTATGGAAGATCACTAAGCAACCTTGTGTTTCTTTTTGCCTCTATTGCTTGTTTACTTACTAACTTTGCTAACCTTATTCAAAATACAAAAAATTTGTGTTGTTTCCTTTTCTTATGGTACAAGGTAGGGACTTGCAATCAAAGGATCAAGCTTAGTTTCTAAATTAGGGTTTGGATTCTCAAAGTCAAAGTTTTGGTCAACAAGTGGTTCACAAAATCTTTCACTTCGAGTCACGACCTATAATCTTAGGACACATTCATGTCAAACTTCATTCAACATCATTTGATCAAGAAAAGTTCAAGTTGGAGCATGATTTCAAAGTTGATTCAAGTATGGTTCATGTGTTTATTTCCATGCCATTTCCATCCAATTCTTAAGCAATTATCAAGATTATTCAAGAGATAATCAAGCTTCCTTCATTTGAAATTTAAGTGTCCATCATTGGTCCTTTCGATGCAAGTAGCAAGAAGTCACAAGTTAGCACATGTTTGGTTGATTTAAAACCAAGTATGGCATGTCACTTGGTCCAAACACCAAGTTTGAACTCCTATACAACTTTGCTTCAAGGGTAAAACATCAATTCAACCTCTAAGGGCATCAATTTTGGAAGTGGCCAAGCAAGCCAAAACTTGGTTCCACCTAATGCCTGGCCTAGAAACCAGGCCACGACCCTAACTTTGATTCAATGTCATTTTCAATCCAAGCATGCTTTTGATCTGGTTCCTTTGGCATTGAATTCTTTGCAATGAAAGGAAAATTTGGCATAAACAAAATTCAAAAACGCACGAGTGAATTTTATTTGGCCTATCTTCAAACATGTTACCTTGAGTTCTGCTTTTTGCTCAACTTTCAGGTCACGAATTTCATGACATTCTCAATATGGGACCACTTTCACATGTTCGAACTCTTTGTACAACCAACATGCGTGCAAGAAAGTACAAAATGACCAAGTTTCATGCCTAAATCACCCTTTTCATCACTCACCTCACACAGATTGCAAGTCATCCAAGTTCAACCCTAATTCACACGAATTCAGATTTATTTCACATGTGTGAGCTCAACAACACTTTTCTTATAAATAGAGGAAGCATTTGCCTTCATTTTCAAACTTTGAAAGCCAATGAAACTCTACAACCATTTAAACTCGATACCTCAAAAAACCAGTTAACCATTTCTTTGATTCAAGCTCTTTTAGCTTCATTTCTTCGCCCGAAATCACTCACCGGCCTCCTCTAATGCTAACTGAAGCATTTTTCATGGCTTGAAACCTCTTGCAACCTTCAAATCGATTCCACCATTGTTGACCTTCGAAGCTTTAACTGAAAAGGTAGCTACGAGTAAAATTTCTGAACAAACAAGTTACCAGTGTGTTCGTCTTGATTCTTTGATTAAAATCCCTCACCTACTTGAAATTTATTCTTTGTATTAGTTATTTAATTTTTACTTTGAAGAACTAGGGTTCTTCGTGTTCTTGAGCAAATTCTCTTTTCTCAAAGTCAGTCAATGACTCTGATGCAAAGAGACGTGGATGATGAAGTGTTAGGAAGCTGAATCCATGATTGATTCATGCTAAAAACACGAGTTCATGAAGATTTCAAGATCAGCTGAAGGTTGAACATGAAGCTACCTGCGTGCATTTTTGAATAAATTAGTCGTTGGCATCTTTTTTCAAACATTTTTTTTTTTTTTTTTATTTTTTTATTTATTTTAAATAGTTCCTTTGACCTTTTTGACTCCAATATTTTTTCATAAATCATAAAAAATATTGTACATCACATATATTTTTGACATAATTTTTAAAATCATTTTTGCATTTAATTAATATTTTCCTTTAGTTTTCATTTAATTTTCATTTTCCATTTTATTTTTTATGATTTTTAAATATTTTTACATCCAACTTTTGAGATCCAATTATTCATATTTTTCTTGACTTCTCATAATTTTCTCATCCATTTATTTTACCTTTTGATGCATCTTTGGAATTTTCCATTTAATTTCCATTTTAAATCATTTTAAAGCCATTTTTAATTTGCTTTTAATTTTGGTCCACTTTTATTTGAGAATTGTTGACTTGGATCATGGTTTGGTTGATTGATGCTTCATCAAGTTCAATTGTTTTTTTAATGATACTTTGGTTGCATGAACTTTCATCATTTCAACTTATCATTTAAATGATCATTTGATCATTTTTGGTACTTTGGATTAATGATAATATTATCATATGGTATTGTGAAGAAGAATGATTGAAATTGATGATAGATGATCCCTTGTTATGTTTCAATTGTGGTTGATCCTCTCCTCTCTCTTCTTCTTCTTTTGCTTTTGGTTTTGAGCTATTGTGTTACATTGTTTTAGGAGAATGATTTTGTATCATTTCTCTAACATATCTGACACATAAATTTTTCTTGGTTGACCTCAGATAGGTGTGACTTCTACATAAGTCCACTTATGATTGCTTAACATAGCGCTAAATTGTCCCAACTCGGTTAAACTCTCATTAACACTAACATTGACCTACTAATTGTGCTAACATCTAACATTTACTTTTATGCTCTTTACAATTATGTCATTTAATTTTATGTTCATGTCACTTACATTCTTGTCTTTTGTTTTTTACCTTTTGTTTTATACATTTTATTTCTTTCTTATTTCAAAAGAACAAAAAACATGTTAAAATGGCTAAAAACCTAAAAAACTTTAATCTGATCTTATGGAATTTTGTCACTATCCCTTGCTTGAGGAGTATGTTGGACTTTGGACCTTAGGACTTAGTGCTTTCCTTTGCTTGGAGTTGTATCTGAGACTTTGTGATTCATCTGAGACCTAGTGATTCCTCTAGATGTAACACCATAAATAACCCGCACATAAATTATGAAAATTATCAGAGTAAAATAAAACATAAGGCATTTAGGATGCTACTTTCAACCATTACCTGCTCATATAATTAGATATGCAACACCTATTACCATTACAAATTATTAACAGTAATAATAATAAAGAAAGTTATCTGAAAATTCAACTATATTTAAGCAGTGGAAAACATCATCAACCATTTATATTAATAATTCAAGACATAGAATAATTGATAGTAATTCAAGAAATAACCGCCATAGGAAATAAACATGGTAATTATCCACCAACATAATAAAACACAAAATGTTCCATATCCCCAGTGTTACACATCAGAGCAAACGACGACACAAAAATAAAAAGGGAAGACTCCATCTTCCACTCACATCGACTCCTCTACTGCGAACTATCTGCACGATGCCCATGTAAAGGCAACATTCAAACAGAAGGGGTGAGATATCATAAATATATAAAGGAAAGCATGATAATAAGCAAGCATAATTTTATTACATGCATAATCACCCATTCCACAACACACATCCACACAATCAACACAACCATTATCCAAACACACCAACTAATGCAACATAGATGCAATGCAATGAGACTCTCAACTTGACTCAATGCATGTGGTACCATTCGGTTCGCTTCAGAACCCGATTCCTATTTCAGAATCACCATTCCTGTCGGAATTTCCATTATGTCGCTCACACCCCATCGGGAACACGACCTCCACGATCACTTACACCCATCGGGCACATGATCCATTCAACAAAAACACGACTCTACAATTAGAATCTGGATAAGACACTCACACCCCAACAGCTACACAACTTATCTCATAACTCGTGCATACAATGAAATGCATGACATGTTATAGACTCATGATTATTTGTATGCACATCCATGTAATTCAATACCATTAATTACCCACCACATTACACCACGGCACGATATAAAGTCCACCAAGCATGATAATAATAACATACAATGACATTCATTTAATCAATGTATCATGCCCATACAGGCCACCACACAACATGTTATAACAGTCCAGCAACATCAACACACAGCATAACAAGCAACAACAAATGCATTTACGATTATGTCACACCACAACATAAACATTACAATGCATTTCACACCAACACACATCAATTATTTAGTTTCTGGTACCTAAACCATTTTTAGAATAAAGTTCGTCACGTCAGCTTTCTAACGCTTTGAACAATACCCAAATTGGACACCAGGAACTAAAGTTATGAATTTTCAAAGATTTTCAAAAACTACTCCTAGTGTAACCGGTTACACCGAATGAGGTAACCGGTTACACCCCTTGTAACCAATCACACTACACAAATTCCCCTCAGTGTAACCGGTTACCCAAAACCTGGTAACCGATTACACCTATGCAAATTGCCCAGAAAACACATTTTAAGATCATTGTAACCGGTTACGCCAATCACGGTAACCGATTACACTGTATGCAGAATCACTTTTTCAGCAACTTTTCACACGAACATCACTTTTAACCCATCCCAAAACTCAATTTTTTTCTTACAGATCGTTTATACTACATTTTAACATGAAAAAGCTCTTTTCTAAAGTTTCAAACCCCAAATTCTTTTCACCGAAAACACTCATAACATAGTTCCGACACTGACTTGTAACCATCATCAACAACACAACAACTACAACATACAATCCATCAATTGCATAATTACAACATAAACAACATAACAATTATACCAATCCAACATCAGTTACAACATCAATATACCGCACATAGTTCATTAATCAATTCAACAATTACAAAATTGCAACAATGATCATGGTATTGAGAGAAGAAAACACAACCTAAGCATATACATATTCTACCCAACATCATCATACTAACCCTTAGATAATAAGAACCCCACCCTTACCTTAGAGTTCTTGCAAAAGTTTCTTCTACGTCAACAATGATGGTCTCTTCTTCCTAGCTCTTCCTTCCTTGCCCTAGCCCTCCTTTCTCTTTTCTCTTAACTTTCACGATCTGACACTTCTCTTTCTCAACTCCCCTTATTTCTTATTATTATTATTATAACTTAATCCAACTAATTAAATAATAATTATAATTATAATTATAATTCCATCAATTATTTAATTAAATCAATATCCACCTAATATTAAATAATTAAATCATTATTAACTAATATAATTCAATTAGTATTACTCCCCACACCGCCAATCTCTACTCTATTGCTCACACACCCCTTATCACCTTAAAGTCTATTCTTAAGGTCATTACCTCACACCTAAGGGTAGCTCAAACACACCAAAACACCAAACCATACAACACAATCATAGTTATCACATAATTAAATTATGGAAAATAAATAAAATAATTTGGGCACTAAACCTCTCCCCCACTTAGAATATTTTCGTCCTCGAAAATTACCTGACGCGAACAACTCCGGATACGACTCTCGCATCCTACTCTCCAACTCCCAAGTCATATTTGCACCGGCAGCGCCTCCCCACACTACCTTCACAAGAGCAACTTCCTTGCCTCTCAGCTGCTTCACCTCACGGTCTTCAATCATCACAAGCAAAGCCTCAACTGTAAGGTTATCCCTTACCTGAACATCATCCATCGGAATCACATGCGACGGATCCGGAACATACTTCTAAAGCTATGAAACATGGAACACATCATGCAAATTTGACAAATTTGGTGGCAACTCCACTCTATAAGCAACAACTCCGATCCTCTTTGAAATTTGATACGGACTAATAAACTGAGGAGTAAGCTTCCTCGACTTCAAAGCACACCCAACACCGGTCACCACAATGACTCTCAAGAATACATGGTCTCGATCTTGAAACTCAAGACCCTTCCTCCTCTTATCATGGTAACTCTTCTGCCGACTCTGCGAAGCTTTCATCTTCTCTTGAATCAGGTTCACCTTCTCAGTAGTTTGCTGAACAATCTCAGGTCTAAGTACCACACTCTCTCCAGATTCATGCCAGCACAGAGGTGTCCTACACCTCTAACCATACAAAGCTTCAAAAGGCTCCATTCCAATACTAGAATGGTAACTGTTATTATAAGTAAATTCTATCAATGACAAATGACTATCCCAAGCACCTCCTTGTTCAAGAACACAAGCCCTCAACAAATCCTCCAAAGACTGAATAGTCCTCTCAATCTGGCCATTTGTCTATTGATGATAAGTTGAACTCAACCTCAGCTTCGAACCCAAAGCCTCCTGTAAACTTTCGCAAAATCAAGAAGTGAACCTCGGATCTCTATCCGACACAATACTCAATGGAACTCCATGCAGCTTCACAATCATACGGATATAAATCTCTGCCAACTTCTGCAAAGAAAAACTGATGCTAATCGGGATAAAATGTGCCAACTTCTCAAGTCTGTCATCAATCACCCAAATAGCATCATTCCCTCTCGGGGTATTCGGAAACCTAGTCACAAAATACATAGAAATGCTATCCCATTTCCATTCTGGAATATCCAACGGTTGCATCAACCCAGCAGGTTTCTGATGCTGAACTTTCGACTTCTGACAAGTCAAACAAGCATACACAAACTGAGCCACATCACGCTTCAATCTAGGCCACTAAAATATCATTTCAAATCCTGATACATCTTTGTAGCTCCTGGATGGATACTCAATCTACTCCTATGACTTTCTTCCAAAAATCATCTTTTTCAACTCTGAATCATCAGGAATACAAATCATGTCACGGAATCTCAACACACCTTGCTCATCCACTCTAAAATCATTATCCCCAGTTTGATTATTTCCATCCATCAAGTCTACCAACTTTACATCCAACTTCTGACTCTCTTTAATATTATTAAGAAAAGCATTATTGATCTTCAACATACCCAACATCATACTCTGCGGTGTCAGCTCACAAACTAAACTCAAGTCTCTAAACTGCTCAATCAATTCCAACTCTCTAACCATCATAGCAGACATATACAAAGACTTCTGACTTAAAGCAGCCACGAAATTATCTTTATCGGGATGATAATTCAAGCCAAAGTTATAATCCTTCAGAAATTCCAACCATCTTCTCTACCTCATATTCAATTCCATACTGAGTCCTGAAAGCCGTCTTTTGAATGTCTTCATCCTTCACTCGAATCTGATGATAACCCGACCTCAAGTCAATTTTTCTAAACACACATGCACCCACCAATTTATCCATCAAGTCATATATTCTTGGAAGTGGATATTTATTCTTAATCGCCACTTTATTAAACTGTCGGTAATCCACACACAACCTCATACTACCATCCTTCTCCTTTACCAACAACACTGGAGCTTCCCTGTTGCACCCCAAAATTTTCCCTCTTGTTTCTAACCATAGCTGGATTTTTTCTTCTCATTTATGTGTATTATCCACTAGGTCATAATACTCACAGTCATGCATTTCATTGAGCTATTAAGGCATGGGATCAAGGTATTATGTGCAAGTAAGGGTTTCTATATTGCTGTGAGGCTCTAAGTATCATTCAAGGATAATTCAAGTTGTTCCTTCATCATTTATGGTTGGAAACTATGGTTTATAAGATCTTGATCAGTGTGAATTTACTTTTCCTCAAGCTGCAAGGTTTTCCTCTACCAAGATTCATCAAAGAATGAATATGGTTTCAATCCCTTGTGTTTGAATTTGACAAGGTATTTCAACTGAGAATTTTGTTGAGTTAGGATTTGATTCTTCTCAACCTCTCAAATCATCTTCATTAAGATACTTCAAGTAATTTAGGGCTACAATGAAGGCTCTAGGTCACCATGCTTTAAGATGTTGGAATTAGGGTTTCATTGAAACTTATTTAAGGC